>OX451736.1:1055223331-1055823331 GCA_948472305.1 Vicia faba | reverse complement strand
TTCACAACAATTCACTGAGGGTGATAAAGTTAACTGCCATATGGTCGGATCCAGGTTTCATGGCAACTTACTAGGGAAGAAAAAATTATTTGTTATCTGGTCGGATTCCAGGCTTCGCAGAAAATTTCTTGAAATTGAAATGTTATCTGGTCAGACCCAGGCTTCATAACAACTTGTTGGGGGTAAGGAAGTTAACTGTTATCTGGTCGGATTCCAGGCTTTGCAGTAACTTGCTAAAAATGATAAAGTTGAACTGATATATGGTCGGGTCCAAGCTTCATAGTAACTTGAAGTGGTAACTACTATCTGGTCGGGTCCAGGCTTTATGGTTTTGGAAAAGTTATACTATTATTTGGTCGGACCCAGGCTTCAAAGTGTCTTGCTGACATTGTAGCTAGTTGTTGTCTGGTCGAGCTCCAGGTTTCACAATAACTTAATGACATTGAACTACTATCTGGTCGAGTTCCAGGCTTTGCAGACTTCTGAGGTGGATGAGGTTAATTGTTATCTGATCGGGTCCAGGTTTCACAATAAACTGCTTGGGGATTTAGTTGTTATCTGGTCGGATTCTAGGTTTCACAATGAATTTCTAAAGGGAATTGCTATCTGGTCGGATCCAGGCTTCACAATAATTTGTTGGGGTAGAGGCAAACTCTACTGGGGAAGAGAAGTTAGATCTTGGTCTGGTTGAGTCCAGGTTCTTCTATATTTTTTGAGAGTTAAACTATTATCTGGTCGGGTCCAGGTTTCATAGTGTTTTGAGAAGTTGACAATTATCTGGTCGGGTCCAGGCTTCATAGTGACTTGAGAAATGGACAATTATCTGGTCGAGTCCAAGCTCTATAGTAATTTGAAAAATTATACTAATATCTGGTCGGGTCCAGGCTTCATAGCATCTTTTGGAGATAGCAAAGGTTTTGTTGATGACTTTACTGGGGATTAGAGGTTATGGACCTATGATTTGCAATAGTCTGAAAGGTAAACTCAAGCTGGAGAGTGCAGAATCAGTCGGGGAGGACAAACTCGGCTGGGGAGGATAGACTCTGTTTGGGGATAAAAGCCTCAGCTGGGGAAGATATACTCAGTTGGGGAAGACAGGCTCAGTTGGGAAATTTTATGGTGCCTTGATTGTTGTATGTTGGGGAAATTTGAACTCAGATGGGGAGTTATGCTATCTCGTTGTTTGTTGGAGAAATAAACCATGTTGATAAACTGCTGAAGAGGTGAGTCCTTTTTCTTGTAGGATCAACTTATCTGAGGAGAGAGAGCTGTCAAGAGATTGGGACTTTTGGCTGGAGATTATCCTATGCAAAGAGACTTTGTGAGTAACTTTGTTGAGGATGATGTTAATGAAATAACTCTGTGGGGATATTCTATATACATTAAATAGGTGCTTGTTAATGCTTAGGTCATATGTGCCAAACAATTTTAATTATGTTCATATGCATATGTTCGTTCAATTTTAGTCATTGGACAAATTTGCATTCAAAACAAAGACAAAAAGTTTGCACTTCAAAGTATATTTGTATTGATATTTTGACCATGAATAGCCGTTTTTGTACAAAGAGACGGAGATCCTAATAAGAGGAAATCAATGAAAGGAAAACAAAGATTGAAAAAAAAAACAAATAGCCATGTGGAAATGATCTCATTGCACTCCAACTCTACTATTGCCTCAATGTCCTCAAATGCCCCTTGCCGTTGACAGAAGTCGATTGGATTGATCTTGGACTGTTTGAACTCGGACCTTGGTGATAAAGTTGACTGTGGTGATTTCGCGGGACATAGTCATACGCTTTTAATCCTTAACTTTTTCCTGGATCGTCTTTTCGGGTTTTCATCCCACTAGGATGCCCATTTTTGTCCAAGTCGCCCTTTCAGGTTTTCAACTTGCTGGGTGTACAATCTTTTGCATATATCCCTAAATTTTTCCCAAACCTTTTGGTTTGTCGGGATGCCCTTATTTTTCCTAGGTGTGTCAACCTAGCGGTCTCTTATGCATAGTATTTTTAACTATGTCCGCATTTATAGGATGTGGTAAGTCTTCACCATCCATGGTAGTTAGCATCATGGCACCGCCAGAGAAAACTCTCTTGACAACAAATGGCCCTTCGTAGGTGCGAGTCCATTTTCCTCTGGGGTCGCCTTGTGGTAGAATGATGCGCTTTATCACCAAGTCACCAGCTTGATATGCTCGAGGCTTGATCTTTTTGTTGAAAGCCTTGATCATCCGTTTTTGGTACGTCTGACCATGACAAACAGCAGCCAGTCATTTCTCATCGATCAAGTTCAGCTGATCCAATCTTGTTTGAACTCACTCTTCTTTGCCTAAACCTGCCTTATTCACGATCCTTAGCGAGGGAATATGAACTTCTACTGGCAAAACATCTTCCATGCTATAGACTAGAGAAAAGGGAGTTGCACCAGTTGATGTTCTAGCTGAAGTGTGGTAGCCATGTAAAGCAAATGGTAACATCTCATGCCAATCCTTATAGGTTACTACCATCTTCTGCACAATCTTCTTAATGTTTTTGTTGGCCGCTTAGATTGCGCCATTCATTTTAGGTCTATATGGAGAAGAATTGTGATGCTTGATCTTGAACTGAGTGCAAAGTTCAGTAATCATAGCATTGTTGAGAATAGTCCCATTTTCAGTGATAATCCTTTCGGGGATACCATAGTGGAAGATGAGGTTGTGCTTGATGAATCTGGCTACCACATTCTTGGTGACTGAGGCAAACAAGGCAGCTTCGACCCATTTGGTGAAGTAGTCGATAGCGACAAGAATGAAGCGATGTCTGTTGGAAGCGATGGGATTGATCTCTCAAATCATGTCAATTCCCCACATTGCAAATGGCCACAGAGCGGTCATGACGTTCAGAGGGATAAGAGGCGCATGGACCTTGTCAGCATAGATTTTGCATTTGTGACAAGTTCTTGAATGTTGATGGCAATCAGTCTCCATTGTTGACCAATAGTAGCCAGCTCTTAGGATTTTCTTAGCCATCATATGTCCACTCGAGTGAGTACAAAAGAGACCATCGTGCATGTCTTCCATGATTTCCTCTGCCTCCTTCTTATCCATGTATCAGAGTAGAGTGGAGTCATGGTTGCGCTTATACAATATTCTGTTACTTAGGAAGAATTTGGCTGAAAATCTTCGTAAGAACTTTCTGTCGTTGATGGATGATCCCTCGGGATACTCTTGTGCTTTAAGATATCTCATCACCTCATGGTACCATGGCTTTTCCGTGTTAGTGTCAAGCTCACAACAATGTGCAGGCTCGTCGAATCTTTCAATTGTAATCATAGGGGCTTCATTGTCCCATCTGACCTTGAACATTGAAGACATTGTTGCCAAGGCATCGACTAGCTGATTTTCTTCCCTAGGGAAGTGCTCAAAAGTGATCTCTTCGAAGTAGGGAATTAGGGATAGCACAAGTTCCTTGTAAGGGATGAGATTAGGGTGATTAGTGTCCCAATCTCCTTTTACTTGGCTGATTACTATAGCGGAATCCCCAAACACATTCAAATGCTTGATCCTTAAGTCAATGGCAACTTTCAGACCCAAGATGCACGCTTCATATTCGGCCATGTTGTTCGTGTAATCGAAGCATAGTTTGGCCGTGAAAGGAGTGTGGCAACCTTCAGGAGAGATGATCACAACACCAATTCCGTTACCCAAGGAGTTGGAAGCCCCATCGAAGACCATAGTCCATCGGGATCCTTGTTCAGGTCCATCATACGGTCCAGGTTTTGCATAATTGGTTACTAGCATGATGTTCTCATCAGGGAAGTCGAAGTTTATTGACTGATAATCATCAACGGCTTGATGGACCAAATGATCTGCTAGCACACTTCCTTTGATGGCTTTTTGAGTCATGTATTAAATGTCGTACTCAGTCAAGATCATTTTCCATCTGGCTATCCGTCCGAAGAGGGTAGGTTTCTCGAAGATGTACTTGATTGGGTCCATATTAGAAATCAACAGTGGTATGAGTCAACATATACTATCTTAGCCGGTGAGCAGCCCATGCCAGAGCGCAACAATTTTTCTCGAGCAGTGAGTATCTGGTTTCATAGTTGGTAAACTTTTTGCTCAGGTAATAAATAACATGCTCTTTTAGGCCAGACTCGTCATGTTGGCCTAAAACACACTCCATAGAGTTCTCTAGTACTGTCAAGTACATGATCAAGGGCCTTCCTTCAACTGGAGGCATGAGAATATGAGGCTCTTGTAGATATTCTTTGATTTTGTCAAAGGCAGCTTGACATTCATCATTCCATCTGACTACCTAATCTTTCTTCAAGAGTTTGAAGATTGGCTCACAAGTAGCAGTCAAGTGAGATATGAAGCGGGCGATGTAATTGAGACGACCCAAGAATCCTCTAACTTCCTTTTCAAAATTAGGGATTGGTATTTCTTGGATGGCCTTTACCTTGGCAGGATCAACTTTAATGCCTTTATTGCTGACAACGAAACCTAGAAGCTTTACAGATTGTACTCCGAATATACATTTGTTAGGGTTCAACCTCAACTTGTACTTCTTCAGCCTCTCGAATAGTTTGTACAGGTGATCGAGATGTTCCTCTTCTGTTTGTGATATGGAAATCATATCATCCACACATACATCTATTTCATGATGAATCATGTCATGAAATAAAGCTACCATATCTCTTTGATATGTTGCCCCTGCATTCTTTAATCCGAATAACATGACCTTGTAGCAAAAGGTGCCCCATTGCGTAACAAAAGTAGTCTTATCCATGTCTTCGGGAGCCATCCTTATCTGATTATAGCCAGAAAAACCGTCCATAAAAGAGAAGACTTTATGTTGAGCAGTATTATCGACCAAGACGTCAATGTGTGGTAGAGGGAAGTCATCCTTGGGGCTTACCCTATTCAGATCCCTATAGTCTACGCACATGTAAACTTTTCCGTCTTTCTTTGTCATTGGCACCACATTGGCAACCCATTGGGGATAGGATGTCACAGCTAGCAACCCTGCATCAAATTGTTTCATCACTTCAGCTTTGATCTTTTCAGACATATCAGGCCTCATGCGACGAACCTTTTGTTTGACAGGAGGACAGTCTTCTTTTGTCGAACCTTTTGTGATGATATTGTAAAGATTATGGAAAACATTAGAGAAGACTTTCTTAACCTTTTTCCAAACTCATAGAAAGTCGTAAAAGCTTGATAATATGCTTAGAGATTAGTTGTTATGGAAAACCATAACACAATGCATATAAAAACATCAATTTGTTTTCACTTATCGCGTTTGGTGGTGAAAATATTATCGGATTTTGTAGTTAAGTGATCATCATATCCTTGAATATGAAACCACTTTTTGACAACACCAACCCATATGTTGTAGTTGGCTGTGTTGATTAGCTTCTCACACAGGATAAGTGGAACCTTAGTGAACATAGCAGAATCAATATCTCCCATGATATTTGATGGTTTGAAATAAAAATATGAGAACAGATATGGAAAGAGCGCAAGAAGATGCTACCAACGACGCAAATGGAGACAGAAGAGGCGGCGGGAGGCGCTGCCTTGTGCAGCGCGTGAGATTCACGAGTGAGGCAGAAGGGTGTATCAGATGGCAGAAGGCGGCAGGATTTTGGGATTCTGGCCGACCAGAAGGAAATGAATCTGGCGGTGTGGATATCTCGTCGGAAGGTTATTGGGAGTGGAAGCGGCGCTCGTAAGTGCCTTGGATGGCCATAAAATTTTGCGACTATGAATTTTTTTGTATGGAAGACAGTAGGTCAACCAACTCTAGATACCATGTTGTGATTGTATTTCTGTGTGTCAAATATGATCACATATGTTGTATATTTATATGCAAAAGAGGTTATACACAATATGTAATAATATAATTTACACTTATGACTAATTGAATTTCAATCAATACTAATTGATTGATAACAAATTCTTAACAATACGAAGCAAAATTAGTCGTGGAAGGTTTTAATCATAGAAAAGGTATTGACTCTGAAGAAATTTTCTCACCTGTGGTGAATATGACACCTATTCGAGCTATGTTGGAATTAAAAACTAGCTTGAATATATAGGTTGAACAAATTGGTGTGAATACTTTTTTCTTTCATGGTGATTTTGAGGAAGATATATACATCGAGCAACCTGAAGGCTTCAAATTCAAAGGTAAAGAAAGATTGTTTGTAGATTGAAGAAATTTTTTTATGGTCTCATTGTGTGTTTGTGAAGAAATTATTTGATGATGATTTTATTATTCTATTGTTATATGTTAATAACATGTTGATTGTTGGGCATGACACTAAGAAAATTTAAAGCTTAAACAAAGAGTTAAGCAAGTCATTTACAATGTACAAAAAATTCTTGGCATGAGAATTTCTTGTGACAGGAAGAAAGGTAAATTGTGAATGTCTTAACACAATTATATTGAGAAGGTGTTAGAGAGGTTTAACACGAGAAATTAAAAACCCATGAGTACTCCACTTGTTAGTCATTTCAAATTGAACTTTGAGCAATGTCCTACAAGAGAAGAAGAAGAAAAAAGATATGAAGAATGTTCCTTATGCATCTGCAGTTGGTAGTTTGATGTATGCTATGGTATACACTATGTCATATATTTCTCACGTTGTTGGTGTTATTAGTCAGCTTCTCTCTAATCTCAGTAAAGATAATTGGCAAGCACATAAGTGGATTCTCAAATATCTTAGAGGTACTTCCAAAGTGTGCTTATGCTTTGAGAGTGATGATCGTGTGTTAGATGGCTACACAAATGCATATATGACTGGTGATATTGATTCCAAAAAATCTACTTCTGAATACACGACGACTTTTGTAAGGGAACAATGTATTGGCAATCAAGATTACAAAAGTGTATTGCTTTATCTACCACTGAGGCTGAATATATTGTAGCAACTGAAACGCCTAAAGAACTTTTGTGAATGAAGAAATTCCTATAAGAGTTGGGTGTTGAGCAAGAGAAATTTGCAGTGTTCTATGACAGTCAGAGTGCAATTCATCTTGGTAAGAAACCGATGCTTCACTCCAGATCAAAGCAAACTGAGGTGCGATATCATTGGAAACGAGATGCATTGGAGACGAAGTTGTTTTCACTTGAAAAGATTCATACCGTCGAGAATGATTCATATATGATAACAAAGACTTTGTCTGCGATAAAGATGATCAACTACGGAAAGAGCGAGCATGCTATAATAACTCCTTCCCATTTGAGTCGTGAGAGAGATTTGTAGGGTGAGCTCACTCCTAAAGTGAGACCCACTATTTATTTAAAAAAATAAAATAAAATAAAGAATAAAAGAAAAAAGGATTTTATTAGATTTGTTTGGGCCAAACCCATTTGATATATATTTAAAGGGATTTTTTAATCCCTAAAACAACACAACAAATAAGTAACTTACAGAGGCTTCAAAGAATAGTAGAAGAGCTTTAGAGAAGAGAAAAATGCAACCTTATCTGTTCGAGCTACAAATGTAGTATGTTATTCCTATCACTTAGTTAATTTTATTGATATTCTTGTTGAGTAGTTTTACTTTCTCTTAGAATTGTTTTGGTATACCTATAATTTGTGGAGGTGTTATTTGAAGTGAATTTTCTCACCTTTATTATTTATTGGTGAAGATTGTTATTCTCTAGTGTTAGTAGAAAGACTTTTATATTTCTATTATTGATATAATGAAATGTTTTATTGGATTAAGACACTAGGTCTCATGGTTTTTATTCTCTCACTTTGAGAAAAGTTTTGGGAAATAAAAAATATGGTGTTTTTGCTATTTTATTTATCTGTTATTATTATTATTATTGTGCTCTAGAATTGATTCTGCTTATTGTCTATTTAAATTTTAAATTGCTCATATTTAAAAAATTATCCTGCTTAAAAAATATTTCAATTATTTGATAATTTTCTAACGAAAGAAGAATAATAACATTCTTAAACTTAGACCTTTGATACTGATGGTGAAATTCAAGTTGTCTCACATTTTTGTATCTCTAAAGTGATTATCAAATATTAAAGTGGACAACTCCAAATTTCAAAGGTATTATGACCATGAATATGATATTTTAAATACCTTAATGTGTTATTTAAGATCACATCACTATTATAAAAATTATCTATCACCAAGATCGAAAAAATGATTTTATCAATGTTGGAGATATGTGCTAACAAAGAGTGATATTCTACTTTTTATCATAGACTAATGAACATTGTAAAAAACAGAATATCACACCGTATTTAATCAAGATTGAAAAATTCAACCGTAGTGAAAAATGGCATGGTGATAGGATGGATGTGAATTTTAATAAGAATATATCTTTTATGAAATGTTTGTTTCACGAATCCTTTGATGAATAATAATCTTTTAAATTGATTTTAAAAATAATAATTTAATAAATTAAATTATATTTAAAAACAACTTAGACTAATAAATAATTTTTGAACTTTCTACTATTTATTATCCATATCTCGCTGGTTAACAATTAAAATGTAATTCAATATTTCTAATTATTCAATCATCATTTTTTTCAACTAAGTCATTTTGCAAAATATCACATTTGTTGAAAAATTTCAATTGATCATTATCGGCATCAACATTAGTAAATGTTGCACACAAAGTTCTACTTTGATTTAAATAAAATTAAAACAATGAATTAAAATCATAAACTATACTATAATTTAAAAATATGAAATATTTTACATATTCTCAATCACATTTATTACGAACTTAATAATTTTTTTAAAAATAAAACAATTATTTTTTATTAATTATAAAAAATATTAGTGATGAAATATAAAATAATAATTTAATAAAAACACATAATTATAAAAATAATATTTACTAATTAAATATTAATAATGTAACAATAATATAATACAATACAATATCAATTAAAAAAATATATAATAAAAGAGAAAAATTAATACAATAAATTTTTTAAAGAATTCAAATAAAATTGTTGAATGAGTATAGCCTCAGTAATTTCGGTGTCTTGTATTTTTGTGGATTAATTCAAAATTTTGATAATGCTTGGATTTACGGCTTTGTGAATAATGTTAATTATTCTAACATTTTTTAGGTTGAATTAATAGTGGTATATAATGATTTGTATATGGTGTGCGAACTTGTCATCAAAGACTTAATGTGTTATTCTAACTTCAACTCTGTTATCAAACTTATCTCATAGTCTATATCATGAATCTTCACACTATTAAAGAACTTCTCTCTAGAGAATAATAAATTCAAATATTTTATATTTTTAGAGAGAAATACTTATGTTGATTACCAAGTAAAACATAGAACTGATAATGATATACTGATCTTTTGTTAAAATCATCACTCTTATATTAACTGATGCTAATGAAACTTTATTTTCTAGATAATTTTCTACTTAATTTTTCTTCTTCTTTTTTTCATTGTACCAAAAAAAGGTATTTTTAACAATTTTTTATATAAAATCAACTTGCCAAAAAAATCTAAGAAAATCCATATATTATTGATTATCTTAGTTAAATATATCAAAATTTATAAAATCTTGAATACATGTCACAAAATATTTTTATTATATTTAATTTTTGTTAAAATCTCAAAGTGATACTCCTATATCCAATAATTAAGGTGAATTGTAACAACAAATAAAATATAGATAAAAATAAAGATGATATTTTGTTTAGAGATAGTAGTATATATATCGGAGAAGGGAGAGGTAGAAAGAAATTTCGTGACTCAATATAAAATAAACCCAGTTGGTTTGGTTTTTAGAGGCGACCGCATAGCTCAGCTCTCGACCCAGGTTCGTTTCTTTCACGCTAATCTTATTCCTCAGATTTCTCGATCCATTTCTAGGGTTTCTGCTTCTCTTATCTTGTTTTAACCTAATTCATAATTTTTCCCTAATTCAAATTTATTTTCATGTTCCAATCCATCGGTTTCACGTTTCGACCGTGATTTACTTTTTGCATATTAGATCGTGATCTTGTTGTTGTATATGATTATAAATTGTATGGATTCTTTGATATGATTGTTGGAGAGGGCGAAAAAACTAGTTGGCTTTGATTTTGGTAGAGTTAGGGTTACGTTAAACGTATAAAGTAGCTATGTTTTTTAATGTTAGGTTTGTGAATATTTGTTGCGGCATAACGAAGATGTTATTCTGAGATAATTGTTGTTTGAATTTGAATGCTTAAGCTATGAAGAAGTATTAATCATTCTAATGTGTTGGGTTGAGATTAGGGCAATTTTTGGTTTTAATAGGGGAGATGACTTTTTTTGTATTGAAGTTGTAAATCTTTTTTCTGTGAAGTGTTCTAATGCTGGAGTTGATGTGGTTGTTGTAGGAATATGATTAAACTATTTAAAGTAAAGGAAAAGCAAAGAGAACTTGCAGAAAATACCAGTAATGGAGTGCCTGTTAAGAAGCAAAGTGCTGGCGAGCTGCGTCTTCACAAAGGTTTTCTTGTTAAATCCTTTTTTGGTGTTTTTTGTTCTGTTAAATTTGTGTGATACTTATCCCTACCCACTGCTAGAAAATTTGGAAAGATAATCGATAGTGAATGAGGAAAAATGAAGGTTAATGTGTGGTTGCTAGAGCAGGGAATTTGTGGGGGCTTGTGTGGTTGCTAGAGCAGGGAGTTTGTGGGGGCTTGATTGTTTGGGCCTTGGTGTGTGACTGTAGAGGACGGGTGTAAGAATTAAAGCCAGGAGTAAAGTACATGAATATCTTAGTTGTTTAATTTGACTACAAATGATAAGATTTATGGGTTTGCTCCTTTGGATGCCAAAGATTTTTAGTTGATATAGAATGAAAATGAAAGACAACAATTACATATTGTTGTTAAGTTTTGAAGCAAACATTTCTTCATACTGAGTGTCATACATCTTATTGCCTTCTGTAATGTTGCAGCTGTTTTGCTAGGTGAATTATTTTCTCTCTTTTTTAAAGAAGGGAATTAGAATCTGCATTTTATCTGCTACTGTTAGGGAACTATAATTAACTTCAGTTTCTTTGAATCAAGTTACACCTTTCAAATTAGTGTTAAAGATGAAATCATTGCGGTAAGGCATGATGTGCTTTTGACTAAACACCATATATGGCTATGGAGTAGTGCCTTTCACATTGTGGCCTATGGTGGACACTATCTTTGTGGCAGGAATGGCAGTTTTGAGAGCCATGGAAGAAATAGCACAGCTAAATCACCTTGGAAAATGGACATAGATGGACATTTGTAACTTACTTTAAACTATATTGTCCCGGGAAAAAACCCAATGACCTGTCATACCCTAACACAG
Organism: Vicia faba; assembly: GCA_948472305.1. Taxonomy (NCBI): domain Eukaryota; kingdom Viridiplantae; phylum Streptophyta; class Magnoliopsida; order Fabales; family Fabaceae; genus Vicia; species Vicia faba. Next base: position 1,055,812,027 of record OX451736.1, on the reverse strand, counting down.
ACCCAAATCTCTGTCCCTACTCATGCACATGTTGTTCATGTTTATACTCATTCACATGCCTTTGCTCTTACCTCAAATGCTCAAACTCACCTGCTTCCACATGTTTAGCATCTCTAGCTAACAACTCATTCTTCAGCTAACTGCAGACTTTCGATGATTGACCCATTCTATTCAATTCACCCTTTTTCTTCAATTTCATTTTGAGTCTTGATCACTGTCTATGTCTCCCTTTTTCCTTCTCATCTGTCCTATTTATGTATATTTATTCTTTGTGACTTCCTCTGTCTAGTTTATTGTTCTTGGAGGTTATTAGTTCTTTTCTATTTTGTTAATTTCTGCAGCTTTTTGTGTGTACTTCTTGTGTATATATACTTCTATAGAAACCTCCATGCTTTTGCTATAGGCTGCAATCTCATCTGCCATACTGTTATTGTGGATTTTAGGTCTGCTGCCATGAACCACCATCACCCATTAATAGCATTAAATCAGATGGGTAAATGTCTCGTATGCAGATAAATCTTGTTTTATTATTATTTTGGACAAGGCTAGAAATGAGGTAGAGACAAGAGGAACAATTGAGATTTTGGTAGTAATAAGCTGGAAGACGAATTAGTTAGGGTTGGATAATTTATTGTAAAAATCTACAGTAGGTTCTCAACCTACTTTGTGGATGATAAGGACCAAAGAGGTTTTGTTGTTGAAGGATTTTAAAATTGAAACTGGGTATTTCCAGAGTTTATGAAAAAATAAAATTGCAGAAGCAAATGATGATTCCTTTATCTGAATTTCTTCTATTCTGGTGGCCTTGAACTGTGAATGGTCTTTTGCTTGGAGTATAACTTAGTTGTTAAGTGAGTTAACTCTGGGGCTGGGGAAACCATGTTATTACTTTTGTTTCTTGGGTGGTTGTATATTTTCCCGTCCTAGTATTAATGAATTTTAACTTGAGAACATGGAATTTATTCTCAATAACTTTCTCTGCATTTTATTAGTGATTTTTCATAGAAGAGAACTTCTTTTCTGGATGAACTAGAAATTCATCTGACTGACCATTAGCCAGCGTGATATATTAATATCTACATACTTTCCCGCAGACATGTGGACTGTAAAGAGTTTTAAGTTCACTAGTTGGACTATGATACAGAGTTATTAATCCCGAGTTATTAATTCTGGATAGCGGAGTGGAGCGGCCGACCCCTAAAAGTGGGAATAGTGGGATCCCGGATAGCGGATAGCGGGATAACTTTTGTTGACTTTTTAAAATTGACTATTTTTAGACAATATATAATACAAATTAAACAACTCCATAAAAGTTTTATAAAAATCTAATTAATAAAATAATAATAAATTAAAGTGATATATGTTATTATTTTTATTATTAATGTTATAATTTACAGCTGCATGGGAGCTGTTACGCTGGATTCCTTCTATATTAAGCTTTTTTTACATCTGTATGGCAATATTCTTTCTATTAAATGCCTATTAACTTTTTACAGCTGTACCTAGCTGTTTGTTCCAATTCTAGATAAATTGATTGTTTTTTACTTTTTCAACTTTTTATTTATCAATAAAAAATAAACTCAGTCTCTTTCCTTTCTTCTCTTTCTATTCATAGTCATTAAAGTACTCAGACTCTTCCCTCTACCTCTTCCACTTCTTCCTTTTTAATATCTTCTTCTCTTTCTATTCAGTCATTAAAGTACAGAAGAAAAATTTCAAAAAAAAAAAGAAGCAGAAAACCAGTCCAACCGCTCTGCCCGGGAACTTCCCGCGACCCGGTAACGCGGTTGAAGTGGCCGCTTTTCCATCTCCGCCACCGCACCCTGCATATCGCGTGGGGGGATACCGCACCGCTACGGTGCGCCGCGATAGCGGCTGGAGCGCCCGCTATTGACAATTCTATGATATGATTTCTCAAACTGGAGTGTTTTTAGTTACTGCTGAGACCTTTTTTTTGTCTTTTTTAATGCTTTGTTTGAACTATAGTTACCACCAATTTATTTTGTTATACAAGTTTTTTCACTGTGGATGTTATAACTTTCAGATATCAGTGAGCTGAATCTACCAAAGTCTTGTACCATGCAATTCCCCAATGGCAAAGATGACCTCATGAACTTTGAAGTTTTAATTCGACCTGATGATGGATATTATCTGTAAGGAAGTTTCCGCAATTGTTCGTTATTTTCTACTTGTAGCTTAACGTTATAATTCACTCTTGTTTAAGGCACTGCTGTCCCTATGCTGTCTTCATCTTATGTTTCTTTAATTTTTGTTACAGGGGGGGCACTTTTTTGTTTTCCTTCCATGTGTCTCCCATCTATCCACATGAAGCACCCAAGGTGAAGTGCAAGACAAAGGTAGGATGGACTTTTCATTATATATTTAACTATAGATCATGCTTTTGGGTTTCTGAGGCCTTGCTTTTATATTCTGTTTCAATGTAGTGAATTTATGTGTACCTGCATATTGTATTTGCAGGTCTACCATCCAAATATTGATTTGGAAGGGAATGTGTGTCTGAACATCTTAAGAGAGGACTGGAAACCTGTTTTGAATATAAACACTGTTATCTATGGCTTGTATCATCTCTTTACGGTATGGCTCTGCTTTTTTAATATCGTGGTTTTGATCTTTGAAACTTATAAAATCTAATCTTGTAATTGTATGCAGGAGCCAAATTACGAGGATCCCCTGAATCATGATGCAGCTGCTGTGTTGAGAGATAACCCAAAGATATTTGAGTCTAATGTGAGGAGGGCAATGTCTGGTGGGTATGTGGGTCAAACCTTTTTCCCACGCTGTATGTAAACCATGCTCGACAGCTTCCAAGCCCTTGATTGAAATATATTATCAATGCTTTGATGGCCCCTGGTTTGTAAAATTTATTTATGAAAATTGCATTTTACTTTTGTCAGTATGTTATTTTTCTTGGTGGGGGGAGCATCAGGTTCCTTAGACCACCAAACGCATCTAAAAGCCAAACAAGTGGAGGAATGTTGAATGTATCTTTTGTGCAATGTTGACATACTATTCTAAACAATCAAAAATGGGTTCAGCGGTCAATATTTGTTATCTCTTCGCATTTTATTTTGATTTTTGCATATTCCTTTCATTCCCAAATCAAAAGCATACTCCCAGAATGCCAATAAATGCTTTTCAATCTTTTTGAGAACCATTAAGCAGGAATATATAAGAGCTAGATAAACTGATGACTTGGTTTCTGATTCTGTCACACGAGGTGTGACCATTCAAAACGTGTATTCTGTTGGGTGTTTATTTCTAGTTGTCTACACATCCTTGAAAATTCGGTATTTTGAATTTGGAGAATAGTTAACGAACTTCAAGCTTCATTTAAAACTTTACTATTTGAGGTTCTTTAAAACTAGAATATTTAGCATGATGCTAAACAATGAATGTTCGTTGAGATTATACTGTGGGGTTAATCAAAAATTCAAATTTATCACTTTAAGTGTATATTACTGTGGGCTTAAACCACATATTCAAATGTACCAATTAATGGGTTTAAATTGCAAATTTGGTTTTATGGTTCAATGTGTCCGACTTCACCTTGAGGGATAAAACTTAGTCGTTGACCCGTGTATTAGTTGTTGATCTGTTACGGTGCACAATCGACCAAAAGCTATAAAACTTAGTGGTTGTTGTACTATGTATATTAACGTGCCCAATTGATAAAAAGCTATAAAACGTAGTTGTTGTACTGTGTATATTACTACACTCCATCGACTAAAAGCTACTTGATGCGGTTGAGGAACTGTGCACAATCGACAAAAAGCTATTTGATGCGGCTGAGGAACTGTTTGACCAACTGACTAACATTCATCACTGAAGTTATCGCCTGTCTCCTCCGTATTCTCCACATGTAACAATTTGTAAATCTTTTTTCTCTCTCAAATGTGTTGTGTCTCTATATTATAGAGATATGCTTTACACAAGTTTTCCATCCAAGGAGATGAACAAGCTGCAAAACCTCTTTAAAGGAGGTTGTAGGGAGTGATTAGTAGTAGCAGTTATACTGTGAATCATGTTCTTAATGACAGTTTAGAGAGTCAATTTCGAAAATAAAAAAAATTGGAGAATCACTTCAGTAACTTTACTATTTCCATAACTTTTGTGAGTTTAGTTAATAAAATGAATGAATACAAGATTAATAAATATTATATTGACGTGAGAGAAAAATTCATCAACTAAAGTTATCAAAGTTATATTCCATGAAAGTCACTGAAATTTTCTCCAAAAAATTGACTGAATAGCTAATTTGCCTCCAATAATAATACTTTAATCTAATGAGCTAGGTTGAGCACTTTATCCACCAGCTTGGTTCCGTATTCTCAATCCTTTTTTTAATGACAAAAACCAATTTAATATGTATTTGAGTTTATTAGGATATTTTCAATCCTTTTATATGACAACAGCTGAAGTATCACCATAACATGTAATTTGGGTAACAAAATTGTTCACCCTTAAATGGAATACCAAGAGTCCTCTTAGAAAATTGTTAATGATAAAATACATTGTTTTTCTGAATCCTTCTGACCTACTCCTTTTTCTCATAAGTCTTGTCTTTTATGAATTCTTTGTCTTGACCTAATTGACTCTTTTATGTGATGTTCAACCCCATTAGCATTTATTTTTAAGATTCACACAACTCGTGCACAAGTATGGGAGTTGAGCATGCACAACATACATCACTTTTCCGTATAGGAGTCTGAAGTTGAGTACATATTTTAAGTCACTCGTTTGTCTCAGACATGTGTCATGCCATAGAAAAATCTTAGGAGGACCTTTATTTTGAAGAGGATTTGGTGTAGCTCATCAAAGTGAAAGCTCAAAATAATATGAATGTCCAAGTTTAGCTAAACACGTCAAACGCTCAACTGAGTTAAACCTATTCTATGTGGCATGGTCACACATGTCAGTTCACAACCCGACCAAGCAGATAAGGCATATACGTTGCTTTTTATTATATCGATCTATGCATGTCAGTCCACAGTCCACAAAGTATCAAATTTGATAAAACGTAGACATTTGCTTCTCATCAGATCGGCCAATGCATACTAGTCTACAGTCCACCAAACGTCAGTGTCAAGTTTGATAAAACGTAGACATTTGTTTCTCATCCGATCGGCCAATGCATATTAGTCCCCAGTCCACCAAGCGTCACGGGCGTTTGCTTCTCATCAGATCGGCCAATGCATACTAGTCCACAGTCCACCAAGTGTCATGGATGTTTGCTTCTCAAGCCAGTCCAAAAATATATAATCAAATCAACTTGCTTTAAAACGTAACAGACAAAATTCCGAATAATTAGTGATATGTACATGGTCATGTAGAAACCAAATGATAGGCAACGTTCAACTGGTCAAATTTGGGTACTCTTATCTTGATACAAGTCAATTCAGCAAAGCAACTAATGCCATAAAATATTAAGCTGAGCATAACATGAGAGTATGTACAAGAGAAGAGTGTGTCACTCAAATGCAAAAATAAAGGAAGTCATGGTCAAATGTCAATCTAAAATTTGGGAGGTGAGTGTAATTTCCCACGTGAAATAGTTGCTCAGAACAAGTTCAGTTATCAGCCTCAACTCTTGATGGAAATCATAGACTCTTCGAATAAAAGAAACTAGACCACTTTGAAGAATTGTTGCAAAAGTTTCATGTTTACCTCCGAAGATTTGAATTCCATATGAGTGCCAGCCATGTCACAAGCAGACTGAGTTAAGAATTCCATTCATGCAAACTACCATTCCTAGTTAGCGAGCATCTCACATCATCTCCTCTTCTTTGATGACTTGCATTCTAGCATTTTCGCGGTCCTTCTTAAATATAAAATACAATGGCGTGTAGCACAAGCAACACAATCCAAAAGGAACTGCCATCATTGAAAGAAGTCCCTTTGACAAGGCAAGAGCCTCAGGTGAAGATCCTTTGATGGGATCAACAGATTTCGAATTGTAGCCAAACATTTTCTCTGCAAGAATGCCAACCAAAGGAGCTGCAACCGAAGAGAATGAGCCTTCAAAAGCTCTATCAAATGCATAAATCATGGTTCTGTGTTTGACTGGAACAACCTCGGCAAACATAGGTGCGTTTGCAGCCGTACCATTCCAGCTTATAGTTAGTCCCATAAAAAAGAGAGTGATTGAAAATGTAAGAAAACTAGTTACTGATTGAGGTATCACCCTAAGAAGAAACCATGAGAATGGAATGCCCATAAAGGCGCTAAATTGCGCGCACATGATTCGACCTGAATATGGATAGGTTTGTGTCAATCGATCAGCTATTGATCCTCCTATGAAGGATCCTAGTGCACATCCAATAGCAAAAAGACTGAGGAGGGTTGCTGAACTGTTATTATCAAAACCTGCATAGTGAGCCAATTCATTGTGTCAAGCAAGTAGATATTAAAGGATTCATACTACAACGCATTTTAGAATCATTTCCAAAAATTAAGTTCTTGCATAAAGATGCTTCTAGTGATCAGTGTTGTCTTAAGTTTTTAGAGACCCTTTATAGGTTAACCACCGTTTAACTTAGGCAAATCAAATAGAGGTGTACTATTTTGTCACGATTTAATTGTGGTAAATATTTTATGAGACCTTATTTAACTACGATTTAATTGTGTCAAATTTTGGGTTATGTGCCGTAGCCTGCCTTGCACGCCCTTAAAGACCGCTATGTTAGTGATCTCAGAATACAATCTTGCAAAGTTGTATTAGCATGTAAATGTACAGAAAAAGGCTCCATGCTCACCAATTAGTTCGAACCACATTGTGAAGAACACCATGGCAGTCCATGGTAGTGACCCAATAATGCCTTGTAAGACAATTATTTGAAATGTTTGAACTTTGATCACAGATTTAGTGGCTGCCCAAGAGTGCCTCCAAACTGAAGTCACACTAGCATTGCCATTATAGATAGAATCACCCCTGCTGACAACAAAGTTGATTTGCCAACAATTACAAACCAAAGAGATATAGGGAAACGAATCTCCTGCAGTCAAATAGTAAGCGATATGCTATATTCACTTAGTCATCAGCTCAACACCCTAAAATCTTGCACAAAATATGAACCTTTATCAGATGGTATGGCGTTGAGCTGCTGACTACGTAAATATAGGAAACACTCTATTTTACGAGGAATCAGTTTTCCTGAATTTTACATCGCTGTGAAGTATGTTATAGATGTTCGTTCTTCCTTACCTTTCTGAACTATCACTAGCATCTTGAGTCGGGGAAAATCTTTTTTTCGGATCATCCACGTATAGTAAAACAAGGATTCCAATCAACGCGCTCAAACTCGCCATCAAAACAAAGGCACATCTCCATCCCTGTACTCCCCAAAACGTCTGACCAGCCATGACAGTAGCCATAACACCACCTCCAATTCCCCCTACATTACCAATAAGGCTTAGTAATCCAAATCCAGCTCCTCTCACTCCTTCCCTATAGCTATCCGCAATGAAAGACTGCAACGCAGGAATCACAATTGCCAAACCAAATCCGTTTATCGCTCTCCAAAACGCAACCTGCATAAAATCGTGACAAGCACTCACAGCAGCAGTTGATAAAGCCCAACAGAAAGTTCCCATAGCAAGAATTGTTGGTCTATCATAGTTAATAACAAGTATACCAGCTAGAGGCGACGACAGTCCTTGCACAAAGTTCCGTATGAACGTGAGGTAACCTAAATCAGACGGTCCTGCATTGAATGCTTCACTAACTTCTTTGTAAACAGACGGAAGAAGATTCTCATCGGCGCGCTCCATAATAGCAGCTAGGTTGATGAGAATGAGCGAAAGAGACACGCCATAAATCTTAATTGTTGTTCTGTTAAATTTGGAAAATAAGACATCATGGTAAGACTATAACTGCAATACATTGTATATGATCAAAATGACCAGTAGTAATTTGAAAAAATTAATAAACTAAACGTAATCACTAGTGTGGTTTCACACATATGCATAGACTTTTTTTCCAGAGGTGTTAGTACTAGGAGTAACTAAGTAACTAAAAACAGAAGATATATAAAGACATAGGATATAACATAACATGTCTTCTAACTATATAACATGACAGAATCAGTTTGAGATAGAAATCAACAGTTCTTCTTCTAACCATACAACTATACAAGGTTTACAAAAATTCAACTAAACATGTCTCCAATAGAATTAGAATTGAAAAGCAAAAATTGTAGATCAATAAAGTCATAGAAAGAAAGAGAAAAACACAAGTTGTACTCACTTCATGGTTTGAGAAGCAGAATAAGTGGGAGTTGAAAATGATGATTTTGATTTGGATGGAAGAAGAGAAGATTTGGTGCTATGTTTTGAGGTTCGAATGAGTCCCATCACGTACGTCAATCCAAAGAAAGAGGAAGGAACTCTCTCACAAAGAGCGTTCTTGGTGGATCTGACGCAATTAATTAAAAAGGAATTAAAAAATATGATTTATCATATAGTACTAAATGAAAATTATGACGTTTTGTTATACTATTCCTATAGAATGTAATGTACAATACATAAACAACATTAAAATTTGGTATGTCCGAAATAAACAAGAGAAAGAAAGGTCAACACAAAAATCAAACCGTCTAAGAGATCAAAGATAATAAAATTATGAAGTTACATATCATCTCAAGGGAGTATAAGATATTGGTCTTATTTGATTTTTGTCGTTGGAATAATAAATAAATAAACAAACAAAATAAAATGGAATTGCATATTTGACTAATCAAGGTGAATTATAATGACACAATGTTAAGATATCAATTTTTGATCTCAATTGGACATAGATCTACGAAATGAGAGATGATTGAGTAATAAGGATGGTGGTTGTCGGAGATACATGCAAACACTATGAATATCAATTTAATAGAAGTCGTTTGAGAGCAATTAGAGTTTAAAAATTGTATATTTGAATTTGAGTCATAAGTTAATATTTATAAAATGCAAATTAGGATTTTTAAGAAAAAAATTCTAATCGAACATGATGCAATCTTTATCATGTAGTTCAAATTGGATAGGTAGATCTGCTTAAGGGTGCCTCTAGGCCGTGTCCATAACATGGTCTATGGTGGGATGATATTTTTCTTAGGTGTGATCAATTATTTTATTGGGTTAAGCTTAACCCTGTCTATAACACTTATATCTCAATTTTTTTTATGATGTGATGTTGGGCTATAAATCTTTATTTATAGTCTAGTTGAACCTTTTCTTATGGACGTAGTAGAATGGATAATGATTATTTCACTAAGATCATAGTTGAAATTTGTGAGGGTAAAATCAACATTATAAATGTTTTTCTTAAGGATGTATTTGTGTGGTATCGACCCTTGCGTTTATAAACTTTGTTAAAGAGGGCCAACTTTGATAGAAAGGACATCAAACACCTTATAATTGTTTTGATGATGAGTTTAACATGTCTTAGAGTAAGAGTTTTTAGTCAGGATATGAATGTTACAACTAGCTAACAACCTTAAAACCCAGTGAATAAGTGATGAAGTTAAAACTTAAGGTGACCATTGGTTTGCCTCTTTTTGATACACAAGATTTTCTTTATTTTCATTGTCATTGTGTGGTGATAATAATCTTGTTCATCAAGATTGATAGAAATTTATCATAGGCTTTGGTGGATTTTCAGCATCTGGTATCAAGAGCTTCAGTTGAGCAATCATAGGAAGAAGAAGAAGAGAATCATGGTGGATATGAATCATTCAAACACGCATTTTCCAGCAAGTTTTCCAATTCTTAAAGCTGATAACTACGAGAATTAGTGCAAACAGGTGAAGGTTGTGTTTTGTTGTCAATATCTTTGGGATCTTGTGAAATATGGATTAGAATCACTTGAAGAAGACACTTCAGAAGAAAAAGAAGAAGAAGAAGAAGAAGAAGAGGCAAAATACAAAGAATCAAAGAAGAATAATTATAAATCTCTCTTTATAATTGATCAATGTCCGAGTTCAGATAATTTCGAAAAGGTTAGTAATGTAGAATCTGCAAAAGAAGCCTGGAAGATTTTTAAGAAATCTTTTGGAGGTGCAGAAAAGGTGAAAGATGCGAGGTTACAAATTCACAAAAGAACGTATGAATTGCTTCAGATGGAAGATATTGAGAGCATATATGATTTCTTCACTAGAGTTACAAAACTAGTGAATCAAATCAAGGTTTGTGGAGACACGCTTACAACAAAAGCCATTGTTTCAAATATCTTGAGATCTTTGGCTCCGAAGTTCGACCGTGTGGTAGTTGACATAGACGATTCGAAGGATATGTCAACTTTGTCAAAGGAAGAGCTTAAAGGGACACTTGAATCTCATGAACAAAGAATGGTTGAAAGAGTTGCAAGAAATTCGAAGAGTGACGTGGCTTTCTAGGCTCAATCAACAAAATATAAGAAAGGCAAAGGAAAATGGTTCGACAATAAAAGGTAGAGGAGGCTACAAAAATTCGACTGGTAGAGGAAACCAACACGAAGAAAATGTGTCGAATCAGAGAAGACTATACCAAGGCAACCAAAGAGGTGGTGTTGCTAATACAGGAAGAGGTGGTGGTCTAAAGTCTAACAAGAGTGACATTCAGTGTTTCAATTTCTAGAAGTATGGTCACTATTATAGTGATTGTCTAGAAAAGCGAAAGAATCAAGAAAGTGATGCAAAGTTTGAAAAGTATGAAGAAGAAAAGATGATGCTGATGGTCATAACAAAATATGAATAATTTCAAGGACCAACGGTACTTGGATTTAGGATGCTCATCACACATGTATGAAAGGAAAGATTGGTTTCTCAACATAAAACCCTCGATGAAGAATATAGTGAAATTCACGAATGACAATGCCCTAGAAGCTGAAGGTATTGGTGATGTTATGATTATGAGGAAAGATGACAAGAGGTCAGTAATTTCCAATATGTTATATATACCACGCATGAAGAGCAATTTTCTCAGTATAGGGAAGTTGGTGAAGAAGAACTATAAAGTTTTGATCAAAGACAAAATTATAAGATTCGTCGATGCAAGAGGGAATTTAATCTTGAAGGCTTCAATGTCTCAGAATAGAACCTTCAAGAACAAACTAAATGCGATGGAGCACAAGTGCCTTTTGACTGCAGCTAGAAAATATGAGTGGATATGGAATTATCGACTAGGCCATATAAACTTCAAAGACATCAAAGATTTGAAAAGAAGAAATATGATTTCAGGGTTGCCAGAAATCGACATTCCAAACAAGGTGTGTGAGGAATGTGTGGAGGCGAAACAACACAAGAACAACTTCAACAAGGATGCAGGAAGCAAGTCGAAGACTATTCTTGAAATCATATACTCTGATGTATGTGGACCAATCCAAGTGGATTCGAATGGAGGTAACAAATATTTTGTTATATTCATAGATGATTTTAGTCGAAAACTGTAGACTTACCTGATCAAGAAGAAAAGTGAAGTGATCAAGATATTTGCCAAGTTTAAATCTATGGTCGAAAAACAAAGTGGTCGAAAGCTCAAAGTTTTGAGAACTGATGGTGGTGGAGAGTATGTGTCATAAGACTTCGACAAATTATGTGAAAAAGAAGGGATTGTGCATGAGGTGGTGCCACCCTACACTCCACAACAAAATGGAACTTCAGAAAGGAAGATTCGAACCATCATGAATATGGTGAGAAGTATGTGGAAAGACAAGAATTTACCTAAAGTGTTTTGGGGTGAAGTGTGTCGACTCCAACATACATTTTGAACAGATGTCCAATGAAAAAGCTAGAAGGAATTACACCAGAAGAATATTATTCTAATGTGAAGCCTAGCTTGAGTCATCTGAAGGTATTTGGATCTATTTCATATAGACATGTGTCAGATCAGTTGAGAAGAAAACTTGATGATAAGATGAGTCAGATGATCCTGGTAGAATATCATTCGACACGAGGTTACAAGTTGTTCGACCCACTGAACAAGTAGATTGTGATCAACAGGTACGTGATCATATATGAGCTTAAGGAATGGGATTGGACAAAAAAATGTCAATAAAGATTCAATAAGAATCTTATTCGAAGAACAAACAGTTAAAGTCGAAAGAGAAGTTCGACAAGAGAAAGTTATAGATTAACCAGGACCAAGCAGGCCTTATAGAACAAGACATATGCCTGCAAGGTTGAAAAATTATGTTATTACATCAGATGATGTGGTCGATAATGAAGGTGAGCTCGTACATTATGCTTTCTAAGCAGATGTCGAACTTGTCAATGCAATTGAAGCATTGAAAGATTCAAAGTGGGTGAAAGCAATGAATGAAGAAGTGAAGTCCATCAAAGACAACAACACTTGGTCACTTGTCAAATTGCCTCAAGGCAAGAAGACAATCGATGTCAAGTGGGTATAAAAGGTGAATTTGAATCCCAAAGGGGAGGTAACTTGACACAAAGCAAGACTTGTGACGAAAGAATTTCTACAGAAGGAAAGAGTCGACTTTGATGAAGTCGTTGTACTTGTGGCTAGAATCCAAACAATCAGGTTGGTTATTGGTCTAGTAGGAATGAACAGTTGACACATATGTCAGATGGATGTGAAGTGTGCATTCCTGAATGGACCCTTAGACAAAGAAGTTTATGTTGCACAACCAGTTGGGTTTGTGAAGCATGGCAAAGAGAGAAAGGTGTACAGGTTTCATAAAGCCCTATATGGATTTAAACAAGCACCAAGAGCTTGAAATAAGAATATAGGTATCTTTATAATGGAAAAAGAATTTGTGAAGAGCACAACTGAACATGGAGTATATGTAAGAAGAAGTAATATTGAATTGCTTATACTATGTCCCTATATCGATGATTTGTTGATAATAGGTGGCTACAAAAGTGAGATCGAAGACTTCAAAGGAGATCTCAACAAGGAATTCAAAATGCATGATCTGAGTGACATTTCATATTTCCTTGGCATCAAATTCTACAAGAGTAGTAAAGGTTTGATGATGCATCAAAGAAGATATACAGGAGAAATTCTCAAGAGATTTGAGATGAAAGAATGCAACTCAACATCGACACCTGTTGAACCATGGTTGCAACTACCGAAAGATTCAAAATAAGATGATGTCGACCCAAACCAATACAAAAGACTTATTGGGTCATTGAGATACCTTTGTCATACAAGGTCTGAATTAACATACATTGTAGGTATGGTAAGTAGATTCATGCAGAAGCCAAAGGTATCACACCTTGCAGCGACAAAAAGGATATTGAGATATCTAAAAGGAACTCTTGACTATGGTATTTTTTTTTGCAACTGATAAAGGAAAAGAATTCAAGTTAGTTGGATACGCTGATTCAAGTTGGTGTAGTGATGCAGATGATCAAAAATTCACAACATGATATGTGTTCATGCTAGGTGGTGCATCTGTTTCTTGGAGTTCAAGAAAAGAAACAGTAATATCATTATCATCATGTGAGATAGAGTATATATCTGCTTCTCTTTATGCATGTCAAGCAACATGGATGGTGAACTTGGTCGAACAGATTACAAGTAAAGATCATCGAAAAATTACCATGAAAATCGACAGCATGTCAGCTATCAACCTGGAGAAGAATCCGATAGTGCATGGTCGAAGAAAGCACATAAAGATGAGGTTCTATTATGTTCGAGAGCAGGTAGTAGAAAGAAAGATAAAATTGGAACACTGTAGAACTGAGAATCAGATTGCAGACATCATGACAATGGGTGTGCAGGTCGAAGTATTCAGAAGACTACGAGCTATGATGAATATAGATATCTTAGACACAATGAATTAGGTGGTGTGTTAAATGTGTAATTCCTTGTGTCAAAGCAGGTTATTGCTCGAACATAAGGTGTATCAAAGTGTTGTAAGCAAGTTGCTACACACATATTTGCTTTAGATTTGATTTAGGTCTAAAATAGGTATTTTGGGCTTTTGTAATTTTGGGCTTTTTGGCTTAGGGAGAAAGCAAGCTCAATTATAAATAGAGAGAGTAACCTCTATTTTTGTAATCAATTCATTTATTCATAGTATTTGCAGTTGCAAGTGAATAAGAATTTTTTCCACAGTTTGTGGGCAGAGAGAAACTCTGCAGAAACCCTAATCCTTTTCTTATTTAATTTTCTTTCTTTTTATTGTTATTTTGTGGTGATAATAATCTTGTTCATCAAGATTGATAGAAATTTATCATAGGTTTTAGTGGATTTCCAACAATACCATTAAGCTGATGAGGACACTACACATATAAAATGAATACAAATATATATAAACATGTTTTATCAAGTAGTATCACTATTATAATCAAAATTGTGAAAATATACCCGCACTATGATCCATGTAATGTTGTTTGCTTTACTCTTTGGTACTCGAGCTTTTCTTTGTGATCAGAATATTTGTATAGCTCTAACAAAATATAAACGAATATTTAGAAAAATCTCACATAAATAAATAAATGTACACACGAATATTTAGAACAATCTCACTTACGTATCAACCATCTTTATATTTGAGTATTTTGTTTAATCACCAACTAACGAATCCATATAAAATACTATTTCTCTTATAGGATTAATCACAACAAACAACTAGTGTCTACTGTAAAATAAAACAAAAGTTTATATGAAAATTTTCTACACAACGTCCAAAAATGAAAAATTATAATAAATGAAGTTAGAATGAAAATATAACACATGACCAGTATTATATGGTAAAAGAAACAACTTTTATGTATCTTTGTTGGTCATAAATTCACCGACTAAGTACTCTTTGATTGAATTTGGATTTTTATAGATTAATCGTGTGTTGATACATGTTGGAGATAAGAAAGAGAATCTTTCTGTCAATTGACGCAGGTGCATCAATTTGTCATACAATAACCTTAAATAAAAACATAATTAACATTAGAATATTCATTGAAATGAGTAAATAAATTATTCAGTTAATTAATAAAGTTGATCGGAGTACCTGATGTATGAATCGATAACACTGAGGCCTAATTCAGAATGATGAAAAATCTGATCCATATCCTCTTTAGCAAGTGTTTCGGTATAAGAAAAACCGAAAATATCTTCCTCCATAAGTATATCACGAATACCACCTTCTATCATATTTGTTGTTACTACATATGTTTCAAGACACGACCTAAATCGAGAAATAGATGTTTTTTTAGGCTCGGTCTTTGCAAGATCCTATTTTTTGGCATGTTGCTAAATTCAGGCTTCTTATTCCTACTGACTTGTTGCAACTCTTGAGCATGAATCTAAATATCATATAAGTTAGGTAATGTATAAGATCATGAAGCTTTTGATTTTGGAGGATAGAACTAACATTATCTATGCATATATATATATATATATATATATATATATATATATATATATATATATATATTAATATACCTCTTTTTTTGAAGCAACTGACTCATTGTGCTGCACAATCCCCTTATCTTTTGATTTGAATTTTGTAGGAGTCTAACATTACCATGTAAATAAAATGTACGTCAATATAAGAATAACTTACATGGATCATAAAACATTTGAATACTCAAAGGTTCATAATGGTTTTAAACATACCTCATCATTTATGAAAATGAGGTTTGACGGCCATGCAACATACGATCCTATTGCTTCTCCCACCAATGTTGCATCTGAAACATCGTCAGGTATAAGTAATAGTGCATCCCCCTCTAAAGTAATATCAATCGATACTTTCAAAAATCCAGCAGGGAGCAGTTTAGAGTGAAGTACATCTCCCAAAGTGTTATACATGTTTCCCTTGCCAACCATGCAATAAGTCGATGACGATAAATAGAGCTGACAAGATGAAATTCCCTAAACCAATAACAAATATGAAATTATTAATGTGTGTGTATATATATATATATATATATATATATATATATATATATATATATATATATATATATATATATATATATATATATATATATATATATATATATATATATATATATATATATATATATATATATATATATATATATATATATATATATATCACTAAAAAAATGGGATAATTTAATTTCATAATAATATATATAATTACCTCAGGAATTTTCTGTTGAAAATTACAATTGATACTATCTTTGTCGCTAGTATCTTTAAACCCTGAACCTTGCCTTTCTGACATATATCTTTCTTTATCCTTTTCCAATTCACGAACTTGAGCTTTTTATTTTTCCAACTCTTCCATCACTTGTTTATTACTAGGACTTTTACTTTTTGGATGCTTATACAAGGTTGTTGGAGTGACCCCTCCTCCCCTATCCCTCACACGACCGAAATACTTACGAACATCTAGTACTTGACTTAGTATGCTCCTGCAATCATGGTTTTCAGCTAGAGATAAAGACTGAGATAGATTCTCATGAAATTCATATGCATATCGAAAAAGATTAGTGGGGATTAAAAATCATAAATATTATATGTTAATAAACTTTTGATTCAATTAAATAAATAAATTTATACTTACACATTGATCAAAAAATTGTTGAACATCTTCCTTAACAACTCCATCCTTACTCACACGAGCAACCTTCCACAAAACATGTTCCAGAAGAAATATTTCTTCACTTTTCTCCTCTTCTAACTACACATTAAGAAAAATAATAAGATCAATTATTGTGATACGGTGGGAGAACTGACTAGTGTTTTGCGTTTGTTTTTGCAAATGTTTCGGTTGAGCAAGAGTCGCCACCGACTTTTTATTTTATCCTAAAGGAAAGGTTAAAAAGCACAGCAAAAACCTTTCGAGATGTTTTCTTGGGTTCGGGGAGTAGATTATAGAAAGGGAAGGTATTAGCACCCTTTCTATCCATGGTTATCCATGGGCTCTTAGTTACTTGCTTAGATCACTTGCCTTTTGTTTTCAATTGTTTTAAATGGTGCTTGAGTGTGTGGGTTTGAAAATGTTTTGAAAAAGAAGCCAATGTGGTGGCAACCTTTGTAATGATCCATGTGGGGATGTATACAAAGATGTACGTCTTTTGAAAATTTTTTCATTTGTTTTTGAAAGTTTGTTTTGAAAGTGTAGTGATGTATGGTTTGAAAAAATAGGCAAGCGTTTTGTTTTGCAAGTTTGATTCAAGTAACTAAGAGGTTATCTACTCCTAAATTTCTCAAAAGATTATTGCTACGTTTTAACCCTTTTAACAAGTTTGTTCCACCATTGTATTTGGTGGACAACCTTGTGTTAGGATGTGAAAGGGACAGGCGCGGGTCATCGTTTAGACCATAATTGCAACGACGTTAAATGTCTTTGGGCAATTTTCTTTAAGGGACTTGATCATCTGTTTTTGTTTGTTTTGAAAAGTTTTTATCGAGGGACTATGATCATTCAAATTGTTTGCTTTGCCCAAAGAAGTTCAACATACAATATGGCTCAATTTTGAAAGGCAACAAGTGGAATACCCTAGGGGGTGCAAGTGTGATTTGTGTGTCCATTTTCATGCTTGTTTATCTTGAGATTAGGTCATAACTATTTTTTTATCGTTTTTTCGCATACAAACCCTAATTCTAACATGTTATCATTAGAAAGCAGTAAAGTGCGAAAATAAATTTACTAAGCTATTACAAAACCAAATATGGGAAGGGGGGGTACAAATGTTCAAATGGGGATATTGACAAGAATTTAAATCTAAATTATTACATCATTTTTGAATATTTGCAAGGTAAATAAATTACATAATTAAATGGAAATTAAATATGTAAAATGCAAAAAAGAAAGTTTTTATATGTATGAGAAAGGTATGGTCCATGTAAAATAAAACAAGAAAAATAAAAGGTATTATTTTTGAGTATTTTGAATTTAGGGCAAAACCCTAATTTTATTAAAGAAAATGTATTATTATTTGATTTAATACAAGTATTTATTTATTATGTACAAAAAATAAAAATAAAATGAAGTATATTATGAAAAAGGTATTTTTGTATCAAATATTAATAAAAATGAAAAATTCAAGTATTTTTATATTTTAACTTAAATATATTAATAAACATATATATATATATATATATATATATATATATATATATATATATATATATATATATATATATATATATATATATATATATATATATATATATATATATATATATATATATATATATATATATATATATATATATATATATATATATATATATATATATATATATATATATATGTTCTTAAATATGCATTATGTGCAAAATATTTAATATTTAATAAAATAAATAAATAATAAAAAAAAGTATTTTTTATGTGAAATATTTTCAGAAGGTAAACAAAAATAAAAAAAATGTATTTACACTATTTTTATATTTATTCTAAATAATAGTATATATAATATTTATGTTCAAACAAGAGAAATAAACAAATAAATATGCAATAAATACAAAAAATGATGGAAAAAATATTTTTATGTTTTTAATATGTTGAGAAAAAATAAATGGACCAATCAAAAAAAGAAAAAGTCAGAAATCATTAAAAATAAAACAAATGGGCTCAGGGGGTGTAAAAATGAATGTGTGGTGCAAAAAGAAAGATGACACAAGCCCAGCCCACTAAGCCTGTCATCTTCAACCTCAGAACACCTCCTTGTTCAAAAAACACGCGTTTTCTAACTTCTCATTCCTTGATCTTTTGCCAAATCTTCCAACATGAAACCTGTAGAGCTTGAAACCACGGTTCTAGACATATAAAGAAGTCAAGCTAACTCTCAGAAATGAGAGAGAATTTCTTCTCTCCCAAATCCTGACCTAATTTTTTAACCATGTTCAGACATAAAATTCTCTAAGCACACGAAATATAAATGAAACTTAATCATATGAGCATGTTCAGGGCTATGATTGTGACATATTTTCTTCACAAACCTAAAGCTAACAATGCCTAATAAGAGAGATAGAACTCCATGAATGTACCTGTTCAGTTGGAATCGTGCTTTGCAATGGAGGATGTTTCAGAGTAAAATGATGATTGGTATAGCTTCCTTGAAGTGTAAGGATGCTTTTCCAAGTCCTACTTTGTCTTGAAACTCCCTGAATCGAGCTGGTGAACTCCAACTGCAAAACAGAAAATTAAAAATGGTGAAGTGGCTTGGAGGTGTTACAGGTCAGGTTTCAGGTCATGGTTAGCTTGCATAAGTATTAGGGAATGTGTGTGAATTGGTTTTGGTGAGAATGCTCGAGGGAAATGGGAGTTGGCACTCAAACTGCAGGCCTTGCCTTGTTTGAGCAGTTTGATGGTGTTTCTGTGATGGAGAGTGTTTTAGAGGTCAAGGATTCGTGCAAAAGCTTGGTTGGGATGTTTGGAATGTGTTTGATCAATTTTCTCTTGTGTGCCTATGCTGAAATGATAGTTGTTACAAGTTATGGAACTTTTCTTCTCTCTTAAGCAACAAAAGCAAGTTGATGGTTTAGGTCAGTAGGGGGCCTCCTAATGTGCTGCATAATCTTCTCTTGATCAGAGCAACTTGTCCATAATCTTGTGCCAAAAGGATTTAGCTTGTACTTGTTGGATTTCTAAATTGACATAAAGCTAATCTTTTCAAAAATGGAAAGTTCACTTTATCTAGTTTAGGATTAATCTTGCATACAATGCTTGCACTCAAAGAACAACACTTTAACACATTGAATATGCATTAAATTATTGAGTATGGAATTGTTCAAGGACCTGTAATCAAGGGCATGCTGATTTAGAGAAGTTTACTCAAACTATGAATCATGGAAAATGGCCAATTCAAAGGTGAGTTTTTGCTATATTGTGAAATTCGAATCTCTCAAGTTATGAGGTTGTTTGAGAAGTTCTTGGACATTTTGGAAAGCTTGGAATGTGTACTACAATCCATCTTTGAAATGCAAATTGAAATTACAAGTGGAAGGGTATGAAAAATGGCCTTGAAGTGGGGTAGAAAACCTTGTCAAAATAGGTTAAAATTTCACTAAGTTAAAAAATGGTTTAGTGCCCTTATTCAAAAAATTGTAACTTTAGATACAAGCTTCAAATGAGAAAACTTTGTGAATCAAAGTTGTAGATTATACAACAAGCTACAACTTTCATGTTTTGACTTTTGTTTGAATCCAAATGGATCTTGGTGAAAAGATGGGGCAAAGTTGGGAAAAAATTAGGGTTTTTCATAACTTAGAAAAATTCTAAGTTATGAAAAATTCCATTTTCTAACCCTAATTTGCATTTTGTGATTTCTTGGTGAACAAGTTTCATGATTTGGCATGTTTTGATAAAAAATGAATCTTGACTCTTGATTTTGACCAAAAAGTCAAAGTTTGACTTTTCAGTGTACAGTCAAAATTGATCAATTGACTGGGAAATTCAACTGTCAATCTTGTGTACTTGGGATCTTTTGAGCTTGATGAATGTGTAAAGACCATTTCATTGAGTCCTTGAGTCCATATGTGAGCTTGATTTGCCATTGGCTAGGTCAAACAGTCAAAAATTGCCTTTGTACAGTCAAAACCCTAAAAATGACCATTTTGCCCTTTTGGTGATCTGGTCAAATTTCTTGTGGAATTGTGATCCAAACTTGATCAAATGGTCCATATGAGTTCATAATGTTGATGTGGGTCAAAAATCATGAGTTTTGACTGTCAATTGGCCACAGTTGACTTTTTCCCCAATACAGCTGATTTCTAGGTCAACTGTCCAATTGACTGGGCAAAACTTGGAATCAAGCCTTGCAATTTGGCATGGGTAAACTTGGGAGTCCAACATGAAGCATGAAAGTCATCTTAGGCATTTTAGGTCAAAACATCCTTGGGCAAACACAAACCCTAATTTGAGTCCACAGTGCAAGGAGAAGTCTTGAGCAGAGGAAACCCTAACTGGATCTTGATCTTCAAAGGTCTTGTGATGAGAAAATGTTGAGGAAATGGGAGGGCAAATTTTGGGGTACAACAGTTGCCCCTGTTCAATCTTCTTGGACCTGAAGAGTTAGATTGGCGAGTTCGCCTTTCGTGACTCGAGGGTAAAAGGAGATTGGACACTAGAGTGCCCGGAAATTTGCACTCGCATGCTGGAGTCTCAACGATGTGGTGTCAGGAATGGGCTTACAGATGCCATTTGGAGAGGTGGTGAATAGGGAGATGGGCTTATAGATGCCATCTGGAGATGTGACAGAACCTTGTCGGGAATGGGCTTATAGATGCCATTTGGAAGTGTCGATCGCCTAAGAGATTCCTTAGCGAGAACCCGTGTATTTGAAAAAGACAGATGTTTTCCTGGCTTGTTACAGGTGTTTGATCTTCAGTCTCCTTATGCAGATATGCCCTGGCTAGATACAGGTATCGAATCTACAGTTGGTTGCTCACAGATGTGCCCTGGCTGGATACAGGAGTCGAATCTGGAAATAGTCGTTAATAGATGTGCCCTGGCTGGATACAGGAATCGAGTCTAGAAACTGATCAACGGATATGCCCTGGCTGGATACAGGAATCGAATCCGGAGATGTTGTAGTTGATAGATGTGCCCTGGCTGGATACAGGAATCGAATCTCCGAACTCTTCAGACGTGCCCTGGCTAGATACAGGAATCGAGTCTGGAAACTGATCACTCTCAGATGTGCCCTGGCTAGATACAGGTATCGAATCTGGAATTGTGACAGCTGAGGGTAATTGTCTTTGGGATTGTCTTTTTCCTGAAAAGGCAAAAACGTAAGTTGTATGCAATGTCATGATGTATGATATGCATGATGTTATGATGTTCAACATGAGCTAGTGTTGTATGCGCTTTATCATGTAGGTAAGCAAGATGTATGAAAATGTGAAATGTTTATGAATGTAATTTCGTCTTAGGAAAATAAATCCTTGACGAACGGCCGGGGAGTTGCTCTGTGGAAGAGATACTTGGCCGAAGTTTGATGAGAGGCCTGTTGAGGACTTTAAAGATGGATTCTGCTGGGGATAATGATGATAAACTCCGCTGGGGATTGAAGGAACTTGCCGGGGGCGATCTTCCGTGGCAATTAGCTGAGGATAACCCAGTTATAAGTCCTTGTGAGGAAATAACTCTAAATAAACTCGGGAGAGACGTCCGTACTCTGCAGGGGATAAGCTTCCAGAATCTACTGGGGATGAGCTTTAAGACCTGCCGGGGAATGTTGTGCTTTTTCAGGATTGTCGGGGAGTCAACTCCGCTTGGGGAAAGTATTGCTGAACTTTGCTTTACTCTGCGGGGAGTTGAGATGATTTGGCCACATTCTTCAGTTGAACCTACCTTGGTACCTTGGCGGACAAAACAACCAGACTGCATTAGACAACTTCACATTGCCCCTGTCTCTGATGTCACCTGTAATCAATCTCTTGTTTCATATGCAAATATTTATGAATCAGCGATTTAATGTCAAATGCATATATCAAAAATGAACATTGGACGTTCTTCGCAAGACAAAACAGAAAAAAAAAAAGAAAAAAAAAGAAAACAATGGTAATTTGTATGGACAAGTGAATTTGTATTGATTTAAACTTTGCCTGTGAATAGGCGTTTTTGTACAAGAGGCTGACATCCTAGTAAGAGGACACCGCCAAATAACATAGATTTTACAATTTTGAAAAAGGAAACAAAACAGCTATGTGAACAATCCCACTGGGTTCCAACTCTGCTATCGCCTTTATGTCTTCGAACGTCTCATCGCTTTGTTGCCTAATTTGGAGATGAAGCTGACTGGTCAATGCCGAAATCTGGAGCCAGATAGTTGATGCCGAATTCCGGATGCGAAGTGATCCAATGAGACATAGTGTTACGCTCTTATCCCTAACTTTTGCCTGGACCGCCCTTTCGGGTTTTCAGTCCACCGGGATACCCATTTTTGCCCAAGCCGCCCTTTCAGGTTTTCGACTTGCCGGGTGTACAGATTTTTATTCATTTTATCCCTTATTTTTGCCCGAACCCTTTTGGTTCGCCGGGAAGCCCTTATTTTTGCCTAGGTATGTCAACCTAGCGGGTCTTTTATTTATGCGTAGTATTTTTTCACTATGTCTGCATTGGCGGGGTGAGGAAGGTCGTCACCATCCATGGTGGTTAGGATCATGGCTCCTCCTGAGAACACACGTTTAACCACAAATGGCCCTTCGTATGTAGGGGTCCATTTGCCCCGGGGATCACTTTGAGGAAGGATGATGCGTTTGATTACCAGGTCCCCAACTTGATACTCTTGTGGTCTGACTCTCTTGTTAAATGCCCTGATCATTCGTTTTTGATACGTTTGACCATGACAGATGGCAGTGAGCCTCTTTTCGTCAATCAGATTTAATTGATCAAGTCGAGTCTGGATCCAATCATCTTCATTCAAGTCTGCATCCTTCATTATCCGGAGAGAGGGTATTTGAACTTCAATCGGCAAGACTGCCTCCATGCTATAGACCAAGGAGAAGGGAGTTGCCCCGGTTGACGTTCTGGCTGAGGTACGGTACCCATGCAGAGCGAACGGTAACATCTCGTGCCAATCTTTATAGGTCACTGTCATCTTCTGCACAATTTTCTTGATATTCTTATTGGCTGTCTCTACAGCCCCATTCATCTTCGGCCGGTAGGGAGAAGAATTGTGGTGCTGTATTTTGAATTGTTCACAGAGTTCAGTGACCATTTTGTTATTGAGGTTGGTACCATTGTCCGTAATGATTCTTTCCGGGATGCCGTACCGACAGATCAGATTATGCCGGATGAAACGTGCCACGACGCTTTTGGTTACCGTGGCGTAGGACGCTGCCTCAACCCACTTCGTGAAGTAATCGATTGCCACCAAGATGAAGCGATGCCCATTGGATGCCGTCGGTCGGATCTCCCCGATCATATCGATGCCCCACATTGCAAAAGGCCAAGGTGCCGTCAGGACATTCAAAGGAACCGGAGGGATATGCACCTTGTCAGCATAGATCTGGCATTTATGACAAGTTCGGGAGTGTTGGTAACAATCGGCTTCCATTGTGGACCAGAAATATCCTACCCGAAGGATTTTCTTAGCCATGGTGTGTCCACTGGAATGTGTTCCAAATGTACCTTCATGCAATTCCATCATAATTTTCTCTGCTTCAGCCTTATCCACACAACGTAGCAGAGTTGAATCATGATTCCGTTTGTAGAGAATGCCGTTGCTGAGGAAGAATTTTGCAGCAAACCTCCTCATGAACTTCTTATCATTGACAGACGCACCTTCAGGGTATTCCTGAGCTTCCAAGTACCTCTTCACCTCATGATACCAGGGTTTTTCAATAACCTTCTCAGCCTCGAGCTCGCAGCAGTACGCCGGTTCATCCAACTTCCAGATGATGATTCGGGGAGCCTCATTGTCCCATTTAACTTTGAACATTGAAGACATCGTAGCTAGGGCGTCCGCTAGCTGATTCTCCTCTCTAGGGAAGTGCTCAAAAGTTATCTCTTCAAAGTGGGGAAGCAAGGTCGACACATACTCCTTGTAAGGAATAAGATTCGGGTGTTTCGTATCCCACTCGCCTTTAATCTGATTGATCACGAGAGCGGAATCTCCGAAGACACTTAGAAATTTGATCCTTAAGTCGATTGCAGCTTGTAAACCCATGATACATGCCTCATATTCTGCCATGTTGTTGGTGCAGCTGAAATATAATCGGGCGGTGAGTGGAGTATGAGTTCCTTTGGGAGATATGATTACAGCGCCGACGCCGTTACCCAAAGCATTGGAGGCTCCATCAAAATGCATAGACCATCGGGATCCTTCCTCAGGTCCTTCATCCGGTCCAGGTACTTCACAGTCAGTTACCACCATGATATCTTCATCCGGAAAATCAAAGTTCAATGATTGGTAATCGTCCACAGGTTGGTGTGCCAAGTGATCCGCCAGTACACTTCCTTTAATCGCTTTCTGAGTTGTATACTGGATATCGTATTCTGTTAAGATCATTTGCCATCTCGCTATTCTTCCAGACAGAGCGGGCTTTTCAAATATGTACTTGATGGGATCCATCTTTGAAATCAATAAAGTAGTGTGAGTCAATATATACTGTCTCAGCCGGCGAGCAGCCCATACAAGAGCGCAACAAGTTTTCTCAAGCAGTGAGTAACGAGACTCACAGTCGGTAAACTTTTTGCTCAAGTAATAAATAGTGTGCTCTTTTCGGCCAGACTCGTTATGCTGCCCCAGCACACACCCCATTGAATTATCAAGCACCGTCAAGTATAGTATCAGAGGTCTTCCTTCCACCGGTGGCATAAGAATGGGTGGCTCTTGGAGATATTCCTTTATCTTTTCAAAGGCGGCCTGACATTCATCATTCCAGCGTACTACTTGATCTTTCTTCAGTAATTTGAAGATTGGCTCACAAGTAGCAGTCAGATGTGAGATGAATCGGGCAATGTAATTCAGTCGTCCCAGGAAGCCTCTGACTTCTTTCTCTGTTTTTGGAGTCGGCATCTCTTGTATGGCTTTTACCTTGGCAGGGTCCACCTGAATACCTTTATCACTTACAATGAAACCTAGCAATTTTCCGGATCTTACCCCAAAGGTGCATTTGTTGGGATTCAATCTCAGCTTGTACAACTTGAGTCGGTCAAATAACTTCCTCAGATGGTCAAGGTGCTCCTCCTCAGTTTGAGACCTTGCAATCATGTCATCAACGTATACCTCAATCTCATGATGGATCATATCATGAAATAAAGCAACCATGGCACGTTGATAGGTTGCCCCAACATTTTTCAATCCGAATGGCATGACCTTATAACAGAAGGTGCCCCACTGAGTCACAAAGGTAGTCTTCTCCATATCTTCTGGAGCCATCTTGATTTGATTATACCCTGAAAAACCATCCATGAAGGAGAACACCTTGTGTTGAGCTGTATTGTCAACAAGGACATCAATGTGAGGTAGGGGGAAGTCATCCTTGGGGCTGGCCCTATTCAGATCCCTGTAATCAACACACATTCTGACTTTACCGTCCTTCTTCGGTACTGGCACCACATTGGCAACCCACTGAGGGTAAGAGGTCACTGCAAGGAACCCGGCATCAAACTGTTTCATAACCTCGGCCTTGATCTTCTCCGACATCTCTGGTCGCATCCGTCGGACTTTTTGCTTCACCGGAGGGCAATCTTCCTTGGTTGGCAGGTGGTGAACTACAATGTCGGCATCCAAACCAGGCATATCTTCATAGGACCAAGCAAAAATCTCCATGTAGTCTTGTAGCATCTGGATCAATCGTTGCTTCACGCTGAGCTCTAGATTGGCACCAATCTTGACCTCTTTCCTATCTGTCTCAGTACCCAAGTTAATTGTTTCCACAGGCTCTTCATGTGGTTGAATAGCCCTCTCTTCCTGGAGTAGCAGTCTTGGGAGTTCACCAGGCACTTCGCAATCATCTTCACCTTCGTCTTCGGCCAAGTTGATCAGATTTTCGAAGTCATAACTGGCGGTAGCAGAGCTGTTACCAGTGAGATCCAGAGTGGATTGAAACCTGTATAAGTGAGTGTGTGTAAATATAGCTGTTTTGCAATATATATAACACAGAAAGGAAAAGAGCACAAGATTTGAAATGCAACAAACGTCCAATGTTTTGATTGATGATATATGAAAATGTCATACAAAAAGCCCTCACAAATGGAGCTACGATGCCCCGGGTAGGACACCGAGCCAACAAAGTTTTAACATATTGTTTGTTACAAATTGGAAATCAAAAGAAATTAATTATTGCGTGACAAATGTGATAGGTGTAAAATCCTTTGCCGTCCAGTTGCTTGGTCCGTTGCTGGTAGTCGGGTAGATCCAACTGTCAAACTCTGCTTCCTCTACATCTTCCTCGATAGCATTCACCCTTGAGCTGGAGATAAACACCGGAGCCTTTCTGACTTTCTCTTTGCGCACAGCCCTCTGAGCCTCTGCAGTAAAGCCCAGCCCAAACTTGTCGTTCTTCTGAGTGAAGTCAGGAAGCTGACCCCAGTTTGTACAATTGCCTCTCTGAACCACAGCCCGAGCATCCCTTAGGGAAGCCATCTTCAAGGAAACATTCTCTTCGACTGTTGTTTCTGCTGCTGCTGAAATTGGATGCACCTCCTCGAAATGCTGAAAGGGGGTCTCAATAAACTCCCCGTCCATCTCAATGTACCTAAAGGAATTCAAATGGCTCACCATATACTCCTCTTCTCCTTGCACAGTGACGATCTTCCCTCTGACAGGGTACTTCAGCTTCTGGTGCAAGGTAGAGGTCACTGCCCCAGCTTTATGGATCCAAGGTCGACCCAGTAGACAAGAGTACGATGGACGTATATCCATCACATAAAAAGTAGAGTCGAATACTTGAGAGCCCACACGGATAGGGATGTCAACCTCTCCATGAACCATCCTTTTTGAACCGTCAAAGGCCCTGACGATGATGTTGCTGGGCTTCAGTTCCAGGCCTTCATAATCCAAACGGTCTAAAGCCTTTTTCGGTAGGACATTCAAGGAAGAACCAGTATCCACCAATACATGCGCCAGAGTAGTGCCCCTGCATTCAATAGAGACATGCAGGGCATCATTGTGGTCTCTTCCCTTCGCAGTCAGGTCAGCATCTGAAAAATCCAAGCCATTGTCTGCTGTCAGATTTGCTACGCAATCAGTGAACTGGACTGCAGATGTCTCCTGTGGCACATGGGCCGTCTTGAGGAATGAGATCAAGGCCTTAGCATGGGCCTCAGAGCATAGCAATAAGGAGAGCATGGAGATCTTGGAGGGCGTATGCCCCAGCTGCTCGACAACATTGAAATCACTCTTCTTTATTATTTTCAGGATCTCCTCCATTTCTTGTTGGGAGGCCTCAACATTTATAGGTATCGGTGCCTCCATCCGGGCAGGCTCCTCTTCAATTTCTTTGCCCCGAGCATTAGATGACTCGGCGGCAGGGGAAACAACTTGATCAGCAACAGTAACAGGTACACTTGTAGGTGTTATAAGGAGGGGTCTTCGAATAGCGGGCGGTGCAATATCAGGCGAGAAAAGCCTGCCACTGCGGGTGACCTTGGCTGGACTGGTGATATCGCAGATACTGACGCTAGTGTCGAATTCTTGTTTGATTCCATTCACATATACGTCTGCCCCATAATGCCAGGGGACAGCCTTATCAGATACGTAGGGGAGAGGCCCCGGAACAGTAATAATCACAGGTGCAACAGTCGTGATTTGAACAGGCTTCTTCGGGAGAGCCTTGATTGGATTTTTGAAGATGGTAACCACAGAAACTTCTTTTACTGGAACCAATTGAACAGCAGACTTCTTAAACAGAATCTCCCTGTTATCCATTAGGCTTTGGACGCCTAACCTCAGCAAGGGACAACCAGATAGGGAAACAGCACAGAACAGGCAACCTTCACTGCAACCTGGAAATAGACCGGCCCGCAGTAGGTTCTTCTTAACGGTCTTCAGAGGGGTAACAACTTCATCTACCGAAACATCATACAATTCTTCCTCAATGGCATTTACTCTATGCTGGGGCATAGAAGCAGTTACAACATTTGGTCTTTCCGGTGCTTCAAACTGAATTTCCTTTGCGTCGATCAGATCTTGCACTTTGTTTCTCAAGGCCCAGCAATCATCAGTAGTGTGCCCGGGACTATCAGAATGATAAGCACACCGGGCATTTGGGTTATACTTAGGAGACACAGTGTTGACGACCTTAGGAGCTTCTTTGAGGGTCACCAGGTTGGTGGATAACAGTTGGGGTAAAATTTGAGATAAGGTCATACTCAGTCGAGTATACTGCCTCTTGGGCCTTTCGCTTCTTTGTTGATTGTACTGCTGAGGAGCAGCAACAGGTTTTGAGATGACCAAAGCATTGACGGCTTGGCGACTTTCGGGCTTGACTTGTCTTCTAGTACCATAGACGGCACTTGCTTCTTTCTTAAACGGCCTCTTCTCAGCACTTGTAGAGGCAGCCTTTTGTATCTTGCCTGACCTGATGCCAGCTTCAATTCTCTCTCCCGTCAATATCAAATCTGTAAACCCAGCGGAGGAGTTACCAACCAAATGATTGAAAAATGGACCAGACAACGTCCCTAGGAACATATCAACCAGCTCTCGATCAGTCAATGGAGGCTGCACCCTGCCAGCCAAATCTCTCCATTTTTGAGCGTACTCTTTGAACCCTTCACCCGTTCCTAGAGACATACCCTGAAGTTGGGTACGCGTAGGAGCGAGATCAGAGTTGTATTGGTATTGTCTGTAGAATGCGGTTGCCAAGTCTTCCCAGTGTCGGATGCTAGTTCCATCCAATTGGTAGAACCATTCAAGCTGTGACCCCGAGAGGCTATCTTGGAAGAAGTGAATCCAGAGGTTCTTATCTGCCGTGTAAGGTTGGATTTTCCTTACGTACGACCTCAGATGCAGCTTTGGGCAGGAGACCCCATCATACTTGGTGAAGGCAGGCGCCTTAAACTTGTGTGGAATTACTACCCCAGAAGATAACCCCAAATCTCCGAAATCCAGCCCCGGCACGTTCTGAATTTCCATGGCGCTTAAGCGGTCCTCCAATTGCTTGTATCTGTCAGCAGCAGGTGGGTATTGTTCGTCGTTATAGTCCGTCTCGTTGTCGGAGACTGCGGGACTAGGAGCTTCTCCCCCTTGGGGACTGTTTTTCTCAGCAGAAGAAGTAGTTGGATCAGCTTCATTATGGAGTGTGTTCCCAAATCTGCGTCCGGTGTTGAACAACGCAGTCCTCTTTTTCTTCTTCTTTTTCAGGAGTAGAGTCTTCAACTCTTGCTGACCTTGGGCTAGGCTTAGGACCATCTCTTGAAACTGAGCACTTTGGGCCTGAAGGGCCTTGATTGCTTGCTCACTGGATGAGTCTGGATTCATGATGACTGTTCAAAATAAACAGCGAATGAGATTAAGCAACCTGTGAAATAGGGTACCTGCTATGCATATGGTGCAATGGAATGCGTATGTATGCAATGCATTCAAGGATTTAGAATATTCAAAATTTGTTGTAGACAAAAAGGAACGCACATCATATTAATAAGGAGAAATTCATTAGTACATAAATGCCCCCATGGGCCAAATATTACAAAATGACTCCTTAAGGCAAAAAAACATTGCGCATCCTCTTTGGTGCGATGTAGGTGTTGAGATTCCTCTCCTCGTGCAGTAGGCGGGTGAGTTCCAGGACCTTCTTTTCACTAGCATGTAGACTGGTCTCAAGAGAATTCCGTTCTTCCTTAAGCTGGACCCAGCTCTTCTGCATTTCTTCCCAGGAGGTGGGCATGTCGGGATGCTGAATAGTGTAGGACACTTCTCCTTCCAAGACTGGTTCTTTGATCACAGGGAGCATATGAGGATAAGGCATCACTAACTTCTGGGAGCGGGCTCGTACCCACTTGAGATAAGGTTCCAACGGGATGGAGTTCCTGTGCCCCAGTGTCTTGTTGTCTATCCTACTTGGCATCCTCCAAGCTCTGATAAATCTCTGGCGAAGTCCTTGAGTATCGTTGTCGAATTCAAAAACTATGTTAGGAATTAACATGTCATGAGGGCCATCCCTCCGAGCATAACCAAACTGTCTCCAAGCCAGGCATGGGTTGTAAGTAATACCTCCTCTGATTCCAAGTAACAGAACATTAGGGTACTCCCCGCAACGATCAATGATAGTGACATCTTCTCTGGACCTAGGGCACCAATGTATATCTGCATGTGTAAGAGTCATCAACCGTTGTGACCATCTCAAACCCTGCTCATTCTTCAGAACTGATTGTGGAAGGTGCGAAATAAACCACCTTCCCAGGAGAGGAGTGCAACACATAAGGACACCCCTTCTTCTCATGGTTCGAGTGTAACATGAGTGAAGGATGTCCCCCAGCAACGTAGGTATAGGATTCCTGGTCATGAAGATCTGGACAGCACTGATATCAATAAGCTGATCTGGGTTAGGGAATAACACCAAACCATAGACAAGGAGGGCCATAACTTCTTCAAAAGCTTGTAGGTCAAGGGAGTTCCAACATTCTTGGGCCTTCTCGAACAAAAACCTGGCTAAGAACCCCTTGATACCACTTCTAACTTCCCAATGTCCCTTGAGGTCAGACGGTTGTAGGTGCAAGGCTTTAGCAATCTCTTCAAGCTTGGGTTCCTCTTCCGTACCGTTGTAGGGTAGTTGATCAAGGATAGGGACCTTCAGCAGTCGGGAGAACTCTTCCAATGTAGGCACCAATTGATAATCCGGAAAAGTGAAACAGTGATGCAGAGGGTCAAAGAACTGGAACAGGACCTTTATCAAATCTTCCTCAATGTTGGTGTTAACCAAGCTGATGAGTCTTCCATGTCTCTCACTGAATGAAGAACCCTCGGGAATCCTGGACATAAGTTCCTTAAGCTGAGGAGGGATCTTCACAAGGCTAATCTGAATTGTCTTTCTGCGAGCAGTTTCCATGTCCTATAAAACAAGAACAAAGATGAAGATTCGAAACCCTTGAAATGGTTAGTCAATGCTCATGATGTTGTATGATGTCATGATGTTATGATTAAATACACCACAAATATTCACAAAGGCAAACATGGTAAGGCACACAAGTCACACAAGACAAACCCTTAGAGTTTAGGCCTGCATGGGGTTTGGGTATTACCCTCTTGAAGTTTGGTGGGCTCAACCTGTCCTATTAGAAGTAACCGGGTTCTAAGGGTCCCAATATCACTGGATTACTTTCATTGTTCATCGTTTCGATTTAGCCACTGAACTGGCGACCGAAATATCCCAGGAAAGCAACCCTCAATTGAGTGTAGTATCGAGTATCAACCAACCTCGGACTGCACCAAAGTCAGTTATCTCACTACCCTAAAAAGGCCAAGATGGTTCAATTAAGGTTCCTAAGGTCAGTTGATGCTTCACGACACCACACGGCGGCCCCGTACTCTCCTTGATTGAACTCAAGGGTTACCGGTACACACCAAAGTGCCACATCAACGTAGCAGACTGCTTCAACCATGTCGGTATACCCCGCACAGTTCCCTCACAGCCTTGTTGCTACTTTCTAAGAAGGTATCCCCAGATCCGGGTTAGGATCTATAAAACTCCGATACAAAGCCCACAAATATAAAAGCAAACAAGACAATCAATTGAAAACAAAGGTGATCTAAGCCCTAAGGTTACTCCACTTTTAAAATTTCCCCAGCAGAGTCGCCAGTTCTGTGATACGGTGGGAGAACTGACTAGTGTTTTGCGTTTGTTTTCGCAAATGTTTCGGTTGAGCAAGAGTCGCCACCGACTTTTTATTTTATCCTAAAGGAAAGGTTAAAAAGCACAGCAAAAACCTTTCGAGATGTTTTCTTGGGTTCGGGGAGTAGATTATAGAAAGGGAAGGTATTAGCACCCTTTCTATCCATGGTTATCCATGGGCTCTTAGTTACTTGCTTAGATCACTTGCCTTTTGTTTTCAATTGTTTTAAATGGTGCTTGAGTGTGTGGGTTTGAAAATGTTTTGAAAAAGAAGCCAATGTGGTGGCAACCTTTGTAATGATCCATGTGGGGATGTATACAAAGATGTACGTCTTTTGAAAATGTTTTCATTTGTTTTTGAAAGTTTGTTTTGAAAGTGTAGTGATGTATGGTTTGAAAAAATAGGCAAGCGTTTTGTTTTGCAAGTTTGATTCAAGTAACTAAGAGGTTATCTACTCCTAAATTTCTCAAAAGATTATTGCTACGTTTTAACCCTTTTAACAAGTTTGTTCCACCATTGTATTTGGTGGACAACCTTGTGTTAGGATGTGAAAGGGACAGGCGCGGGTCATCGTTTAGACCATAATTGCAACGGCGTTAAATGTCTTTGGGTAATTTTCTTTAAGGGACTTGATCATCTGTTTTTGTTTGTTTTGAAAAGTTTTTATCGAGGGACTATGATCATTCAAATTGTTTGCTTTGCCCAAAGAAGTTCAACATACAATATGGCCCAATTTTGAAAGGCAACAAGTGGAATACCCTAGGGGGTGCAAGTGTGATTTGTGTGTCCATTTTCATGCTTGTTTATCTTGAGATTAGGTCATAACTATTTTTTTTATCGTTTTTTCGCATACAAACCCTAATTCTAACATGTTATCATTAGAAAGCAGTAAAGTGCGAAAATAAATTTACTAAGCTATTACAAAACCAAATATGGGAAGGGGGGTACAAATGTTCAAATGGGGATATTGACAAGAATTTAAATCTAAATTATTACATCATTTTTGAATATTTGCAAGGTAAATAAATTACATAATTAAATGGAAATTAAATATGTAAAATGCAAAAAAGAAAGTTTTTATATGTATGAGAAAGGTATGGTCCATGTAAAATAAAACAAGAAAAATAAAAGGTATTATTTTTGAGTATTTGGAATTTAGGGCAAAACCCTAATTTTATTAAAGAAAATGTATTATTATTTGATTTAATACAAGTATTTATTTATTATGTACAAAAAATAAAAATAAAATGAAGTATATTATGAAAAAGGTATTTTTGTATCAAATATTAATAAAAATGAAAAATTCAAGTATTTTTATATTTTAACTTAAATATATTAATAAACATATATATATATATATATATATATATATATATATATATATATATATATATATATATATATATATATATATATATATATATATATATATATATATATATATATATATATATATATATATATATATATATATATATATATAATATATATATATATATATATATATATATATATATATATATATATATATATATATATATATATATATATATATATATATATATATATATATATATATTATATATATATATATATATATATATATATATATATATATATATATATATATATATATATATATATATATATATATATATATATATATATATATATATATATATATATATATATATATATATATATATATATATATATATATATATATATATATATATATATATATATATATATATATATATATATATATATTAAGTTCTTAAATATGCATTATGTGCAAAATATTTAATATTTAATAAAATAAATAAATAATAAAAAAAAAGTATTTTTTATGTGAAATATTTTAAGAAGGTAAACAAAAATAAAAAAAATGTATTTACACTATTTTTATATTTATTCTAAATAATAGTATATATAATATTTATGTTCAAGAGAAATAAACAAATAAATATGCAATAAATACAAAAAATGATGGAAAAAATATTTTTATGTTTTTAATATGTTGAGAAAAAATAAATGGACCAATCAAAAAAAGAAAAAGTCAGAAATCATTAAAAATAAAACAAATGGGCTCAGGGGGTGTAAAAATGAATGTGTGGTGCAAAAAGAAAGATGACACAAGCCCAGCCCACTAAGCCTGTCATCTTCAACCTCAGAACACCTCCTTGTTCAAAAAACACGCGTTTTCTAACTTCTCATTCCTTGATCTTTTGCCAAATCTTCCAACATGAAACCTGTAGAGCTTGAAACCACGGTTCTAGACATATAAAGAAGTCAAGCTAACTCTCAGAAATGAGAGAGAATTTCTTCTCTCCCAAATCCTGACCTAATTTTTTAACCATGTTCAGACATAAAATTCTCTAAGCACACGAAATATAAATGAAACTTAATCATATGAGCATGTTCAGGGCTATGATTGTGACATATTTTCTTCACAAACCTAAAGCTAACAATGCCTAATAAGAGAGATAGAACTCCATGAATGTACCTGTTCAGTTGGAATCGTGCTTTGCAATGGAGGATGTTTCAGAGTAAAATGATGATTGGTATAGCTTCCTTGAAGTGTAAGGATGCTTTTCCAAGTCCTACTTTGTCTTGAAACTCCCTGAATCGAGCTGGTGAACTCCAACTGCAAAACAGAAAATTAAAAATGGTGAAGTGGCTTGGAGGTGTTACAGGTCAGGTTTCAGGTCATGGTTAGCTTGCATAAGTATTAGGGAATGTGTGTGAATTGGTTTTGGTGAGAATGCTCGAGGGAAATGGGAGTTGGCACTCAAACTGCAGGCCTTGCCCTGTTTGAGCAGTTTGATGGTGTTTCTGTGATGGAGAGTGTTTTAGAGGTCAAGGATTCGTGCAAAAGCTTGGTTGGGATGTTTGGAATGTGTTTGATCAATTTTCTCTTGTGTGCCTATGCTGAAATGATAGTTGTTACAAGTTATGGAACTTTTCTTCTCTCTTAAGCAACAAAAGCAAGTTGATGGTTTAGGTCAGTAGGGGGCCTCCTAATGTGCTGTATAATCTTCTCTTGATCAGAGCAACTTGTCCATAATCTTGTGCCAAAAGGATTTAGCTTGTACTTGTTGGATTTCTAAATTGACATAAAGCTAATCTTTTCAAAAATGGAAAGTTCACTTTATCTAGTTTAGGATTAATCTTGCATACAATGCTTGCACTCAAAGAACAACACTTTAACACATTGAATATGCATTAAATTATTGAGTATGGAATTGTTCAAGGACCTGTAATCAAGGGCATGCTGATTTAGAGAAGTTTACTCAAACTATGAATCATGGAAAATGGCCAATTCAAAGGTGAGTTTTTGCTATATTGTGAAATTCGAATCTCTCAAGTTATGAGGTTGTTTGAGAAGTTCTTGGACATTTTGGAAAGCTTGGAATATGTACTACAATCCATCTTTGAAATGCAAATTGAAATTACAAGTGGAAGGGTATGAAAAATGGCCTTGAAGTGGGGTAGAAAACCTTGTCAAAATAGGTTAAAATTTCACTAAGTTAAAAAATGGTTTAGTGCCCTTATTCAAAAAATTGTAACTTGAGATACACGCTTCAAATGAGAAAACTTTGTGAATCAAAGTTGTATATTATGCAACAAGCTACAACTTTCATGTTTTGACTTTTGTTTGAATCCAAATGGATCTTGGTGAAAAGATGGGGCAAAGTTGGGAAAAAATTAGGGTTTTTCATAACTTAGAAAAATTCTAAGTTATGAAAAATTCCATTTTCTAACCCTAATTTGCATTTTGTGATTTCTTGGTGAACAAGTTTCATGATTTGGCATGTTTTGATGAAAAATGAATCTTGACTCTTGATTTTGACCAAAAAGTCAAAGTTTGACTTTTCAGTGTACAGTCAAAATTGATCAATTGACTGGGAAATTCAACTGTCAATCTTGTGTACTTGGGATCTTTTGAGCTTGATGAATGTGTCAAGACCATTTCATTGAGTCCTTGAGTCCATATGTGAGCTTGATTTGCCATTGGCTAGGTCAAACAGTCAAAAATTGCCTTTGTACAGTCAAAACCCTAAAAATGACCATTTTGCCCTTTTGGTGATCTGGTCAAATTTCTTGTGGAATTATGATCCAAACTTGATCAAATGGTCCATATGAGTTCATAATGTTGATGTGGGTCAAAAATCATGAGTTTTGACTGTCAATTGGCCACAGTTGACTTTTTCCCCAATACAACTGATTTCTAGGTCAACTGTCCAATTGACTGGGCAAAACTTGGAATCAAGCCTTGCAATTTGGCATGGGTAAACTTGGGAGTCCAACATGAAGCATGAAAGTCATCTTAGTCATTTTAGGTCAAAACATCCTTGGGCAAACACAAACCCTAATTTGAGTCCACAGTGCAAGGAGAAGTCTTGAGCAGAGGAAACCCTAACTGGATCTTGATCTTCAAAGGTCTTGTGATGAGAAAATGTTGAGGAAATGGGAGGGCAAATTTTGGGGTACAACAATTATAACACATGGGGAACAAGTATATCATATAATTTATATAACTATTTATTTTTGCAACGTCGGTAAGATCTCAGGATCGATCACCTGACTAAAAATTGACCTGAAGAAAAAACAAAATTTAGTTATGGCGCTTCTTACTTTTCTGGAAAAATAGAACGTATACCTATTGGTAGAAAATTTTCCATTATAACATGGCAATCACGTGTCTTTAAACTCTTTAACTTGAGGTCTTTCATAGACACAAGTCTTCTAATATCTGAAGAGTATCCTTCTGGAACTTTAACTTCACTTAGAATCTTACACAATATTTTTTCATCTTTCGAGATAGAGTATAAGAAGCAAGTGGTAGATATGTTCATTTTCCTTTCTTCAAGGGTACTAATTCATTTCTTATTCCCATCTCTATGAAGTCCTTTCTTTCTTTAAAGTCATCCTTATACTTTCCTTGTATATTGAGTAACGTACCAATAACACTTTTAAATACAATTTTTTCAATATGCATAACATCAAGAAAATGTATTACATAAAACGACTTCCAATATGGAAATTAAAAAAAATTGACCTCTTCTTCCACCCATGTTTGACAAGTGTATGTACAAAAGGCTTGCCAAACTGAGTACTCACATCTTTCACCTTTTAAAAAATTTGGTCACCTGTCAATGTAGGTGGAGCTCTACCTTATTATGGATTTTCATTGAATGCTTTTCTCCACCCACACTAGTGATGATTAGAATTTAAGAATCTATGATGACTGAGAAAGACATTTTTCTGACAAAATTCCAATCGTGTCCAATCTATTTTTTCTTCACAAATAGGACACACACATTGACCTTTAATGCTATACCCTGATAGATTTTCGTATGCTGGAAAATAATTAATTGTGCCAAACAAAATCACTCTAAAATTGAAACTTTCTTTCCTATATCCATCATAAACCTTCACACCGTTCTTCCACAAAATCTTTAAATCTTCAATTAAAGGTGTCAAATATACGTCTATGTTATTCATTGGTTGTTTAGGCCCAAAAATTAACATAGATAACATCATGTACTTACGATTTATACATAGCCATGGAGGTAGGTTATAAATCATAATAATCACAGGCCATGTGGTATGTGATATACTTTGAAGACCATGTGGGTTCATTCTATCAATAGATAATTCCAAGCGAAGGTTTCTTTCTTCTTCTCCAAAATCAGGAGAATCATTATCCATTTTCATCCACTATGGTGAATCTGCCGGATGTCAAAACTTTCCATCTATAATTCTTTCATCTGCATGCCAAGTCAAGTGTTTTGCATCGGTTTCACTATGAAACATGCGTCTAAATCTCAGAATTATAGGAAAATACCATAAGACTTTTAATGGAGACAATTTTTTCTTATATCGAGAGACAACGCATTTAGGGCACTCATTTAACGATGCATATTCATTTCGAAACAAAATGAAATCATTTGGAAAAGCATGTACCTTATCACAACTCATGCCAATAGAGAACAACATTTTTTTGGCCTCATTGGTTCGATTAGGAAGAACATTATCCTCCGAAAGCATATCTTTCATAAGGGCTAATAACTCTATGAGACTTTTGTCCGACCATCCATTGTCCGCCTTTAAGTTGTACAACTTTAATACCACATACAATCTTGTGAATTTAGTGCAACCTTTATACAATGGTTTCTTGCATTGCTTACCAACCTCTCAAACATTTTGGGACAATCCTGAAGATCTTCAAGTGCTTCTATAATCTCTTTGACTCGATCATAATCGTATGTATTTGTGCCATTGTCATTTAAATTAATTTAGACATTAGGATTTTTATTAATTAACTTCTTTTCAAATTAATTAATTAATTTAATTATAAAAAACCCTTTTTCATCAAAAACTCAAATAAAAACAATTTTCTTTTCTCCTTTTCATTATCCTTACATTTTTGTACATTTCTATTTCGCATTGCAATTTATGTGACTGTCAAAGCCTTGTAATAGTAATTAGAGTTTACTTTACTTGTTATCCTCATTTGTAAATTTGTATCCCCATCCCCTAAAGGGATGTAATAGCATAGGATATTTAAATTCCGCAATTTATTGCTTTCCATATTATTACTAGTAATTAGGGTTTGTATGAGAAGACTTAAAACCAAACAATATACAACCCTAATTCAAGACAAGTTAAATGGAAAGAATACACTTTGCACACATGCAACTCTAGGGTTAACCCATACTTGTTGTCTTAGATTGAAACAGTCACGTCCCTCGAATGTGGCATACTTTAGTAAATACCATCTATTACAAGATCTTAGTCCCTCGACGACCCTTCAATGTTGCTTTTGATAAACGATCTTAGTCCCTTATGACAAATTGCTAAGGTATCCTACAATGTTGCCTTCTATGACTGTACGATGACCCACGCCTATTCCTTCACATCCAATGATATGGTTTCTTACTAACTAATGGTAAGATAGCACTATATAAAGGAGTAGGAAAAGAACAAAGACGTTCAAAACAAAACATCTTTCAAATACACCAACACTTTCATGAAATATTTTCAAAAGTCAACACTTTGTATACATTCTTATAGAGACGAGAATCATTACAAAGTTCGCCTAAACAAATGCACTTTTCAAAAGTAATTTCAAAACAAACACAAACATATTTACAAAGAATTTCAAAGTGATCTAGCAATTAAGAGCACGTAGATAATTACGAATGAAAATGGTGCTAACACCTTCCTTTTTCATAACATATCCCCCGAACTCAAGAAAAATTCTCAAAAGGTCTTTCCTGTTCTTTTCACCCTTTCCTTTATTAGATAAAATAAAAATCAGTGGCGACTCTTTCTATCCGCAACAATTGCGATACAACGCAAACACCAAAGTCAGTTCTCTCACCGTATTACAACTTCCTACTCTATGGCCTATGGCAGCGCTTTTTAAAGACATCCTTTAGCAACATTTTTCAGAAGAGCTTTCTAAAGTGTGACCTCAAGCAGCGCTTTTTAAAAGTGCTCTCGTATATATGGCCTTTACCAGCGCTTTCTAAAATTATCCTTTAGCAGCGCTTTTTCTTAATTTAGTATATAGTTTTATTTTTTTTGAACTTATAACAGTGCTTTGGGAAAAAAGCACTGTCTATGGAGTGCTTCCTAAAACCAACTTTGGCGTAGTGAAGAATATATAGATAAGTTTCTCTACTGGAAGTCAAGAAATAAGCAAGCAAGTAATTCATTTATATGATTTCTATTGAAAGGTTAAATGACTTGTATTTATGCTAAGAGTTGTTTACATCCTCTACTGAGTGATATTTGTAAACACTTCATTATTTATTCATTTATATGATTGTATTCCTCAAATGGATAAGTGTTAGCTAGATTCTTTCATATAATAAAGAGATTCAATTGATATCAGTTCTTTGTGTTTGAGAAATATTAGATATAGCTCAGTTTGACCAGGAAATATTTTAGTGACTTTTTAGTTAGTTTGATTATAGGGAAAATCTTTCAATGTGAGGGAACATGACATGAATTTGAGTTAAGGAGACGAACTATGATAAAATTTATGTGTTAATCTATCTTTCTTTATCTCCTTATCTTTTAACACTTATATTTGACTTGGGTTTTATTTGAAATAAACCAAAAAAAAATTCAATCAGTCAACAAAACTCAAACCTTATTTTCTTGTATTGTTCTAACCTTCAAATGGTATAAGAACTCCAATTTCATATTTAAACACATAATTGTGTAAGAGAGAAATATAAAAAAAGATTGAGGGTTCCGATGTTTTCTCAAAAGAATCAAATTCTAAGAACAAGATAAAAGGAATTGAAGTCTATGCAAGTGTGTTTGTGATCTCGTACCTTAATTGCTTTTATTTGTATAGGATCGTTAATTTGTAATAAGTGTGAGTAGATATGAAATTACTAAAGTAATCCACACACAAACCTTTTTCTAGACTTCATTTGTTTTCAAAATATTCTTAAAAATTATTATGGCCCAAGTCTAATTGATTAAAAAGCTTATTTATTCAATTAGGAAGTGGGAATTCACTCTCTAATCGATTAGGACAATGGATAATTGTCTAATATATTATGTAGATAACTCTGTCCATAATCAATTAAGAAACTGTTTAATCAATTCAGATTCCCATTTTCCAATTTCTTTCCTAATTTGTAGGTCATAATCGATTAACAGCGTATTATAATTTTTTATGAAGCGGTTTCGATCCAAAAGTATTTTCTTTCTTGGTAATTTTTTTTATTATATTAGGAGGAATTTTGTACACTTCCAAATACACAAGAAATATGAAATACTACTTTTTTCTCTTACTCACTCTCTTCTTAGAAACTTCTTATACATTTGGAATCATTTTAGTGTAGAGAGAGAAACATACTTAAGTAAGAGTTGTGCTTGTGTAATTGTTGTCTAAACATGTTTGAGCTGAAATTTGTAAAGGGAGAGTGTCATTCTCTTGTAACCATTATATAATTAAAAAGGCTACAAGTTGAAATGGGTAAAAGTTTTGTGTAAGAAGGTTGTGGGATGATCTTGTGATAAAAGCTCAAGTTGTTAGTGGAACTGTCAAGCAGAAATCATTAGGAAATGAAGTAGGCATCATGGCTTAAGATCGAACTAGTATAAATCTTGGTATGATTTTTTTTCCTTTCCCTTATATCTTTATTTGTCCTATTATTTACTATTTTACGTTTAAATCTCTGCTTCATCTCTTTTCTTAAAATTGACCGAGTAAAATCTATTTTTTTCTTAAAATTTTGAAAAACCTTTTATAGTCCACCCCTTCTTGTGTTTGAAGTATTTGGTCAACATGAACTTGTAAGAGGCTTTCTTAATCTGAAGTATCAATCAGATTCTTTTTTTGAAGCATGTAAAAAATGAAACTTTGAAAACTTTTTTTATTCCAAAAGCATCAGTTTCTTCTATAGACCACTAAAGCTCTAACGTATTGATATGTTTGGGCTAGTGGAAACTGCACCAATCATTAGTAAAAAATATGGACCATTCATAATTGATGACTATGAGAGAAAGATATGTGTAAAATTCCTATACATTAGGATGGTTATCATTCACTGTTCTCAGTATTCTGCAAACAAGTTCAAGTTGAAAAACACTTAAAATTTACAATCATTGGTAGTGATCATGATGGAGAATTTGAAAACAAACATTTTGAAAAATAATGGGAATAATATGGTATTTCTTATGATTTCTCATGTTCTAGAGCTCTACAACAAAAATGGAGATGTTAAGAGGAAAAATTACATCTTCAAGAGATGGCCATAATCATGCAGAATCATAAGCACTTATGGGCGTAAGTTTTAAATACAACGTGTCATATTTAAAATAAGATCTACGTTAGGCCCAAACATAAGAACTTCTTAAGTGTTTCGGTGTCCAAGCAGGGAAGTTCATGGGATTCATGTTGACTAGGAGAGGAATTAAATCCAACTCAAATAAGTGTCAAGATATGATCAACATGTGAAGTCCAATAAAGGTCAAAGAATTTCAATAGCTTATAGGGAAAATAGTTGCCTTATCTTGCTTCCTATCATGTGTTGATGGAAATGCCTTCCACTTATTTTCCTCATTGAAGAACACGGAGAATTTTAAATGTATGCAAGAATAAAAGGAGTCCTTCATAAATACATTTATGGAGACACCACTTATCCTAACTCGCCTTAAATAAGGTGAGTTGTTGTATTTGTACCTCCTTAGTAACAAATAACACCATGAGTTCTATGCTTGTCCAAGAATTGGATGACGCGGAAAGACTAATCTACTTTGTAAGTAAGGTATTCAAGGGAGACACATTGAGGTATAAAAAGATATAAAAATTGGTGTTAGAGTTAGTCACAATGGTGAGTAAGTCGATGTCGTATTTCTAAGATCATTGTATTGTAGTTAAAATAAACTACATAGTTCTCTAGGTTCTATGAAAGTCCGGTCTAGTAGGGCGAATGGTATCATGATCAGTAGAGTTGTTCTAGTATGGCATCAATTTTTTCTTATGTGGAAGCATTAAATCTGAAGTCCTAACCGACTTTCTAGTGTAATTCAACTCAAATTTTGGAAAAACCATTCCTTATGTGTGGATCTTGTTCATAGATAGAGCGTCGAATTTAAAAGGGAGCGAGGTCGGGTAGTGTTGGAAGGCCTGAAGAGAGATATTTATTGAAAAATTGTTGTGATTCAAATTTAAGGAAAGCATAACTAGGCTGAATATAGAGCCCGTATAACAGGAATGATGATAGAAAAAGAGATAAGTGTGTTCAATTTAAGAGAAAGAAGTGACTCTAAATTAGTAACCAATTAAGTTGTTGGAGAGTACCAAACAAAAGAAGATTAGTTGGCAAAAGTACTTGTAGAAGGGTCAAGAGTTGGCTAGGCATTTCAACTTTTTTGAGGTAACATGTGTTCTCAGAGAACATAAATCTCGATCAAATCTGTAATCGAAGCTCACCATCACAAAGAAGCTAGGGCTCAAGAAAACATTAATGGATGAAACATTGTTTGCCACTAATACTAAGGATGTCATAGTTAATGACATCGACAAAAATGCAAAAGGGTTGGATGACTCATATAGTCCATAATTTAACAAGTAAGCATTTTCCTCGCCATGGTCATTTCACATGCAGGGAGTTGAAACTTTGAGATCATTCCCCCTTGGACCAAAGGAAATTAAGATTATCAATTTTAGGTCATTTCACCATTCTACACGTGAATTACTTTTATGAAATCAAGAAGAAATTAGAAGAAGAAAATGGGTTACGGATGAAACAACAATATGAGGTATCAAATGAAATTTGTAACCTTCTTAACATTAACGATCATTGTCACCCCAAAATTTTATTTAATGTGTCACCACAGAGAAATATGGTTATTATGGTCGTATCATATGAAACACACTCATATATGAAAGAAACACCATTTAGAATGGTGTACATTTTAAATGCGACATTATCCGTGAAAATTGATATAACTACTTGGTGACATTAAAAGTTTGACGAAAATTGTATTAAATCAACAATACTTATAATTTCCATTTTTTTGTTTGTCTCTTGTCAACCTAGTTTTCCATTTTTCGACACCCCTAAATTTTAAAACTTGAATATCATGTTAAATTTTGAAATTAATTTAAGAAACGAAGATAGGTATCAACTACAACTTGGATATAATATATGAGGCCAGCGAAATGGCTCGCATCTAAGAATTCACAGTGAAACTGAGAGCATACAAGTGATACAAATCACGAGTTATGTTGAGAGAAATGAAGGATGGAGACCTCATATTTAAGCATGTAGTAGCACGCACTGAGATCAGTAGGATTTTCCCAAAGTGGTGAGAACCTTGCAGGATGCAGAAAAAATCATCTCATGGCATCTACAAGTTAAAAGAAAGGAACGAAAATTATGTCTCCAAGGAATCAAATTCAATTAATCTAAGGCATTATTATAGTTATTTTATGTTTTTATTAACATGGAGAGTTGTGTTGTTACAAGAGCCATGGATTTTTTTTTACTTACACGACTAAAATAATCAATAAAGTGATAGGTGACACTCTTTTTCCATGCAAGAGTATATGGTTTTTTCGCAAGTCACCTCATTTACTAATAGTATCTTTCCCCAGGAAACTTATTCTCCATATAAATATAAGATACTATTTCACTTTAAAGGGTATCTGTTGCACCCCAAAATTTTCCCTCATAATTCTACTTTTATCTGGTTTAAGTTTTGCATTTGATATACATCATTTTCACTAGGCCATTTGCATAAAATTTATTCATTCAATAAGGAATGAGATCAAGAAGCAGTGTCTG
Organism: Vicia faba; assembly: GCA_948472305.1. Taxonomy (NCBI): domain Eukaryota; kingdom Viridiplantae; phylum Streptophyta; class Magnoliopsida; order Fabales; family Fabaceae; genus Vicia; species Vicia faba. Next base: position 1,055,767,552 of record OX451736.1, on the reverse strand, counting down.
GTACAAATTAGGGTTTCACTTTGTTCAGGGCTTATTTATCAAATAAAGGTTGATTCTTTGTGTTGTACCCCAAAATTTTCCCTCCCATTTTATTCAAAGCATGCTCATTGAGGTCCCCAATTGCTCAAGTTTGACCAAGAATTGACCAGACAGATTCTCCTCAACAATGGATTTTCATCTAGGGCTTCATTTCTCACAAAGAATTTTGGTTTGCAAAAGTTTCAAGTGATTTCCATGGCACTCAATACGCCTCAGCATAAATGCTTAGCTGAAAGAAAGAAAAGAAGTGTATGGAACATGACGAGGTGTATGTAAGTTGAATGCTAAAAATATTCCTAAGAGATTTTGGGTCGAAGCAGCTTCGACAAAAATATACATTATGAATAGATGCCCAACGAAGCAGTGTTAGCTGGGGGTTTCGATTACACAAGTTTTGAGTAATTGACACTATGATCGAAGAAAGAATAGTTAGAAAGAAAGTGTGAGGATGCTTTTATGAATTTTTCGATTGAAAAATAGCTAGTAAAGAGCTCCACTACGTTAAACCATGATCGAAGGGTTCGTTTTTGAACTATTGAAATATAAGCTATTCAAAGGATTTCAAGAGAAGGCATTTCGACTGTCATGTTGATTTGAATTGGCGCTTTGAAAGGAAGAAGATTTTGAATTCAAAAGCTTTGAAGAAACACGTGAAAGTATAATGGTTCGAAGGACATGCAACCTTCGAATGTGGCGTGATTTCCTAGAAGTACTCAGGGTCGAATCATCCAAATATAAGTCCTCTTGGAGTCTTTGGATCAATGTGTTTCAGGCATATACCTGAACAGGTGAGGAAGAAGTTGGATGATCGAAATGAAGTATTAGTGCTCATAGGTTACCATTCGATTGGTTCATACAAGCTGTATTCACCAATCGAAGATAAACTAGTGATCGGTAAAGATGGTCTTGTATACGAAAGAAAAGGGTGGGATTCGAGTTGAAGTTCAGTTCGACAAGAAGATGAACAAAACGAGGCTTCGATAAGTCAAAATGAACAAGTTGATACTTCGATTGGTCGAATTAAAGGAAAGGAGATCGAAAAGAACAGAATAAAGCTTCGACAAGTCAAGATGAATAGGTGATACTTCTATTGGTCAATTTGAAGAAAATGAGATCTAAAGGAACAAGAATTGTTCGATTAGGCTGATGTTTCTAGATTAAGCAATCAATGCAGATGGTGACTTAATCGAAGAAGCCATGATGGTGAAGCCTTGGGCAATTCGAATTAGAACTCAGAACCATCAAAAAGAACAAAGCTTGGGAGCTTGTCGAAAGAATCAATTGATGTGAAATGGAGATGCAAGTCGAAACGAACACCTAGTGGGATGGAGCTTGTCCATGTTCACTCAAAGTTCAAAATGGCATGAAATATCTCAAAATGGAAACTTTTTAAATCTTTCAATTTTTCTTTCAAAGACATGGTTAATGGCTGATTCATGCCATATTTGTTCACCACTACATCCCTATATAAATACAAGGCCAAATCAGAAGCAGACACACAGAGATTGCCTACCAAAGCTCCACGATCACACACTGCCTCAGAAAACCATATCAAATTCTCAAAATCTCACAAAGTGATCAAAACTCGAAACACACTTTGCAGGATCCTCCAGTCCAAACGAATGCCAGATTCATATTCCTGAGATTCTCAAAAGCCCATACCAGCTCTCATCCAAGCCAGAAGCATGCCCAAAAGTCACGCACCAAGCCCACCGGTGCTTGGTAAAATTTTGGATCATAACCCTTTGAATACATGATTTAAATTGGTTTTATATGCATGTTTATATTATTATTGATCATTAGGTTAATTCTAATGTTCTACATGCGAATATAAGTGTTGGAAGTACAAGGTGCCATTTTTAGGGCTTCGAAGCAGCCAAGCTTCGAACTGGGTGATACATGGACCTTTTGCCAATTTTAACCCCAGATTTGGATTCGGGGGATGGTCTTATGTAGGGTAGGGTCCTTGGATTTTCTTCAATCCATCATTTGATCAAGTTTTCAGGTGTGTGTGCAAGGGAAGGACTTAGGTTTGATACCCAGGTCATGAATTTTGTTTTTCTAACTATTTCCTTGCAGATCTGGTGCTTCAAGTCCAAACACACACACACACACCATGTACCATCATATCATCACCATCTGATCCAGATCCAAACGCCTCAACATGCAGCTTCATGGTAGAACCTCAAGGGCTAGCAACATAGGATCTAGCGCAACTCCTGAGTTCTGTTTGTTTGGGCCTAATGTTTTCCAGATCATACCACCTCTTGTTTACTTTTGCTGCCCGACCCATTTTATATGTTTGTTTTTGTTCTTTTTAGTTACTTTTTATTTAATTATAAAATCAGATAAAATCACAAAAAAATTAGGTTTTAGATTTTTTTTATTAAAATTAATTTTGTTAATTAATTATTTAATTACCTTAACACTTTCTTAAAATTAAAATTAGGTAGACTTAGATTTTATTCTCTTTTATTAAACAAAAACAAACAAAAAGATTTTCTCTTAGGATTTTTTTAGACGTCCTTTCAATCCGCGCGTGTTATTATCTTTCGCATTCTATTTTTCATACTATTGTAACTGCCTACTGGATGTAATAGAATAACTAGGACTTTTACTCTTTCTGCTTTATTCCCCATTTTGGACTTGTAATTAACCCCCCTCCCCGAAGCCTTGTAATAGCTAGATTTACATTTCTGCACTTTTAAATACTGCAAACTATTAAACTGTTTAGATGCATGACTAATAGGATTGTATGACAAGAGATTAAAATCAAACACTAGTAAACCTAAATGTAAAGATAAATAACTGAATACAACACAATTGCACATGCACCTCTATGGTATCCCACTTTGGTTGCCTTTGGAAAAAACAGTCACATCTCTCAAAACGTGAGAGATTTTAGTGGCTACCCTCTGGTTTAAAAGATCATAAGTCCCTCTATGACCCTCTCGATGTTTCCTCAGTAAAAATGATCTTAAAACCCTAGGGTAGTTACTAAGATTTCTTACCCAGTTGCCTTTGTGACTGTATAAACGTTCCTTCGAATGTCCCTCAAACATCTAACAGCTAGAGCTACCTACTCACTAATAGTAGGATAGCACTGTCTAAAGGAAAAGAGGAAAAGAGGAAAATAACAACCTTTCGAGTAAAGTAGATAGCTGTTAGATGCTTGCTCAAACAAACTTTTACACTTGCAAAAAACTTCTTTCAAAAATATTTTCAAAACGCTTTATCAACACTCTTGAGAACTAATATAAGAGTTATCATAAAGCAAGTTGCCTTACTATTGGATCTTTCAAAAATAATTTTCAAAACACACAAAGCACAATGTATTTCAAAATGAGCTAAGCATCTAAGAGCCCGTAGATAACTATGGATGGAAAGGGTGCTAACACCTTCCCTTTTTCATAATCTACCCCTCTTACTAAAAAAACTCTCGAAAGGTATTTTTCTTTTATTTTCACCATTTCCTTTGTTGGATAAAAGAAAAGTCGATGGTGACTCTTGCTTACCGCAACATTTGCAAATACAAACGCAAAATCAATATGACAGTCGGTTCTGCCACCGTATCACAGAACTGGCGACTCTGCTGAGGAATATGATTAAAAGTGGGGTTACCTTTGAGTTTAGTTCATTTTAAATTGCTTTCCTTGTTTTCTTTGTCTGCTTTACTTTTGAGGGTTTGTTTGGGTTGTTACTAAAGATCCTGCGCCCGAGTCTGGGGCACCTTATTAGGTAAGTAGCAATAAATCATGGATGTTGTACGGCGTAGACCAATACGGACAAAGTGGTGGCTACGTTAGCGTGATACTCTAGATTGTACTAATGTTCCTTGAGTAAGCCAGGGATAACATTAGGCTTCCTCATAGTTTCACTAAGCGCTAACTGACCTTTAGAACCTTTAATTGACTCATCCCAGCCATTAGGAAGTAGTGAGATAGCCGGCTTTAGTTCCGACCGAATACTGGTTGATACTCGATGCTACACTCTTTGAGACTGGACTTTCGGGATGTTTTGGCCACAATACTTTGGTGCTTGAGCTGAAAAAATGCCTGATGAAAAGGTCGATGATATGAGACTCCTTAGAACTCGGTTACTATTAATAGGACAGGTTAAGCCAACTGAAACTTCAAGAGGGTACTTACCTTTAAACTCCATGTAAGCCTAAACCTAAGGCTACTTGTGTGACCTGTCTGCTTTTATTATCTAATAACTTGAACTCATTGCAGGTATTTATTTGTACTCCTTGCAGGACTTATTTGTAGTCATTATCCAATAACTTGGATTTCCTGTAAGACTTACTTGTCTTCATCACCTTACACTTTTGCTTGGTGCATAGCATACACATCATAACATCATACCATAGCATTTCCTTAACCATTTCAAGGATCTCAAGGGCATGTGATGCAAGTTATGATGAACCAGACGTCTAGCAAGGGGAAAGTTGATTTATTATGCTCTAGACAACACCGTTAAAGCACGACAACTTGAGTTAAAGGCTATGACCCGCTCGACATGATGAGCTTAATTCTCGTAGAAGGGAATTCAAAGATAGGAAGTTCTTCAATCAAAGTTATAGTCAGATTCATTTGCTAACATTTTCTTGTGTTTACCCCGCGGGTTCCTTGAAAACATTGCATCCATACATCATATTATGATAGGTTTCCCTCATGCAGTGTTTCTCATCCGCTTGCTGTTTATTTTAGTAAAAAATGGCTCTCAAGCAGACTGCCCAAGATCTCCAAACTCAAGATGCTCAATTCAAGGAAATGTTCCTAAATCTATCCAGGGAACAAGAAGAATTGAAAGCACTCCTCACTGGGAACTTGACCGAGAAAAATCCTGACAACAACAAGGATGACCAGTTGGAACAACTGCAAGCTGAGATGGAAACGATGAGAACCCAGACGTTGGGACAAATGGCCCTTATCCAAAACTTAGCTCGGAGACAATAAGAGATAAGATCCCTCGTCAAAAAGCTTCATCAAGATGGATGCAATCATATGGAGCAAACAACGAGAATTGGGGATCGAGTCTTTAATCAGCCCCAGTTGAAACAAGAAGATTTGGTTGAGAAAACACCTTTCAAAATGGATGCTACGCCAAGAGTCCAACAACGACTTCACCAACCACGACAAGGTGGTCCGCATAAGCAAGATACGCCCAAAAGTCACTTCACCAAAATCAACATGTCCTTGGATCAAGTATTATAACACATGTTAAAGATGTAGTTTATTACGTTGAGGAATCCTCCTCGAAATTCCAATACCTCCGCTCCTAGCTATCATCCTGATGCAATGTGTGCTTACCATTCCAAAAGTCCTGGACATGATACGAATAGCTGTTGGGAATTCAAAAATAAGATTCAGGACTTGATCGATAAAGGGGTTCTGGAGTTCACACAAGATGGTCAGACTGAATTCTTCTGCCATCCCTCAAAGGCACACCATCTGAAGTGACTAGTTCAGACAAAGAGGCTTTTTGTTCATTAGAATTTTCAAGTTGTAGTTTTATTTTGATTGTTCGAACACTTATTTTATGTCAAACTTTGTTATTCTATTAATGCATTACATACGTTTGTCTTGAATTAATCCATTCATTTTCACTATATCGAAATTATGCTTTTACTTCCTTTTTATGATATTCGACTCTCGATTAAAATCTGTAAGCCTTTAGAGGGAGGATGACAAAAACAATACCATAATCTCATACACTATGCTTTTGAACAGACCTTGCTGACGATGTACATGCGTTGTTTCGAATCCTAAACAACGGAGTTATAAGGAAGATAATCCCTAGTCAACCCCTTTGAGCCTAAGAAGTAGGAGTTTTTTTCCACACAAATTGAAACCTTTAATCCTAACCTGGGGCAGGGTAGTTTCTCAGTTAATTCGGATGCGCATTCGGTCACAATCTTCCATTTCATACACAATGAATGGCATCGAAGACGTCCTTCTGAATCAAAAGACGGTGATAGGTTCCATATAATCATTGAAACATGCATTCATTATATCTCAAAAGAAAAGCCCGCTAAGTCAAAACCTATGAAGGAGACTTAAGAAAAAACTAGGGCATCCCGCTGACTATAATCACAAAAGAAACAATTCAGACAAAAAGTAGGAATTATAATAATAAAAAAAGAGAGGTCAATATAAATCCTTAACAAAAAGAAAAGGTTACAAAAATAATGACTGCCTTCTCAAATAAACTTTCAGTATCCAAACCATTACCGTAATATCAGTGAAAGGATTCCATACTCAATTGGGATCTAGACGCACAATTAACTGAGTATAGGGCTGAAGAACATCACGAAGAACGGGTTGGGTACAAATAAATTTCGAGCCTTTATACTTTGTTTCTTAAACCGTGAGCCAGACCACGTTACAACCCCTAAAAGTCCTAGCTGAAGCATGGGTTAGTTCGAAAGAATATTGTTACAAAAGGGTATCCTGACTCCTGTAAGGTTTGCTATAAATCCCGAGTTGATATCACCTTCTTACAAATTTTGTTTTACTAAAAAATGAATTTTCAAAAACTTCAAGACAGACATAAGCTTTTCATTTTTAATACCACTGTTTGCATATAACTAATTATTCAACAAACAAAGAAATTCGCACGACGAATATTTAATGAAAGAAAATCCTCTCAATGAACAGAATCACCTCAGATGGAAAGACATTTCTAGTAACAGTCCTTTCATAATCAGGGGGCATGACATGGTGCCTAACTGATTTGGGGGCAGTCGAGTCAAGATTCAAGGAATCTCTCAAAAGTTCTGAATAGCCAGGGGCAGATCTCCATCTGAATAACTTCGGGGCATTGGACATGAATTCCAGCAAAGAATCACGCACGATCAAGAAAACATTTTCTGGCAGTGCTGTAAAACTTACTACTATGAACAATGACAATTCTCTGCACCCTGTGAATGCAAACACAGTCGGAAAATACTACGCATGAAAAAAGACCCGCTAGGTTGACTGGCCTAGGCAAAAGTAAGGGCATCCCGACGAACCAAAGGAGTTCGGGCAAAAATTAGGGATATATAAATGAAAATGTACACCCAGCAAGTCGAAAACATGAAAAGGCGGCTTGGAAAAAAAAAGGTATCCCGTTGGACTGAAAATCTGAACGAACAGTACATGAAAATGTCAAGGATTAAAGTGTACGACTATGTCTCGTCATCTCGTTACTTGTCTATCAGTAGAAGGCTTATCACCCTGATCAAAAGTTACTCAAGACTCCAGGAGTTGGGATAACATTCAAACCATCCATAAAATCCCCACAGAGTAACCACTCCTAGGGGACTATCTTCATAGAGTTTGTCATCAGTAAGGATACGTTCCCAAGTAGGTATGGAGACAGAGACATCTTCCCGTAAAGTCACTGTCATGTCTTCAGTATATAACCTAACAATTTCAAACATTCTAGCATCTTTTTAATAGATCAAAAGCTTCAATCATCTCCCTAACATCTTGGAGATTTCTTCGACTTGGTTCATAAACTTCTTGGGTTCCCCAATAGGGCTTCATAAAAACCCCCAAGCGGTTTGTGGAGTTTCCTTTCCCCAATAGAGTTTATTTCTCTAGCAACGAAAATCCATCTCCCAATAGTTCAACTTCAACAAAATTTGAAGACATACATTCTTCATCCCCAGCAACAATCAGGGATTTATTTTCCCTAGTTCAACAACACCGCAATAGAACAATTGATACTTTTACTTATTGCATTCATACATCATTTTACAAACGTCATTGCATATGCAGTACAAATACATATATCCTAGTCCCATTTATTTTGAGAACATCATTACCCAATGCATTTCATGCATCATGATATTGCATACAACTAATTCTTTACCTTTTCAGGAAAGATCAACAGACAAATATCATCATCAAATTTCAACAGTTCTAGATTAATTCCTGAAACAAGACAAAGCAACTATCTTTGAACGACTAATTGTAGATCAATTCGTGAAACAAGACGAGGCGACTACCTACAAGACCAGGTTAGAGATTAATTCCTGAAACCAGACAGGGCAACTATCTCAACAACCAACAAAAAAGCAAGTTCTAGATTAATTCCTAAAACAAGACATGGAAACTATCTGTGAACGAATGATTGTAGATCAATTCCTGAAACAAGACGGGGAGACTATCTACAAGACCAGGTTAGAGATTAATTCCGGAAACCAGACATGGAAACTATCTCAATGACCAACAAAACAAGTTTCGGATTAATTCCTGAAACAAGATAGGGCAACTATCTGTGAACTACTGATTGTAGATCAATTCCCAAGACAAGACGGGGCGATTATCTACAAGACCATGTTAGAGATTAATTCCTGAAACCAGACATGGAAACTATCTCAACAACCAATGAAAGCAAGTTCCAGATTAATTCCCAAAACAAGACGGGGAAACTATCTGTGAACAACTGATTGTAGATCAATTCCTAAAACAAGACGGAGCGACTATCTACAAGACCAGTTTAGAGATTAATTCCTTAAACTAGACAGGGAAACTATCTCAACAACCAACAAAATCAAGTTCCAGATTAATTCCTGAAACAAGACAGGGCAACTATCTGTGAACGACTGATTATAGATCAATTCCCGGAACAAGACGAGGCGACTATCTACAAGACCAGGTTAGAGATTAATTCCTAAAAATAGACAGGGAAACTATCTCAATGACAAACAAAAGCAAGTTCTAGATTAATTCTTGAAACAAGACAGGGCAACTATCTGTGAATGACTGATTGTAGATCAATTCCCGAAACAAGACAGGGCGACTGTCTACAAGACCAGGTTAGTAATTAATTCCTGAAACCAGACAGGGCAACTATCTCAACAACCAGAAAGAGCAAGTTCCAGATTAATTCCTTAAACCAGACAGGGAAACTATATGTGAATGAATGATTGTAGATCAATTCCCGAAACAAGACGAGGAGACTATCTACAAGACCAGGTTATAGATTAATTCCTGAAACCAGACAGGGCAACTATCTCAACGAGCAACAAAAGCAAGTTCCAGATTAATTCCTAAAACAAGACAGGGTAACTATCTGTGGACGACTAATTGTAGATCAATTCCCGAAACAAAGCAGGGCAAATATCTACAAGACCATGTTAGATATTAATTCCTGAAACCAGACATGGCAACTATCTCGACGACCAGAAAGAGCAAATTCTAGACTAATTCCTGAAACCAGACAGGGAAACTATCTATGAATGACTTATTGTAGATCAATTCCTGAAACAAGACGAGGAGACTATCTACAAGACCAGGTTAGAAATTAATTCCTGAAACCAGACAGGGCAACTATCTCAATAACCAGAAAGAGCAAGTTCTAGATTAATTCCTGAAACCAGACAGGGAAACTATATGTGAATGAATGATTATAGATCAATTCCTGAAACAAGACGAGGAAACTATCTACAAGACCAGGTTAGATATTAATTCCTGAAACCAGACAGGGCAACTATCTTAATGACCAACAAAAGCAAGTTCCAGATTAATTCCTGAAACAAGACAGGGTAACTATCTGTGGACGACTATTTGTAGATCAACTCCCGAAACAAGACAGGGCAAATATCTACAAGACCATGTTAGAGATTAATTCCTGAAACCAGACATGGCAACTATCTCAACAACCAGAAAGAGCAAATTCTAGACTAATTCCTGAAACCAGATAGGGAAACTATCTGTGAATGACTGATTGTAGATCAATTCCCAAAACAAGACGGGGCGACTATCTACAAGAACAGATTAGAAATTAATTCCTGAAACCAGACAGGGCAACTATCTCAACAACCAGAAAGAGCAAGTTCTAGATTAATTCCTGAAACCAGATAGGGAAACTATCTGTGAATGAATGATTGTAGATCAATTCCTGAAACAAGACGAGGAGACTATCTACAAGACCAGGTTAGAGATTAATTCCTGAAACCAGACAAGGCAACTATCTCAACGACCAACAAAAGCAAGTTCCAGATTAATTCCTGAAACAAGACAAGGTAACTATCTGTGAATGACTAATTGTAGATAAATTCCCGAAACAAGACGGGGCGATTATCTACAAGACCATGTTAGAGATTAATTAATGAAACCAGACATGGAAACTATCTCAACAACCAGAAAGAGAAAATTCTAGACTAATTCCTGAAACCAGACAGGGAAACTATCTGTGAACAAATGATTGTAGATCAATTCCCGAAACAAGATGGAACGACTATCTACAAGACCAGGTTAAAGATTGATTCCTGAAACCAGATAGGGAAACTATCTCAATAACCCTCAAAAGCAAGTTCCAGATTAATTCCTGAAACCAGACAGGGAAACTGTTGTACCATAAAATTTTCCCTCCCATATTTCTCAACACGTGGCAAGTGAGGTCACCAAATTTCTCAAGGAAGTCCAAGAGTTAACCAGACAAACTCTCTCCCAAGGCAGTATACCTCAAATTAGGGTTTCATTTTTCATCAAGATGCTTGAGTCCAAAGGATCCCAAATGCCTTCCCTTGTCCTAATATGTTCTCAAGACCATCCATGTCAAGTTTCAAGCCTTGCAGAAGAAGTTTGTTCAGTCAATTGCTCAACTGCCTGAAAATCAACCGTGCTAAGTCAAAAGTCAACTGTGGCCCACGTACAGTCAAACCTCAAGATTTTTGGTCAACATCCTCATTTTGAAGTATTATTCATCGATTGATAAAGGGTTGATCATGATTCCTCAAGGATTGCTCATAATTCATCAAAACCCAAAAGTTGCTAAATTAGGGTTTTGTAGGAAAACTCAACTCAACTTTAACCAAGCATAACTTTTTCATACTTTATCTGAAATGAACCATCCAAAGCTCATTTTTAAGAGGATGCAATTACCTAAAATTCATCTTCAGCTCTCAAGTTCAGAATATGCAATCACAAAAAGATTTGAATTTTGACATTATAGGTCCTTTTGAAAAGTCAACAAAAACACCTTTTGGGTCAAAGCTTCATACATGAACATGGAAGACTCAATTGAGATGAGACCAAAAGGGTTGATTAGAGGACATCTTAAGCTTTCTCTAAAGTCCAAGAACAACCATCTAGGGTCAAAATTGAGAGAGTTATGCATTGACCAAGTTGACCATTTTTGCAAAATTGCCAAAAGTCAAATGTGCTCAAATTTGCAGTTTTTGCTAAATGGGCCTAACCTTTTATGCTTGCACCTTACTTATAACATGGTCCACGACCCAAATGCTCACTCACATGTTATTTTCTTCATTATTTATTTTATTTTGATTTTTTATTCATTAAAAATTGAATTAAATCAAATAATTGGTAAATAATAGCAAAGATTTGTTTTGATTGAATTTTTGGACAGAATCATAAGCCCATTATGCTGGCATATCAGAATCAGATCATATCAAAGCTGATTGGCACGAGATTGGCATGATTAGGACAAATTTGGAAGGATATCATACAAATTGAAAACCAAATCAAATCTTGGATAAATGCAAAGATTCAATCCAAATTTGTTAACCTAATTCACTCTAGGTTATATAATGAAGGATTCTAGATCAAAAGAAAGAGGCTGAAGGCGTGAGACTGTAAGAACAAAATTAAAAAAAATCACAAAAGTTAAGTTTTGATTTCAGGATAGAAGACCTTTGAGAGCAATTCAAGGCCAGTAACCTGTTCCAGGACATCTCAGGAAGCATTCCCAGTCATTTACAGGTGTCAGAACATCCAGAATCACCCCCTATCACGCTTACGGTTTGCACAAATATCCAAATTTGATTATTGTAGTTCTTGCATATTTGACATGTTTAAATTACATATTGGTATTCATCATCATGTTTGCAATGTTTCTGGATAATTTGATTTGAGTTACAGTGCAGGAATAAGCTTTTGCCATTGTTAGGGTTTCATGCTCCAATTTAGGGTTTTGGTTTTCAAGCGAAATTAGACCGGATAATGGGTACCATGAGGATCAGAATTTCAAACCCAGTTGATCCATGGTCCCCAACTGAATTTATATTGCATATGCTTGATTCTTGAGTGACAAAGGTTGCAGCAACTGGCTTGCGTCTGTAGGTAAAGGTTCAGAACCTAAAACGACAGTTCCAGGGAAGAAGACAACAGCGTGTCACAACCTGATTGGCTTTCAAATTCTGGCGCGTTATTCTGGCCAGAAACCTATTGTTCTGATATATTATTTTATTTTTATTATATTAACAAGTTAACATCCAGCGCAATTGGTCAGAAGAAGGAAGTCAGAAGCTCATTGTTATGAGTTCGATCCCAGGCGTGAGCTTTTGGCATTTTGTCTATTGTTTTCATCAGATCCATCACATGTACATCTTCTGAGGTTCAGCATCTTCTGATCCACTAGCCAGGACCAGATCCAACGCATCACCTTCTGGATCCATCAGCCATAATCAAATCCAGCGCACCTCATCTTCTGAAGAGCAGCATCTTCTGATCCACCAGCCAGAACCAGGTCCAGCGCACCTCACCTTCTGAAGGCCACCATCTTCTGGACCCATCAGCCAGAACCAGATCTGCTGACAGCAGGCCCACTCGGTTATTTCCATTATTTTTCTTTAATTTCTTTTCTTTAATTATTCTATTTTTTTTAATCAGCACCAAAAATCATTTTATTAAATTAATCAATCAAAAATCACAAAAAAGACCTATTTTCTTAATGAATGTTTTTCTAATTAATTATTTTAATTAATTTAGGGCAACTTTAATTTCTTTCATAATTAAAATTCAATTAGAAAATTAGGTTAATTCTTGATTTAATTTTTCTTCCTTTATTTTTTCTCAAATAAATAAAAATGAAAAAAAAACAGGTTTTTAGGTTGAATTCATTTATGTTTTCTTAATTTAAAATTAATTAGAACTTAGGATTTTCTTTTTTATTTAACTATTTCATTATTTTCTTAAAACATGACAAAAAAACTTTTTTTTAATCAATCGTCAATAGGTTTAGTCAAGGGTCAAAACCCTAATTGTCTCGTATTTGATTCATCGCACGCTTATTACTTATTTTGACATTATTTTTGTAACTGCTCACTGGTTTGTAAAATTTTAATTTAGGGATTTTACTTATCGCTTTTTCCTCGGGTTTTTTGGCTATGTAATTAATCCCCCGCCCCGAATCCTTGTAATAACGTAGATTTAATTTCTCGCATTTTAATTTCTGCAAATATTTAACTGTTTAGATGTATGCTAATAGGAATGTATGACAAGAATGCATGGCAAATTAATACGGTTAGAAAATCCTAATGTGCAAAGATTAAATAACTGAAAACAAATCACTCGTACATATCACTCTTAGGGTATACTCTCACTTCGGTTGCCTTCAATAAACGATCATTAAGCATAGGGTGTCTTAGTGGTTGCCCCCTGTCTAAAAAGATCAAATGTCCCATTCGAAATGTTGCCTCAGAAATGTTGTCTCGAATATGATCTTAAGACTCTAGGGTTATTACTAAGGTATCCTAATATTGCTCTAGTGATCGTACGTCCCTTTCAAATTGACCCTTACAAATTCCAACGACGGTGCTACCTATTTCTCAATAGTAGGATAGCATTGTCTAAAGGAAACGAGAATAGAAACGATCTTTTTTCGAGTAAGTAGATGCTAGTAGGTACTTGCTTAAATCAAAACCTTTTCACACTTACACATTGCAAAACAATTTTCAAAACAACTTCGTCACACCTTTTGAGGACCGATATAAGGGCTATCACAAAGTAAAACATTTTTCAAAACAAAGCACACAAACACAAGCAATTTAAAAAGATGAGCAAGTACCTAAGAGCCCATGGAAAACCATGGATAGAAAGGGTGCTAACACCTTCCCTTTCTATAATCTACCCCCGTACTCAGAAACATCTCGAAAAAGGATTTTTTCTGTACTTTTTTCCTTTCCGATTGGATGAAATAAAAGTCGGTGTTGACTCTTGCTTACCACGACATTTTGCAAACAAAAAACGCAAAACGCAAACCAACATCAAACAGTCGGTTCTGCCACCGTATCACAGAACCGACGACTCTGCTAGGGACGAATAAGTGGGGTATACCTTAGGATCTAGTTCATCATAATTGCTTCTCTTGATTGCTTTGTTTGCTTTATGTTTAAGGGTTTTGTTTGGGGTTACTATAGATCCTACACCCGGATCTGGGGGATACCTTTTAGGTAAGTAACAATAGACTATAAGGGAACTATACGGCATAGACCGATACGGTTGAAGTAGTAGCTATGTTGATGTGGCACTTTGGTTGGTACCGGTATCCCTTGTGGAGAAACGAGGAGAATACAGGGCCGCCGCGTGGTGTCGTTAAGCATCAACTGACCTTAGAACCTTTAATCGCCCAACTTGGCCATTAGAAAGTAGTGAGATAGCCGACCTCGGTGTAGAGATGAGAACTGGTTGATACTCGATGCTACACTCATTGAGACCATACTCTCGGAATAATTTCGGCCGCAAGAAAAGATTGCGTAAGCTGAAACCATGACCGATGGAGGATGGTCAGTGATATTGAGATCCTCTAGAACCCGATTACTTTTCCAGGACAGGTTTGAAACCAACTTAACTTCAAGAGGGTACTACCTTTGACCTCATGCAAGCCTTAAACCTAAGGGCTTTGTGTGATTTGACTGTGTTTGCAATATTTGTGTTTGCTATACCTGTGGTTTATCATGACATCATGTATCATATCATAACATGGCATTCCTGTTTCATTACACTAACCATTTCAAAGACCAAGGGAATTTATCTTTATTCTGTTTTGTAGATCATGGCTTCCGTGCATAGAAATACCATCCGAGTTAACTTTGTGCAAATACCTGCCCAACTTAAAGAGTTAGCATCAAGAGTTTCAGAAAATTCTACTTTCATCAAGAGACACGGTCAACTTCTCAGCCTGGTTACTTCAAACCTTGATGAACAGATGATGAGCGTACTATTTCAGTTCTTTGATCCCAAGCATCATTGCTTCACCTTTCCAGATTACCAGCTGGTACCCACCTTGGAAGAATTCTCTCATCTCTTGAGCATATCCATCCTTGAACAGGTACCCTTCACAGGTATGGAAGAAGTTCCCAGGCCAGAAGACATTGCCTCAGCTCTGCATTTGAAACGGGCTGGTGTAGTATCCAATTGGGAAACACGAAGCGGGGTCGAAGGTTTTCTAGCCAAATTTCTAATAGACCAGGCTCAGCTATTCTGGGATGATTTGGATTTTCAAGCTTTTGAGGATGTCTTGTCTCTTATTATATATGGTTTAGTTCTCTTCCCTAATCTGGACTCCTTTGTGGATGTGAATGCTGTCAAGATTTTCCTTTCTCGCAACCCAGTGCCTACCTTGCTTGGAGATATCTTGCATGCTCTCCATACTCGTACTATGAAGAGAAGAGGGACTCTTATGTGTTGCATGCCATTGTTGTCAAGGTGGTTTATTTCTCACCTCCCTAAGTCTGTGCTGAAGAATGAAGAAGGCTTGGGTTGGTCCTACAGAATAATGTCACTTGCTCATACGGATATTCTTTGGTGTTCCCAGGCTATGGAAGACACTGCTGTTATTGACTGTTGTGGGGGTACCTTAATGTTCCATGACTTGGTATCAGAGGGGGTATAACTTACAATCCTTGTCTAGCTTTGTGAAAATTTGGTCGTGCTCGAAGAGATGGTCCCCATGAGTTACTTCTCGAGTACATTGTATTCGACTATAAGGAGGATGTTAAGGAGCATCGCCGGAGGTTCATACGAGCTTGGGGCATGGTAAACAGATCTAACCCCGAAGAATTGGGACCGAAGAGTTCCCTTCCTATGCAGCCTTACCTCCAATAGGTCCGAACTCGTGCCCAGAAGCTTATGATGCCTTATGAGGCCGTATTACCAGTGATTGTGGAGCCCACTAATGAAGAAGGTATTCCTTACACGGTCCTCTATCCTTACATGCCCACTGATCCTGGGGAGTTACAAAGGTCTTGGATTCAACCGAGGAATGAGCGGGATACTTACCGGGAGCAGTTCCATGAGCAAGAAAGGAAGGTTTTAAAGCTCACCAGGCAGCTCGAGGAGGAAAGAGTGATCAATGACTATATCAGCACAAAGAGGAAGCATCCATGGGACTTTTGATTTTGGATTTTTCTAGTTTTAGATTTGTTTTATTTACTTCTTTGTAACGCCTTAAAGGCATTGTTGAACCTTTCAAAGTTAAGCTAATAAAGTTTTGTTTATTTTTGGTTTGCAAATTTAAATTTCCCAAAGTCTTTGAAATCATTACATGCGCATCCCATTATCATACACATCATTACAGGTACCACTACAGGTTTCTCATCTTCTTCGCTGTTTATTTCAGCAAAAATGTCTTCCGATCAAGCCATCAAAGATCTTCTGGTACAGAATGCCCAGTTCCAACAAATGTTTATAAGTCTGGCTAAAGGGCAAGAGGATCTGAAGACCCTTATTCTGAAAGAGAAGAAGAAGAAGAAAAATGTCGAAATTCTGAATATGGTCAGAAGATTCGGAGAAAGGTTAAAGCATAAAACTGATATGACCTCTTCATCCAAGGACGGGGAGAACCAAGAAAGGGAAAAAGACCCTAGTCCTGCAGTTTCTGACAATGATACTGATTATGACGATGAGCAATATCCTCCTGCTAAAGATAGGTACAAGCAGTTAGAAGACCGTCTGAGCGCTATGGAAATTCAAAAAATACCTGGTTTAGATTTTGGAGAATTGGGATTGGTATCGGGAGTGGTCATCCCTCATAAGTTCAAAGCTCTAGTTTTTGCCAAGTATGATGGGGTGTCCTACCCAAAACTCTATCTCCGCTCATATGTCAGGAAGATTCAACCCCACACAGATGATAGAAATTTATGGGTGCATTTATTTCAAGATAGTCTGTTAGGGACTCAGCTTGAATGGTTCTATCAGTTGGAGGGAGCTAATGTCCGAAACTGGGAAGATCTTGCCGCTGCTTTCTACAAGCAGTATCAGTATAACGCCAACATTGCTCCCACTCGTACTCAGCTCCAGGGTATGTCCATGGGTGCAGGTGAAGGTTTTAAGGACTATGCTCAAAAGTGGAGAGACTTGGCTGGAAGAGTCCAACCCCCTTTGTATGATAGAGAGTTGGTTGATATGTTTCTAGGGACGCTATTTGGTCCGTTTTTCAATCACTTGATCGGCAGCTCGTCATCTGGTTTCACCAAGCTGATTTTAACTGGAGAAAGAGTAGAAGTTGGAATTCGAAGTGGTAAGATACAGAAGGATTCCTCCTCGAGTTCAGCAAAGAAGCCCTTTATTAGTAAGAAGGAAGCCAGTGCAGTCTATAGCCCGAGGGGCCAAAACAGATCTGAACACCGTCAAACGGTAAATGCTGTAGTAATACCAAGACCCCCAGTTGCTCCATAACACAACAATCAACAAAGGGTGGAAAGACCACAACGGCAGTTTACCTGCATCAACATGACTTTGGCTGAAGTTCTGTCTCATCTGCTGAAATCCAACTTGACGACCTTGAGAGAGTCTCCCAAGAATCCAAACACTATTTCTCCCAGATACAATCCCAACACGCGGTGAGCCTACCATTCTGAGAGTCCTGGCCACGATACAAATGATTTCTGGGATCTGAGAAACAAAGTACAAGATTTGCTTGAAGCCAAGGAGATAGAGTTCGATGCTCCAGAAAAGCCAAATGTTATAACTGCTCCCATGCCCAAACATGGTCGTGGAGTTAATGCTGTTGACACTGATTTGTTTGTGACCTCTGTTGAAGAAATTTCTACTCCTCTTATGACTATTAAGAAGAATTTGTTGTTGGCCGGTTTATTTTCGGGTTGTGGTGAAGGTTGCCATATGTGTTCGATTATACCTTCTGGTTTCCGTTTGTTGAAGTCAGGTGTTCAGCGCCTGATGGATAATAAAGAGATTTTGTTCGAGAAGACTATGATTCCTATTGTTCCAAGTGAAGACGTTGCCATTATAACCATTTCTTCCAATCCTTCCAAGGTTTCCTCGAGAAGACCTGTTAGGATTACACCTGTTCAAAGAATTGCTCCGCTAATAATCACTGTTCCTGGTCCTATCCCGTACACCTCAGATAAGGCTGTCCCATGGCATTACGGTGTTGACGTGTATTATCATGGTATTAAGCAAGATCTAAAGAATGAAGAAGCTGATACTGATGTCATTAATATTGTCGGGACTAGTAAAGTTACCCGAAGTGGAAGGGTCTTCTCTCCCGATATTTCCCCGAAGACTATCATCAAGCCTATTGTTATCTCAACTGCTGCTCCAACCAACACTCTTGACATTTCTCCTGTTCCCACTCCAGTTAGTACACCTGTAACTATTCCCGTTCTTACTCCAGTTATCACCCCTGCTGCTGAGCCATCTGGGACTTGGGGAAAAGAAGTTATAGGTGAGCCTGCCCGGACGGAGGCACCTAAGAAAATCGTTGTGGAAGCCTCTAAACAAGAAATAGAGGAAATACTGAAAATTATCAAGAAGAGAAACTACAATGTAGTCGAGCAGCTGGGGCAGACCCCATCAAAGATCTCCATGTTGTCTCTGCTGTTATGTTCTGAAGCCCATGCAAAGGCTTTGATTGCATTTCTCAAGACTGCGCATGTGCCACAGGAAACTCAGCAGATCAGTTTAAAGATTGTGTGGCCAGCCTAACTGCTGGCAATGGGCTGGGTTTTTTGGATGCGGATCTGACCCCTAAGGGGAGGAATCATAATTATGCTCTGCATGTCTCGATTGAGTGCAGGGGAACCAATATGTCTCACGTGCTGGTAGATACCGAGTCTTCACTAAATGTTCTGCCGAAGAAAGCGTTGGACCGTTTGGATTGTGAGGGTTTGACTCTAAAGCCTAGTAACATTGTGGTGAGGGCTTTTGACGGATCAAAAAGAATGGTGCACGGGAGGTGGACATCCCTGTCAAAGTGGGTTCTCAGACTTTTGGGTCCACCTTCTACGTAATGGATACCAAGCCATCATATTCTTGCTTGCTGGGTCGTCCTTGGATCCATAGGGCTGGGGCAGTTACTTCCACGCTCCATCAAATGCTGAAATATCCTTTGAAGGGGAAGATTGTCACGGTGCGAGGTGAAGAAGAGTATATGGTGAGTCATCTCAATTCCTTCCACTATGTAGAGATGGACGGGGAGTTTATAGAAACTCCTTGTCAGAACTTCGAAGAGGTCCCTCAGACTTTGGCGTCAACTGAAGTTACTACCGACAAACCTCCGCTAAAGATGGCTTCTCTCAAGGATGCCAGGGCTGTAGTTGAAGAAGGTGGGTGTACCAATTGGGGTCAGCTCCCTGATTTCACTCATAAAACTGACAAATTTGGTTTGGGCTTTACTACAAGGGCTCAAAGGGCTGTTAGGCGCGCACAAATCGGAAGACCTCCTCTACACATCAGCAATCGGGGATTTAATGCAATTGGGGGCAGTGAAGAAGATTCAGACATCGACAGCTGGATCTACCCAACAACCAACGGTGGACTGGATAAATGGACGGCGAAGGACTTCATACCTGTTTCTTTTATTCCGCAATAATTGACTTTTGTTTTAAGACTTGTAATAAAAAATTTGAAACTTTACGGCCTGGTGCCTTGCCCGAGGCGCCTTGGCTTTGCTTGTGACGACTTATTATTTGTCATTTCATATATCATTAATAAAGCATTGGACGTTTCTTGCATACAAATTTTGCCCTCCTTGTTTTTCTTTTTTATCTCTCACTTTATCAAAACAACTATTCTCTTACACACACTCACGTATCATACTGCAGATCCATATCCACCCTGGATCCCATTGATAACAGCTCTGCTACTGCCAATTATGACTTCAAAAATCCGATCAACCAAGCTGAGGACGAAGGTGAGGATGATTGTGAGGTGCCGGGAGAACTTGCTAGACTATTACAGCAGGAAGAAAGGGCCATACAGCCTCATGAAGAGCCGGTCGAATCAGTGAACTTGGGTACAGAGGAAGATAAAAAAGAGGTTAAAATAGGTGCGAATCTGGAGCTTAGTGTAAAACAGAGGTTAATACAGATGCTACACGACTATGTTGAGATCTTCGCCTGGTCCTATGAAGACATGCCTGGGTTGGACACTGATATTGTGGTACATCGCCTGCCAACTAAAGAAGACTGCACTCCGGTAAAACAAAAGGTTCACCATATGCGCCCTGAAATGTCAGAGAAAATCAAGGAAGAGGTCATGAAACAGTTCGACGCGGGATTCTTAGTCGTCACTTATTAGCCGAGTGGGCTGCCAACGTCGTTCCGGTACCTAAGAAGGATGGTAACGTATGGATGTGTGTGGACTACAGAGATCTGAACAGGGCAAGCCCCAAGGACAATTTCCCACTTCCTCACATTGATGTTCTAGTCGAAAACACCGTGCAACACAAGATCTTCTCCTTCATGGATGGTTTTTCTGGCTACAACCAGATCAAGATGGCTCCTGAGGACATGGAGAAGACAACCTTCGTTACACAGTGGGGCACCTTTTGTTACAAGGTAATGCCTTTTGGGTTGAAGAATGCTGGGGAACTTATCAGCGCGCCATGGTCACTTTATTCCACGATATGATTCACCATGAGATTGAGGTTTATGTTGACGACATGATAGCCAGGTCCCAGACTGAGGAAGAGCACCTTGATCATCTCCAGAAGCTGTTTGACAGGTTGAAGACGTACAAGCTAAGGTTTTGTCCAAACAAGTGTACCTTCGGGGTAAGGTCTGGTAAGCTTCTGGGTTTTGTTGTCAGTGACAAAGGTATTCAGGTAGACCCTGCAAAGGTAAAATCCATACAAGAGATACCGGCTCCCCACATAGAAAAGGAAGTTAGAGGTTTCTTGAGACGTCTGAATTACATCGCCAGGTTCATTTCACATCTGACTGCTACTTGTAATCCAATCTTCAAGCTACTGAAGAAAGATCAAGTGGTAAGGTGGAATGAGGAATGTCAGACCGCTTTCGAAAGAATCAAGGAATACCTTCAAGAACCACCAATTCTGATGCCTCCAGTTGAAGGAAGACCTTTGATATTATACTTGACAGTGCTGGACAATTCAATGGGGTGTGTGCTGGGGCAGCATGACGAGTCTGGTCGAAAAGAGCATGCCATTTATTACCTTAGCAAAAAGTTTATCGACTGTGAGACCCGATACTCATTGCTCGAGAAAACTTGCCGCGCTTTGGCATGGGCTGCTCGCCAACTGAGACAGTATATGCTGACTCACACTACTCTGTTGATATCAAAGATGGATCCGATCAAGTATATTTTCGAGAAGCCCGATCTCTCCGGAAGGATAGCAAGATGGCAGATGATCTTAACTGAGTACGACATCCAATACACAACCCAAAAAGCAATCAAGGGGAGTGTATTGGCGGATCATTTGGCGCATCAGGCCGTGGATGACTACCAGTCCATGAATTTCGAGTTCCCGGATGAGAATATCATGTTGGTAACCGACTGCGAAGAACCTGGACCGGATGAAGGACCCAAAGAGGGATCCCGATGGTCTATGTATTTTTACGGAGCCTCGAACGCATTGGGTAATGGAATTGGCGCTGTAATTATATCTCCTGAGGGCTGTCATACTCCGTTCACCGCCCGATTATGTTTTAACTGCACCAACAATATGGCGGAGTATGAAGCGTGTATCATGGGTCTTCGAGCTGCTATTGACCTAAGGATTAAGTTCTTGAGTGTATTCGGAGATTCCTCTCTAGTGATAAGTTAGATCAAAGGCGAGTGGGATACGAAGCCCCCAAATCTTATTCGTTACCGAGAGTATGTATTGACATTGCTCCCACACTTTGAGGAGATAACCTTTGAACACTTCCCACGAGAAGAGAATCAGTTAGCGGACGCGCTAGCTACCATGTCTTCTATGTTCAAAGTCAGGTGGGACAATGAAACTCCCCAAATTGCCATTGAGAGGTTGGATGAAGCCGCACATTGCTGTGACATTGAGACTGAAGAGGTAGTAGATAAACCCTGGTTTCACGAGGTAAAGAGGTATCTTGAGGCTCAAGAATATCCCGAGGGGGCATCTGTTAATGATAAGAAGTTTCTGAGAAGGTTCGTTGCGAAGTTCTTCATCTGTAACAGAATCCTTTATAAGCGTAACCATGATTCAACCTTACTGCGGCGTGTAGACAAGAGCGAGGCAGAAAGGATCATGGCAGAGCTACATGAAGGTACCTTCGGAACTCATTCTAGTGGACATACCATGGCTAAGAAAATCCTAAGAGCAGGATATTACTGGTCCACCATGGAAGCCGATTGTTATCAGCATTCTCGAACCTGTCCTAAGTGTCAAGTCTATGCTGATAAGGTGCATGTACCTCCGGTTCCCCTGAATGTTTTGACAACTCCTTGGCCTTTTGCAATGTGGGGCATCAACATGATCAGCGAGATCAGACCTACTGCATCTAACGGGCATCACTTCATTCTGGTAGCCATTGATTACTTTACGAAATGGGTTAAGGCAACTTCCTTTGCTACAGTAACCAAGAACGTCGTGGCACAATTTATCCGACACAATCTGATCTGTCGATATGGTGTACCAGAGAGAATTATTACTGACAATGGTACAAATCTCAACAACACCATGATTACCGAGCTCTGCAAACAGTTCAATATTCAGCATCATAACTCTTCTCCCTACCGGCCGAAGATGAATAGGGCCGTTGAAGCAGCTAATAAGAACATCAAGAAGATTGTGCAGAAGATGACAGTGACATACAAAGACTGGCACAAGATGTTACCATTCGCTCTTCATGGGTATCGTACCTCAGCACAGACATCGACAAAGGCAACACCCTATTCTTTGGTGTATGACATGGAGGCAGTTCTACCCATTGGAGTTCAGATACCCTCTCTCAGGATTATGAAGGATGCAGGTTTGAACAAAGACGACTGGATCCAAACCCAACTTGATCAGCTGAATCTAATAAATGAAAAGAGACTTACTGCTATCTGTCATGGTCAGACGTATCAAAAGCGAATGATCAAGCTTTTAACAAGAAAGTCAGATGTCAAGAATATCAAGTCGGGGATCTAGTGATCAAACGCATCATACTACTGCAAGATGATCCCAGGGGAAAATGTACCCCCACGTACGAAGGGCCATTTGTGGTTAAGAGCATTTTCTCGGGAGGAGTTATGATTCTAACCACCATGGATGGTGACGACCTTCCTCACCCCGTCAATGCAGGCATAGTAAAAAGATACTACACATAATCAAAGACCCACTAGGTTGACTGGCCTAGGCAAAAATAAGGGCTTCCCGGTGAACCAAAAGGGTTCGGGCAAAAGTAAGGGATGAAAATGAAAAAAACTGTACACCCGACAAGTGGAAAACCTGAAAAGGCGACTTGGGCAAAAAAGGGTATCCCGGTGGACCGAAAACCCGAAGGGGCAGTCCAGGAAAAAATTAAGGATCAAGGCGTAACACTATGCCTCATTGGATCATCTTGCAACCAGACTTCGGTATCGACTATCAAGCTCGAACGACGCCAATCAATCTGATCAACCTTCGGCCAAGTAGCAAAGTGATGAGACACTTGAAGATATAAAGGCAATAGCAGATTTGGAACCCAATGGGATTGTTTCATATAGCTATTTTTCTTTCGCACAAATTGTATAATTTCTGTCTTTCGACGGTGTTCTCTTACTAGGACGTCAGCCTCTTGTACAAAACACCTATTACAGGCCAACTTCAAAAATCAATACAATCCATTTTCACAAGAAATCTCAAGTTATTTTTCTTTTTCCATTTTTTTTGCAAGAACGTCTAATGATTCATTTTTGATATATGCATTTGAAAATAATGGTTGCTCATAAATATTTACGTAAGAAACAAAAGACGATTAATCGTAACTCCAGGAACAGGAACAAACAAGAAGTGCCCAAACCTTATAGTTACTCTGCCCATCAGGTACCGTGGTAGAACCAGCTTGAGAACATGGGTAGTAATACATACACTACCCACAGAGTGGAAAGTACCCAAAGACAATGATGTTAGCTTTCCAAACATGACATAACTCTCCCTAATCGTGAGCGAGTCAGTAGATTTTTCCCCAAGCAGAGTTTATTTCTCTCATAAGCAGAAATTTAATCTCCAACAAAATTCATTATCACCAGCAACGGAAATTCATCCCCAACTGAGTTATCTCTCCGAGTCAGCAGATCTATCAACAAAGTATCTCCTCTCCAACAGGGCTATTCCCCGCAGAGTTATCCTCGAACAGATTCTCGTCCGGCAGAATATTTACCAGCCGAATGGATGCAAATCCCCAACTGTACTACGATGGGAGAACTGACTTTGAGGTTTTGCGTTTTGTGTTCGCAAATGGTTCGGTTTAGCAAGAGTTGCCACCGACTTTTTATTTTATCCTAAGGAAAGGTCAAAAAGCACAGGAAAGACCTTTGAGATGTTTTCTTGGGTTCGGGGAGTAGATTATGAAAAGGGAAGGTGCAAGCACCCTTTTCATCCATGGTTATCCATGGGCTCTTAGTTACTTGTTTAGATCACTTGCTTTTGCTTTTCAATTGTTTGAAATGGTGCTTTGTGTGTGGTTTTTTGAAAATATTTTGAAAAGAGGCCATCGTTGTGGCAACCTTTGTAATGATTCTTGTTTGAATGTATACAATGATGTTTTTGTCTTTTGAAAAGATTTCAAGGTTTGAAAGTTTGATTTAGGAAATGTTTTAAAATTGTGTTGTGAAGTGTATTTTGAAAACAGCAAGGATGTTTTTTTTGCAAGCTTTGATCAAGTAACTAAGAGTTATCTACCCTATTTTACTCAAAGATCTTTCCTATATGTTTTTAACCCTTTTGACAGTGTTGTTTTACCATTGCATTTGGTAAACAACCTTGTATTAGGATGTTAAACGGGACAGGCGCGAGTCATCGTATAGACCATGATAGCAATTGTGTTAAGTATCTTTGACAAATTTTTTGAGGGACTTGATCATTTTGTTTAGGCAACCAAGATAGCGTCATCGAGGGACTATGATCTTTTGTTTTGTTTTTGTTTTGCCAAAGTACTCAACATGCATAACATGGCCCATTTTTAAGGCAACAAGTGGATTGTAACCCTAGGGGTGCAAGTGTGCATTTGTGTTTGATTTTCATGCATTTTGTCTTTGATTAGGTCAAGCTACTTATTGATTTTGGATTTTTGCATACAAACCCTAATCTCTAATCATGGCATAATTGAAAGCATAAAGTGCGAGAATTAAAAGTCTAAGCTATTACAACATGATTATGGGGATGGGGGTACAATTTTTTGAATGGGGGTGTATTTGACAAGAAATAAAAACCCTAATTTACTATTACATCCAAATTGAATCAAATGCATAAATAATAAATGGACAATATTTAAATAAATAAAATAAATAAATATATCAAATAGTATGAATATGCAAAAAGTTTATGTTTATTTTCCAAGTATGTAAAAATATTTAATGTAAAAATAAAGAAATAAATAAAAGATTAATTTTATTAGGTTAAGGGTAAAACCCTAATTTTCTTTAAGAAAATAAATTCATTATATTATTTATATACAATAAAATAAAATAATATATACAAAAATAAAATATATTTATAAAAAAAGTAATTTTAAGTATATTTAATAATAAAAATAAAAGTGTAATATTTTTATATTTTTATTCTAAAAATAAGATAAGAGTATATATATATATATATATATATATATATATATATATATATATATATATATATATATATATATATATATATATATATATATATATATATATATATATATATATATATATATATATATATATATATATATATATATATATATATATATATATATATATATATATATATATATATATATATATATATATATATATATATATATATATATATATATATATATATATATATATATATATATATATATATATATATATATATATATATATATATATATATATATATATACATATATATATATATATATATATATATATATATATATATATATATATATATATATATATATATATATATATATATATATATATGTATTAATTACATTAAATATGATAAAATAAAATAAAATATATACAAAAATAAAATATATTTAGAAAAATATTTGTAGTGTGAATAAAAATAAAGAACAAAAAATAAAAGTATAATTTATATATATTTTTCAAGTTTTGGATAAATAAGATAAAAGTAAATAAATTGCTTTTTATGTTAGAAAAATGAAAATAAAATGCAAAATAAATGTGAAAAAATTATAAAAATATTTTTTGAGTATTTTTATATTTGGGAATAATAAAATATAATCAGAAATGAAAATAAAAATGCAAAAACATAAAATATCAAGAAATTGGGCCAGGGGGTGCAAAAAGTAAAAGGGGGGGGGGGGGTGTCAATAGTGAGCCAGGCCAAGCCCAGTCCACCACTTCATCTTCAACCTTTGTCCTTCAAAAAACGCACGCGCCTGTTACCAAACCTGGACATCCAGTATACGAGCTCTATTGCAAAAACACAGAACATCAAAGTTGTAGAGCATTTCAAGACGAATCTAACCATATAAAAAACTAATCCTAACTCTCAAAGACCAGAGAGAATTTCTCTGGCCCTAAAATCTAACCTAATTTTTTCAGCATGTTCATGGATGAAATTCTCTTAGCATGCTTAATATAAATGAAAACTGAGCATATGTACAGCTTCATGGCAATGAATACTACAGTTTTTATTCACAAACCTAAGGCTAAATGTTCCTAAATAGAGAGATAGGAAGTTGGCAAAAACCTATTTCAGCTGACTTCGTGTAGGGCAATATGGAGCTTTTCAACAAGGCTTGAGATGTCTGGGAGCTTGCTTGAACTTCACTTGACCTTCTCCAATACCCTGCTTGCCTTGAATATGCTTGAATCAGCCTACAGAACTCAACCTGCACAAGCTCAAAATGAAAATGGCAAACCCTATAAATGGAGTTACAGTTGGTGTTTGAGGTTTGGGATAACTTGGATGAGTTGAATGGAAGGTGTTTGAACCAACTTGGGGAAAAACGCACGAGCAAAATGTGCTATGGAAGTCAAGTTGCAGGTTCTGCCCTGTTTTGCCAATGGAAGGTGATTTCTGGCTATGGGATGTTTGAGGGCTTAAGAGATCGTGTTCCTGGCTCAGAGGGATGTGACAAAGATGTTCAAAATGTTTGCACAAGTTTCTTTTGGCTGATGTTCAAGTTCTCATGTGTTTTGCATATTTCTTGTATATGAAACAAACGTGGGAAGTGATATGTAACAGGCCTGTACAGGCTATCCAACACCTTGTACAATTTGCCCTTGGCCCCTCCAATTTGTGGATTTGATTAACTGCAAAAGATCTGGACCAATGCTCAAAGATTGTGGTTTGACATAAAGCAAGATTATGGCAAAAATGGAAATGTACCTTTTTCTACTTAGGGATTAATTTTGTGTATAATGCCCTAATGACCAAAACAATGCCTTAGACTGATGGATTTGCATTAAATTATTAAGTGTGAAGTGGTTTAGAGGCCTGTAATCTAGTGCAAAGCATGCTGACTTGAAATTGCAACTTGGATGAACATGAATATGCCATGGATGAAAAGTGAGTTTTTGCCAACTTCAAGCCCTCGATTCTCCCTAACCACAAATGTGTTTGAGGAGTTCTATGACATTTTAGAAAGCTTGAAACATGATCTACAATCCATATTTGAAATTCAACTTGAGATTCCAAGTGGAACTATGTGAAAAATGGCCATGAAGATAGGTCAAAATCCTGCCTAAACTAGGGCAAAATTTCACTAAGTTAAAAGTTTCATGGACCCTTGTTCCAAAAATCATAACTTGAGATCCAAGCTTATTTTGAGAAAACTTTGTGAATCAAAGTTGTAGACTTTGTGGAGGACTACAACTTTCATGTTGTAAGTTTTGTTTGAATCCAATTGCATCATGGTGAAAATGTTGGGAAAAGTTAGGAAAAATTAAGAAAATTTCATAACTTAGAAAAATTCTAAGTTATGAAAATTTTCAATTTTAAACCCTAATTTGCAAAAATGGGTTTCTTGATGAACAAGTTTAATGTTTTGACACATATTGATGAAAAATGACCATTGGCACTTGATTTTTACCAAAAAGTCAAAGTTTGACTTTTCAGTGTACAGTCAAATTTTGATCAGTTGACTGAAAAATTCATTTGTCAATCCAATGCAATTGAGATCTTTTGAACTTTTTGAATAGGTCAAGATGATGCCATTATGTCCTTGAGTCCATATTTGAACCCAATTTGCGATTGGCTAGGTCAAAAATCAGAAATTGCCACTGTGCAGTCAAAACCCTAAAAATGACCATTTTGCCCTTTTGGTGATCTGATCAAATTTCTTGTGGAATTATGGTCCAAACTTGATCAAATGGTTCATGTGAGTTCATAATGTTGATGTGGGTCAAAATTCATGAGGTTTGACTGTAAATTGGCCACAATTGACTTTTTCCCCAATACAGTTGATTTCTAGGTCAACTGTCCAATTGACTTGGCAAAAATTTGATTCAAAGCTTGAAACTTGGTATGGACAAACTTATGAGTCCAACATGAAGTATGAAAGTCACTTTGAGCATTAGAAGTCCAAAAATCCATGTGCAAACTCAAACCCTAATTTAGGTCATCAATGCAAGGAGATGTCTTGGGCAGTGCAAAAGCCTAATCCTGTCTGGAGTTCAAGGAGCCTTGTGAGGGGAAATCTTGATAAAATGAGAGGGAAAATTTTGGGGTACAACAGCTTCCCCTGTTCAATCTTCTTGAACCTGAAGAGTTAGATTGGCGAATTTTACCTTTCGTGACTCGAAGGTAAAAGAGGATTGGACACTAGAGTGCCCGTAAATTTGCACTCGTCAAAAATGTAAGTTGAGGAAATGGGCTTAAAGATTCCATTTGGAGATGATAGAATATTACTAGAGATGGGCTTAGAGATGCCATCAAAAATGTTTGTTGAATATCGGTAGAATGATAATCAGAATGGTATCCGTATCTGGAACGCATCTGAGTCGTATTTGGAGATTGGATTCGTATGAGCAAAGGAATGGCGTCCGTGTCTGGAGCGTATCTGTACTATAACTGTATTTGATTCTTGAATGAATAATAGAATTAATTTCGTGTCTGGAGTGTATCTGTATTGTATCAGAATTCTAAATGGGCGACAGAAAAGCATCATGTGTACGGAGCATCTCTGGACTGGGGATAAATTCCGACCGAGTGACAGAATGGAAACCATGTCTGATGCGTATCTAGACTATATCCAAAGTTGAGACCTGTATGAGTAGCAAAATGACTTCCGTGTCTAGAGTGTATCCGTACTGTAACTGGGATCTGAATAGGCAACAGAATGACTTCCATGTCTTGGAGTGTATCTGAGCTTGAAGTTGATAGCTGAATCTCAATGAGAGATAGAATGGCTTCCGTGTCTGGAGCGTATCTAGTCTGTATCTGATTGCTGAAGTATGAATGAGTAATAGAATAACCGCTGTGTCTGGGGTGTATCCATACTGTATATGAGATCTTCAAATATTTGTTAAAGATAGCTTTTAATCTTATCTTGGAAAGGGTAAAATGTTAGCTAAAAACACAAAGTTATGTTGCATGACATGTATGATGCAATAAAATGTGTTCTATCAATGTTTATGATATATGAATGTAATGTATGCGCATGTAAGTTGAGTAACCGTCTTGCTGAGGAAAATAAATCCTTGATAGCTAGAGATAATGAAATCTTTTACTGCTGTTGGGGAAAATAAACCCTTGACTGCTGCTGGAGATTTAAAACCTTTGATTGTTGAGAATGAGAAATCCTTTGGACTACTGCTGGGGATTGAAAATCCTTGGTGACTTGTGGGGATTAACAAGAGCTTTGACAACTTCTGCTAGGAATTGAGAATCCTTCATGACTTTCCTGGTGGATAAGGAAAACTCTGACGATCTCTACTGGGGAATTTAAAACCTGGGAGGCTTCAACTAGAGAAATGAGAGCAAGAATCTTTGTTCTGCTGGGAAATAACTCTGGGGAGAATATTTATCCTGTTGGAGAATTTTCAAAAGCTTGGGTTGTACGCCAATCTACTGGGGAATCAAAGGAAGTTGGATAGTACTCCACCGGGGTTTAAAGGTTGAAGTTTTAGACTCCGTTGGGGAATAAAGTTTTATCTTCACTGGAGATTTGTATTTCAAAGTCTTCTGGCTCCGCTGGGGACCGGGAGTTTAGAAACTTAGCTCTGATGGGAATTTTGAAACTTAACTCCGCTGGGGATATGTATTTCAAGGTTTTAGCTCTGTTGAGGATCTGAATGACATACTACAGGGGATTCCTTCTGGAATAGCCTAAATACGTTTTCCTATACTTTTGACCTATCAGTAATTATCCTTTCTCATTTTGTTTTTTTTGTAAGCAGTGATTATATTCAAATGCATATGCTCATTTAACAAATCATTGGACGTTTTCAAATAAAACATAAGTGTAAAAAGAAAGAAAAGGCAAGCAAATTTCTGCACTTTGAAGTATCTTTGTATTAACTTTGTAAGTATTTTTGTACAAAGGAGACAGTCATCCTAGTAAGAGAATATTGTCGTAAAAAATGAGAAAGATTTATACAAAGAAGGATGGCTATGTGTAACAATTCCATGGGATTCCCATTCTGCTTATAGCCTTCGTAACTCTGAGTATCTTGTCCATTCGTCGCTTCATTCGCAGATGATTGGATTGATCTGAAGCCTGGAGCTTGTCCGTGAAGAGATTGTCCTTAAAGTGATCCGACGAGACATAGTCATACGCTTTAATTCCCTAAATTTTGCCTGGACCGCCCTTTCGGGTTTTCGATCCACCGGGAAACCCTTTTTTGCCCAAGTCGCCCTTTCGGGTTTTCAACTTGCCGGGTGTACAGATTTTTTATTTATCCCTAATTTTTGCCTGAACCTCCCTTTCGGGTTTTCGATTCACCGGGATGCCCATTTTTGCCCAAGTCTCCCTTTTGGGTTTTTAACTTGTCGGGTCATTTTATGCATAGTATCTTTTGACTATGTCTGCGTTCGCAGGGTGCGGCAGGTCATCGCCGTCCATGGTGGTCAGGATCATTGCCCCACCAGAAAAGATGTTTTTGATCACAAATGGTCCTTCGTAAGTAGGAGTCCACTTTCCCCTGGGATCACTTTGCGGCAAGATGATCTGCTTGATTACAAGGTTCCCGACTTGATATACTTGTTTCTTGACTTTCTTGTTGAAGGCCTTGATCATACGTTTTTGATACGCCTGACCATGGCAAATAGCAGTAAGTCGCTTTTCGTCAATCAAGTTAAGTTGATCAAGCCGAGTCTGAATCCAATCGTCTTCACTCAAACCAGCATCCTTCATGATCCTTAAGGAAGGGATATGAACTTCCATAGGTAAAACAGCTTCCATGCCATATACGAAAGAAAAATGGGTTGCCCTTGTTGAAGTGCATGCCATGGTACGGTACCCGTGCAGAGAAAACGGTAACATCTCATGCCAGTCCTTGTAGGTGACCGTCATCTTTTGAATGATCTTCTTAATATTTTTGTTCGCAGCTTCGACAACACCGTTCATCTTTGGCCGATAGGGAGATGAATTGTGATGTTGAATCTTGAACTGCTCGCACATAGCGGTGATCATAGTATTGTTCAAATTTGTACCGTTGTCCGTAATGATCCTGTCGGGGATACCATACCGGCATATGAGGTTCTGCTTGATGAAGCGGGCAACCACATTCTTTGTAACGGAGGCGAAGGAAGCTGCTTCGACCCACTTGGTAAAGTAATCAATGGCCACCATGATGAAACGGTTTCCATTGGATGCTGTAGGCTTTATCTCTCCAATCATGTCGATTCCCCACATCACGAATGGCCAAGGAGATGTTAAGACATTGAGAGGAACTGGAGGAATATGTACCTTGTCAGCATAGATTTGACATTTGTGACAAGTACGGGAATGTTGATGATAATCAGTTTCCATGGTAAACCAGTAGTAGCCTGCCCTTAGAATCTTCTTAGCCATTGTGTGACTGCTCGATTGGGTGCCAAAGGTGCCATTATGTAGTTCAGCCATGATCTGCTCGGCTTCAACCTTGTCCACACAACGGAGTAGGACACAATCAAGATTGCGCTTGTATAGGATACCATTGCTCAGAAAGAACTTGGCTGCGAACCTCCTTAAGAACTTTTTGTCATTGACTGAAGCTCCTTCAGGGTATTCTTGTGCTTCGAGATACCTTTTGACGTCATGAAACCAAGGTCGGTCCATCGCTTCTTCGGTATTAATCTCGTGACAATGTGCTGGTTCATCCATTCGTTCAATGGTGATTTGGGGTGCCTCATTATCCCAGTTGAGTTTAAGCATGGAAGACATTGTAGCCAGAGCATCCGCTAGCTGATTTTCTTCTCGCGGGAAGTGCTCAAAGGTAATCTTCTCGAAATAAGGCAACAATGTCAGGACATGTTCTTTGTAAGGGATGAGGTTAGGGTGCTTAGTATCCCACTCTCCTTTGATTTGACTGATAACCAAAGCTGAGTCCCCAAATACAATCAGAGATTTGATTCCCTAGTATTGTAAGTGCCCTGGCTGGAGAGTTGGCTTCATTTGTAAAACAAATAAGAAAACAAGTTTACCCAGATTCCCTCTGTTGTTTTAATATGTGGTGTTGAAGAAGTTCAACATCTGGACCAACATGTTATGTAAGATGTCACAACATCAGCGTATGACATCGCGCCTGAAATTAAGTACTGATTAAGTAACTATGTTATATGTTGAATGCTTGTAACAACTGTGACTTGTAACCTAACTATTCTAAGTGATCTAAATTATGAAAGAGGTTATTTGTTGTGTTGAAAAAGTTCAACATCTAGGAAAACATGTTAGATGTAATGTCATGACATCTGACTTGACATCACGTCAACAGAATTGATAAATCAGTTACAGTTCTGGTACTTAAATACTCTGAGAATATATGTGGCGTTTCTTATGGAGGATCTGAAGATCAATCAAGAATCAGTCAGAATATTTGAAGAAAATACTGTTTCTAAATATGGAGATATTTTAGGAACTAAAAGATTGAAGACCTTGATTATAGGAGAAGTTTGCTGCTGAGTTGTAACAGCAAGGAGAAAAAATTGCTGAGTTGGGTAATAGGTTATAAATAGCAGATTGTAACCTAGGGTTTGGTAGATGCACATAATGTAACTTTGGGGGGTTTTTGTTAGGTAAACCTGTCGGTCTGTGGCAAGGTTACCATGTATGTAACTCGAAACCTGTAGGTAAGAGTTGAGTGTTCTTGGATGAAGCTATGAAGCAAGTCTAAGTATTTTTGCATTACTCCATATTCATTGTAATGTAGGAAACCAAGTGGGAGGGCACTGCTTCTTGAGTAGGAGTAAGACTTCTGTTGCTGCGGCAATAGGAATGGAAACTGGTAGGTTTCTATCTAGGAGTTCCTAGGTATAGGTTGCACTGGGTAGATGATTAAGTGAAGGATGGGAACTTGTGTAGTTTAGTCCTGAATTAATATTGCTGATAGTGGATCTTATTCCTGGCTTGGTATGCCCCCAGAGTAGGTGTGTTTCACCGAACTGGGTCAACAACTGATTTGTGTTTTTACCTTCAACAATTTATGATTCTGTCTGTTATATATCAAGGTAAAACTGTAATGCTGTAACAGATGATGTCTCAGAACATGTTAAGACATCATGCTGATATCTGTGCAGAAGAAACAGAACTGTAAAGGATGTTCGCTCTCTAGTGATCATGTGAAACAGATGAACAGAACTAGGTACATCGTTGTTCTATCCTCTGCACCTTCAAAGTATATCTGGCACAACTTGGTTAAACTGTGCTTCTGTTTCTCTTCAGTACTGAATCACAAAATAAAAATAAAAATTGGGTATCTACTTTGCAGTGTATTTATTATGTCATATCAGATGTCTAGACATTGAGTATAACATCTGAATTCTGGCATACACCAGAATTTCAATTGGTATCAGAGCAGGCATCCTGTTCTGTTTCTGGATGAGATCCATGGGTGATACTTTCTGGTATTTGCAAGGTCGATCTTAGTACTGAAGATTGCAACCTGGAATGGTTTGTTATTTCCCTGAATGGTCCCTTGAAGTGGGAGGATGGACTATTCTTGACAGGAACTGTGTGTACCTGTCTTTGGTGATTGGCATTTGGCCTGGTTGTGTGGTAGCTGCTCTAGGTTTGATTTATTTTCAAACCTAGGATGTGTGTACGCCTGAAGTTGTGTGCTAGGTTTGTACCATAGTCAAACTTGATCTATTTTTGAAGACTAGTCTGGTGGAGTGTGTGTGCAAAGATTGAGTTGTATTATGTTCTTCCGCTGCATAATACTTGGCAAAACTCAAGCTCTGATGTGTTTCCCCTCTTATGGATTGAAGACTACTGTAATCTATTGAAGATGTCACAGATACTTGAGCCCTCTCAAGTCCACTCATGAAGACGTTCTACGATGCTACTAGTTGAAAAGCATATGTTTTGGGTGTCAAACAAAGGGATACTTTTGTTTGAAACCTACTCCTGACCTGGAAGAGGAGACATCTGTGTGTGCAAAGTTGACAATGGTAGAGTCAACTATGTCTGTGTGCGCACGAAGGCTACTTTTAGAAGTCAGAACTCTAGAAGTAGAGCTGGTTGAGATGTGACATTGTGCAATCCCCATTGGTAGGCTTATCAGGACTGAGCAGTTGTTCCCTGGAGTAATATGGTATGAAGAAAGACAAGCCCATTGGTTAATAAAAGTCAATGATGATGCAGCATTATTGCTCCTTCATAGAAGTAGATTGGGATCATGAGTCTTGTCATTTAAACATCATGATTTAAAGTGGAAGATCTTTCAAGAATATGAAGACTCAGAGTTTGGTAGGGATGTCATATGTCATGTCGAGACATTTGTGCACAATGCATGAATATTTTGTGTGGAGCTTCCATGACTGGTAGTTTGAGGGGGAGATTTGGTTAAACTCCTCACATTAGTTCAGCCTGGGGTTTAGCTGGCTGTTGACCTATGTCACATGGGTTCTGGGTGTTGTGTGACATATTTACAAGGAAGGATTCATCTCTCTCATTCCTAAGGATGAATCTGATCTGGTAGGAGTTTCAAATCTGTTGAGGTGAGTAGAGTTTGTTCAGAGAAAATTCTATTTACTTGAGTCAAGGGTGGCAACCTAGATATCTCAACTCCTTGGTCTCTCAAAGAAAGTGCTTGCAAGAAGAAGATATTAACACACGAAGAGTATGTCAAAGTATTCAAATA
Organism: Vicia faba; assembly: GCA_948472305.1. Taxonomy (NCBI): domain Eukaryota; kingdom Viridiplantae; phylum Streptophyta; class Magnoliopsida; order Fabales; family Fabaceae; genus Vicia; species Vicia faba. The sequence continues at coordinate 1,055,732,147 of OX451736.1, read as the reverse complement.
GTGAAAGTATCTTACAGGAAAATGGGAAGGATTTATGATCAATTGCTATTTGTGACAAGTACAAGCATTTAATTGATTATCCTTGGAGTTCAAGATAACTGATGTTCAGAAAGATGAGGGAACATTCCTTCTTCTAGACCCAGTGAAGAATCACAGGAAGAGTGATGCTTTAGAGCTATCTCTTTGATAACAGCAAAATCATTTAATCCTTGAAAAAGTTTCCTGGAAACGTGTTCAGACTTAAAGCTACAAGAAGAAGAAGACATCATAATCTTGATGATGATTACTTGGATCAGTCTGGTTCTGATCTAGGCAAGGAAGTAAATTAGAGCTGAATTCAACAACTAGATGTTATAACATAATGTTGTGACATTTGGTTCAACATCAGAGTCCTAGTTGGTGAAGTGGCACATCAACTTAAGATAGGATGATCTGCGAAGTTGAAGATTGGATACTTCAAAAATATTGTCTCTTTGCAGCTCTTTGGAGTTGTTGGGTGGAGAAGATGTTACATATCCCTGTCTTAGTGTATCTAAGCCTTTTGTGATAAACATGGAAGATCAAATTTCAATTGGAAGATCAGAATATCTTTGGGATAAGTCTGATAAACAAGGAGATAATCAAACAGTGGCATTTGGTCTATCTCAGCAGTAAATTCAGAGAATCAAGACAATCAACATGTGGTAGCTGATTATGATCAAGAAAGTTTGATTCAGAGTATGAATGCGTTCAACCAATATTGTTGAACAGAGGGTGCGCTCTTGAAGACATGAAGATGCGTCTTATGTTTTCCATTCATCAAGGAGTCTTATTTACTTTGAATCAGAAGTTGTCTTGAAGATCCAACTGAGTATTGAATGTGATCTACTTGTTTCCATGAAGAGAAGTGATTGTCCCTAACAGGGGGAGTATTGGTTTGTACAAAAAGTCTTCATCAAACTCGTAGGATATAAAGTATGGCACTTTATTAACTATTGGGATGATGTGTTCAAGACTGAAGAGGACTATGTCTGACCGAATGTCATTACATTGCCTAATAACATTGTTCCTAATTTCCTCTAAAACTACAGACAGGAGGAAAATTGGATGAAGTGTGGATTATTATTAATAAACCCATGTGTGTACAGTTGTATGACTCAGAGGGAGTAACCATCCTCTTTGTGAAAATGGAATGGCTTCAAGCTGCTAATCTAAAAATAGCAGAATGTATGACGACATAGGATTTGAGCATGTTTTCATCTGCTAAGAAAACAGGGCGGTTGTGTCTCATTATGAAGCAGTTTAGTGAGCTGGAATGTTTAGGTGATAACTTGTCATCTAATAAAGGTATTATACAACTGATGCAGAGTGTAATATGCCAACGATGTTTCTTGGAAAGGGGATCCTAAGACAAGGGAGTAGTATGCTCTAAAAGACAAATGTCTGTTTTAGAAGGACATTCTGACATGGTCAAAGGGTCAAACCCAAGGGTAGGTACCTGCATTAAACCAGTCCTAGGGTACTGAAACTGTCAGAGTAAAGTACCAAGGTCGTTACTATCTATGCCAAAATTGCATTATTTATGAAGACTCTCTCTATTCCTTCTCTTCATCAGAGGGTTTAAGCAATATGAAGTTTGTTAGCATCTGGGAAAATTGTGCATGGGTATGGATCTGTATGGGCAGTCTTTGTCAAATTCTGGCCAAAAAGGGGGAGAAAGATAGGGACCCAGTCTCAGGCGAGACTCAGGTGACAGCAACAAGACGGCAATGTCCAGCGAGACTCAGGTGAAAGCAACATGATCCCTAAGTAAGTGACTTTGCTTGTGTCTTGTGTTCTGAGTTAAGAGGATAGTTGTGACTTGTGATCTGAGTTACATGATCACAAGTAATAATCTTGAGAAAAGAAATCCTCTTGGGGCATCGATGGTTTGGAGTTGCTCACAGTTGAAGATAGAGGTTTGTTGTTTGCTCAAAGGACATCAGCCTCTACAAAAGAAGATGTTAGACAAGATGTCATAACATCTCAACTGTGTTGTGGCCTGATCCCAAAATACAACTTGCACTTATTTGTTTTAGCCAAAATTTGCCAAAGGGGGAGATTGTAAGTGCCCTGGCTGGAGAGTTGGCTTCATTTGTAAAACAAATAAGAAAACAAGTTTACCCAGATTCCCTCTGTTGTTTTAATATGTGGTGTTGAAGAAGTTCAACATCTGGACCAACATGTTATGTAAGATGTCACAAAATCAGCGTATGACATCGCGCCTGAAATTAAGTACTGATTAAGTAACTATGTTATATGTTGAATGCTTGTAACAGCTGTGACTTGTAACCTAACTATTCTAAGTGATCTAAATTATGAAAGAGGTTATTTGTTGTGTTGAAAAAGTTCAACATCTAGGAAAACATGTTAGATGTAATGTCATGACATCTGACTTGACATCACGTCAACAGAATTGATAAATCAGTTACAGTTCTGGTACTTAAATACTCTGAGAATATATGTGGCGTTTCTTATGGAGGATCTGAAGATCAATCAAGAATCAGTCAGAATATTTGAAGAAAATACCGTTTCTAAATATGGAGATATTTTAGGAACTAAAAGATTGAAGACCTTGATTATAGGAGAAGTTTGCTGCTGAGTTGTAACAGCAAGGAGAAAAACTTGCTGAGTTGGGTAATAGGTTATAAATAGCAGATTGTAACCTAGGGTTTGGTAGATGCACATAATGTAACTTTGGGGGGTTTTTGTTAGGTAAACCTGTCGGTCTGTGGCAAGGTTACCATGTATGTAACTCGAAACCTGTAGGTAAGAGTTGAGTGTTCTTGGATGAAGCTATGAAGCAAGTCTAAGTATTTTTGCATTACTCCATATTCATTGTGATGTAGGAAACCAAGTGGGAGGGCACTGCTTCTTGAGTAGGAGTAAGACTTCTGTTGCTGCGGCAATAGGAATGGAAACTGGTAGGTTTCTATCTAGGAGTTCCTAGGTATAGGTTGCACTGGGTAGATGATTAAGTGAAGGATGGGAACTTGTGTAGTTTAGTCCTGAATTAATATTGCTGATAGTGGATCTTATTCCTGGCTTGGTATGCCCCCAGAGTAGGTGTGTTTCACCGAACTGGGTCAACAACTGATTTGTGTTTTTACCTTCAACAATTTATGATTCTGTCTGTTATATATCAAGGTAAAACTGTAATGCTGTAACAGATGATGTCTCAGAACATGTTAAGACATCATGCTGATATCTGTGCAGAAGAAACAGAACTGTAAAGGATGTTCGCTCTCTAGTGATCATGTGAAACAGATGAACAGAACTAGGTACATCGTTGTTCTATCCTCTGCACCTTCAAAGTATATCTGGCACAACTTGGTTAAACTGTGCTTCTGTTTCTCTTCAGTACTGAATCACAAAAAAAAAAAAAAAAATTGGGTATCTACTTTGCAGTGTATTTATTATGTCATATCAGATGTCTAGACATTGAGTATAACATCTGAATTCTGGCATACACCAGAATTTCACTAGTCAATAGTAGCCTTGAGACCAAAGATACAAGCTTCATACTCAGCCATGTTGTTGGTGCAGCTGAAGCAGAGTCTAGCAGTGAAAGGTGTATGCCAACCTTCTAGAGAGATAAGTACCGCGCCGATACCGTTGCCAAGTGCATTTGAAGCACCATCAAAGTACAGGGTCCATCGGGATCCTTGTTCAGGTCCGTCATACGGTCCATTATCTTTAATGTTGTCAAAAGTCATAATATCCTCGTCAGGGAAGTCGAACCTCATAGATTGATAATCTTCGACGGCTTGATGAGCTAGATGGTCAGCTAGTACACTCCCCTTTATAGCTTTTTGGGTTGTGTACTGGATATCATACTCACTCAGGATCATCTGCCATCTAGCGATTCTTCCAGATAAAGCAGGCTTTTCGAAGATGTACTTGATCGAATCCATTTTGGAAATCAGCAAAGTGGTATGTGTCAACATATACTGCCTTAGCCGGCGAGCAACCCATACCAAAGCGCAACAAGTTTTCTCAAGCAGTGAGTAGCGAGTCTCACAGTCGGTAAACTTTTTGCTAAGGTAATAAATGACATGCTATTTTCGGCCAGACTCGTCATGTTGGCCCAGTACGCACCCTATTGAATTATCCAAAACAGTTAGATACATGATTAAAGGCCTTCCTTCGACGGGTGGCATCAAGATAAGAGGCTCCAGCAAATACTCCTTGATCTTATCAAAAGCAACTTGACAATCATTATTCCATTCAACCACCTGATCTTTCTTCAACAGCTTGAAGATTGGATCACAGGTAGATGTTAGGTGAGAGATGAACCTTGCAATGTAGTTTAAGCGTCCCAAGAAACCTCTGACCTCCTTTTCAGTGCGGGGGGCAGGCATTTCTTGTATAGCCTTGACTTTGGCAGGATCAACTTTGATGCCTTTGTTACTGAAGATGAATCCCAAAAGTTTACCAGACCTGACTCCGAAAGTGCACTTGCTAGGGTTCAGTCTGAGCTTATATTCCTTTAACCTGACAAACAACTTTTGCAGATGGTCGAGGTGTTCTTCTTCTGTTTGTGAACGGGATATCATATCGTCTACGTAGACTTTGATCTCATGATGTATCATGTCATGAAACAAAGCTACCATGGCTCGCTGATAGGTTACCCCAGCATTCTTCAGTCCGAATGGCATCACTTTATAGCAGAAGGTACCCCACTGCGTAACAAAAGTAGTCTTCTCCATGTCTTCGGGGGCCATTTTGATCTGGTTGTACCCTGGAAATCCATCCATGAAAGAAAATACCTTGTGTTGAGCTGTGTTGTCAACCAAGGTGTCAATGTGTGGTAGTGGAAAGTCATCTTTGGGGCTAGCCCTATTTAAGTCTCTGTAGTCCACACACATTCTGACTTTACCGTCCTTCTTAGGCACGAACACAATGTTAGCAACCCATTGTGGATAGGAAGTAACAACCAGAAAGCCAGCATTGAATTGCTTCATCACTTCAACTTTGATCTTCTCAGACATGTCGGGCCTCATTCGGCGGACTTTCTGTTTGATTGGTGGACAGTCTTCTCTTGTAGGGAGACGGTGAACCACAATATCTGTATCCAGTCCCGACATGTCTTCATGGGACCAGGCAAAGATCTCAACATATTCATTCAACAACTGAACTAAACGCTCTTTGACACTTGGCTCCAGGTTAGCACTCACTTTAACCTCTTTTCTGTCTTCCTCTGTTCCCAAATTGATAGTCTCTAACAACTCTTCATGGGGCAGAATATCCATTTATTCTTGTTTCAAAAGTCTAGTTAACTCTCTAGGCACTTCACAGTCTTCATCACCTTCGTACTCGGCATGATTGACCAAATCTTCAGAGTCACTGAAGGCCAAAGCAGAATAGTCACCCATGGAACCCGGAGTGGATGGGTACCTGCATTTTGTGAGTGTGGGTGTGTGTAAGGGATAGCCATCCTTAAACAAAATAAAATGTAAAAGGAAAGAAAATGAACACAAAAGTTTATAGATGAAAACGTCCATGATTCATTAAAAATGGCATATGAAAATGAAGAATCAAAACCCTTACAAATGGACCTATATGCCCCGGGTAAGGCATAAGGCGAAAAGAGTGTACGAATTGTTTAAAAGTTATTACAGACCAACATAAATGTTCAAAAGATAAATTACTGATTGATGAAAGTAATGGGAACAAAGTCTTTCTCCTCCCAGTTGTTCAGTCCTCCTTCAATGGTTGGAAAGATCCAATCTTCAAAGTTGCCTTCTTCATCATCATCTTCTAAAGCATGAACTCCATGGTGAGTGATTTTTAAGGGTGGTCCTCCAGCCCGGGAGCGATGCACAGCTTTCTGGCTAGCAGCAGTGAAACCTAATCTGAACTTATCCGTCTTGTAAGGAAAATCTAGCAGTTGACCCCACACTGTATTTCCCCCTTCCTTGATTACAGCCTCTGCATCTTTAAGGGATGACATCCGGGACACAGGCTTGGTAATTATAGGCACATCAGTCATTGTCTTTGCTACCGCGACCTCAGGAGAAACCTCTTTAAAGTGTTGGAAAGGTGTTTCTATGAACTCACCATCTAACTCCATGTAGCGGAAAGAGTTAAGGTGACTTATCATATACTCCTCCTCACCATGAACCGTTATGATCTTACCCTGGACTGGGTACTTTAGCATTTGGTGTAGAGAAGAAGTGACTGCCCCAGCGTTGTGGATCCATGGCCTTCCCAACAAGCATGAATATGAAGGACAGATGTCCATCACATAAAATGTAGAGTTGAAAATTTTCGTTCCCACTTTAATTGGAATGTCCACTTCTCTGTGAACCATCCGCTTAGAACCGTCGAAGGCTCTAACAATGATATTACTGGGCTTTAGGGTAAAACCTTCGTAGTCCAATCTGTCCAACACTTTCTTTGGTAGAACATTTAAAGATGAACCGGTATCAACCAGAACATGAGCAAGTGTAGTTCCTCTGCACTCTACCGAGACATGCAGCGCATCATTATGCTTTCTTCCCTTAGACGTCAAATCGGCATCAGAGAAGCCAAGACCATTGTCGGCTGTATGGCTAGCCACGCACTCTTGAAATTGATCCGCAGAAGTTTCTTGAGGCACGTGTGCCGTCTTTAGAAATTTGATCAAGGCTTTGGCATGGGCCTCGAAGCAGAGCAATAGAGCCAGCATAGAGATTTTTGAAGGGGTTTGCCCCAGCTGCTCTACGACATCATAGTCGCTCTTATTAATTATATTTAAGATTTCCTCCATCTCCTTTTGGGTGGTCTCGGGGATAACCAAACTCTGAGCCTTCGTCCTGACAGGCGCTTCTTGGATCCCCTTACATTTATTGGTAGTAACAGCAGAGGGTATAGCTTCGGGAGCATTAATTTCTTCAATAACCGGACTTTGCACAAATATCTTGACAGGCATAGGAGTACTTGAGGGTCCGAAGACTGCTCTTGGAGGAGCAATCTCCGGAGAGAAGATTCTTCCGCTACGAGTTATCTTACTTGTTCCCGCAATATTCCCTACATCAGGAGTCTCTTCATCAGAATTTTCTTGGACTGATTCGATCTGCTTAACACCATGGTAGAAGATCTCTCCTCCATAATTCCATGGTATCGTCTTGTTGGACTTATATGGGATAAGCCCTGACATGGTAATCTTCAGCGGTACAAGCTTTGGATCAGGCGTAATCTTAACATGCCATTGCAGGTCTTGGAAAGATTGTCGAAAATGGTGATTATAGCAATGTCATTGATTGGAGTAAAAAGGTAACAGGAGTAACATGAGTGATAGTAGCAACAAGAGTTTTCTGAAAGAGGATCTCTTGAGTATCCATCAGGTGTTGGATGCCTGATTTCAATAGTGGACAGTCGGATTGCAAGTTTGAACAAAAGTAACAATCTTTTTCACAGCTCGGGAATATCCCAACTTTTAACAGATTCATTTTAACCATTGGCAACAGAGTCATTAGGTCATCAACAACGGTAACATGAAGATCTTCCATAATTGCATGGACATTATGACCATGTTTTGGCATAGGAGCGAATATCACATTAGGTTTTTCGGGGGCATCAAACTCTACCTCCTTGGAATCTATCAAATCTTGGATCTTGTTTTTAAGAGCCCAACAGTTGTTGGTATCATGCCCTACACTGTCCAAATGGTATGCACATTTTGCATTTGAATGATAATAGGGAGAAGAGGTATTTGGGTTTTTCGGCGCTTCTTTCAAGTCGGTAAGGTTCAGCTTTAACAGGTGAGGGAGGACTTGAGCCAGTGTCATATTGATCCGGGTGAATTGCCGTTGTGGCCTTTCTACCCTTTGCTGGTTAATTCTAGGTTGACTGTTTCGAGGTTGATCGGCTGAAGAGTTCTGGATCATCACAGCCCCTACCGTTGGTCGGTGCTCCATTCTCCCTTGATTTCTCTGTGTGTGAACAGCAGAAACTTCCTTCTTGGCTGGGAAGGTCTTCTTGATAGTAGTGGAAGCAGAGGAATCCTTCTGAATTTTACCACTCTTAATACCAGCTTCGACCCTTTCACCGGTCAAAATTAATTCGGTGAACCCTACAGATGAGCTCCCGATCAAGTGATTGAAGAATGGACCAGATAGAGTCCCTAAAAACATGTCAACCAACTCTCTATCTGACAATGATGGCTGCACCCTTCAAGCCAAATCTCGCCACTTCTGGGCATACTTCTTAAATCCCTCATTAGAGGCCATACCCATACTCTGTAGTTGAGTACGAGTAGGCGCTAGATCTATGTTGTATTGGTATTATCGGTAGAAAGCTACAGCTAAATCTTCCCAGTTATGAACATCAGATCTCTCAAGTTGATAGAACCAGTACAATTGCGTACCCGACAAACTATCTTGAAAAAAGTAGACCCACAGATCCTTATCAGAAGAGTGAGGTTGGATCTTTCTGATGTAGGATCTCAGATGCATCTTCGGACAGGACAAACCGTCATATTTAGCAAATGTAGGTACTTTGAACTTGGGAGGAATGAAGATCCCAGCAACCAACCCTAGTTCTTCGAAATCTAGCCCAGGTACCCTTTGCACTTCCATGGCTGCTAGCCGGTCCTCAAGATTTTTATACTTATCATCCACTGGAGGGTACTGCTGTTCGGAGTAATCTTCATCCTCTTCCTCTTCTTCTTCTTCAGCCTCAGATTCGGAGGGCATTGCAACTCCCTTTCCTTTACCAACCCCTTCGTCAGACGTCGAGGGGAATTCCAGAACTCTCCTAGCTTGATGCTCAAATCTCCTTCCCATAGTGGCGACACCAATTCTTTTCTTTTTCTTCTTTTCTGGTTCCTTCTCTTTCTCTAACAGTGCTTTAAGATCCTCTTGACCCTTTGCCAAGGTTATGAGGAGTTGTTGGAATTGCGAATTCTGTGCTTGCAGATCTTTAACCGTCTGCTCTAAATCCATCTTGCTGAAATAAACAGAAGAAAGATAAGGAAACCTGGTGTGAAGACATGTTTATGCATATGATGAATGATATGTTATTCATGTAATGCATTCAAGGATTCAGAAATTCAGATTTGTTGCAAACAAAAAGAACACACGTCATATTAATAAGAAGAAATTTGTTAGTACATAAATGCCCCATGGGCAAAATATTACAAACTTCTTAATGTAAAAAGACGTTGCGCATCCTCTTTGGCGCGATGTAAGTGTTAAGAGTCTCCTCTTCGTGAAGTCGGCGGGTAAGTTCCAAAACCTTCTTCTCACTGGCATATAAGCTGGCTTCAAAAGTGTTATGCTCTTCCTTGAGTTGTATCCAACTCTTTTGAAATTCTTCCAATGATGTTGGCATGTCAGGATGTAGGAGGGTGTATGGAACCTCTCCTTCCATAACAGGCTCTTTGATCATGGGGAGAATGTGAGGTTATGGCATCATAAGACTCTGGGTGCAAGTTCGTACCCACTTGAGATAAGGCTCAAGGGGGATGGAATTCTTGTGCCCCAGTGTCTTACTATCCACTTTGTTGGGCATCTTCCAAGCTCGGATAAACCTTTGTCGAAGTCCTTGAGCGTTGTTGTCAAAGTCAAAAACCAAGTCAGGAATCAGCAGATCATGAGGGCCATCCCTTCGGGCATACCCAAATTGTCTCAGAGCTAAAAAAGGGTTGTAGGTAATGCCTCCCCTAATGCCAAGTAATGGGACATTATATAATTCTCCATAACGATCAATGATGATGACATTTTCTCTGGACCGAGAACACCAATGAACATCAGAATGTGTGAGGGTCATCAATCGTTGTGACCACCTTAAACCCTGCTCATTCTTCAAAACTGATTGGGGAAGGTGAGAAATAAACCACCTTGCAAGAAGAGGAGTACAACACATGAGAACACCTCTTTTCCTCATTGTTCGTGTGTGAAATGAGTGTAGCATGTCCCCAAGCAATGTAGGTATAGGATTCCGAGATATGAAAATCTTGACAGCATTCACATCTATAAGCTGATCAGGGTTTGGGAACAAGATCAACCCATAGATGAGAAGTGCTACAATCTCCTCAAAATCTTGTAGATCTAGAGAATTCCAGCAGTCTTGTGCCTTCTCAAACAGAAACTTTTCCAAGAAACCCTTGACACCACTTCTGGTTTCCCAATGACATTTGATATCAGATGGTTGCAAGTATAAGGCTTGAGCAACATCTTCAGGCTTTGGTTCTCTTTCCGTACCGTTGTAGGGTAGTTGATGAAGAATAGGAATCCTCAGGAGTTGAGAAAATTCCTCCAAAGTAGGTACTAGTTGGTAATCAGGGAATGTGAAACAGTGGTGTAAGGGGTCAAAGAACTGGAAGAGGACTTTTACCATGTCTTCTTCAATGTTGGAGTTGACCAAGTTGAGAAGTCTACCATGTCTTTCACTGAAGATAGAATTCTCTGGAATCTTGGAAGTGAACTCCTTGAGTTGAGGAGGGATCCTCACAAGGTTGACCTGAATTGTTTTTCTACGGAGTGATTCCATGACCTACAAAACAAGAACAAAGATGAAGGTCTAAACCCTTGAAATGGTTAGTGGATGCATATGATGCTTTATGATGTTCATGATGTATGCACAAGATTATGTACAAACAAGTCACACAAGATCCTAGTTTCAGGCTTGCATGGGGTTTCATAGGTAAGTACCCTCTTGAAGTTATTTGGCTCAACTTGTCCTATTAATAGTAACCGGGTTCTAAGGAGCTCAATATCACTAGATTATTTTCTGTGTTCATTGTTTCAGTTTAGCCACTTAACTGGCGATCAGAATATCCCAAGAAAACAACCCTCAATGAGTGTAGTATCGAGTATCTACCAACTGCTGACTGCACCAAAGCCGGTCATCTCACTACCCCTAATAAGGCCAAGATGGTCAAGTAAGGTTCTAAGAGTTCATTAGTGCTTCATGACATCACTCAGCGGCCCCGTATTCTATTTGATTGACTCAAAGGCTACCGGTACTCACAAATATGTCGCACTAATATAGCTATTACTTCAACCATGTCGGTATACCCCGCACAGTTTCCACAACGTATTGCTATTTACCTATGAATGTTTCCCAAAAATCCGGGTGGAGGATTCAAAACCCAAACAAGAGAACCAAATGTAAAGCAAACAAAGCAAACAAGATAAGCATGCAAGGGTGATCTAAACCCTAAGGTTACTCCACTTTTAGATAAGACCCCAGCAGAGTCGCCAGTTCTGTAATACGGTGGGAGAACTGACTTTGAGGTTTTGCGTTTTGTGTTAGCAAATGTTCCAGTTTAGCAAGAGTCGCCACCGACTTTTTATTTTATCCTAAGGAAAGGTCAAAAAGCACAGGAAAGACCTTTGAGATGTTTTCTTGGGTTAGGGGAGTAGATTATGAAAAGGGAAGGTGCAAGCACCCTTTTCATCCATGGTTATCCATGGGCTCTTAGTTACTTGTTTAGATCACTTGCTTTTGCTTTTCAATTGTTTGAAATGGTGCTTTGTGTGTGGTTTTTTGAAAATGTTTTGAAAAGAGTCCATCGTTGTGGAAACCTTTGTCTTGATTCTTGTTTGAATGTATACAATGGTGTTTTTGTCTTTTGAAAAGATTTCAAGGTTTGAAAGTTTGATTTGGGAAATGTTTTGAAATTATGTCGTGAAGTGTATTTTGAAAACAACAAGGATGTTTTTTTGCAAGCTTTGATCAAGTAACTAAGAGTTATCTACCCTATTTTACTCAAAGATCTTTCCTATATGTTTTTAACCCTTTTGACAGTGTTGTTTTACCATTGCATTTGGTAAACAACCTTGTATTAGGATGTTAAACGGGACAGGCGCGGGTCATCATATAGACCGTGATAGCAATTGTGTTACGTATCTTTGACAAATTTTTTGAGGGACTTGATCATTTTGTTTAGGATACCAAGATAGCGTCATCGAGGGACTATGATCTTTTGTTTTGTTTTTGTTTTGCCAAAGTACTCAACATGCATAACATGGCCCATTTTTAAGGCAACAAGTGGATTGTAACCCTAGGGGTGCAAGTGTGCATTTGTGTTTGATTTTCATGCATTTTGTCTTTGATTAGGTCAAGCTACTTGTTGATTTTGGATTTTTGTATACAAACCCTAATCTCTAATCATGGCATAATTGAAAGCATAAAGTGCGAGAATTAAAATTCTAAGCTATTACAACATGATTATGGGGATGGGGGTACAATTTTTTGAATGAGGGTGTATTTGACAAGAAATAAAAACCCTAATTTACTATTACATCCAAATTGAATCAAATGCATAAATAATAAATGGATAATATTTAAATAAACAAAATAAATAAATATATCAAATAGTATGAATATGCAAAAAGTTTATGTTTATTTTCCAAGTATGTAAAAATATTTAATGTAAAAATAAAGAAATAAATAAAAGATTAATTTTATTAGGTTAAGGGTAAAACCCTAATTTTCTTTAAGAAAATAAATTCATTATATTATTTATATACAATAAAATAAAATAATATATATAAAAATAAAATATATTTAGAAAAAAAGTAATTTTAAGTATATTTAATAATAAAAATAAAAGTGTAATATTTTTATATTTTTATTCTAAAAATAAGATAAGAGTATATATATATATATATGTATTAATTACATTAAATATGATAAAATAAAATAAAATATATACAAAAATAAAATATATTTAGAAAAATATTTTTAGTGAGAATAAAAATAAAGAACAAAAATAAAAGTATAATTTATATATATTTTTCAAGTTTTGGATAAATAAGATAAAAGTAAATAAATTGCTTTTTATGTTAGAAAAATGAAAATAAAATGTAAAATAAATGTGAAAAAATTCTAAAAATATTTTTTGAGTATTTTTATATTTGGGAATACTAAAATATAATTAGAAATGAAAATAAAAATGCAAAAACATAAAATATCAAGAAATTGGGCCAGGGGGTGCAAAAAGTAAAAGGGGGTGTCAATAGTGAGCCAGGCCAAGCCCAACCCACCACTTCATCTTCAACCTCTGTCCTTCACAAAAACGCGCGCGCCTGTTACCAAACCTGGACATCCTGTATACGAGCTCTATTGCAAAAACACATAACATCAAAGTTGTAGAGCATTTCAAGACGAATCTAACCATATAAAAAACTAATCCTAACTCTTAAAGACCAGAGAGAATTTCTCTGGTCCTAAAATCTAACCTAATTTTTTCAGCATGTTCATGGATGAAATTCTCTTAGCATGCTTAATATAAATGAAAACTGAGCATATGTACAACTTCATGGCAATGAATAATACATTTCTTATTCACAAACCTAAGGCTAAATGTTCCTAAATAGAGAGATAGGAAGTTGACAAAAACCTGTTTCAGTTGACTTCGTGTAGGGCAATGTGGAGCTTTTCAACAAGGCTTGAGATGTCTGGGAGCTTGCTTGAACTTCACTTGACCTTCTCCAATACCCTGCTTGCCTTGAATATGCTTGAATCAGCCTACAGAACTCAACCTGCACAAGCTCAAAATGAAAATGGAAAACCTTGTAAATGGAGTTACAGTTGGTGTTTGAGGTTTGGGATAGCTTGGATGAGTTGAATGGAAGGTGTTTGAACCAACTTGGGGCAAAACGCACGAGAAAAATGTGCTATGGAAGTCAAGTTACAGGTTCTGCCCTGTTTTGCCAATGGAAGGTGATTTCTAGCTATGGGATGTTTGAGGGCTTAAGAGATCGTGTTCCTGGCTCAGAGGGATGTGAGAAATATGTTCAAAATGTTTGCACAAGTTTCTTTTGGCTGATGTTCAAGTTCTCATGTGTTTTGCATATTTCTTGTATATGAAGCAAACGTGGGAAGTGATATATAACATGCCTGTACAGGCTATCCAACACCTTGTATCCTTTGCCCCCCTCCAATTTATGGATTTGATTAGCTGCAAAAGATCTGGACCAATGCTCAAAGATTGTGGTTTGACATAAAGCAAGATTATGGCAAAAATGGAAATGTACCTTTTTCTACTTAGATATTAATTTTGTGTACAATGCCCTAATGACCAAAACAATGCCTTAGAATGATGGATTGCATTAAGTTATTGAGTGTGAAGTGGTTTAAAGGCCTGTAATCTAGTGCAAAGCATGCTGACTTGAAATTGCAACTTGGATGAACATGAATATGCCATGGATGAAAAATGAGTTTTTGCCAACTTCAAGCCCTCGATTCTCCCTAACCACAAATGTGTTTGAGGAGTTATATGACATTTTGGAAAGCTTGAAACATGATCTACAATCCATATTTGAAATTCAACTTGAGATTCCAAGTGGAACTATGTGAAAAATGGCCATGAAGATAGGTCAAAATCCTACCTAAACTAGGGCAAAATTTCACTAAGTTAAAAGTTTCATGGACCCTTGTTCCAAAAATCATAACTTGAGATCCAAGCTTATTTTGAGAAAACTTTGTGAATCAAAGTTGTAGACTTTGTGGAGGACTACAACTTTCATGTTGTACTTTTTGTTTGAATCCAATTGCATCATGGTGAAAATGTTGGGAAAAGTTAGGAAAAATTAAGAAAATTTCATAACTTAGAAAAATTCTAAGTTATGAAAATTTTCAATTTTAAACCCTAATTTGCAAAAATGGGTTTCTTGATGAACAAGTTTCATGTTTTGACACATCTTGATGAAAAATGACCCTTGGCACTTGATTTTGACTAAAAAGTCAAAGTTTGACTTTTCAGTGTACAGTCAAATTTTGATCAGTTGACTGAAAAATTCATCTGTCAATCCAATGCAATTGAGATCTTTTGAACTTGTTGAATAGGTCAAGATGATTTCATTGAGTCCTTGAGTCCATATTTGAACCCAATTTTCCATTGGCTAGGTCAAAAATCAAAAATTGCCTTTGTGCAGTCAAAACCCTAAAATGACCATTTTGCCCTTTTGGTGATCTGATCAAATTTCTTGTGGAGTTGTGGTCCAAACTTGATCAAATGGTTAATATGAGTTCATAATGTTGATGTGGGTCAAAATTCATGAGGTTTGACTGTAAATTGGCCATAATTGACTTTTCCCCAATACTGCTGATTTCTAGGTCAACTGTCCAATTGACTGGGCAAAAATTTGATTCAAAGCTTGAAACTTGGTATGGACAAACTTATGAGTCCAACATGAAGTATGAAAGTCACTTTGAGCATTAGAAGTCCAAAAATACCTGTGCAAACTCAAACCCTAATTTAGGTCATCAGTGCAAGGAGATGTCTTGGGCAGTGTAAAACCCTAATCTTGTCTGGAGTTCAAGGAGCCTTGTGAGGGGAAATCTTGATAAAATGAGAGGAAAAATTTTGGGGTACAACACCAACATAGTCATCTTTGTTCACGACCCCCAATAGAAGCGGAGGAACTATGTTTTTTTTACAGCAGTCAAGAATACTGTTTCTCATACTCTCCAAACAGCAGTCAGGGATTTATTTTCCCGGACTCAGATTATTACGTTAGCATTTCATGTTCATACATCTTGACATGTGCATATATCACATATAAATAATCTCAGTTATCTTGAGAATCTCATCACAATGCATCTCATGCATCACGCATAACTAATCCTGTATTTCTTTCAGGAAAGACAGTTATCATCAACAATTTATAGCAGGTCCATGATCAACACTCGAAGCTAAATAGAGTAATCATCGGTGCGACAAGAATAACCTTACCCAGGTTCCCTCTGCAGTTTTACCCAAACTCATTCCGAAACAACCCTACTATCCAGGCTTTCATATCAAGGCAACCCTACTATCCAGGTTCCTTCTCACAGCCCTACTATCCAGGCTTTCATCTCGAAGTAACCCTACTATCTAGGTTCCTTCTTACAACCCTACTATCCAGGCTTTCATACCGAAGTAACCCTACTATCTAGGTTCCTTCTTACAACCCTACTATCCAGGCTTTCATACCGAAGTAACCCTACTATCCAGGTTCCTTCTCACAACCCTACTATCCAGGCTTTCATATCGGAGTAACCCTACTATCCATGTTCCTTCTTATAACCCTACTATCCGGGCTTTCATACCGAAGTAACCCTACTATCCAGGTTCCTTCTCACAGCCCTACTATCCAGGCTTTCATATTGGAGTAACCCTACTATCTAGGTTCCTTCTCACAGCCCTACTATCCAGGCTTTCATGTCGAAGTAACCCTACCATCCAGGTTCCTTCTCACAGCCCTACTATCCAGGCTTTTATCTCGAAGTAACCCTACTATCCAGGTTCCTTCTCATAACCTTACTACCCGGGTTCTGCCTCTCTTATCCCTGGACAACAGTCTATAAAACTGTAAGACCGGGACCCGATCAAACCCAATTGATTTCACATTTCCCCAGAAATTCGCGGTGCAGCATATACCCCGACCAAACACACAGTTCACTTCCGCTTCCTGAACCGGAATTATTCCCCAGTAGAGTAACGGACAACTGAAGCTCCTACAACTCTATTTCTCTCTCAAGACAAAGACCAGCATTCCCTAGCGAAGTAATCCTCAACAACAGGTATACGGGTTCTCACAAAGGAATCTCTTATGCGATCAACACTTCTTCGGATGGCATCTTTAAGCCCATCTCCGACAATTCTCTAGTAACCTCCAAATGGAATCTATAAGCCCATTCCCGATATCACAAATCAAGTGTTACTTCATGCGAGTGCAAATTTCTGGGCACTCTAGTGTTCAATCATCTTCCACCTTCGGATCATGAAAGGCAGACAAGCCAATCTACATCCCAAGATTTAAGAAGATTGAACAGGGGCAGTTGTTGTACCCCAAAATTTTCCCTCCCATATTTCTTAACACGTGGCAAGTGAGGTCACCAAATTACTCAAGGAAGTCCAAGAGTTAACCAGACAAACTCTCTCCTAAGGTAGTATACCTCAAATTAGGGTTTCATTTTTCATCAAGATGCTTGAGTCAAAAGGATCCCAAATGACTTCCGTTGTCCTAATATGTTCTCAAGATCATCCATGTCAAGTTTCAAGCCTTGCAGAAGAAGTTTGTTCAGTCAATTGCTCAACTGCCTGAAAATCAACTATGCTAAGTCAAAAGTTAACTGTGGCCCACGTACAGTCAAACCTCAATATTTTTGGTCAACATACTCATTTTGAAGTATTATTCATCATTTTATCAAGGGTTGGTCTTGATTCCTCAAGGATTTCTCATAATTCATCAAAACCCAAAAGTTGCTAAATTAGGGTTTTGTAGGAAAAGTCAACTCAACTTTGACCAAGCATAACTTTCTCATACTTTATCATAAATGACCCATCCAAATCTCATTTTGAAGAGGATGAAATTCCCTACAAATCATCTTTATCTCCCAATTTCATAATATTCACTCACAAAAAGATTTGAATTTTGACATTATAGGTCCTTTTGAAAAGTCAACAAAAACACCTTTTGGGTCAAAGCTTTGTACATGAACATGGAAGACTCAGTTGAGATGAGACCAAAAGGGTTGCTTATAGGACATCTTAAGCTTTCTAAAAAGTCCAAGAACACCTCTCTATGGTAAAAATTGAGAGAGTTATGCATTGGCCAAGTTGACCATTTTTGCAAAATTGCCAAAAGTCAAATGTGCTCAAATTTGCATTTTTTGCTAAATGGGCCTAACCTTTTATGCTTGCACCTCACTTATAACATGGTACACGACCCAAATGCTCACTCACATGTTATTTGCTTCATTATTTATTTTATTTTGATTTCTTATTCATTAAAAATTGAATTAAATCAAATAATTCGTAAATAATAGCAAATATTTGTTTTGATTGGATTTTTGGACTGAATCATAAGCTCATTATGCTGGCATATCAGAATCAGATCATATCAAGGATGATTGGCCCGAGATTGGCATGATTAGGCCAAACTTGGAAGGATATCATACAAATTGAAAACCAAATCAAATCTTGGATAAATGCAAAGATTCAATCCAAATTTGTTAACCTAATTCACTCTAGGTTATATAATGAAGGATTCCAGATCAAAAGAAAGAGGCTGAAGGCGTGAGACTGTAAGAACAAAATTCAAAAATCACAAAAGTGAAGTTCTGATTTCAGGATAGAAGACCTTTGAGAGCAATTCAAGGCCAGTAACCTGTTCCAGGACATCTCAGGAAGCATTCCCAGTCATTCGCAGATGTCAGAACATCCAAAATCACCCCTATCACGCTTAAGGTTTGCACAAATATCCAAATTTGATTACTATAATTCTTGCATATTTGGCATGTTTAAATTACATATTGGCATTCATCATCATGTTTGCAATGTTTCTCGATAGTTTGATTTGAGTTACAGTGTAGGAATAAGTTTTTGCCATTGTTAGGGTTTCGTGCTCCAATTTGGGGTTTTAGTTTTCAAGCAAAATTAGACCGGATAATGGGTACCATGGCGATCAGAATTTCAAACCCAGCTGATCCATGGTCCCCAACTGAATTTATATTACATATGCTTGATTCTTGAGTGACACAGGTTGCAGCAACAAGCCCGTGTCTGTAGGTAAAGGTTCAGAACCTAAAACGACGGTTCCAGGGAAGAAGACAACAGCGTGTCCCAACCTGATTGGCTGATTCAAATTTTGACACGTTATTCTGGCCAAAAACCTGTTGTTCTGATATATTATTTTATTTTTATTATATTAACAAGTTAACATCCAGCGCAGTTAGTCTGAAGAAGGAAGTCAAAAGCTCATTGTTCTGAGTTCGATCCCAGGCGTGAGCTTTTGGCATTTTGTCTATTGTTTTCATCAGATCCAACACACATACATCTTCTGATCCACTAGCCTGGACCAGATCCAGCGCATCACCTTATGGATCCATCAGCCATAATCAAATCCAGCGCACCTCATCTTCTGAAGAGAAGCATCTTCTGATCCACCATCCAGAACCAGGTCCAACGCACCTCACCTTCTGAAGGCCACCATCTTCTGGACCCATCAGCCAGAACGAGATCTGCTGACAGAAGGCCCACTCGGTTATTTCCATTATTTTTCTTTAATTTCTTTTCTTTAATTATTCTATATTTTTTTAATCAGCACCAAAAATCATTTCATTAAATTAATCAATCAAAAATCACAAAAAGACCTATTTTCTTAATGAATGTTTTTCTAATTAATTAGTTTAATTAATTTAGGGCAACTTTAATTTCTTTCATAATTAAAATTCAATTAGAAAATTAGGTTAATTCTTGATTTAATTTTTCTTCCTTTATTTTTTCTCAAATAAATAAAAATACAAAAATAGGTTTTTAGGTTGAATTCATTTATTTTTTTCTTAATTTAAAATTAATTAGAACTTAGGATTTTCTTTTTTATTTAACTATTTCATTATTTTCTTAAAACATGACAAAAAAACTTTTTTTTAATCAATCGTTAATAGGTTTAGTCAAGGGTCAAAACCCTAATTGTCTCGTATTTGATTCATCGCACGCTTATTACTTATTTTGACATTATTTTTGTAACTGCTCACTGGTTTGTAATAGTTTAATTTAGGGCTTTTACTTATCGCTTTTTCCCCGGTTTTTCTAGCTATGTAATTAATCCCCCTCCCCGAAGCCTTGTAATAGCGTAGATTTACTTTCTCGCATTTTAATTTATGCAAATATTTAACTGTTTAAATGTATGCTAATAGGATTGTATGACAAGAATGCATGACAAATTAATACGGTTAGAAAACCCTAATGTGCAAAGGTTAAATAATTGAAAACAAATCACTCGCACATATCACTCTTAGGGTATACTCTCACTTCGGTTGCCTTTGGTAAACGATCATTAAGCATAGGGTGTCTTAGTGGTTTCCCCCCTGTCTAAAAAGATCAAATTTCCCATTCAAAATGTTGCCTCGGAAATGTTGCCTCGTAAATGTTGCCTCGGAAATGTTGCCTCGAATATGATCTTAAGACTCTAGGGTTATTACTAAGGTATCATTATATTGCTCTAGTGATCGTACATTCCTTTCGAATTGACCCTTACAAATTCCAACGACGGTGCTACCTATTTCTCAATAGTAGGATATCACTGTCTAAAGGAAACGAGAATAGAAACAATCTTTTTTCGAGTAAGTAGATGCTAGTAGGTACTTGCTTAAATCAAAACCTTTTCACACTTACACATTGCAAAACAATTTTCAAAATAACTTCGTCACACCTTTTGAGGACCGATACAAGGGTTATCGCGAAGTAAAACAATTTTCAAAACAAAGCACACAAACACAAGCAATTTAAAAAGATGAGCAAATACCTAAGAGCCCATGGAAAACCATGGATAGAAAGGGTGTTAACACCTTCCCTTTCTATAATCTACCCCCGTACTCAGAAACATCTCGAAAAAGGATTTTTTCTGTACTTTTTTTCTTTTCAATTGGATGAAATAAAAGTCGGCAGCGACTCTTGCTTACCGCAACATTTTGTGAACAAAAAATGCAAAACGCAAATCAGCATCAAACAGTCGGTTCTGCCACTGTATCACAAAAACTATCTGAACAACTGACTGTGGATTAATTCCCAAAACAAGACAGGGCAACTATCTACATGACAAGATGAAGCAGCCCTACATAGGCTCCTTCTAAATATCTCCAGATGTAGCTTTACACGGGCTCATCCTGAAACAATCTTACACGGGTTCCTTCTCATAATCTCCAGATGCAACTTTACACGGGCTCATCCTGAAGAAATCTTACACGAGTTCCTTCTGATGATCTCCAGATGCAGCTTTAACGGGCTCATCCTGAAGCAATCTTACACGGGTTCCTTCTCATAATCTCCAGACGTGGATTTACACGGGCTCATCCTGAAGCAATCTTACACGGGTTCCTTCTCACAATTTCCAAATGCAGCTTTACACGGGCGCATCCTGAAGAAATCTTACACAGGTTCCTACTAAGACATTTCCAGATGTAGTCTAACACAGGCTCATCTTGAAGTAGCCTTACACGATTTCCTTCTAATACATTCCTGGACGCGGAAACCTGGACCCAAATAGATAATAGTTCAGCTCACTGAATCCTGGACCCGACCAGATGATAATATACCTCAAGTTCAAGTTGAAGCCTGGACCCGACCAGATAACAAATTAATTTGTGAATCCTTGACCCGATCGGATAATAGTTAAACTTCTTCAATTACTGCAAAGCCTGGAAATTGACCAGATAACAATTAATTTCATTTTCCCCTGTAAGTCACTATGAAGCCTGGAAATACGACCAGATGACAATCAACTTTATTACCCTCAGTAAGTTAACGGTGAAGCCTGGATTTTGACTAGAAAACAACTAACTTTCATCTCTCTAGTCCTGAAATAACTCCCCAGTAGAGCCACGAACAACTAAAGTTCCTAGGCTCCAATCCCAAAAAAGTTTTCCTCAAGCAAAATAAGAGAAATCAACATTCCCCAACGGAGTCCTTCTCAAACAACAGGAATAGGAATCCCCATAAAGAGACTTCTTATGAAGTCAACATCTACTTTGGATGGAATCTTTAAGCCCATCTCCGACAACTCTCAGTCATCTTATCCAAATGGCATCTGTAATCCCATTCCTTATATCATCAACCAACGGTGTTACTTCATACGAGTGCAAATTTATAGGCACTCTAGTGTTCAATCATCTTCAACCTTAGATCACGAAAGGCCGACAAGCCAATCTAAATCTCCAGGTTTAAGAAGATTGAACAGGGGCAGCTATTGTACCCCAAAATTTTCCCTCCCATTTTATTCAAGGCATGCTCATTTGAGGTCCCAAATTGCTCAAGGTTGACCAAGAATTGACCAGAAAAATTCTCCTCAACAATGGATTTCCATATAGGGCTTCATTTCTCACAAAGAGTCTTGTTTGAAAAAGTTTCAAGTGATTTCCATGGCACCCTATACGCCTCAGCATAATGGCTTAGCTGAAAGAAAGAAAAAAAGTGTACGGAACATGACGAGGTGTATGCAAGTTGAAATCTAAAAATATGCCTAAGAGATTTTGGGTCGAAGAAGCTTCGACATCAATATACATTCTGAATAGATGCTCAATAAAGCAGTGTTAGCTAGGGGTTTCGATTACACAAGTTTTGAGTAATTAACACTATGATCGAATAAATAATAGTTCGAAAGAAAGTGTGAGGAGGCTTTTATGAAGTTTTCGATTGATGAAGAGCTAGTACAAAGCTCCACTATGTTGAACCATGATCGAAGGGTTCGTTTTCGAACTATTGAAAAATAAGCTATTCGAAGCATTTCAAGAGAAGGCATTTCGACTGTCATGTTGATTTGAATTGGCGCTTTTAAAGGAAGAAGATTTTGAATTGAAAAGCTTTGAAGAAACACGTGGAAGTATAATGGTTCGAAGGACATGCAACCTTCGAATGTGGCATGATTTCATAGAAGGACTTAGGGTCGAATCAGCCAAATATAAGTCCTCTTGGACTCTTTGGATCAATGTGTTTCAGACAATACCTGAACAAGCAAGGAAGAAGTTGGATGATCAAAGTGAAGTCTTGGTGCTCATAGGTTACCATTCGATTGGTGCATACAAGCTATATTCACCCATCGAAGATAAACTAGTGATAAGTAAAGATGGTCTTGTAAACAAAAGAAAAGGGTGGGATTGGAGTTGAAGTTCAGTTCAACAAGAAGATGAACAGAACGAAGCTTCGACAAGTCAAAATGAACAAGTTGATACTTCTATTGGTCGAATTGAAGGGAAGGAGATCAACAAGAACAAAACGAAGCTTCGACAAGTCAAGATGAAGATGTGATACTTCGATTGGTCGAATTGAAGAAAAGGAGATCGAAAGGAACAAGAACTGTTCGATTAGGCTGATGTTTCCAGATCAAGCAATCAATGCAGATGGTGACTTAATTGAAGAAGCCATGATGGTGTAGCCTAGAGTAATTCGAATTGGAACTCAGAGCCATCGAAAAGAACAAAGCTTAGGAGCTTGTCGAAAGAATCAATTGACGTGAAATGGAGATGCAAGTTGAAACAAACACCTAATGGGATGAAGCTTGTCCAGGTTCACTCAAAGTTCAAAATGTCATGAAATATCTCAAAATGGTAACTTTTCAAATCTTTTGATTTTGCTTTCAAAGCCATGGTTAAAGGCTGATTCATGCCATATTTGTTCACCACTACATCCCTATATAAATACAAGACCAAATCAGAAGCAAACACACAGAGATTGCCTATCAAAGCTCCACGATCACACACTGCCTCAAAAAACCATATCAAATTCTCAAAATCTCACAAAGTGATCAAAACTCAAAACACACTTTGTAGGCTCCTCCAGTCTAATCGAATACCAGATTCATATTCCTGAGATTCTCAGAAGCCTATACCAACTCTCCTCCAAGCCTGAAGCACGCCCAAAAGTCATGCACCAAGCCCACCGGTCCTTGGTAAAATTCTGGATCATAACCCTTTGAATACATAATTTAAAATTGTTTTATATGCATGTTTATATTATTATTGATCATTGGGTTAAGTCTAATGTGCTACATGCGAATATGAGTGCTGGAAGTATATAGTGCCATTTTTAGGGCTTCGAAGCAGCCAAGCCTCGAATTGGGTGATACATAGACCTTTTGCCAATTTTAACCCCAGATTTAGATTCAGGGGACGGTCTTATGTAGGGTAGGGTCCTTGGATTTGCTTCGATCCAGAATTTGATCAAGTTTGCAGGTGTGTGTGCAGGGGAAGGACCCGAGTTTGATACCCAGGTCATGCATTTTGTTTTTCTAACTATTTCCTTGTAGATCTGGCGCTTCAAGTATAAACGCACACACCATGTACCATCATATCATCACCATCTGATCCAGATCCAAATGCCTCAACATGCAGCTTCATGGTAGACCCTCAAGGGCTAGCAACATAGGATCCAGCGTAACTCCTGAGTTCTGTTTGTATGGGCCTAATGTTTTCCAGATCATACCACCCCTTGTTTACTTTTGCTGCCTGGCCCATTTTATATGTTTGTTTTTATTCTTTTTATTTACTTTTTATTTAATTATAAAATCAGATAAAATCACAAAAAAATTAGGTTTTAGTTTTTTTATATTAAAATTAATTTTGTTAATTAATTATTTAATTACCTTAACACTTTCTTAAAATTAAAATTAAGTAGACTTATATTTTATTCTATCTTATTAAACAAAAACAAACAAAAAGGTTTTCTCTTAGAATTTTTTTTAGACGTCCTTTCAATCCGCGCGTGTTATTCTCTTTCACATTCTATTTTTCATAATATTGTAACTACCTACTGGATGTAATAGAATAACTAGGACTTTTACTCTTTTTGCTTTATTCCCCATTTTGGACATGTAATTAACCCCCTCCCCGAAGCCTTGTAATAACTAGATTTACATTTCCGCACTTTTAAATAATGCAAACTATTAAACTGTTTAGATGACTGGCTAATATGATTGTATGTCAAGAGATTAAAATCAAACGCTAGCAAATCTAAATGCAAAGATAAGTAACTGAATACAACACAATTGTACATGTACACCTCTAGGGTATCCCACTTTGGTTTCCTTCAGAAAAAACAATCACATATCTCGAAATGTGAGAGATTTTAGTGGCTACCCTCCAGTTTGAAAGATCATAAGTCCCTCGATGACCCTCTCGATGTTGCCTCGGTAAAAATGATCTTAAAACCCTAGGGTAGTTACTAAGATTTCTTGCCCAGTTGCCTTTGTGACTGTATAAACGTCCCTTCGAATGTCCCTCAAACATCCAACGATTAGGGCTACCTACTCACTAATAGTAGGATAGCACTGTGTAAAGGAAAAGAGGAAAAGAACAACCTTTCGAGTAAAGTAGATAGCTGTTAGATGCTTGCTCAAACAAACTTTTACGCTTGCACAAAATTTCTTTTAAAAATATTTTCAAAACGCTTTATCAACACTCTTGAGGACTGATACAAGAGTTATCATAAAGCAAGTTTCCTTACTATCGGTGCTTTCAAAAATACTTTTCAAAACACACAAAGCACAAGGTATTTCAAAATGAGCTAAGCATCTAAGAGCCCGTAGATAACTACAGATGGAAAGGGTGCTAACACCTTCCCTTTCCATAATCTACCCCTTACTCAAAAAACTCCCAAAAGGTCTTTTTCTGTTCTTTTCACCCTTTCCTTTGTTGGATAAAAGAAAAGTCAGTGATGACTCTTGCTTACCGCAACATTTGCGAATACAAACACAAAACCAGTATAACAGTCGGCTCTTCCACCGTATCACACTTTATTTCTTTTGAGAATTGGATTTTGAAGCTAGGGTTTTGAGGGTTTCACCAAGATATTCCAGCTGAGATTGTTTAAATTAGGCTTTTATCCCTCTATCATCATGGTACCCTTTCTTCATAATTTGGGTTTGAGTTTGCTTGAGATGTTCCATCAACTACTTGTAATATAAGTCATTTAACTAGAATTCTTATCAAGAGCTGGAATAAAGATAAGAAGATTCTTCTATGGTTCATGGGTCAAGATACACTCTCTTAAGCTTGCGCTCATAAGTTTTAATTAGGGATTCGACCAAGATCATCACTTAATGCACATCATAGATAAGGTTTCATTGAATGTTCTTATGATAAGAGCCTGCATCTAGTTTCCTGAGTTACAAGACATTGGTCAAGATATTAAACATGAATTCAAGGATACTTTCTCCAATCAACTGTTGCTTGAGATACAAGGATTTGAGAACAATTGCTTATGGTACAAGTTATGGTTTTTAACTTCACGCAAGAGGTTGAATTAAAGTTTGGCAATTAATGTTCATTTGATTCGGGCGTGACATACAAGTTTGTTTTGAGTACAAGTTCTTATGGAACCGTGAGATGATATACAAATGTTGAATTCAAACCTTCGAAAGCTAAAACAAATTGGAAATTGAAGGAAACATGGAATTCTTGAATCAAGCCCCACTAAACTAATCTCATCGACTTTATTCAAGTATCAAGTAAATAACATTCAAACTTAAAGCTCATTATAAGATTCTTTCAATTCCATTCAAGCTTATTATAAAAGATTTCATACAAGGATTTCAAGGCATGTAAACATCAAACAAGGTTCATCAAACACCACTCATGATTCAAGAAGATCATATCCAATTCCCTTCAATTTTATTCAAAGAAAACCAAGTACATCAAATGAACATTACAAACTATGTTACAACATGTTTAACATAAATTATTAGGACCTAAAAATCCATGTTTCCAAGTTGATCTATGCCCAAAACCGTGACCCTGCACTAGTTGTGGTCCAGCCCAGCTACAAACCACCAATACAATCCAAAAATTCTGCCCTGCTGCTATGATGTCCCAAACCTGCACACCATTCCAAAACCTGTAAAAAACATCCCACTAGCCCTGTGCATAATAAAACAAAATCAGCTCTGCTATGCTACTGTCCCAAATAGCCTGCAACAAACCTGTATATCAGTCCAAGATCTGTGTCAAACTTGCACGAAAAATGGTCATAACAGAAACTGCATTAAAAAGGCTACAAAGCAGTGCACTCAAAATGTTCAAATTCATCCATTTTCCCTCCCAATTTTCACCCTTTGTCACTAATATAAACAACTTAAGATAATAGGAAAGGGGACACAAGAGAAATCCACAAAAAAATTTCACAACGAAACCAGATTGAGACACATACTATCCTAAAATCTAATCTCAGTTCATACTACTAAAACCTTCAACAACAAAGTCCTAACATCAATTCTCCTTGCAACACCATTAGCCTTCTGAATTTACTAAGTCTCAATTCTGATTAGCTTTTGCTTGCTAGCAGATCATATTGCATTTCATTCTTGTAGACCCATCAACTCAGAACATGCAATTTCAATACTTCTACTATCATCAATGTAGCGACACAAGAGTACAAAGAATAAGAAAGCATAAAACAAGGATTTTTTACTCACCTTTTTGAAGCTCCTTCGGAGAGACTTCGACAGGTAACTCTTTTTTTGCCATTTTTATACCTTCATGATTGATAGTTGTTATTGTTGATTTTACCGTAATTATTGTTGTTGCAAAATATGAGCTGAAACTTTAAAACTGAACCGCATGAATATTTTATCGTGCCTCAAATTTCTGAGTCAGCAAGGAAAATGGCGATTGAGCATATGGTGATGATTTTTAGAGAAAATGAAAGCAGAGAGACCGAGGGAGTATATCGCAAAATGATGTTTTTTGTGGTGTTAGCGATTAGAAAGTAAGAAGCGAGATGAGGGATTGAGGTTTTGTTATTTTCGGTTGAAGCTAACAGAAGGATGAAATCGGAATTTGTGTTGGTTCTGTTGAGATTTGTTTGGAACGAATTGAAGAGCAGAGGAAGAAGATCGTGAGATTTGAGAGAAAGTTGTGTTGGTTCTACTGAAATTTATTTGGAACGAATGGAAGAGCATAGGAAGAGGACCGTGATATTTCATAGATTTGGATAACTTTTTTTGTTTTAATTAAGTTAATCGAGCATCAAAAAAAAATAATTCTTGACTTTTCCCTTCCCAACACAACGGTGCCACTTTTGTTCAATTAGGGTTTCAAAAACCCTTTCTTTCCCTTACCCATATCGGGTCAGTCCGTTGGGGCCTGTTAGTCTAACCCATTTCATCAGTTTTAACTTTTATCGCTTTTGATTAGATACATTAACGAATGAATCATTTTGGTGCAGTGTTTGGGGCGTGTGTATGATATGCGTGAGGACCTGGGTTCGAAACCCATTGAGGACATTTTACCATTATTATGTTTTTATTCCCTTTTAACCCAAACTCTGTTTTATATGTTTTAATTGAGGTGCCTATATAACAAAAGAATAAATATGGTCAAGTGGTAAGGCATCCTTATTACAACCCATAAAACCTGAGTTCAAGTCCTAGCTTTGCACTTTTATTTTCTTATTTCTAATTTTCAAATCTTTTTGCCTTATTTCGTTTTAAAAATCTATACAAAATACAAAAAATATTAGAATTAGGTGCTAATATTTTATTTTCACAAAAAAAAATCATAAAAACATTATAGTATTATTTTCTTTTGTTTACTTGATAAAAAATCATAAAAATAGAATTAAGGTTTAAATTTCTTTTAATTTTTCTTCTATGATAAAAATACCAAAAATATTATTTAGAATTTTAATTTTTTAATCTTCATTTATAGCTTTTATTTGATTTAATTTCCTTATTTGATAAAATCATAAAACAATTTCCTTTTCCTTTTATTTTCGCGTAGTTTACTATTTTCGCATTTTCTCGATCATTGTAACTACTTACAATTTGTAATAGTTTAATTAGGCTTTTTACTATTTTCCTCCCGTTTTATGGTTTTGTAACCCCCATCCCCAAAGCATTGTAATAGCGTAAAACTTTACTTTCCGCACTTTACCGCTTTTACTTATTACTGTATAGTAATTAGGCGTGTATGGCAAGATTTAAAGTCAACCGCTAGATAACCCTAATCAAGACAAATTAACCGAAAACAAATCACTTTTCACACACGCACCTCTTGGGTAACCTCACTTGTTGCCTTCGAATAAAAATAGTCATGTCCCTCTGTGATACGGTGGGAAGAACTGATTGTTTTTTGGAATGCTGGTTTGTGTTTTGCGTTTGTTTTCGCAAAATGTCGCGGTAAGCAAGAGTCGCCACCGAATTTTATTTTATCCAACAAGGAAAGGAAAAAAGCACAGAAAAATTCCTTTTTTGAGATGATTCTCGGGTTTAGGGGGTAGATTATAGAAAGGGAAGGTGTTAGCACCCTTTCTATCCGTGGTTATCCACGGGCTCTTAGGTACTTGCTCAATTGTTTTCAAAATTGTTTTCTTTGTGCTTGTGGGTTTGAAAAAGTTTGAAACTTCGATTTAACTCCTGCTTCTGTCCTCAAGAGCGTATGGAGTGTTTTTTGAAAACTTTGTTCGAAAAGTGTAAGTGTGAAAAGTTTTTGTTTTTTGAAAGAGCAAGTATTTAAGAACCATCTACCTACTATTGATAAGTAGGTAGCACCGTCGTTGGAGTTTTAAGGGTCAATTCGAATGAGGGACTTACGGTCACCAAAGCAATGTTAGGATGCCTTAGCGGTAACCCTAATGTCTTAGATCATTTGTTTGAGGCAACAATATCCGAGGCGACCATTTCGAGGCGACTATGATCTTTTGGACAAGAGGGCGACCTCTAAAGTGACCTATACTCAATGACCGTGTACAAAGGCAACCAAGTGGGGTGTACACTAAGAGTGCGCATGTGCGAGTGTGTCGTTTTCAGTTATTTTTATCTTTGTACATGTTAAGGGTGATCTAATTTGATTTTAGGTTAAAACATTCCATCTTGTCATGCATCCCTATTATCAAACATCTAGCAGTTATAATTTGCGGAAAATAAAATGCGGAATTTAAATTACAAGGCGTCGGGTATTTACATCGCCAAAGACAAACCCTTTGAAAATAAATAAAGCGATAAAAATAAATAAAATTCCTCTTTAACTATTACAATCCGGGAGCAAGTACATTATTGAATAAAAGAAAGTAAATCGCGGTGCAAAATTAAATTGGACGCATGATTAGGGTTTTGACCCTTTTGGTTAAAGAAAATATCCTTTTGTTATTTTTTATTTATTTTAAGAAAGAAATAACCTAAATTAATTACTAAATTAAATTAATAAATTAATTAATAAAAATAAATTATTTTTGGAGTTTTTGATTATTTAAAGAAAGAAAATAAAATTAATTGAATTAGTAATTAAAACCTAATTAAATCTAATTAATTTTAATTATTTGCAAAATAGGTTAAAATTATTCTAGAATTAAAACCTAAATTAATTAATTAGTATTTATTAATAAAATAAAAGTTAAAATTTGATTGAATAAAAATATTTTTGGTGATTTTATTTAATAAAAGAGGAATTTTCATTGGTTAGAATTTAAATAAAAACAATAAAACAAATAATAAAACTAAATAAATGAAATAGAAGAGAGAGGGGTTTGGGCCTGTTTTAGGAGTATGAGTAGCAATTTGAAGGCCCAAAAACGCTGGCTTTTATGGACTTTCTGGGATCTGGTGCTTGTGCATTGACCAATGCCTTGGTGGACCTTCAGCTTTGAACCACCAGATCTGACCTTTGGCCATCTGGCCTTTGGATGCATGAGGATGCACGGTGGATAACAAGCCAACACGCACATAGGAACACCTGAAAGACAAAATTAATAAGGAAGTGGGGGACCTGGGATTCGAACCCAGGTCCTGAAGGATAATGCGTTGCTCGCTTTGCCACCACGCCAAACTGCTTTGTTTGTTAATGTAATATGCAATAATAATAATATAATAAAACAAAATCATTTGGTCAGAAAAAAAACAAAAACGCGCGCTATTTTGAAAGGGCC
The DNA here is from genome assembly GCA_948472305.1 of Vicia faba. NCBI lineage: Eukaryota > Viridiplantae > Streptophyta > Magnoliopsida > Fabales > Fabaceae > Vicia > Vicia faba. The sequence continues at coordinate 1,055,701,795 of OX451736.1, read as the reverse complement.
AATGGGCAGGGGACACCTCATCATCCCTGTCCTGGAATCTGCAAAAAAAATACCTGCGGATTTGAATCCGCAGCTAAAAACGCAGGCCTATTCAAAAATCTTTTCTAGGTCATATAAATCCATTCCAAGAACATTGTTTGACTCGTTCTGGCTTCCTGATCAAAACCATGCCCTTGTGGATCAATTGTTCCTGAAATAGAAAACCCCAAAAACGCTTCCAAGAACCCTAGCTATGGCATTTTGCATTACATGTTAGATAAACGAAATTAAATGATGCCAAAAGTTTACAAATGATGTGAGGATTACAAATATGTAGTTATTTCATTCAATGGATGCAAGAATGGTGAGTTTCGATTTCAAGAACAGAGGTATGTTTCATGACACTTACATCGCGTTATAGAGTCTGAAGATGCTTGGTTTTGATCCAGATAGCTTGAGTGAGCGCCCAGGAATCAATTGAGATATGTCTCAGCTCTTGAAAACACCTCTAACTATGATTTCGATCTCAAGATTTTTTGTGAATTTTTCAAATCTTGTTCTGCCTCTCTCTGCACTTTCCAACCCTTGTTTCGTATCCCTTGGCTTGCTTATGTAATGTGCTTTGTATTAGGTCAACAAAACTGATCCGAATCTTCTCCTATCATTGCTTGCATATTTGATTTTATCTCCCTTTACAAACTTGCAAATTTTGCCTAATTTCAATCTTTTTGCACATGATTTGGTTTTATTCGATTTTGATGATGTTAAGGATTGTAATCAAAGCCTGAAATAGCCAAAATATCTTGTGTTATCAAAGTATTGGATTTTATATGATTTTATTTGATTAAAAATGAATAAATTCAATTAAAAATAAAATAAAATAATAAAAATAGAATATGGGCTCATGACTGAAGCTAGGACACGTGGGCAACTATGCAAACTCAAATCAAGTGGCAAAGAATGGGCCAATTTGACAAAATTTGAAGTTTTGGGGATAGTTGACTTTTGGCAATTTTGCAAAAAAGTCCAACTTCAACAATGCATAACTTCTCCAATTTTGAAATTTTGGGAGTGTTCTTGGACTTTTTAGAAATCTTGAGATATCCTCTAACCAACCCTTTTAGTCTCATCTTATTTTAATATTCCAAGATCAAGTTATAAGCTTTGTAAAAAAAGGTGTTTTTGTTGACTTTCAAAAATGACCTATAATGTCCAAATTCATAACTTCTTGTGATTGCATTTTTTGAACTTGGGGTATGAAGATGGATTGTAGGAAATTGAATCCTCTTCAAAATGAGCTTTGGATATGTCATTTCTCATAAAGTATAAGAAAGGTATGCTTGGTCAAAGTTGAGTTGACTTTTCCTATAAAACCCTAATTTAGCAACTTTTGAATCTTGATGAATTTTGGAGCAACCCTTGATGAATCATGATCAAACCTTTATCAAATGATGAAATATCATTCAAAATGAGAATGTTGACAAAAAATCTTGAGGTTTGACTGTTTGTAGGTCACAGTTGACTTTTGCCCTAGCACAGTCGATTTTTGGACTTTTGAGCAATTGACTGAGCAAACTTTCTCTGCAAGGCTTGAAATTTGTCATGGATGATATTGGGAACATATTTAGGACATTAGTGAGAACTTGAGTTCATTTGTATCCAAAGATCTTAATGCAACGCAAAACCCTAATTTGGGGTTGACTGCCTTAGGAGATAACTTGTCTTTCCAACTCTTGAGCAAACTTGAGCAACTTGGAGATTTTTCTTGCCATGTTTTCAGGAATATGGGAGGGCAAATTTTGGGGTACAACAACTTCCCCTGTTCAATATTCTTAAACCTGAGGATGTAGATTAGCTTTCGTGCCTTTCGTAATCCGAAGGTGGAAGATGATTGAACACTAGAGTGCCCAGAAATTTGACTCGCATGAAGTGGTATCAGCCTGGTGATGTCGGGAATGGGCTTACAGATGCCATTTGGAGATTGCTGATGGGAGGATGGGCTTAAAGATGCCATCTGCAGGAGTGTCGATCGCATAAGAGATTCCTTAGCGAGAACTTGCACACCTGTTGTTGTGGAAGATTCCGCTGGGGAAGCTTGATCTTCGTTGAGATTTAGGAACTTGCCTGTACTTCAACTGAGAGAGCATCTCTACTGAGTTTTAAGAACTTGTCCGTAATTCAACTGGGGGGAAATCTGTCGAGATTTAGAACTTGTCTGTAATTCAACAGAGGATAATTCTGTTGAGATTTAAGAACTCGTCCACACTTCGACGGAGGAACTTTGCCGAGATTTAGAACCTTATCTGTAATTCAACCGAGGATAATTCAGTTGAGATTTAAGAACCAGTCAGTACTTCGACTGAGGGAAACATCTTCATCGAGATCTAGGACTTGTCTGTAATTCAACCGAGGATAATTCTGTTGAGATTTAAGAACTCGTCCGCACTCCAACGGAGGAAAATTGTCGAGATTTAGAACCTTATCTGTAATTCAACTGAGGATAATTCAGTTGAGATTTCAGAACCGGTCATTACTTCGACTGAGGGAAACATCTTCATCGAGATATAGGACTTGTCTGTAATTCAACCGAGGATAATTCTGTTGAGATTTAAGAACTCGTCCACACTTAGATGGCGGAAAATTGTTGAGATTTAGAACCTTATCTGTAATTCAACCGAGAATAATTCAGTTGAGATTTAAGAACCAGTCAGTACTTTGACTGAGGGAAACATCTTCATCGAGATCTAGGACTTGTCTGTAATTCAAGCGAGGATAATTCTGTTGAGATTTAAGAACTCGTCCACACTTCGACGGAGGAAAATTGTCGAGATTTAGAACCTTATTTGTAATTGAACCGAGAATAATTCAGTTGAGATTTAAGAACCGGTCAGTACTTCGACTTGGGTAAAAACTTCATAGCTGAGAACTTAACTGCATCCTTCCTGAAAGGTAAAGGTCAGTCGTATGCAATGCATGATATATATCAAGCAATGATGTTCTCAAAATAAATGAGATTGTGTTGTATGATGCGTATATGCGTGTGTCATGATGTATGGAGATGTAATGCTTTTAGCTGGGGAAAATAAATCCCGGATAGCTGCTGGAGAAAAGAGTTGGATTCTTCGTTTACGCTGGGGATGGCGAACGAAGATGATTGCGAGAAATAACCTGCAGGAGAGGTTAACTCTGTTGGGGAATAAACTGATGAGGAGATTACTCTGTGGGGAAGAGATGCTCTGCTGAGGATTCCACCGATAAATTCCGCTGGGGATGGATTATCGTTGTTGGTGATACTGAATCCTGTTGGGGATTGACTTCTTGTCTGTGAAGGGAAAGAACTCCGCTGGGGATGATCTTTCAATTGCGAATTCACTGGGGATAACCTTTTAGACTCTTATGGGGATAATCCTTTGAACTTGCTGGGGACAATCTTCCAAAGTTTACTGGGGATGATCCTCCAAATTCCACTCGGGGAAGCTTCTTCAGACTGCGCTGGGAAAAATTTCAAACTCCACTGGGGATATCTTGTACTCTGCCGGGGAATATCCTTATACTCCGTTGGGGAATATTAAGACCTTTCAGTGCTGATGGTGAATAAATTTTGCTTGGGAAGAATATTACCGATTCATTTGCAGTTGCAAGCCTCAGCTGGGGCGAGTTAACGTTACTGTCTTTCCTTACTCTGTGGGAAATGAAGGCACTTTAACCATATTCTTCAGCTGAATCTACCTTTGTACCTGGTGGATAAAGCAACTATATAGTTTGGACAATTCTTATTTGCCCCTGTTTTTGATATTACAAGTAATGATCTTTTGTTTCGCATGTAAATATTTATGAGCAGCAATTAATGTCAAATGCATATATCAAAAATGAACATTGGACGTTCTTTGCAAAACAAAACAGAAAAAGGAAAAAACAGTTTGAAATTTCTCTGAAAATGAATTGTATTGATTTTTGAAGTTTGGCCTGTAAATAGGCGTTTTTTGTACAAGAGGCTGACGTCCTAGTAAGAGAACACCGCCGAGTAATAGGATTTACACAATTTGTGAAAAACTAAACAAAACAGCTATGTGAATAATCCCACTGGGTTCCAACTCTGCTATTGCCTTTATGTCCTTGAGCATCTCATCACTTTGCTACTTGGTTGAAGGTAGATCAGATTGATTAGTTCCGTCCGAGCTTGATAGTCGATACCGAAGTCTGGTTGCAAGGTGATCCAATGAGACATAGCGTTACGCTTTGATCCATAATTTTTGCCTGGACCGCCCTTTCGGGTTTTCAGTCCACCGGGATACCCTTTTTTACCCAAGCCACCTTTTCAGGTTTTAGACTTGCCGGGTGTACAGTTTTTTTCATTTTCATCCCTTATTTTTTTCCGAACCCTTTTGGTTCGCCGGGAAGCCCTTATTTTTGCCTAGGCCAGTCAACCTAGCGGGTTTTTGATTATGCATAGTATTTTTTCACTATGTCTGCATTGACGGGGTAAGGAAGGTCGTCACCATCCATGGTGGTTAGAATCATAGCTCCTCCTGAGAAAATGTTCTTAACCACAAATGGCCCTTCGTAAGTAGGGGTCCATTTTCCCCGGGGATCACCTTGTGGCAGTATGATGTGCTTGATCACCAGATCCCCAACTTGATACTCTTGTCGTATAACTTTCTTGTTAAATGCCTTGATCATTCGTTTTTGATACGTCTGACCATGACAAATAGCAGTAAGTCTCTTTTTGTCGATTAAATTCAGCTGATCAAGACGGGTCTGAATCCAGTCATCTTTGCTCAAACCTGCATCCTTCATAATCCGAAGAGAGGGTATCTGAACTTCAATGGGCAAGACTACCTCCACGCCATAAACCAAGGAATAGGGTGTTGCCCCTGTTGACGTCCGTGCTGAGGTACGGTACCCATGAAAAGAAAATGGTAACATCTCGTGCCAATATTTGTATGTCAACGTCATCTTCTGCACAATCTTCTTAATGTTCTTATTAGCCGCTTCTACAGCCCCATTCATCTTCGGCCGGTAAGGAGAAGAGTTGTGATGCTGTATCTTGAACTGCTTGCAGAGCTCGATGATCATCTTATTATTGAGATTTGTACCATTGTCCATAATGATCCTCTCTGGTACACCATATCGACAGATCAGGTTGTGCCGAATGAATCGTGCCACGACGTTCTTTGTTACTGTAGCAAAGGGAGCTGCTTCAACCCACTTCGTGAAGTAATCAATTGCTACCAGGATGAAATGATGCCCGTTGGATGCAGTAGGTCTGATCTCTCCGATCATGTCAATGCCCCACATTGCAAAAGGCCATGGAGCCGTCAAGACGTTCAGAGGTACTGGAGGTATATGCACCTTATCAGCATAGACTTGGCACTTGTGACAGGTTCGAGAATGCTGATAACAATCGGCTTCCATAGTGGACCAATAATATCCTGCCCGAAGGATTTTCCTTGCCACGGTGTGTCCACTGGAATGAGTTTCGAAAGTACCTTCATGTAATTCTGTCATGATCCTTTCTGCTTCGTTCTTATCCACACAACGCAGTAAGGTTGAATCATGGTTGCGCTTGTAAAGAATGCCATTGCTGATGAAGAACTTTACTGCGAACCTTCTTAGGAACTTCTTGTCATTAACAGTTGCACCCTCGGGGTATTCCTGAGCCTCAAGATACCTCTTCACCTCATGGAACCAGGGTTTATCTGCTACCTCTTCAGTCTCAATTTCACAGCAATGTGCAGGTTCATCCAACCTTTCAATGATAATCCGGGGAGCTTCATTGTCCCAATTGACTTTGAACATAGAAGACATCGTAGCCAGCGCGTCCGCCAACTGATTCTCCTCTCTAGGGAAATGTTCAAAGTTTATCTCCTCGAAATGGGGAAGCAACATCAATACATACTCCTTGTAAGGAATAAGATTCGGGTGTTTCGTATCCCACTCGCCTTTGATCTGACTGATCACGAGAGCGGAATCTCCGAAGACACTCAGAAACTTAATCCTTAAATCAATTGCTGCTCGAAGACCCATGATGCATGCTTCATACTCCGCCATATTGTTGGTGCAGTTGAAACATATTCGAGCGATGAATGGAGTATGAGAGCCTTTAGGAGATATGATCACGGTGCTAATGCCATTACCCAAAGTGTTCGAAGCTCCATCAAAGTACATAGACCATCGGGACCCCTCCTCAGGTCCTTCATCCGGTCCAGGTGTCTCACAATCAGTCACCAACATGATATTCTCATCCGGGAATTCAAAGTTCATAGACTGGTAATCATCCACTACCTGATGTGCCAAATGGTCTGCCAACACACTTCCCTTGATTGCCTTTTGGATTGTATACTGGATGTCATACTCAGTCAATATCATCTGCCATCTTGCTATTCTTCCGGACAAGGCAGGCTTTTCGAAGATATACTTGATTGGATCCATCTTTGATATTCATAGAGTAGTGTGAGTCAGCATATACTGTCTCAGCCGGCGAGCAGCCCATGCCAAAGCACATCAAGTTTTCTCAAGCAACGAGTATCGGGTCTCACAGTCGGTAAACTTTTTGCTAAGGTAATAAATAGCATGCTCTTTTCGGCCAGACTCGTCTTGCTTCCCCAGCACGTACCCCATTGAATTATTGTTGTACCCCAAAATTTGCCCTCGCATTTTTCCATAATAAATCTCAGCTTCAGGCATTTCCTGATCTTTCAAACTGGCTCAAGAATCGGTCAAACGGACTTTCCTCGTCAGTCAAACAAAAATTAGGGTTTTACTGGTTTTCATGGCTCTAGAACAGTTCACACAGTTGGCTTAGGGTTTTGGTTGATTTTGACTCAATTTTGATCAGGTGAACGTTCTTTGGCATTTAATCAGGAATTAAGGTTTTTGTGGGCATATTCTCAGAAGGTTAAAATTCCACAGCACTTTGCAAGTTATTCCGAGATTCGGGTTGAATTCGCATTGTTTTGATTTAATCAGTAAAAGAGACAGTTGGTTTGAATTCACGTTGGTTTGTTTGAGCCAGTCAAAAGAAATATGCAGTATTGGATTTACAGTGCTTGGTAAGAAATCAGTAAGAAAGGAATGTGTCTGATCAGTTATTGCGTTTGACTGTGCGTTGCTTTAGATGATGGAGGCGCCAAGTTCATTTGTTTTGATCAACGAAGAATCAATGTTTAGTTGATTATTTATTATTCTAAGAATTAAATATCTGGAATTTAATTTTAATTTGTTTTAATTTAAGGAACTATAAATAATAAGTAAATAATTGAGAAGGGATAAAAATAATTAAATGGATCAATAGAATTTTTATTTCATATTTAAACATTTGTTACAATTATCATTTAGATACAAGTATGCATTTACGAAGTATTTAAAATAATAATAGTTTACAATGATTAAATTAAAAATAAAACTATCCTATTTTTCTAAATATTTTCTAAGTCCCTAATTCTTCATTCTTCACTTTGCTCCTCTCCATCCAAATATTCATCTGCAAAAAGAAAAGGAGAAAAGTCAGTGACTGATAAATAAATAAAGACAGATAAAAGAAATTCATCACTAAGGGCCACTGATTGGGATCAGTTAACCCTCTCTACAAATCACGGGATTTCTCCCGGTTCACAAAGACGGAAGAATTTTATTTAATCATGAATGCAAAGTTGAGGAAAAAATGCAAAGTGTCAAAATGCATAAGTTCAAAATGTCAAACTGCATAGTTCAGAAGCAAGTTCAAACCAAACTGAAAATCTAAATTACAACTTGCTGTCATAATCCAAAAAGTGCAATTTACTGTCAAAATGCCAAGAAGTCTACTCAAAGCTGTCAAGAAGAGGATTTGGCAAAGATATCAAAGAAGATAAAAGTACAAAAGCTGTCAAAGAAAAGATAAAATATGCAGAGGAAAACCATTATGCAAGCATACATTTCTTTTCATCATTTCCCAACAAGGGTGGCCCCTTCAGAAAAAGGTACAGCACAAACGTATTTTAACATTTTTTAGCTGTACTGAGAGAGAAGAGTGGAGAGATAAGGAGCAGGTTTTTAGGCTTTAGGCAGAAGGAAGAGAAATATACAAAAGGCCTAAACATCAAAAACCAGTATAACCTCAAAACCATTACCTACTGTAAAACACACAACCTGCATTGGCTAAAACCTAAAAAATCTCAAAGCCTTACCATTTCCAAAACCTGAACTACCAAACAACCAAAGCATATACCAGCCACGCACATGACCTGCTAAACCAGCAAAACCTGTCAAGCCATTATACCTGCCCGAAGCAAGCACAAAAAACCTGAAGAGGCCTAAACCAGCAGTCAAAACCTGTAAAGCCTCACCCTACTGTCAAGGAGAGAACCTGTCAATAACTCAAACACAAAGAGAACCAGTTAAAGCCAAAAAAGCCTCATCCTGTCTAAAGCTAAAGCATAAAACATGCCAAAGCCTCATACTACCGAGGGCCTCACAAAAAACTAAAAAAACCTACTACTGCATTTCTACAACCAAGTCCTGACCTGAAGCAAAAAACCAGTCTAGAACCTCAAGCCTGAAACTAGTTCAAGCCTCACCTGAATCAAGCCAAACCTAAAAACCTGTGATAACCATAACCTGTCAAAGCCAAAACATAAACTGGCAATCAAACTCAAGTAATCAGCATTAGCCCTACCTGTAAAGCCTTCCAAACCTTTCAAAACATCCAAATCCACAAGCCCTCAGATTCACATCATCATAGGGCATAAACCAAAAAATCACAACCTTATGTCCAAACCTCATAGCCTACTGCATATGAACCAGTAAAACATAATTTCCAAACCCCAACACCAAGGCCCTCAGGATACCATCATTGGGCCAGCAACCAACATTTCAAAAACAATAAACAATCCAAAGGCAAATCACTCAAGGCAAGCATACGGAGGTATTAAGGCAAAAGAAAAGAAGCATTCAAAATCAAACCCCACGAGCCCTCAGATTTGCATCATCATAGGGCATCAAGCATCACCTTAGACCAACATTCCAAAAGCAATAAGTACCAAGGCAACAAATATTCAAAAGCACACCAAACTCAGAGGCGACAGAAGTGAGCAACGTAAGCAACAAGCATACAGTGGGAGAGAAGAAGAAAGAAAAGAGTTTCAAAAAGGGGTTTTCAGTTCGTCACAAATCATCATGAAACCCTAGGCAAAAGAGGTAGTACAGAAATACCAGGAAGCTCAAAGAGCAAGCATCACGCGTTCCATCTCCGCCCCAGCCTCCGAGCACCTCCGCTCTCGCCTCCTTCCTCAAACAAAAGGTAGTAAAATCTTCCTCTCATCTCTTTTTTTGGTGACCTCGTTAAACAAACAATAATCAGAACACAAGATCATAACATGCAAAGATAAGTGAAACCCTAAACGCGAAAGTCAGAGAATGAGGATTACCTTTCTGCGCGCTTCATTGAACCTTGAAGAAGGAAAGGAGGCGATGGAAACACTGGTGGCTAGGTGAAAGAGATAGCACTCAAAGAACGATTGGAGAAGACAAAGAAGAGGACGAACGAACGAACGCCGCTGCTGCACAAACCCTAAAGCATATCGTCCAACTGAATACCAAAACAATAAACCCTAAAAACGTTTGCTTGCACTATGGGCCTTGCCCGTTTCAATCCCATCTAAGCCCAAGACAATTTCTCATACCCCCCCTGTCTCCAGTTTTGGTTTGAACTTAATGCCCATAAAGCCCAAAAAAGTTTTAAACCCTTTTCTTTTATAAAACAAACATTATTCTTATTAATTAACTAATTTAACCTTTTTTTTAACAAGTATTTTATTAACACTAACTCTTTTTTTTATATAAACAATATATTCTTTTTCTAACTTAATATATTCTTCACAATATTACATTAATACTAATACATAAAAACACATTTTATTTAAATATCCTTTGTACATATTAAACACAAAAATTACAAAGATACATTTTCATATCAAATATAAAACGACAATTTTCAAACTTATAACATTTCCTCTCTTTTAAATATTTTTACATAATAAATGAAGATACATTTTTTATACACAACATAATATAATTGAAAACATTTTCTTTTAAGTAAAACATTTCTTTTTATACATATTAAAAAAATACAAGATTATTAATTAAATAAATATTTAATTTTTCTTTAAGTTAAACAATACTTAATACATGTTCAATCTCACATCCTAACCTGTAAATAATTACATACGCATATACTTGTACACTTACACAACACATTTATATTGCTCCTATACACATTTGTTTATCTTATGCATTGATATTCGTCATTTACATTTGATCACAAATTCGATTTGGTTGTAACTTATTTTGTAAATTGCCCCAACATTTTTCAATCCAAAAGGCATGACTTTATAGCAAAAGGCACCCCATTGAGTAACAAAGGTTGTCTTCTCCATGTCTTCGGGAGCCATTTTAATCTGATTATAACCGGAGAAACCATCCATAAAGGAGAAGACCTTATGCTGTGCGGTGTTGTCAACCAGAACGTCAATATGAGGCAGAGGGAAATCATCCTTGGGGCTTGTCCTGTTTAGATCCCTATAGTCAACACGCATCCGAACCTTACCTTCCTTCTTCGGCACCGGAACCACGTTGGCAACCCACTGTGGGTAAGAAGTAACTTCTAGAAAACCGGCGTCAAACTGTTTCATAACTTCAGCCTTGATCTTCTCAGACATCTCTGGGCGCATTCGGCAGACTTTGTGTTTTACAGGAGGACAGTCTTCCTTGGTAGGTAGTCGGTGAACCATAATATCGGTATCCAACCCAGGCATATCTTCATAAGACCAGGCGAAGATCTCCACGTAGTCACGCAACATCTGAATCAGCCGTTGCTTAACACTAGCTTCCAGATTTGCCCCGATCTTGACCTTTTTCTTGTCTACCTCTGTATCTAGATTCACTGTTTCCACAGGCTCCTCATGCGGCTGAATAACCCTCTCTTCCTGAAGTAATAGTCTAGCAAGTTCACCAAGCACTTTGCAATCATCTTCACCTTCGTCTTCGGCTAAGTTGATCGGACTTTCGAAGTCATAACCGGTAGTAGCAGAGTCGTTGTCAGTGGGATCCAGAGTGGATGTAGACCTGCATATGTGAGTGTGTGTAAAATAGCTGTTTTGCAATATATAATAAAAGAAAAACAAAGAGCACAAAATTTGAAATGCAAGAAACGTCCAATGCTTTTATTAATGATATATGGAAATGACGCACATAAAGCCCTCACAAACAAAACCACGGTGCCCCGGGTAAGACACCGGGCCGTAAAGTTTAAAAATTGTCTATTACAAAACAAAAGTCTCATTACTGGGTAACAAAAGATATTGGGATGAAGTCCTTTGCTGTCCAGTTTCTTAGTACACCATCAGTAGTAGGATAGATCCAACTGTCGAACTTAGATTCTTCAACATCATCTTCAATGGCATTCACTCATGTGTCATGTTTGGGCATAGGTTCCGTTATGACATTAGGCTTTCCAGGCGCTTCGAACTCAATCTCTTTAGCTTCAATCAGATCCTGTACCTTATTCTTCAGGACCCAACAATCATTCGTGTCATGCCCTGGGCTATCAGAATGAAAAGCACAACGGGCGTTCGGGTTGTACATGGGTGATGTTGTATTGGGAGTCTTTGGGGCCTCCTTCGGAATCACCAAGTTGGTCTTCAATAACTGCGGCAGAATCTGAGATAATGTCATGTTGAGCTGAGTGAATTGTCTTTGCGGCCTCTCGGCCCTTGGCTGATTATTGTGCTGAGGAGCACCAGCAGGTCTCGATATAACAACCGCATTAACAGCTTGACGGTGTTCAGATCTATTATGGCTCTTTGAACTGTAAACAACACTGGATTCCTTCTTAAAAGGCTTCTTCTCAGCACTAGACGAAGCACCCTTCTGTATTTTACCAGATTTGATACCAGCCAAAATTCTCTCCCCGGTCATAATCAGCTCTGTAAACCCGGACGATGAACTTCCAATCAGATGGTTGAAATATGGACCAGACAGGGTCCCCAGAAACATATCCACTAGTTCCCTTTCAACCAAGGGAGGTTGAACTCTTCCAGCAAGGTCCCTCCATTTCTGAGCATAATCTTTGAAGCCTTCGCCCATACCCATGGACATACCATGAAGTTGGGTACGCGTGGGAGCGAGGTCGGCATTGTATTGGTACTGCTTGTAGAAAGCAGCAGCCAAGTCTTCCCAATTACAGATACTAGCTCCTTCCAGCTGGTAAAACCATTCAAGCTGAGTCCCTGAGAGACTGTCTTGAAAGAAGTGGATCCAGAGGTTCTTGTCAGTGATGTATGGCTTAATTTTTCTAACATACGACCGGAGGTGCAGCTTTGGACAAGAAACTCTGTCGTATTTAGCAAAAGCTGGTGCTTTAAACTTATGGGGAATCACCACCCCAGACGACAAACCTAGATCACCAAATTCCAACCCAGGGACCTTCTGGATCTCCATGGCACTTAAACGGTCTTCGAGTTGTTTATACCTATCCTCAGCCAGAGGATACTAGTCTTTGTCAAAGTCAGTCTCGTGGTCAGATACCACAGGGCTAGGGACCCTCCTTTCTTCTTGGTTTTCTCCCCCTCCAGATGAGTGGGATAGATTGACTTCATCTTGCAGCCTGTTTCCAAACCTGTGACCCATGTTCAGGAGGATTGTCTTCTTCTTCTTCTTCTTCTTCTTATCCTTCAAGATAAGGGTCTTCAGATCTTGCTGACCCTTAGCCAAATTCATGAACATTTCCTGAAATTGAGCATTTTGAGCTTGTAGCGCCTTGATAGCTTGATTGGTTGATGTTTTAGAAGACATAATGCTGAAATAAACAGCGAAGCAGATGAGAAAACCTGTAAGGGTACCTATTATGAGATGTATGGAATGAAATGCGCATGATATGATTTCGAAGACTTTAGAGATTCAAATTCGTAAACCAAAATAAAACACACTTTTATTAGATAAACTTTGAATTCAATTGTTCAACAGATGCCTTTAAGGCGTTACAAAAAGTAAAATACCGAAAAGTAAATCAAAACTAGAAATAATCAAAAGACATCAGTGCTCCCACGGTCGTTTCCTGTCGGTGTGGACATAGTCATTGAGGATCTTCTCATTCTCCAATTGCCTTGTCAACTTTTGAATCTTCTGCTCTTGCTCGTGATACTTTTCTCTATAAGTATCCCGTTCTTCCCTCAGCTGCATCTAGGACCTCTTCAACGCCCCAATGTCAGTAGGCATGTAAGGGTGTAGGATGGTAGGAGGAACCCCCTCTTCATCAACAACTTCAACAATTATAGGCAAGACAGCTTCGTAGGGCATTCCCAGCTTTTGGGCACGTATGCGAACCCATCGGAGATATGGTTCCATTGGTAGAGAAGTCTTCGCATCCAGCTCGTGTGGATCAGACCTGTGTACCCTATCCCAAGCTCTTATGAATCTGCGGCGTTGCTCGTCACTATCCCTTTGGAAATCAAAGATAATACTTGGCATTAGTAACTCATGAGGTCCTTCCCTCCTAGCTCGCCCAAACTGACGTAAGGCCAAACACGGATTATAGGTGATTCCTCCATGGGTTCCTAGCAGTGGAACATTGGGGTACTCCCCACAGCGATCAATAATAGCCACATCTTCCATACCCTTAATAGTCCAAATGATGTCATTATGAGAGAGAGACATAACCCTGTAGGCCCAACCCATGCCTTCCTTGTTCTTCAAAACTGACTTGGGGAGGTGAGAAATAAACCACCTCGCCAGTAATGGTGCACAGCACATAAGGGTTCCCCGTTTCCGAGCAGTACGGGCATAAAGAGAGTGCAAAATATCACCCAAGAGAGTGGGCACAGGATTACCGGATATGGAAATCTTCACCACATTCACGTCAACAAAGGAATCAGAGTTAGGAAACAACACCAAACCATATATGAGAAGAGCCAGAATGTCTTCAAATGCCTGGAAGTCTAGACTGTCCCAGAACTGATTAGCCTTACCAACCAAGAATTTAGTCAAGAAGCCCTTTGTCCCACTTCTAGTCTCCCAACTAGTCATTACCTCCGCTCTGGTCAGATGGAGGGCTGAAGCAATCTCTTCCGGCCTAAGGATCTTCTCCCAACCTGTAAACGGGGCCTGCTCCAGAATAGAGGTACCCAGTAGATCAGAGAACTCTTCCAAGGTAGGGACCAACTGGTAGTCCGGAAAAGTAAAGCAATGGTACAGTGGATCAAAGAACTGGACTAAGACACTCATCATCTGTTCATCCATCTTGGAGGAGACCAAACCAAGTAGGTGCCTATGTCTTATGATAAAGGAAGAAGTATATGGCATCTTTGCAATCAACTCCTTAAGCTAAGTGGGAATCTGGACAAAGTTGATCCAAATAGTGTTTCTACGCATGGGTGCCATGACCTTTAAAACAGAACAAAGATGAATCCCCTCTGTCTTTGAAATAGGTTAGTCTTTATGCAAGATGCATGCAATGTCATAATGTCATGATGTCATGATAGAAAATACACCACAAGTATCCACAAATAGCAAACATGGTAAAGGCACACAAGTCACACAGATAGCCCTTAGATTTCAGGCTGGCAAGGAGCTTAGGTAGTACCCTCTTTCAGTTCAGTTGGTTCAAACCTGTCCTAAAAATAGTAATTGGGTTCTAGAGGATCTCAATACCACTGACTACCCTCGATCAGTCATAATTCCAGTTTAGCAACCTTTTCTTGCGGCCGGAATCATCGCGAGAGTTTAGTCTCAATGAGTGTAGCATACTGCTACTGTTCTATGGCCAAGTTGGTCAATTAAAGGTGCTAAGGTCAGTTGGTGCTTAATGACCCCTTAGCAGACCCATATTCTCCTCGTTGCGCCACAAGGGATATCGGTACATACTAAAGTGCCACACCAACGTAGCTACTGCTTCAACCGTATCGGTCTACGCCGTACAGTTCCCTCACAGTTTATTTCTACTTACCTAAAGGGTATTCCCCAGATCCGGGTTAGGATCTATAGTAACTCCGATTCAAACCCACAAAGATAAAGCATACAATTCAAGCAATTGAAAACATTATGAACTATTCCTAAGGTACACCCCACTTATAATATGTCCCCAGCAGAGTCTCCAGTTCCGTGATACGGTGGGAAGAACTGACTATTTTTTAGAATGCTGGTTTGCGTTTTGCGTTTGTTTTCGCAAAATGTAGCGGTAAGTAAGAGTCGCCACTGACTTTTATTTTATCCAACAAGGAAAGGAAAAAAGCATAGAAAAATTCCTTTTTTGAGATATTTCTCGGGTTCGGGGGGTAGATTATAGAAAGGGAAGGTGTTAACACCCTTTCTATCCGTGGTTATCCACGGGCTCTTAGGTACTTGCTCAATTGTTTTCAAAATTGTTTTCTTTGTGCTTGTGGGTTTGAAAAAGTTTGAAACTTCGATTTAAGTCTTGCTTCTATCCTCAAGAGCGTATGAAGTGTATTTTGAGAACTTTGTTCGAAAAGTGTAAGTGTGAAAAGTTTTTGTTTTTTGAAAGAGAAAGTATTTAAGAACCATCTACCTACTCGAAAAAAGGAATCGTTCTATGCTAATATCCTTTAGACAATGCTGTCCAACTATTGATAAGTAGGTAGCACCGTCGTTGGAGTTTTAAGGGTCAATTCGAATGAGGGACTTACGGTCACCAAAGCAATGTTAGGATGCCTTAGCGGTAACCCTAATGTCTTAGATCATTTGTTTGAGGCAACAATATCCGAGGCGACCATTTCGAGGCGACTATTATCTTTTGGACAAGAGGGCGACTGTAGCGATAAAAAAATGTAGCGGGGAAAAGGGAAAAGAGCGAAATAAAACCCTAAATATGCAATGTAAATAATAATAAAATACAAAGCGTTTTTGAAAAGAGATCTTATGGTTCGGGGGTTGGTTATACAATGGGAAGGTACTAGCACCCAATGCATCTATAGTACTCTATAGGAACCTTTTGAAATATCTGTTTTATTTAAAATTGATTGCTTGATTGAAAATAAATTGTTTTGGCCGAAACGGGATACGGACGGGTTTTTGAAGTTACGACGACCTAATGTCGAAGTTTTTGCTTAAAGGGCATAAATTTTGAAAAGGTTGAATATTTGAGGGAAAATTATCCTAAGTTTTAATGAAATGCGAAAGTTCGCGCAGTTAGACTTGAGGACATGAAGTCAACAAATTTACTGTTTTTTCTTTTGGATTTAAGCATAAACAGAATAAACAAATAAATAAATACACGGACAAAATATGCGAATAATGATTAAATAACGACAATTTAAATGATAGACTAAATGATGCGAATAATGTATTTTTTATGATTTTTTGTTTAATGTTAACGGGAAGAAAGTATTTTTTATTTTTTACGCATTTTGATAGGGATAAAAAGCAAGAGAATTATTTAACGAGGACATAATGTTTTTTAGTTTTAAGTCATTAAGTTTTTTTTTTGATATATTTTGATATTAATATTAATAAAGCAAGAAAATGAATTAATAAAATATTTTTTAAGTTTTTTCTATTTTATATGTTTTAGAGTTTTTGTTTAATAACGATGTAAGAGGAGAATTAATTAGAAAAATAAAATGTCTGCATTCTTAAATTCTATATTTTTTATGTATATAAAATGCTTATTCAAAAGATTAAGGGGTTCTAAATTAAATTAAAAGTTATTAATTTACCCTAATGAAATAAAATTAAAACTCTTAAATTAAATCCAAAATTAAACTAAGAGGTCAAATTAATTAATAAATAAAACTAGTTAGACATATCTTTTTATTTTTTATTATACTTATCAATTAATTAACATAAATAATAATTCTAAAAAGATTAGAGAGAATAAAAAGAAAGTGAAAAAAAGTGTATCAAAAATAAAAAAACAAAAAAAGAAAGGTATATGGGCTAGATGGTTGAAGGCCCACGCAGAATTCAAAAATGAGAGGGGGGTGTAGAAACAAAACGTGTGGGCTTAAGCTGGAGAAATGGGGTGAGGCCCATATGTTTTACAAAATGTATTAGGGTTAATTGTTTTATCAATTGGGATTAGGGTTCTGCTAGGCAGAACGGTGCATCTCTCTTCTCTTTGTCATCTTCTTCGCGTCTTCTTCTCCACACTTGCCTCTAAGTTTCGCTATCTCTTCTTGCCATGGCCACCCACTCCAACTCCTCTTCCCTCTAGCCGAACGAAAGAAAGGACAGCTACGGATTCGGTAAAATATGCTTCTGATTCGTTAACGCTTAGTTTCGTTTTTGCATGTTGATTCTGATTCCATGATTCTTATTCTGTTTGATTCTTATTGTTTGATTGAGGTACCAAAGAAGTAAAAAGGGAGAGGGCATCGTTACCTAAGCGGAGATGGAGGAGGAGGTCAGGAGCTAAGGAGGCCAGGCGGCGAGGAGAGGAGAAGCGCGAGCCCGCTTCGGTGACCGGTATTTTACGCGATTTCCTTCTTCTTCTTGCTGATACTGTATGCTTCGATCTTTCTCTTCTTCGTTTGCCTTGGTACTGTACTTCTGTTTCTCCTCTTCTTCTGCCTTGATACTGTATTTTGATGTTTCTTTTCTTCTTCTGCCTTGATACTGTGCTTCTGTTTCTCCTCTTCTTCTTAACCGTGCTTCTGTACGATATGCATTGGTCTGTGATAATGTTTTTGAGGCTTTGAGTTGTATGCTTTGAATGGCCAGTGATGGTAATACTGAGGCCTTGCTCGTTGCCTTCGAAGTTGGTTCTGGCTTGGATCGTTTCAGGTTTTTGATTGATGATGTTCAGGCTTGGGTAATAAATTTGACATGTTTATGAGTATGGTGGTTTCGTGTTGGTTGGACAGGTTGATGGAAACAAGGGAATAGGTCTTTTTGCTAGGCCATATTGGTTGTATGGTTTGAATTGGTTTTGTATGAAATTGTTTTTTTGGTATCTATTCGACAGTAGGATGATGATGTTGGCTTGAAGGCTCAATCAGTTTTGCAAGGTTTAGGCCATATGGTCAAAAATGGTTTTTGACAGTAATGGAATGGTTATGCAGGTTCTGTTAGCTTTTGTGTGTTTTTTTTTATAACTATTTTTTCTCTAAGTTTTTGAAGGCTTGGATATCTGTTTCTGATATGTGATTTCTTTGGTTATGTTATAACAGCCCTCTCCTCTCTTTGTTTTACGTTACAGGCTGGAGGTTTTGAAATACTTTCCCTCTTCACTGGCATATCTGCACCAGACTGCTATCTCCAATTTGTTTCTATTCTTCTTTTATGTTTTTATTTCTACTGGCTATATTTTTCAGTTTGTCTTGTATCTCTTTTCCTGCCTATGCCAAGCCTGTAAAACCCACACTTCTCCCTCTCTTTTTTTCTCTCAGTACAGCTTTGACAAAAATATGATATGCTGTACTTTTCTGAAATTGCAAATGGCCAGAAAATGATGAAAATAAGGAATATTACATTGCTTGCATATGTTGTTAAACTGCATATTTTTGACTTCTAATGCAAAAGTGGCTTATGTTTTGTTTTCTACTATGTGGGCATAGGTTTACGTTGGCATTTGCTTGCATATCTTGAGATCATGCAGGGACTTTGTATGCTGTATGTTTTTTTGAAATATGCATTTGGATTTTGAAAAAATGCAATTAATTTAAAACATGCAATTTTTGACAAAAATAAACTTGTGCATTCATTTAAAAATTCCTTTCTTTTTTTGTGAACCGGGAGAAATCCCGTGATTTGCAAAAAAGAGTAACTGATTCCGGCCATTGCTTTTAATGATGAACCTTAAATAATTTCGCTTTTTAATTATTTGTTCGAATTCTAATCTCTTTTAATTTTTGCAGGTAACATCAAGTGAGCAGACGAAAACGCATTGGATCAGAAGTTTTAGAATTAGGAATATTAGATTAATTTTTTTATTTCATTTTAGCTTTGTAAATTTATTATTGTAATCTTGTTGTAATAGATACAATATTTACATAATAATTGTACAATTAGAAAAAATGAATAAAATCCAATATTCGCCAATTAATTTCTTCTTTCTCTCTAATTATTTATTTTATCGTTTACAATTCTTTAATCGTATAATAATTGAAAACGAATTTCAACTACCTACATTCAGAATAATAAACAGATAAATAAATAATTATCATTGATCAATTAATAGCCTCAATTATTTAATTCATCATCCATAACTTTCTAAATTATAATAATTAAAATAGAATTTCAATTATTTAACTTAGAATGACAAATGATTAAATAATCGTTATTGACCAATAAACTTTTCCGAATATTTATTATATTATTCATAAACCTTTAAATTATGTAATAACTGAGAATGAATTCCAGTTATTTAAATTTAAGATAGTGAGTAATAAATAAATACTGTCTACACAATTAATGCGCCTCTTCTCTAATGTTTATTTTATTATCTATACATCTTTAAACTACATAATAATCGAAAACAAATTTCAATTATTCAAATTTAAGATAATAAATAATTAATAAACATTAGTTTAGCACGAATCGATTAAATGATTTAGTGTTCAACATAAATAGCTCTCGGCCTGAAAAAAGTTATGAATTTTAAAATCGATGGATCAAAACACTTGTAATGTAATGATGCAGGTAGGAGACGATATCTTAGGTCAAAATTTGGGGTACAACAGCTGCCCCTATTTAAGTTTCTTCTATCCGGAGATATGAAGATTGAAATCTTCGTTTCGACGAGATTAAAGGTACTTAAATACATAACTACGCAAATTTTGTCCTAAGATGTCGTCGTCATGTTTGATATGAATGCAGTGATCGAACTCACAGAGAAAGATATTGTGTGAAACAAGACAATGTTGGGGGAATCGAACACCAAGAAAACACAGCGGCATGGATTATACATTACTGGGGAAACAAGCTATCGACTTCAAACGACAGACTCCTGACAGCGAATAAAATCGAGGGAATACGACCTCTAACCCTAACAAAGAGAGCATCTTGCATAGGCCATAACAGATCATTGATCCAAAACAGTGAGTTCGCAACTCAAGGTCGATGATAGACAGAGAGTATCAAATTGCTGATGACTGATTACCGACTTCTGGAGGTATAGATTCGTAACAGACTTCTCTGCTAGATTTTCAGAGATATACTCATTAATGCTGAAGTAATAAGATTGTAGATACGAAAGTTGTTCAAATAAAGAAAACTGCCACTTGTTGTTGTCCAGAGAAAATACCGATAACATACAAGCTGCTCAAATAAAGAAGCTGCCGCTTGTTGTTGTCCAAAGAAAATACCGATAACATACAAGCTGCTCAAATAAAGAAGCTGCTGCTTGTTGTTGTCCAAAGAAAATACCGATAACATACAAGCTGCTCAAATAAAGAGGCTGCCGCTTGTTGTATTCCAGAAAAGTAGTAACGTACTGGTAACTCATGAAGAGTTTGCTGCTTGTCGCTTTCAGAAAAATAAAATGACGCACTAGTAGCTCGTGAAGAACTGCTGCTCGGCGCTTTCAAAAAGTAAATAACGCACTAGTAGCTCATGAAGAACTGCTGCTCGGCGCTTTCAAAAAGTAAATGACGCACTAGTAGCTCATGAAGAACTGCTGCTCGGCGCTTTCAAAAAGTAAATGACGCACTAGTAGCTCATGAAGAACTGCTGCTCGGCGCTTTCAAAAAGTAAATGACGCACTAGTAGCTCATGAAGAACTGCTGCTCGGCGCTTTCAACAAGTAACTTACAAGTTGCTCATGAAGAGCTGCCGCTTGTCGTTTTCCAACGGTGTCTATAACGTACAAGTTGCTCATGAAGAGCTGCCGCTTGTCGTTTTCCAAAAAACAAACAGAAGGAAATTGCGATGATATTGGCAGAGAATAAAATCCTCGTCAAAGAGAACCCTGAATCAATCCTTCCCGAGGAGATCATATACTTTAACGTGCAAAATAAATGCACCAACTGTCTGGGTCGCGATTTCACTGGGGAAAATCAAAGAGATAGCCTACGCAAGAGACAACAACTTCATCTAGGAATAAACCAGAGAGAAAACAGTCAAACAAGACTCCACCCGATGAGAAAGTAACTCGATTGGGGAATTTATCTTATTCAGAAATGGACAAGGTAAGCTGAATCAAAATCAACCACGAGGGTTAGCTCCGTTGGGGAATTTAGAAAAGAAACACATTTTCTGCCTAAGCTAACTTTCTACCTGGAAAGAACATATGTACGTTATTTGAATAAACAAAGTACGACCCAAAATCAACGGCAAATGTGGATGTGCATGCTGATATAAGTGTAAATGAATAAATGAATGTTATGCTGACAAAACAGACAGACGGAATAAGATGGAGATAACAAGACGTCACAGCAAAATAGATACTCGGCCAATCTTGAAAAGACGGAAGATAAACGGAACTGGAAACACAAAGCAACGTCGGAGGGTATCACGCTACAAGGCTCAAGTCTTCTGAGGAGAAAAGCATCCAAATCCAATCTTCTAACACCAATAGACCACGGTATGAGACAAAGCGTACCAAACTTCAGAAATCGCCCAAATGAAGATAACTGAAACAAAGCTTAACTGGGACAGCTGGGGAGTCACCAAACTTTGTACCACGAGAAACGCAAATTTAACACAACCAACACCTCATGACGATTTTGAAACGAAACATGCTCATCATGCAAGGATAAACTACTGTACTGCTTTGCATTTCATGGCTTGACCATCCATGGAACAAACTGTTAATATTCCTTTCGTTATCCACGACACATTTTTTTTAAAATAAGAACATTTTAAGTAAATTTGTTTCAAGTATTTCCATAAAAATTAAAATTTTGCCCACAACAGGTAAATGCTCAAATTTCATTAATAAGATGGTAGTTCGCTAACAATGCGACTCCAACGGTTTACAAAAGCTTGGGGAAATAGTACATGAAATAAAAGGTCATGCAAAAACAATGATCACTATTCTCCCTAACAACTTTGAATTCCAGAATGTGCTCAGATGCCAAGACTGATTTGACCAGAAATTTGTCTAAGCGAAATACTTCTTGACTGCATCGGCGTTCAAGGGACGCGGGAGTTCTTCACCGTCCATATTGGTGAGAATCATGGCACCTCCAGAGAAGACTTTCTTGACGACATACGGTCCTTCGTAATTCGGAGCCCACTTGCCCCTAGAATCAGGTTGGAAAGATAATATCTTCTTGAGCACAAGGTCACCTTCTCTGAACTCGCGCGGTCGAACCTTCTTATCAAAAGCCTTCTTCATCCTCTGCTGATACAACTGACCGTGACACAACGCTGTCAATCTCTTCTCTTCAATTAAATTCAACTGATCATATCTACTTTGACACCATTCAGCCTCAGAAAGTTTAGCTTCCATCAACACTCTCAGAGACGGAATCTCAACCTCCACGGGGAGTACTGCTTCCATACCGTAAACTAGGGAAAATGGGGTCACGCCCGTTGAAGTTCGAACTGAAGTACGGTACCCGTGTAAAGCAAACGGAAGCATTTCATGCCAATCCTTATAAGTTACCACCATCTTTTGGATAATCTTCTTGATATTCTTGTTAGCAGCTTCAACAGCTCCATTCATCTTCGGTCTGTAAGGAGAGGAATTATGATGTTCGATCTTGAACTCTTCACAAAGCTCCTTCATCATCTTGTTATTCAAATTCGAACCATTATCAGTGATGATCTTGCTCGGGATACCGTATCGACAAATGATCTGATTCTTGATAAATCTGACTACCACCTGTCTGGTTACATTAGCATAAGATGCTGCTTCCACCCATTTAGTAAAATAATCAATCGCTACCAAGATGAAACAATGACCATTTGAAGCTTTGGGTTCAATCATCCCAATCATATCAATGCCCCACATAGAGAAAGGCCAAGGTGAAGATATAACATTGAGGAGGGTCGGCGGCACGTGCATCTTGTCCGCATAAATCTGGCATTTATGACACTTCTTTACATACCTGTAGCAATCAGATTCCATTGTCATCCAACAGTAACCAGCTCTCAACATCTTTCTAGCCATTGCATGTCCATTGGCATGAGTGCCAAAGGATCCTTCGTACACTTCTTGCATCAGCATGTCTGCTTCACGTCTGTCTACACATCTGAGCAAGACCATGTCGTAATTCCTCTTATACAAAACTTCTTCATTGAGAAAGAAACTGCTTGCTAATCTTCTCAACGTCTTCCTATCTTTATTGGATGCCCCAGGCGGGTACTCTTGAGTTTGAAGAACACGTTTAATGTCATAGAACCACGGTTTGTCGTCGGTGACCTCTTCTACTGAGAACACATGAGCAGGTCTGTCGAGGCGCATAACTCGGATTGTAGGCACATCGTTCCAATCATTCACTTGAAACATTGAAGACAAAGTAGCTAAAGCATCAGCCATTTGATTCTCGTCTCTAGGGATATGATGTAATTCCACTTTGTTGAAGAAAGTTAACAATCTTCTAGCATAGTCTCTGTAAGGGATCAAACCAGGATGACGGGTCTCCCATTCTCCTTTGATTTGATTAATCACCAGTGCCGAATCTCCGTAAATATCAAGAATTTTAATCCTTAGATCCACCGCTTCTTCGAGACCCATAATACATGCCTCATATTCCGCCATGTTGTTCGTACAGTCAAACTTCAGTCTTGCCGTGAATGGGATATGAGTGCCTCGGGGAGTGACGATGATTGCCCCAATTCCATTTCCATAGGAATTCACAGCTCCGTCAAATATCAAACCCCAACGGGATTCAGGATCAGGTCCTTCTTCAGGTAACGGCTCTTCACAGTCTTTAGCTTTTAAGTACATAACATCTTCATCTGGGAAATCAAACTTGATGGATTGATAGTCTTCAATTGGTTGGTGAGCCAAATGATCGGCTAAAATACTCCCTTTGATCGCTTTCTGAGTGTGATACTCAATGTCATATTCAGATAACAACATCTGCCAACGGGCTATTCTTCCAGATAAGGCGGGCTTCTCAAAGATATACTTGATCGGGTCCATTTTGGAGATCAACCAAGTAGTGTGATTAATCATATACTGGTGCAGACGGCGAGCAGCCCAAGCTAAAGCACAACAGGTTTTCTCAAGCAATGAGTATCGAGACTCACAGTCTGTGAATTTCTTACTCAAATAATATACAGCATGTTCCTTTCTTCCAGTCTCGTCTTGTTGACCAAGCATACATCCCATGGAGTCTTCCAATATGGTCAGGTACATAATCAAAGGTCTTCCTTCCACTGGAGGAATCAAAATGGGAGGTTCAAGCAAATATTCTTTGATACTATCAAAAGCTCTCTGACAATCTTCTGTCCACACACATCCTTGGTTCTTCCGGAGAAGCTTGAAAATCGGCCCACAGGTAGCAGTCATATGAGATATAAATCTAGAAATGTAGTTCAGTCTCCCAAGGAATCCTCTTACTTGTTTTTCTGTCTTGGGTGCGGGCATTTCCCGAATAGCTTTGACTTTATCAGGATCTACCTCAATACCTTTCTGACTGACAATGAAGCCTAGAAGTCTTCCAGAACGAGCACCAAAAGTGCACTTGTTGGGATTCAGACGGAGTTTGTACTTTCTCAAACGCTGGAATAACTTCAACAAATGTTCCAAATGATCTTCCTCAGTCTGCGATTTGGCAATCATGTCATCCACATACACTTCAATCTCTTTATGCATCATGTCATGGAACAAAGCAGTCATGGCCCTTTGGTATGTTGCACCAGCATTCCTCAAACCAAACGGCATAACTCGATAACAAAATGTTCCCCACGGTGTAATGAAAGCTGTCTTCTCCATATCTTCCGGCGCCATCTTGATTTGATTGTAACCAGAGAAACCATCCATGAAAGAAAATACTTTGAACTTGGCGGTACTGTCGACCAATACGTCGATATGAGGTAATGGGAAGTCATCCTTCGGACTGGCTCTATTCAGATCTCTGTAGTCTACACACATCCGAACCTTGCCATCTTTCTTTGCAACAGGCACTATGTTGGCTAACCACTGAGGATAGACCGACGTAACAAGGAAACCCGCGTTGATCTGTTTTTGAACCTCCTCCTTAATCTTGTCAGCCATGTCGGGACGAGTCCTTCTCAATTTCTGCTTGATCGGCGGACACTCAGGTCTCAACGGTAAACGATGCTCCACAATGTCATTGTCCAACCCTGGCATATCTTGGTAGGACCAAGCAAACACGTCAACATACTCTTTGAGAAGCTCCAACATCTTCTCCTTAACTTCCGGGATAAGCAATGCTCCAACTTTGACTTCCTTTCTATCTTCTTCATCACCCAAGTTGACCAACTCTACAGGTTCTTCAAATGGTTGAATAACCTTCTCATCATGCTCAAGCAAATGGGAAATCTCAACAGGAACCTCTTCATCATCCTCTTCTTCGGCTCTGAATACAGGGAATTCAAAGTTGGGAGAGGGCATAGGATCATTGTTTTCGATGGTTAAGTCATGGACTAATCTGCACATATGATTATGCTTTATTTTAGAAATCGATTTGTGCAAATAAAACAAAAGGTTATTAATTAATTTTCATTGCTATTTCCCAGAAAAAGTGAAAAATAAAACAGCAGTGGACAAAATAACATTTTTATTCATTAAAGGGAAATGCTTGAAACAAAAAGCCCAGACATTTCTCTTTTGCCTTGGGCAGAGCAAAAGGAGTTATTTTCATAGCCCGACACAAAATACGTTTCGCCTTGGGCAGAGCGAATTTTTTCAAAGGAAAATAAACAAAACATTACTCGGAAATGTGCATAACCACAGGAACATCAACAACTATCCAGTTTTGGCAAGCCAATCCAGGCGTCACAAACACGGGCAAATCCTCCTCGGAATCATCATCTATGATAGCATCAACCTCAGGATGTACAAACCCTGCACTTCGGAAAACCTCTTGAATCGGACGAACAACCACCTCCTTCTTGACCCTTGCAGATATTGGATGAAAACCCAGACCTTCCCCAGACTTGTTCTCGGGTAATGTCAACACCTGGCCCCATCCTTCGGCCGAACCACTTTCCACCACTCGCCGCGCATCCTCAAAAGAAGAGATGGATGCCCCTTGCTTCTTCACTGTATTCTTAGCAACAGATAAGCCCTGGAACTGGGTCCCAACATCCTCGTCAGCATCAATAAAATAAAACGATGATAAATGGCTTACCACCATAGCCTGCTCTCCCCCAATCATCACTAGCTTCCCATGTCTTACAAACTTTAGTCTTTGATGGAGCGTAGAGGTGACTGCCCCGGCATCGTGGATCCAGGGACGACCCAATAAACAACTGTAGGCAGCACGGATTTCCATCACTTGGAAAGTGATTTGAAAAGTATGGGGACCAATCACTATGGGAAGATCCACTTCACCAATAACTGTCTTCCTGGAACCATCAAATGCTTTGACAATTACTCCACTAGGCCTCATAGGAGCACCTGGATATGAAAGTCGAGACAACGTAGTCTTGGGCATCACATTCAACGACGAGCCTGTATCCACCAACACGCTCGATAAGGTATCGTTTCCACAACTTACTGAAATGTGCAAAGCCATATTATGGTTTCTCCCCTCCTCCGGGAGTTCTTCATCACTGAAACCCAGATTGTTACACGAAGTTATATTTCCCACAATCCCATCAAACTGATCAACTGTCACATCATGGTCCATGAACGCCTGGTCCAAGACCTTCATCAAAGCTTCTCTATGTGCACCAGAATCTCTCAATAAGGCAAGCAAGGAAATCTTGGAAGGTGTTTGCAAAAGCTGGTCCACAATCTTATACTCACTCCTTTTGATAAGCTTTAGGATCTCATCCTCTTCAGGGTGAGGGATAGGTTCACTGGATCGGCCTATCTCAACCCTTGGTTCAACATTTCTTACTGGAATCTCCGCCGGTATGGGCCTCCTAACTTGAACTTCTGGTCTCCTCGACGGCACTGCTGCAAAAACACGCCCACTTCTTGTAACTCTACTCACATCGGCAATGTTAACAAAAGACGGTCTGGTTGGTATGGGGACTTCTACCCCATTCTCAATCATTGTGGCGTTATACTTGTACGGCACAGCTTGGTCTGAGCTGTAAGGCACAGGGCCAGGTGGGTAAATAATCAAAGGATCAATAGACGCAGTTTGACTGTTATAAGCAATCTCTACTGATTCTGGCAAATTAAATTGTGGTGTGATAACATTCACTTCATCTTCCGGATTTCGGTCATAGGTAATAGTGATAATTCTCTGATCTAGCAACTTCTGAATATCCTCCTTCACAATAGGATAGTCATCCTCTCTTGAACAAAACTCACAAACGTCATAATCATGCTGGTGCCTAACAAAGGCAAGTCTTCTCAAACTCTGATGTAACCTGATCAATGATTCTCTTATGTGCTCGACTTGAAAAACTCGGAACTTCCCCGGATAACCTTCCACCATATTCACTGAAGCTGCCCCATGTCGAGGCAAAAGATTATCTCTAACATTTGGATTAACATCCTTAAAAGACAAGATGCCATTCTTAATTAATCTCTGTACGTCCGCCTTCAGAGCAAAGCAATTCTCAAGGTTGTACCCCGGCGACCCTTGATGATATTCACAAAATTGATCCGCCTTGTACCACGGAGAAGCAGTGTTTGGCGCGACAGGAGGAGGCTTTGTCGTGATGAGATTCTTTCTGATGAGAGCAGGGAACAATTCAGTATACGTCATAGGAATGGCATCGAACTGCGGTTTTCTGGGTGAACGGTTCTGATTGTTGAACGGATAAGCCTGTTGTCGAGGCTGCTGCTGAAATGGCCGTGGTTGAGTTGGTGGAATTTGATGAGCTGGGGTCATCAAAGTTGGGCGGACAGCCGGAGTGACTGCCGCAACGTGAGAGTAACCTCTCCTAGGCCTACCTGGAAACAAAGCACTGACATCCTGCTCTTTTCTTTTCGGGAAAACACTTCCAAACTTCTTTGCACTGCTAGACGGACTCCCTTCTTTAACCAAACGCCCTTCGCAAATCCCTTCCTCTAATCGCATGCCCATGCTTACCATTTCGGTGAAGTCACTGGGTGCGCTGGCTATCATTCTTTCATAGTAAAAGGATCCTAAAGTCTTCAAAAATATCTTAGTCATCTCTTTCTCCTCAAGAGGTGGATAGATTTGAGCAGCAATTTCACGCCACCTCTGGGCGTATTCCTTAAAAGATTCTCGGTCTCTCTGCGACATCGCCCGGAGTTGATCCCTGTCCGGCGCCATGTCAACGTTGTACTTGTACTGATGGACAAAGGCTTCACTAAGATCGTTAAAGTTGCGGATTCGAATGCTGTCTAAACCCATATACCACTTTAGAGCAGCACCCGTCAAACTGTCTTGAAAATAATGAATCAACAAATCATGATCATCGGAGTACGTAGACATCTTCCTCACGTACATTGTCAAATGACTTCTAGGACACGAATCACCCTTATATCTCTCAAAGTCTGGCACTTTGAATTTCGCTGGAATCTTGACATTAGGAACTAAACAAAGGTCATGTGTACTCTTCCCAAACAAATCCTTCCCTTTCAATGCTCTAAGCTCCTTCTGCATTTCCTGGAACTGATCCTGAAATTCTTCCATTCTATCAAAAAGACCCAAACTTTCAGCGGGCTCGGCAGGATAAATTGGTTCATTCAAGTATGGCACGGAGTGGACCACAGGAGCAACGGTCGTCATAATTGGTTGCGGAAAAGGTGTTACAGACAGAATTACTGGCGGCATGGCAGTTGTCTCTGGTTGAGGAAGAGACAATGCAGGTTGAAATAGAGGTTGTACGGCAGGCTGATACCCCTCTGGCACAAAGTTGTAAGGCATTCCCCACGGAAAACCTTCCGGCATCTGATGTTGAAGCGGAGAGTTGATTTGAGTTACGGAGGCAGGAACTGTGACAATCTCGGAAACCACTGGAGTTGAAGTCTGAATCTCGGCAGCCGTAGTCGATGGCTGATTCTGAACAGCCACCAAACTTTCCACTAACGCAGTTAACTTTTCCATCTCAACACGAAGTGTAGCAACTTCCCCATGAAGCTCATGATTTTCCTGTTCCAAATCTTCCATTTTCCTATGACGATTGGCCCGAGTGTCGTATCGGTGAGACAGCTTGACAACCTTCGGTGGAAAAAGAACAAGGATGAGACTCTAGAAAACATGTGAGGTGGAATGTGAAATGATGCATGATGGCGATGCAAATGATGACTCATTTTAAAAGTTTTTCAAGGAACTTTAGTAATTTTGCATACATCAATGGTAAAGGAATTTGGAACGACAAATACTCAATCCATTAATCGAAAGCGATAAATTACAACTTACAATTTGGAACAGTAAATTACAACCTTGGGATAACAAATCCAATAATGAAAGCAATAAATTACAACTTCGAAACATGAAAACCATAATAAAGTGATAAATTACAATTTTAAAACATGAAAGCAGTAAATTACAACTTTGGAGCATGAAGCCCAAAATAAAACAATAAATTACAACTTCGGAGCATGAAGCCCTTAATAAAACAATAAATTACAACTTCGGAGCATGAAGCTCTTTTACATAGTTTTACAAAATGACATCAATAAAATAAACTAAAAGCTAAAGCTCACTCGGAATCCTCAGATGACGGACCAAACACCAGCTGTAATCGGAGCTTCTTGATCTTTTCTTCGTAAAAGTCTTCCATATCCTTCTTTTCCGCTATCAGTCGATCGATGATTTCTTCCTGCGGATTAGGAACGAGAGCCACGCTTACCGAACCTTCCCTCTTTCTTTTCCTTTCACTCGCATACTTCTTCAGCAAGGCATCCTTCTGACGAAGTTTCTCATCGTGGTCAACGAACCGGCCGTCTTGAATAAGCAGCAACTCCTTCTTTTCTTTTAGCTGTCGAGTCAGGACTCGATTCTCATATTCAGACATATGGTACTTTTCCTTCCAAGCATCCCTCTCGGACTTCATCCTAGCCAGATTTCCTTGATATTCTCCTACATCCGCGATAGGGATAACAACAGATGATGGTGCGATGGCAGGGAATAAAGGTTTCTCAAGTTTATATGGCATCTTGAGAGCACAAGCCCTAGCACGGACCCACTGCAGGTAAGGTTCCAAAGAAACGGCACCTCTATGTCCCAGCATATCTCTCCCTTTCTTGTGGATATGGCGCCAAGCTCCTTCAATCTCCCTCTTAGCAGCCTGATGATCTTGTCCTTCCTGAAGAAAGAAACCACTCACATGGATACTGTTCGGCTTATCTCTCATCGGGTACCCGAACTGACGGCGCGCTAGAACAGGGTTGTAGTTGATTCCACCCCTCGTACCAAGAAGAGGTACGTTGGGAAAAGCACCACAGCTATCAATGATCTCCACGTCATGGTAAACTCGATTGTACCAGTCAATATCGAAATGAGTGAGAGCCATAATCTTTGGCGCCCAACGCGGTTCTTTCTCGAGATCCCAGAAAGCATCGGACCCAGGTAAATGCGAGACGTACCACTGATACAGTAACGACACACAACAAATAATCATCCCTCCTTGATAAGAGTTTCGAAGATGGATGGAGTAATACGTATCCCCTAGTAGCGTAGGGACCGGATTTCCAATCAGGAAAATTCTGATGGCGTTGATATCCACAAATTTATGAACGTTAGGGAATAAGAAGAGGCCATATGCGAGTAAAGCAAACACGTCCTCGAAGGCAACAGTATCCTTTGTATCAGCAAAGTAACGAGCTTTCTTCAACAGAAACTGCGCCGGCAAACCCCGGATCCCCCCTTTCGTAGTCATATTCTCCTCTATCTCTGACTTTTTCAGGTGGGTGATGGTTGCTATCTCGTGAGATTTGGGCTCCTCTTCTAATCCAGAAAAAGGAACACGGTCGGCGATCGGCAAACCAAGAATATAGGAGTACTCCTCTAAAGTGGGCATCAACTGATAATTCGGGAAGGTGAAACATCGGTACAGGGGATCATAGAACTGAACCAACGTGTTGAGGATGCCTTTCTTCATCTTGCGCTTCATGAGCGGTACGATGGACCCATACTTCTTCTGAAAATCTGTCGGACTCTCTATCTTCGGAATCAAACTCTTCAGTTCTTCAATCTCGGGCTCCTTGAAGCTAAAGCTTCGAGTATTTCTCCTTCCAAGTTCCATAATACCCTGAGACGTTTGCAAAAATCATTCCAAAGTTCCTTGAAAAACGAGTTTTTTACAAAGATGCTGATGAATGCATGAATGAATGATAATGCAACAGTCACACACAAGTTTGCAAACATGGGGTTCAAAGGTTCAACGTTCAGCATGGAGTCGAGGGTAAAGCCCACCCACAGGTATGTACTAACGTTTCAATCACGCCTGTAAGACAAGGTTCTAAGAGTTCCCAGAGTCTACATTCCTCCTTCGGATATTACCAACGTCTTGATTACTCAATAATTAGCAATATTCTCAAGAGAAACCCATCCGAGCGTAGCATCGCGTAACAACTACTTCCGAATTACTCCGTTATAGTCTCCGCGCTACACCTAAAAGGCCAAGATGGGTTAGGGTTCTACGGTCCTCAACTTCTCGGGCTCCTAGGTCGAAAATAATAATGTCTTCCCGATTACTCGGTAAACAGATATTAAGTTCAAGAGGGCCTTCCATTGAGTGGGGGATCTCATGCCTCCTTCTTCGGGATTACTCCCTCAAAGTTAACATGACTATACCGCCCGTCCTATTCCTTAAGTGTTACTTAATCCGGGTATAGGATTCGTCCTTTGCAAAAAACCCAAACACCCCAATTTAAACATATAATCAAGCAAATCAAATAATAGGAAACAGATAAAACAAATTAGGCTTAACCCACTTAGGGATGGACCAGCAAGAGGTCAATCTTTCCCCAGCAGAGTCGCCAATTCTGTAGCGATAAAAAAATGTAGCGGGGTAAATCGAAGATCGAATTATTGATTAATTCGTCTCACAAAAGCAAGAGTCGCCACCGCGCTTTATTGTTTCCAAAGGAAAATGGAAAAGAGCGAAATAAAACCCTAAATATGCAATGTAAATAATAATAAAATACAAAGCGTTTTTGAAAAGAGATCTTATGGTTCGGGGGTTGGTTATACAATGGGAAGGTACTAGCACCCAATGCATCTATAGTACTCTATAGGAACCTTTTGAAATATCTGTTTTATTTAAAATTGATTGCTTGATTGAAAATAAATTGTTTTGGCCGAAACGGGATACGGACGGGTTTTTGAAGTTACGACGACCTAATGTCGAAGTTTTTGCTTAAAGGGCATAAATTTTGAAAAGGTTGAATATTTGAGGGAAAATTATCCTAAGTTTTAATGAAATGCGAAAGTTCGCGCAGTTAGACTTGAGGACATGAAGTCAACAAATTTACTGTTTTTTCCTTTGGATTTAAGCATAAACAGAATAAACAAATAAATAAATACACGGACAAAATATGCGAATAATGATTAAATAACGACAATTTAAATGATAGACTAAATGACGCGAATAATGTATTTTTATGATTTTTTGTTTAATGTTAACGGGAAGAAAGTATTTTTTATTTTTTACGCATTTTGATAGGGATAAAAAGCAAGAGAATTATTTAACGAGGACATAATGTTTTTTAGTTTTAAGTCATTAAGTTTTTTTTTGATATATTTTGATATTAATATTAATAAAGCAAGAAAATGAATTAATAAAATATTTTTTAAGTTTTTTCTATTTTATATGTTTTAGAGTTTTTGTTTAATAACGATGTAAGAGGAGAATTAATTAGAAAAATAAAATGTCTGCATTCTTAAATTCTATATTTTTTATGTATATAAAATGCTTATTCAAAAGATTAAGGGGTTCTAAATTAAATTAAAAGTTATTAATTTACCCTAATGAAATAAAATTAAAACTCTTAAATTAAATCCAAAATTAAACTAAGAGGTCAAATTAATTAATAAATAAAACTAGTTAGACATATCTTTTTATTTTTTATTATACTTATCAATTAATTAACATAAATAATAATTCTAAAAAGATTAGAGAGAATAAAAAGAAAGTGAAAAAAAGTGTATCAAAAATAAAAAAACAAAAAAAGAAAGGTATATGGGCTAGATGGTTGAAGGCCCACGCAGAATTCAAAAATGAGAGGGGGGTGTAGAAACAAAACGTGTGGGCTTAAGCTGGAGAAATGGGGTGAGGCCCATATGTTTTACAAAATGTATTAGGGTTAATTATTTTATCAATTGGGATTAGGGTTCTGCTAGGCAGAACGACGCATCTCTCTTCTCTTTGTCATCTTCTTCGCCTCTTCTTCTCCACACTTGCCTCTGAGTTTCGCTATCTCTTCTTGCCATGGCCACCCACTCCAACTCCTCTTCCCTCTAGCTGAACGAAAGAAAGGACAGCTACGGATTCGGTAAAATATGCTTCTGATTCGTTAACGCTTAGTTTCGTTTTTGCATGTTGATTCTGATTCCATGATTCTTATTCTGTTTGATTCTTATTGTTTGATTGAGGTACCAAAGAAGTAAAAAGGGAGAGGGCATCGTTACCTAAGCGGAGATGGAGGAGGAGGTCAGGAGCGAAGGAGGCCAGGCAGCGAGGAGAGGAGAAGCGCGAGCCCGCTTCGGTGACCGGTATTTTACGCGATTTCCTTCTTCTTCTTGCTGATACTGTATGCTTCGATCTTTCTCTTCTTCGTTTTCCTTGGTACTGTACTTCTGTTTCTCCTCTTCTTCTGCCTTGATACTGTATTTTGATGTTTCTTTTCTTCTTCTGCCTTGATACTGTGCTTCTGTTTCTCCTCTTCTTCTTAACCGTGCTTCTGTACGATATGCATTGGTCTGTGATAATGTTTTTGAGGCTTTGAGTTGTATGCTTTGAATGGCCAGTGATGGTAATACTGAGGCCTTGCTCGTTGCCTTCGAAGTTGGTTCTGGCTTGGATCGTTTCAGGTTTTTGATTGATGATGTTCAGGCTTGGGTAATAAATTTGACATGTTTATGAGTATGGTGGTTTCGTGTTGGTTGGACAGGTTGATGGAAACAAGGGAATAGGTCTTTTTGCTAGGCCATATTGGTTGTATGGTTTGAATTGGTTTTGTATGAAATTGGTTTTTTGGTATCTATTCGACAGTAGGATGATGATGTTGGCTTGAAGGCTCAATCAGTTTTGCAAGGTTTAGGCCATATGGTCAAAAATGGTTTTTGACAGTAATGGAATGGTTATGCAGGTTCTGTTAGCTTTTGTGTGTTTTTTTTTATAACTATTTTTTCTCTAAGTTTTTGAAGGCTTGGATATCTGTTTCTGATATGTGATTTCTTTGGTTATGTTATAACAACCCTCTCCTCTCTTTGTTTTACGTTACAGGCTGGAGGTTTTGAAATACTTTCCCTCTTCCCTGGCATACTGCACCAGACTGCTATCTCCAATTTGTTTCTATTCTTATTTTATGTTTTTATTTCTACTGGCTATATTTTTCAGTTTGTCTTGTATCTCTTTTCCTGCCTATGCCAAGCCTGTAAAACCCACACTTCTCCCTCTCTTTTTTTCTCTCAGTACAGCTTTGACAAAAATATGATATGTTGTGCTTTTCTGAAATTGCAAATGGCCAGAAAATGATGAAAATAAGGAATATTACATTGCTTGCATATGTTGTTAAACTGCATATTTTTGACTTCTAATGCAAAAGTGGCTTATGTTTTGTTTTCTACTATGTGGGCATAGGTTTACATTGGCATTTGCTTGCATATGTTGAGATCATGCAGGGACTTTGTATGCTGTATGTTTTTTTGAAATATGCATTTGGATTTTGAAAAAATGCAATTAATTTAAAACATGCAATTTTTGACAAAAATAAACTTGTGCATTCATTTAAAAATTCCTTTCTTTTTTTGTGAACCGGGAGAAATCCCGTGATTTGCAAAAAAGAGTAACTGATTCCGGCCATTGCTTTTAATGATGAACCTTAAATAATTTCGCTTTTTAATTATTTGTTCGAATTCTAATCTCTTTTAATTTTTGCAGGTAACATCAAGTGAGCAGACGAAAACGCATTGGATCGGAAGTTTTAGAATTAGGAATATTAGATTAATTTTTTTATTTCATTTTAGCTTTGTAAATTTATTATTGTAATCTTGTTGTAATAGATACAATATTTACATAATAATTGTACAATTAGAAAAAATGAATAAAATCCAATATTCGCCAATTAATTTCTTCTTTCTCTCTAATTATTTATTTTATCGTTTACAATTCTTTAATCGTATAATAATTGAAAACGAATTTCAACTACCTACATTCAGAATAATAAACAGATAAATAAATAATTATCATTGATCAATTAATAGCCTCAATTATTTAATTCATCATCCATAACTTTCTAAATTATAATAATTAAAATAGAATTTCAATTATTTAACTTAGAATGACAAATGATTAAATAATCGTTATTGACCAATAAACTTTTCCGAATATTTATTATATTATTCATAAACCTTTAAATTATGTAATAACTGAGAATGAATTCCAGTTATTTAAATTTAAGATAGTGAGTAATAAATAAATACTGTCTACACAATTAATGCGCCTCTTCTCTAATGTTTATTTTATTATCTATACATCTTTAAACTACATAATAATCGAAAACAAATTTCAATTATTCAAATTTAAGATAATAAATAATTAATAAACATTAGTTTAGCACGAATCGATTAAATAATTTAGTGTTCAACATAAATAGCTCTCGGCCTGAAAAAAGTTATGAATTTTAAAATCGATGGATCAAAACACTTGTAATGTAATGATGCAGGTAGGAGACGATATCTTAGGTCAAAATTTGGGGTACAACAACGACCTCTAAAGTGACCTATACTCAATGACCGTGTACGGAGGCAACCAAGTGGGGTGTACCCTAAGAGCGCGCATGTGCGAGTGTGTCGTTTTCAGTTATTTTTATCTTTGTACATGTTAAGGGTGATCTAATTTGATTTTAGGTTAAAACATTCCGTCTTGTCATGCATCCCTATTATCAAACATCTAGTAGTTATAATTTGCGGAAAATAAAATGCAGAATTTAAATTACAAGGCGTCGGGTATTTACATCGCCAAAGACAAACCCTTTGAAAATAAATAAAGCGATAAAAATAAATAAAAGTCCTATTTAACTATTACAATCCGGGAGCAGGTACATTATTGAATAAAAGAAAGTAAATCGCGGTGCAAAATTAAATCGGATGCATGATTAGGGTTTTGACCCTTTTGGTTAAAGAAAATATCCTTTTTTTTTTATTTTAAGAAAGAAATAACCTAAATTAATTACTAAATTAAATTAATAAATTAATTAATAAAAATAAATTATTTTTGGAGTTTTTGATTATTTAAAGAAATAAAATAAAATTAATTGAATTAATAATTAAAACCTAATTAAATCTAATTAATTTTAATTATTTGCAAAATAGGTTAAAATTATTCTAGAATTAAAACCTAAATTAATTAATTAGTATTTATTAATAAAATAAAAGTTAATATTTGATTGAATAAGAATATTTTTGGTGATTTTATTTAATAAAAGAGGAATTTTCATTGGTTAGAATTTAAATAAAAACAATAAAACAAATAATAAAACTAAATAAATGAAATAGAAGAGAGAGGGGTTTGGGCCTGTTTTGGGGGTATGAGTAGCAATTTGAAGGCCCAAAAACGCTGGCTTTTATGGACTTTCTGGGATCTGGTGCTTGTGCATTGACCAATGCCTTGGTGGACCTTCAGCTTTGAACCACCAGATCTGACCTTTGGCCATCTGGCCTTTGGATGCATGAGGATGCACGGTGGATAACAAGCCAACGCACACATAGGAACACCTGAAAGACAACATTAATAAGGAAGTGGGGGACCTGGGATTCGAACCCAGGTCCTGAAGGATAATGCGTTGCTCGCTTTGCCACCACGCTAAACTGCTTTGTTTGTTAATGTTATATGCAATAATCATAATATAACAAAACAAAATCAATTGGTCAGAAAAATAAACAAAAACGCGCGCTATTTTGAAAGGGCCAATGGGAAGGGGATACCTCACCGTCCCTGTCCTGGAATCTGCAAAAAAAAATACTTGTGGATTTGAATCCGCAGCTAAAAACGCAGGCCTATTCAAAAATGTTTTCTAGGTCATATAAATCCATTCCAAGAACATGGTTTCACTCGTCCTGGCTTCCTGATCAAAACCATGCCCTTCTTGTGGATCAATTGTTCATGAAATAGAAAACCCCAAAAACACTTCCAAGAACCCTAGCTAGGGCGTTTTGCATTACATGTTAGATAAACGAAATTAAATGATGCCAAAAGTTTACAAATGATGTGAGGATTACAAATATGCAGTTATTTCATTCAATAGATGCAAGAATGGTGAGTTTCGATTTCAAGAACAGAGCTATGTTTCGTGACACTTACAACGTGTTATGGAGTCTGAAGATGCTTGGTTTTGATCCAGATAGCTTGAGCGAGCGCCCAGGAATCAATTGAGATATGTCTCAGCTCTTGAAAACACCTCTAACTATGATTTCGATCTCAAGCTTTTTTGTGAATTTTTCAAATCTTGTTATGCCTCTCTCTGCACTTTCCAACCCTTGTTTCGTATCCCTTGGCTTGCTTATGTAATATGCTTTATATTAGGTCAACAAAAGTGATCCAAATCTTCTCCTATCAATGCTTGCATATTTGATTTTATCTCCCTTTACAAACTTGCAAATTTTGCCTAATTTCAATCTTTTTGCACATGATTTGGTTTTATTCGATTTTGATGATGTTAATGATTGTAATCAAAGCCTGAAATAGCCAACAGATCTTGTGTTATCAAAGTATTGGATTTTATATGATTTTATTTGATTAAAAATGAATAAATTCAATTAAAAATCAAATTAAATAATAAAAATAAAATATGGGCTCATGGCTGAAGCTAGGACACGTGGGCAACTATGCAAACTCAAATCAAGTGGCAAAGAATGGGCCCTTTTGACAAAATTTGAAGTTTTGGAGATATTTGACTTTTGGAAATGTTGCAAAAAAGTCCAACTTCAACAATGCATAACTTCTCCAATTTTGAACTTTTGGGAGTGTTCTTAGACTTTTTAGAAATCTTGAGATGTTCTCTAACCAACCATTTTGGTGTCATCTTATTTTGATATTCCATGCTAAAGTTATAAGCTTTGGAAAAAAAGGTGTTTTTGATGACTTTCAAAAATGACCTATAATGTCCAAATTCATAACTTCTTATGAGTGAATTTTTTGAACTTGGGGCATGAAGATGGATTGTATGAAATTGCATCCTATTCAAAATGAGCTTTGGATGAGTCATTTCTAATAAAGTATGAGAAAGTTATGCTTGGTCAAAGTTGAGTTGACTTTTCCTACAAAACCCTAATTTAGCAACTTTTGAATCTTGATGAATTTTGGAGCAACCCTTGATGAATCATGATCAACCCTTGATCAAATGATGAAATATCCTTCAAAATGAGAATGTTGACAAAAAAATCTTGAGGTTTGACTATTTGTAGGTCACAATTGACTTTTGCCCTAACACAGTCGATTTTTGGACTTTTGAGCAATTGACTGAGCAAACTTCCTCTGCAAGGCTTGAAATTTGTCATGGATGAACTTGGGAACATATTTAGGACATTAGTGAGCACTTGAGTTCATTTGGATCCAAATATCTTGATGCAACACAAAACCCTAATTTGGGGTTGACTGCCTTAGGAGATAAGTTGTCTGTCCAACTCTTGAGCAAACTTGAGCAACTTGGAGATTTTTCTTGCAATGTTTTGAGGAATATGGGAGGGAAAATTTTTGGGTACAAAACCCTCGAACGTGGGACGCTTTAGCAAAGAACCTTGGTTAAAAAGATCGTAGTCCCTCGATGACCCCGCGAAACTGCCTTCCATAAATGATTTTAGTCCCTTACGGAAGATTGCTAAAGCATCCTACAAGTTGCATTTATGATTGTACGATGACCTGCGCCTGTCCCTCACATCCAATGATAGGGATTCCTAATAACAAATGGTAGGTGTTGTACCCCAATTTTCCCCCTAAGATCTCTTCATCATATCATATCAATTCAATCACAACAAGATCACATTAGGGTTTAGTTCTTCTCCCTATCTTTAGCTTTTTCTCTATGAGGAATCACCAAGCACCTTGACTTGTATTTTATGATCATCCATGTTTTATATGGATTATCCTTTAACTAATAAATACAATGAGTGTTTGCCCCAATTGTTGATGTTGTAGGTAAAATTACAATACATTCCATCAAGATTGATCTAGGGATTCATGAGTTCATTTATGTTCCTCCCTTAACAAAGTTTCATTGAGATTCAAGACTCATCATTAAAGATGTTTTGAAATAATATTATGAAAAAGTCTTTTATGATTCATCATGCCTCAAGTTGTCAAAATTAGTTCAAAAGTACAAGGGTTTATTGAAGAAGTTTGACTCAATTGGACATGTCTTTGACTTCAATGATCATAAGTGCATATCTCCTTCAATTCTCAAGATTTGGAAGTAGTTTTTGTTGCTATGGTTTCTCCTTGTAATCCTCAAAATCTTATATTCACATGACAAAGATATTTGTGCCAGAAGGTTTGTCAAAATTGTAAAGGTTTCCTAAGGCATTTTCTTGCTCTAGGAGCTAGGGTTTTGAACTTCAAAAGGGTATATCTTGCTCATCTTTTGGTATTTTTGAGTGATTCCAAATAAATACTTTTATTCAAAGGGTTATTAACAAATCACTTCAAAGTTTTCAAAGAAATTTTGTGTGGAAGAAACTTGACGATGAAGAAAGATTACAAGTCCTCTAGATGAACCTTCAAATTCCCTTTATATGTCTTCAAATGATCATAGCTTGATCCATTTTTATCCCCTTGAGCCCATTATTTTTCCATAATGATCTTGAAGATGTTAACTTCAGCCTTTATTGTATGTGAAAAGTGTCAAAATGGATGGAAGATGCCCTAAGGATACAAAAGATTATAGGTCATTTCATGAATTTTGGCCAACTTAAACAAGTCATAACTCTCTCAATTTTTGGATATTTTGAATGGTTCAAGTTTCAAAATGTCATTCAAGAGGTCTAATTAATTCCATCTTTTATAGTCAAGAGAAAATTTCAAATGGAAGGCCATGTTTGGATGCAAGACATTATAAGTCATTTTTGAAGAAAAAACTTAAAAAATTTCTAAGTATGGAAAGTCAACCTCTTTTTCTCAACTTTGACTCATTACAACTTTCAGATCAAACATCCATTTGATCCCATTCTTTACACATTGTAAAGCATGTAATTTCCTCTTTCTAAAGCTTCAAGAATCATGTCCTAAGACCCCTTGAGTTGAGAATTCCATGGGTTTGAATTTGGCAATTTGAAATTGAATTTTTCACCAATTCAGAAATTTGAAACTCTTGTTTTGGCTTCTAATTGAACTTCTAGAAGTGATTAGTGCATCAAAACGCAAGGTTTGGATGAGTTTTGATAAAAAAAATGAGTCACATTTTCCCATGTTGCAGATTCACACGAATTCCCTCCAAACTTCATCATTTCACACGCTTGAGCATCCCATTCACTTCCCTATAAATAGAGGATCATCCCTCATTATTTCCTCAAGCTTGGAGAGCCAAACACACCCTGCCAAAACCTGACACGAACTTCAAATTTTTGAAATCAGTTTCTGAGATTTAAGCCTTTTCCTCCAAAATTCTTTGCACAATCATCATCCTTCATCATCACACAAACTCTCCAACATTTAAACCAAGCATAACAAGCTATAATTCAAGCTACAGAAGTCCACTTTCATAGCTTCATTCTTGAACTTCGAACAAGTAGAATTCTCCATCATTTGGATCCAAATGAAGCACTAACTTACTCTACTCCTTCTTCTGATTCCCGTGCTTCTTACAATTTTTAAATCCACTGAGAATTGAGAGAGAAATCTCAACTGAAAGGTGCTCGTATTTTCTGAGTTTTTGATCCATATCTCCTTGTGCACTTTATATAAATTTGGCGCGATGGTGGTGTTAAGATCGTCTTGAAGAGGAGAATCTAATGATACTAGTCTTGGATTCTAATTTTTCCATTTGAAAAAAACTCATTAAATCTCCATTGCAGGGTGTATGGAGGTTGAAGATGATGACATGTCTCGTCTCAACCAATGATAGTGCGTCAATTAGTTTGTTTTTACTGGTTGTCCTTTTTCTGATCCAATCCATTTTCAAATAAGATCCATATCAAGCACAACGCATCTGGTCGACTTGACCAACTTACTAACGCGTTTTGACTATTATCTGATGGTCCACACTTTTTAGTTTTATTTTTATTTTCTGATTTTATATTTTAATTGTTTTAAATTTAAAAAATTCATAACTCTTTTATTTTTTATCCAAAAATTATGAAAAAAATATAAAAAAAATAATTTGAATTATTTCT
The DNA here is from genome assembly GCA_948472305.1 of Vicia faba. NCBI lineage: Eukaryota > Viridiplantae > Streptophyta > Magnoliopsida > Fabales > Fabaceae > Vicia > Vicia faba. The sequence goes on along the minus strand of OX451736.1, from coordinate 1,055,660,324 downwards.
GACTTCATGAATATATTTTCATATTTTTATTTTGATGTTTGGTATTGTTGTACCCCAAAATTTGCCCTCCCATATTTCTCAAAATGTGTCAAGAAAAATCTCCAAGTTGCTCAAGATAGCCCAAGAGTTGGTCAGACAAGCTCTCTCCTAAGGCAGTCTTCCCCAAACTAGGGTTTCATGTTGCATCAAGATCCTTGAGTCCAAGTGGTCCCAAACTCTCAAAATTGTCCTAATATGTTCTCAAGACCATCCATGTCAAGTTTCAAGCCTTGCAGAGGAAGTTTGCTCAGTCAATTGCTCAAAGGTCCAAAAATCGACTGTGCTAGGGCAAAAGTTAATTGTGACCTACATACAGTCAAACTTCAAGATTTTTTGTCAACATTCTCATTTTGAAGTATATTTCATCATTTGATCAAGGGTTGATCATGATTCATCAAGGATTTCTCAAAATTCATCAAGATTCAAAAGTTGCTAAATTAGGGTTTTGTAGGAAAAGTCAACCCAACTTTGACCAAGCATAACTTTCTCATACTTTGTGAGAAATGACCCATCCAAAGCTCATTATTCCCTACAATCCATCTTCAGCTCCCAAGATCAAAATATGCACTCACAAGAAGTTATGAATTTGGACATTATAGGCCATTTTGAAATGTCAACAAAAACACCTTTTTTGTCAAAGCTTCTAACTTGAGAATGGAATATCAAAATGATATGAGACCAAAAGAGTTGGTTAGAGGACATCTCAAGATTTCTAAAAAGTCCAAGAACACCTCCAAAAGTTCAAAATTGTAGAAGTTATGCATTGTTGAAGTTGAACTTTTTTTGCAAAATTGCCAAAAGTCAACTATCCCTAAAACTTCAAATTTTGCCAAATGGGCCCATTCTTTTTCACTTGTTTTGAGTTTGCATTATTGCCCACGTGCTCTATCCTTGGACATGTGTCCATATCATATTTTTATTAATTATTTTTATTTTTATTTGAATTTATTTGATTTAAATCAAATAAAATCAAATAAAATCCAAAGCATTGATAACAATGGATCTTTTGATTATTTCAGGCTTTAATCACAGCTAGCAAGGCATTGAAACTCGAATCAAGGCAAGTTGTGTACAAAAAGATTCAAATCAAGCCAAATTTGGAAGGTTGTAAAAGAGAATCAAATCAAATATCCAAGCATTGAAAGAGAGAGATTTGGACAGGGTATTCAAACCTAATGCATTGTACAATACATAAGGGTCGTGTGCAGACCAAAATAAGGGTTAGAGATCAGAGGGAGAGTGTTTACCGTTGTTTTTGGTAAATAACCACTGATCTCCAAAAAGGCAAGTTCTTTTTGGTTTACTTACGAGATCAATCAGATTAATCCCAGGACATATGCTAATTTTTATGTAAAATGGATAAGCAGGAAGAACGCACGTTCGACCCAGAGAAAGGATGTTTAAGATTTTAGAAAAGTAAACAGAAGTATGGAAATGAAAGTAAAAGAGGTAAAAAAGATAACTTTGCAGGATAATAGTAAAGTAATGTAAAGGACTTTCATTAAAGAAAAAAGGTGTTTCCAACATACATTTCTCAGTCGTTATCCTTTCTCACGCATCAGTTACTTGGATAATGTTTGAGTGACTTAGTATAATAGGTTGAACACACTTAAAAATTACACAAGTTTCTTAATTTATACTAAAAATAGGTAACCATCGAGGGAACATTCTGCGCTAGGATGAAGACAAGTGTCTTCTGCATGTCCCTCGACCTATGGCTTTCAGCCATGTTGCCTCTTCTTAAACGCCGACGGAACTGCCTTTCCCTCCAATAATTCAAAATTCAAATAGTCCTCGTATCATGTGTCAAAGCGAGAATACTTTCTCTTAGTCGAGTGACATAAGTTTTCTTCAGTCGAATGAGCCCTTGGTCGAAGATTCCAATATAACTTAGATCTTTTCCTTAAGTTATTTCATGTGTCGAATGATACTTCCTGGCCTGGTTCATTCCAGTTATTTGGTCCAAAAGACCAAATATAGTAAGTGTCGAATTTGGGAGCCAACAAATTGCCCCCTAAGAATGTCTATTTCGACGCTCAAAGAAATAGCCATTCTTTGAACTTCCCATTCGACATCTGTCTTCTCAGTTGTCCACCAAGTCTTGACGTGTGCTTTTCGCCTTCCAACAGATGCTACACTCGAGAAAACCATCATTACTCTTTCTCCAAGATGTCTCTTCAAACATCCATTACCACGCTTACCATGATGACCATATTCCTATAACCTAGGCAAGCATGTCAAAACGTTTCCCAATGCCTGCACGGTAACCGTTTCACACTTCGCCACGTGTCCCACTGTGAAACATTAAATGGCCTTGACGAGGCATATCCCTCTTCTGAAGGCTATAAATACTTCTAAGCCTTTCTGTTTGGAACTTTTACCATTTCCATCGTTTCCAAATCCCTTGCTTTCTCACAACATTGTACTGTCAACTTCGTTTTTGTCTCAAATCCTCAACAATGGCTTTCCTCTCTAATGCACCAAACAATCCTCAACCCAAAAACGCTGATGATGTCCGGAAACCACCAGAGGTCTTTTCCACTAACCCTCCTTCTTCCTCGATTGATAGGTATGTCGCTGAACCCATGACGAAAGAATGGCGAGAAGAATATGATTCTCAACTCCTCATTCCCATTAGATACGGTGGAAACATGTATGCTATGTCTTGTCCGTTATCTTCATGCGTCGAAAATCCTTTGAAGAACCGCGCCTTCTTCCCTACTCACCCAAGGCTTAGACCCATAGGTTGCACGAAGAAACCTAGGGAAGACCCTGAAGATGCTACTCCGGCTAACCAGCAGCATCCTCAGACTACAGAGGATATCAACCTTCAGTTCATGAACAAAGGGAACCGAATCTTTCGATCAAGCCCTAACCTCTCCTCTGAGTATTCAGACTGGTTGAATAAAATGGAGAAGGCGCAAGCTTCTGTCTGGAAGGAGATGGGAATTTATGACCTGGTGATGTTGTCGAAGACAGGATTGCCTTACTGCCCCCTTATGCTGGTATCTTCATTGTACTTCTGGGATAGCGCACATTTCACTTTTCATCTCCCTTGTGGAATGATGACCCCCACTTTATTCGACATCGCTGCCATCACTGGTCTTCGACCAACTGGTGACTATTTCGATCCTGAAGACTTGTCTGAGGATGCTATTGGGTTTGCTGCTACAAAACCCACTTATACCACCTTTATAAACCACTTCCACGACAAAACCTCTAGTACTGTGTTGGAGGTGGAGCATATAGCCTTCTTGGCTATGTGGTTGTCTCGATTTGTTTTTTGTACTAAGTCACTTCAGGTGACAAAAAAGATGCTGACGCTCGCGATGCAGCTTCACCACAAATAACCCCTTTGCCTGGCCGAATTAATTATGGCTAACTTATACAAGTCCATAATTAATGGTGTGACTCAACTTAAGGTTATAGGGGACAGGGGGAGCCTACTTCTATCTGGTCCTTTTTGGCTTCTCCAACTTTGGCTCAATGCCACCTTTGAATCTTTCCTTCCTCAGAAGAACAAGATTAACGAAGAGGCCCCTGAAATTATGAACAGGAGGGTCGAAGGCACCAGGCTTGCATTGCTAACTCCCACTGATGAAGGCCAACAGTTTCAGAAGGATTTCACCATCTTCGTAATGATGTTTGCGGAGCGAAAGCGTTTTGTTTCGACCATGACTCCATTTGCCATTCGAAAAGTTGGTCCATAATGGTTCACCAGACCATATCCTTCGAATGAGGAGGATGACGTGACTGATGAGTTCGTGAGCATGTGGGAATCGTTTCTTTTCCCCATGATCATGCCCTTGAGATTTAAGAGCTCAAAAAATCAATTGAGGTTAATCTCTTATCAACCAAATCTTGTCTCCCGACAATTTGGTATTGCTCAATCACTTCCCTTACCTATTTATCCTCGAGAGAAGCTGCTACTTTTTTATAATGCAGACTACTCAGAAGATGCCGCTACCAAGCATATTGGTAGGTACTCTGGTCGAACTATACTGACCATATTCGACTTTAACCTCAAATTTCTGAGTTCCGTTCCCTTTGAGGAGTGGTGGAAACAATATTATGACGAAGAGTTCTTCGATGAGAAGGACTTTGCCCACCACCTACGTGAGGCGTTTAAGCTGGTTCTCGACAGGGTCAAGAAAGGTATTATTCTTTTCCATCTCTTCGCCTCAGATTTGTCTTTCGACACTCAATTAACTATAGTTGTCTTGTCTTCTGTTTAGCTGTCAAGAGAACCAGCTCGAAGAAGACTGCTGAGAGTACAAAAGGGGGAGATTCTGTCGTCAACCCCTCTCCTAAGGTATTTACTTTCTTTCATACCCTTATTTTTTATCTGACATAGGTACTGATCCTTTCGACTTGGTTTTCTGGATATTCAGAAACCAACCCCCAAAAAACGGAAGGTTCAGGAGATCCAAATCTCTAGCGATGAAGAAGAGGAGTCTCCTCTTGTTCCTTTGCAGAGACGAAGATTGAAGAAACCAATCCCTGCCGTCGAACCCCGTCCAAAAATCACGGTTAAGACTACAACTACGAGGCCTCCTCCTGTAGTCATCAACGAGCCCACTGAACAGGAGGTAATCGCTAGGTTAAACAATCCCAGCGAAAGTGACAACTCTAGTCCTGGTGCTGAAATCCCAGTCCAGGTATTTACTTTGACTGCTCATTATTTATTCCTCCACTCCCTTTTGCTTTATGAGGATTCTGAAAGAAACAAATTCCTTTTATTTCCCAGGACACTGCTGGCACTTCCAAACGAATTCCTACTCATGTCGAGGACTCTGTCACCCTCTTGAATAGTGAAGGGGATCCTACCTATATGCCTTCTTCGGCAAAAGGCTCTTTCATGAGTTCAGCTGACGAAGTAAATCAAACTTCTGAACCTCAGCATGAAACCATAGAAGAAGCCGATGAAGAAGAAGCTGCAGGAAACCAAGAGGAGACTAGGGTTCCGCTGGTTGATGAGCAAGAGAATGAGGAGGAAGGTATCCCTGGCGTTGAAACTGAAACAGAAAGGGAGACTGTAGAGATCCCAGAGGCTAACGGTGAAGTTGCTGAAGGAAACCAAAATCCTCCAGGCACTGAAGCAATTCCAAATCAAGTGGCCAACATGGTTGTTACTACCAACGAAAGAGTCCCTTCGACGGGATCCAGAACCAAGGAGGATTTGGCCTTGCTAAAACAACAAAATCCGTTAGGTTATCTGACTGCAATTCTATAAGGTCGAGAAAGTTCCTCTGATCACAGCGCCTCAACTGCATCTGGAAGATCTACTTCGACTTCTCCTCTCGACGAGGCTCTTCAGAAAGTTAAAGCACAAATCTTTAAAAGAGATTTGATGTTAACTTTAGAGGGGGAACCAGAGGCTCCGTCCTCTCTGAAGACTATCCTGAGGGCTGTCGATCTCCTTGTTGCTCCTCCGGATGTGGCCAATGTAATCTTGGACTTACTCTCCATTGTTGACCAAGCAACAACATAATATAACCACCAAAGAACTATCAATCGTGAGATTGAAGAAGCCAATGGTCAAGTGGTTGCTGCTCGACATGCTGCTACTGAATCAACTTCTAGGGTAAAGGATTTATCGAAGGCCCAAGAGGCTAGACAAAAAACAGTCGAGGAGATAGATCGAGATAATGCTCAACTGAGGGTGCAGATTGCAGAGTTGGAAGCTAAAATTGCTGTCAATGACAAAAAGAAAGAGGAACTTCTTGCTGTGAACACTGAATCAGAAAGCCAAGAAGAATTGGCTGAAGGGTTAAGACATGCCGATCGATCTCAATCTCTGGATGCTAAGCTCGAAACCCTTCACCAATCGAAAGCTCTATGTGATCGACGACTAGAATTACAAAGAATCAAGTATCTCCAGATTAAAGCTAATCTTCCCTTTTGAATCTTGTTTCTCTCATTTATTTAATCACTTTTTGTAACGATTTCAGAGCCATTTTGGCAATTTTAATGAAATTTTTAAGTTTCCATTTTGGCATTCTCTATTAACAGTGACTATATATTATTTATTTTTACCTCTTGAAGCATAGGTCTATACGTTTTCAGGTATTTACCATTCACCTTCAAGAGTCTTTGATCTTTGCTTAATTCTTCGATCTCATAGGCTTCGCCCGAGAATGCTTGAACAATCCTAAAAGGTCCTTCCCACTTAGGGGACCATTTTCCCAAATTTCTGTCCCTTCGATCCATTGGGAGTATTACTTTCCAAACTAGATCTTCAGGCTGAAACGTCTTGGACTTCACCCTGCGATTGTAGGATTTCTCAACTCGCTTCTTCTGCAATCTGAAAAGATCCAGAGCTTTCAACCTTTCTTCGTCTAAGTCTACTAGTTCATCCAACATCATGCTCCAATAGATTTCAGAAGGGATCTTATGATGTATATGAATCCTTTTCGCCTGCAGGTGGATTTCCACTGGTAACACTGCATCATGACCATAGGTTAGGCGAAATGGTGTTGTTCATGTGGCTTCTTTCAGACAAGTTCGACATGCCCACATGACTTGATCTAGCGTCTTGTGCTAGTTTCTGGGTTTCTTTCCCACACATTTCTTTATTAAACTAATCACTAATTTATTTGCTTCTTCGACCTGGCCATTAGCTTGCGCATAATAAGGCGTAGACGTTAACAATTTAAACCCCATTTCCGCAGCAAAGTCTTGCATCTTTCGACCAGTAAAGACTGACCCTTGGTCTGTAGTTATTGTTTCAGGGATTCCAAATCTGTATATGATGTACCTTTGAATGAATTCAATGACATTCTCCTGGTCTACATTGACTAAAGGAATCGCTTCAATCCACTTAGTAAAATAATCAATTCCCACCAGTATATACTTCTGACCTTTAGAAGATACTGGTCGAATTTCTCCAATGAGATCCAAAGCCCATCCTCTAAAAGGCCAAGGTTTCACAATCGAGTGAAGTTCATTTGCTGGCACATGTTGAATTCCTGTATGTTTTTGACATTCCTGGCATCCTTTTGCAAACTCAACACAATCCTTTAACATAGTGGGCCAATATAAGCCTTGTCGAAACAATAACCATTTCATCTTTTGGCCTACTTGGTGTGCTCCACATGCCCCAACGTGTGTGGTGGAAAGAGATATATATGCTTCTGTTTCACTTAAGCATTTCAAAAGCACACCTTCCGGTGTTTTCTTAAATAGTTCATTTCCCATCAACACGTAACTCAACACTCTGTACTTTATCTTTCGTTCTGTTGAAGCCGCTGGATTTTGTAAATAGTCCACTACAGGCTTTCTCCAATCTTGCTCTGTTAGATTGTCTATGAACGAAATTTCAAAATTTTCATGATCAGTGTATCCTAACGTTGTGGTCCTTAAATCCGACGGAGATAACTTAGTGGCGGTTACTCTCCCTCTAACTTCGATTGCTTGTTGTAGCCTATCTTTCGAAACTTTATACCCAGAAGCAATTTGTGCCAAGTCGTTGGCTGCTTAATTTTCCAATCTGGGTATGTGTCGAATGTTAACTACTTCGAAGCTCTTCAACAACCGTCTGGCTATTACGAAATACATGATAAGGTTTTCTTTTATGCATTTGTATTCTTTTGTAATTTGTTTTAGGACTAACTCTGAGTCTCCCATTATTTCGACTCGAGTTGCCCCCAATTCCAACAGGATTTCAAGGCCTACGATTAACGTTTCGTATTCAGCCTCATTATTGGAGCAATCCCCGTCTATTTTGTACTTAAATGTTGTTGGAATTTTGTTTGGAGAAATAATAAGGACTCCGACTCCAACTCCATCTTTATAACTAGAACTATCAAAGTAAAGTTTCCACGGTTCGATCTCCAAATAATTCAGTGATCTTTCTTGTATAGAGTGGTCGACTATAAAGTCTGCGACCACTTGGCCTTTTATAGCCTTGAGAGGCATAAAAGTTAATGAGTACTCAGTTAATGCAAGTGCCCATTTTCCAATTCTACTGTGCAAAATGGGTTTCGACAACATATATTTGAAGACGTCAAAATGAGATGAAACATAAACATTAACTGGCTTTATATATTGCTTAAGTTTTGTACATGAAAAATATAGACATAAACATAGTTTTTCAACTTCGTTATATCTAGTTTCTGCATCGTTTAAAACTCTACTGAGGTAATATATGGGCCTTTCGACACCATGTTCATCCTTCTGAGCCAGCATGCTCCCTAAAGTTTTATTAGACGCATCTATGTACATTCTCATACTTCTACTTCGACAAGGAGGCACCAAAATAGGTGGTTTAATGAGGTACTCTTTGATTTTATCGAAGGCTTCTTGATGTTCTTCCCTCCATTCAAATCCTCCTTTGTTGAGTCGAAGTAATGGCGAAAAGGCATTTGTCAGACAATGCTTCAAGTTTTTAATCTAATAAAAGTGTGTTTCCTTTTGGTTTACGAATTTGAATCCCTAAAGTCTTCAAAATCATATCATATGCATTCCATTCCCATGCACCTCATCACAGGTACCCATTACAGGTTTCTCATCTTCTTCGCTGTTTATTTCAGCATCATGTCTGTTGAAACGTCCACTGATCAAGCTATTAAGGCTCTATAAGCTCAAAACGCCCAGTTCTAGGAAATGTTCATGAGCCTAGCCAAGGGGCAGAAAGATCTGAAGACTCTTATCTTGAAGGATAAAAAGAAGAAGAAAAAGAAGACAGTCCTCCTGAATATGGGTCATAGGTTTGGAAACAGGTTGCGAGACGGAGTTGATCTGTCCCACTCATCTGGAGGGGGGGGGGGAGAACCAAGAAGAAAGGAGGGCTCCTAGCCCTGTGGTTTCTGACAACGAGACTGACTTTGACGAAGACCAGTATCCTCCGGCTGAGGATAAGTATAAACAGCTTGAACACCGGTTAAGTGCGACGGAGATCCAGAAGATACCTGGATTGGACTTTGGTGATTTGGGTCTAGCATCTGGGGTGGTGATTCCCCATAAATTTAAAGCACCAGCCTTTACTAAATACGACGGGGTCTCCTGCCCAAAGCTACACCTCTGTTCGTATGTTAGAAAGATTCAGCCATATACCGCTGATAGGAACCTCTGGATCCACTTCTTTCAAGATAGTCTCTCAGGGACTCAACTTGAGTGGTTCTATCAGCTAGAAGGATCTAAAATCCGTAATTGGGAGGACCTTGCTGCTGCTTTTTACAAGCAGTACCAATATAACGCCGACCTCGCTCCCACGCATACCCAACTTCAGGGTATGTCTATGGATGCGAGCGAAGGTTTTAAAGATTACGCTCAAAAGTGGAGAGATCTTGCAGGTAGAGTCCAACCCCGCTGGCTGACAGGGAGTTGGTGGATATGTTTTTGGGGACCCTGTCTGGTCCGTTTTTCAACCATTTGATCGGAAGTTCATCATCAGGTTTTACTGAGTTAATGATGACTGGGGAGAGAATTGAAGCCGGTATCAAGAGCGGCAAGTTACAGAAAGGTGCTTCGTCAAGTACCGAGAAGAAGCCCTTCAAAAAGGAGTCTAGTGCAGTTTACAGGTCTAGGAACCAAAGTTGACCCAAGTGTCGCCAATCAGTCAATGCAGTAGTTATCTCAAGACCAACTGTTGCCACATAACGCAACACTCAGCCAAGGGCAGAGAGGCCTCAAAGATAGTTTACTCGACTCAGCATGTCTTTATCTCAAATTCTGCCACAACTATTGAAGACTAACTTGGTGATTCCGAGGGAAGCTCCGAAGAATCCTAACACCACTTCACCGCTGTACAATCCAAACGCCCGTTGCGCTTATCACTCTGATAGCCCGGGGCATGACACCAATAATTGCTGGGCCTTGAAGAATAAGGTACAAGATCTGATTGATGCTAAGGAGATTAAGTTCGAAGCGCCAGAAAAGCCTAATGTTATGACCGCTCCTATGCCCAAGCATGGAGTGAATGTTATAGATGATGATGTGTTTGTGACTTCCGTAGAAGAAATTGTTACTCCCTTGATGACTGTGAAGAAGAACCTTCTGTTAGCCGGTTTATTTCCGAGCTGTGGCGAAGGTTGCCATCTATGTTCCGTCTTACCTACCGTTTGCCATCTTTTGAAGTCAGGTGTCCAACGCCTGATGGATAATAAAGAAATCTTATTCGAGAAAACTTTTGTTCCTTTGGTTCCTGTTAAGGAAGTTTCTATAATCACCATTTTCGCCAATTATTCCAAGGCTTCCTCGAGAAAGCCTGTTAGAATTACATCTGTTCCGAGAATCGCTCCACTGATCATTACTGTTCTTGGACCTATCCCCTATACGTCGGATAAGGCCGTCCCATGGAACTACGGGGCTGATGTGTATTATCACGGGGTGAAGCAAGACTTGAAGGATGAAGAGGCTGATACTAATGTCAACAATATTGTTGGATCTAGTAAAGTCACCCGAAGCGGAAGACTTTTCTCCCCTGAGATCTATCCACCAGTTGTCCAGAAGCCTATTATTATTACACCCCAGTACGTCTGCTACTGTCCCTGTTCATGTTCCAATTCTTACCCCTATCGCCGAGTCAACTGACACTCGGGGCAAAGGGATTACCAGTGAGCCTGCCCGGATGGAGGCACCGAGAAAGATCACCGTTGAAGCCTCTAGCCAAGATATAGAGGAAATCTTAAAGATCATCAAGAAAAGAGACTATAATGTAGTCGAACAGTTGGGGCAAACCCCGTCGAAGATCTCTATGTTGTCTTTATTTGTGTTCAGAGGCCCATGCTAAGGCTCTGATTGCTTTCCTGAAGACTGCACACGTGCCGCAGGAGACATCAGCTGATCAGTTCAAAGATTATGTGGCTAGTCTAACAGTAGATAATGGGTTGGGTTTCTCCGACGGAGACTTGACTGCTAAGGGGAATAATCACAATGATGCCCTACATGTCTCCATCGAATGCAGGGGCACTACTTTAGCTCATGTGCTGGTGGATACTGGATCCTCGTTGAACGTTCTACCCAAGAAAGCGTTAGACCGGTTAGACTATGAAGGGTTGGTGCTGAAGCCGAGTAACATTGTGGTTAAGGCCTTTGACGGGTCCAAGAGGATGGTACAGGGAGAAGTGGATATTCCGATTAAGGTTGGTTCTCAGATCTTCGCCTCTACATTCTATGTGATGGACATTCGGCCATCTTATTCTTGTTTGCTGGGTCACCCGTGGATCCATAAAGCTGGGGCAGTAACTTCTACGCTCCACCAGATGCTGAAATACCCAGTGAAGGGGAAAATTGTTACGGTACGAGGAGAAGAGGAGTACATGGTGAGCCACCTCAACTCTTTTCGGTATGTGGAGATGGACGTGGAGTTCATTGAGACCCCATTTCAACATTTTGAAGAAGTCCCCCAGACGCTGGCGTCGACTAAAACCGTCACTAAAGATCCTCCAATGAAGATGGCTTCCCTCAAGGATGCCCAAGCTGTTATTGAGAAAGGTGGGTGTGTGAATTGGGGCCAACTCCCTGATTTTGCACGTAAGACTAACAAGTTTGCTTTGGGTTTCACTGGAGAAGCTCAAAGGGCTGTATAGCGTGCACGGATCGGAGGACCTCCCCTGTTTATCAGCAATACGGGAGTAAATGCCATTGAAGATGATGATGAAGGGTCTGAGTTTGATAGCTGGATCTACCCAACTACCGACGACGGACTAAGCAATTGGATGGTGAAGGACTTCGTGCCAATTTCTTTTATCACACAGTAATAGACTTTTGTTTCGAATTTGTAACAGACAATTTTTAAACTTTACGGCCCGATGCCTTACCCGAGACACCATGGCTTTGTTTGTGAGGGCTTTATGTGTGTCATTTCCATATATCATTAATAAAAGCATTAGACATTTTCTTGCATTTCAAATTTTGCGCTCCTTGTTTTTCTTTTTTATCTTGCAAAACAACTATTTTACACACACACTCACATATACAGGTCTGAATCCACTCTGGATCCCACTGATAACGACTCTGCTACTTCCAGTTATGACTTCGAAAGTCCGATCAACCAAGCCGAGGACGAAGGTGAGGATGATTGTGAAGTGCCTGGTGAACTTGCTAGACTGCTACTTCAGGAAGTGAGGCCATACAGCCGCATGAAGAGCCAGTGGAAACAGTAAATCTGGGTACAGAGGAAAACAAGAAAGAGGTCAAGATTGGTGCAAATCTGGAGTCTAGTGTGAAACAACGGTTGATTCAGATGTTGCGTGACTATGTTGAGATCTTTGCCTGGTCTTATGAAGATATGCCTGGGTTGGATATTGATATCGTGGTTCACCGATTGCCTACCAAGGAAGACTGTCCTCCAGTTAAACATAAAGTCCGCTGAATGAGCCCGAAGATGTCTGAGAAAATCAAGGCCGAAGTTATGAAACCGTTTGTTGCCGGTTTTCTAGCAGTTACTTCTTACCCACAGTGGGTTGCCAACGTGGTTCCGGTGCCGAAGAAAGATGGTAAGGTTCGTATGTGTGTTGAATATAAGGATCTGAATAGGGCGAGCCCCAAGGATGATTTCCCTCTACCTCATATCAACGTTCTGGTTGACAACACCGCACAACACAAGGTCTTCTCCTTTATGGGTGGTTTCTCCGGTTATAATCAGATTAAAATGGCTCCAAAGACATGGAGAAGACTATTGTGATCGGTGGATCTGGAACTGACTGTTTAACGCTGGTTTCGCGTATGTCGCGGAAGCAAGAGTCGCCACCGTCTTTTATTTTCTCCAAATGGAAAGGACAAAAGCACAGAAAAATTCCTTATAGAGATTGCTCTCGGTTCGGGAGGTTGATTATAGAAAGGGAAGGTGTTAGCACCCTTTCTATCCATCGTTATCCATGGGCTCTTAGATACTTGCTCACTTGTGTTTTCAAAATGGTTTGTTTGCTTTTCAACTGTGGGTTTTAAAAAAAGTTTCTTTGAAAATTTCAGTTCGACTCTTGTATCAGTCCTCAAGAGTGTTTGAAAAGTTGCTTTCGAAAGCTTTTTGAAAAGTGTTGGTGTGAAAAGTATTTTTTGATTTGTTTTGAAATTAGAGCAAGTATCTACGAGTTGTCTACCTACCCTAAGGAATTCGTCTGTGTAAATGTCCTTAAAGTAGTGCCATCCCACCATTGAGAGGTAGGTAGCACCACCGTTGGAGGTGTTCGGGTCAATTCGAGGGTTCGGGACATGGTGATCACCAGAGCAATAGGAAGACACCTTAGAAGCTACCCTCATGCCATGTTCATGGACATGAGGACTTACTAAAACATCCTCTACTCGACGACCACCTTTCGAGGGGCAAGGCAACAATGAGGCGTACCCTAGGGGTGGTGTGTGATTTGTGTGTCGTTTTCAGATATTTTTGTCTTGTTCATGCATTGGTGATCTACGCGTTGTTTTTATTTTTGGCATTCATTCTTTCATGTGAGTTATTAGCAGTTAAAAGATGCAGAATTAAAAAGTCCTACGCTATTACAAAGGCGCGGGTCTACATCGCCAAATTAATCCAGGACCTGATTTGAAATAAAACAAAAAGCGGAAAATAAATACCCTAATTGATCTATTACATAGCTTTGGGAGAATTACATGAAATTTATAAAAAGGAAATAAAATAAGCGCGCGAAATAGAATTACGATCGAATGCGAGGGCGTTGGACCATTTTAAAGAAATTAAATTACAATTAATAAATTAATTAAGTTTAAATAAAAAGCAAGAATTTTTGGAGTTTTTTTGTATTTATGGAGTTTAATGAGAATTAATGGAATTAAAAACCTAATTCTATACTATTTTTTAGTTTATTAAAAAATGTTTAAGTTTGTACTCTAATTTTAACCTAATTATTTACATGGCAATTTATTTACAAAATAAATAATTAATTATTAATAATGGTAAAAGAAAAGAAAAAGGATAAAAATACTTAAAACCCTAATTCTACATTTTTTTAGTTTATTAGAAAAAACATTAAAATTGAACCTAGAATGAAAAACTAAATTAATTAATAGAATTTATTTATAAAAACATTTAAATAAAATATATTTATATTTTTGTCTTTCTGATTTTTTGTATCTTTATTATATTATAAAAATTAATTTGGAGGAATTAAATGAAAACAAATAAATTAAAAAAACAAATAAATAAAAAAAAGAATGAAAGAGAGAAATGCAAACAAGAGGGGGTTTGTTGACCCAATGGAGGTGTTGTTAGAATGGTTTGGCCCATTAGATGGAGGCCCCTTTTGACTTTTCAGGCTGGCGTGTGGAATGTTTGACCTATGCACATGGTGGTCTCCAGATCAAGGCCATTGGATTGATGCTCTGAGACACGTGGCACGCTTGGATAGTGGATGTATGGTAGACTTCTAAAGGGAGCGCTACATGTAAACAAGGAAAGAAAAATAATATGGAGAAAGGAGGGGACCTGGGAATCGAACCCAGGTCCCAATGCTTACCAAGTGCACGTTCCACCAACTGAACCATTAGCGCGCGTTGTACATAGAATAAAGAATAAATAATATAAAAGAAAATTGGCGTTAGTGACATAGAAACAAAAAAAATGCGTGCTGGAATTCAAACTGTCCAATCAGGTCTTGCCACATGATCTTCTTCTTCGTTCGTCCCTGAAATAAAAAGAAGTAGCGGGGGTTTTAAACCCCCCCAAAACACAGTCTTTTCCAAAATAGCGAATAGCTCGTGTGGCCATATAAATAGGGCGCGACTAGTGTATTGAATTAGTCCAAACGTCCTGATTCTAACCATGGTACTGGGATGTCCTGATTTTACAGTATATGCAAACGCCCAATTTGAAACTTGAGAAACCCTAAAACATTTCAATGGCATATTTCGCTACAAGCATTGTTAGTCAAATTAAAGGTTACCATTAGTCTCAGAACCTTCATATTAGTCTAAATCAATATTCAAAATGTATCAAAAATGTATGCATATTAGAATACGATTATGGATAAATTTTGAGAAAGTTTGACATCTATATACCAATTCTTGAGGCGTGGTGACTGGAAAAAGATTCAGAAAGCTTCCTTGATGCTTTGGCAAGCTATTGGAATTATTACTTTTCTTTGAATCGTGCTAGAATGCAGTTTTCAGTTTTGAGATTTTTCACAAAAAATGCCAAGTTGTATTTGATGTGAGGCGCAACTTCAAGGTTCCAGGCATTAGGTTTGCATTCTGACTTATGTATGGGATGAATTAGGGTTGCAAATCCAGTCCAAAAACCCTTGTAATCATGAATCAAATATTTGATTTTTTATGAAATTTTTTCAAATCTTTTTCATGAAGAACATGCCAAGTTTGGAAGATTTTGCTCTTGTTGATTGACACACGAAATAATGAGCATGTGATAGACCTATTTTCTGCACAAAAAGATTTAAACACATTTGTTTAGTATTTTTTTTCATATTTTATTTAATTAAATGAATTAATGTTGATAAAAATTCAAATAAATAATAAAAAATGATGAAATAAATCCCCTTTGGGCCAAATGGTCGTGCATAGCCTTTGGATAATGATTCTTGGATGAAAATGTGGCCCATTAGCAATTTTGAGGCATTTGAAGTAAAGTTGACTTTTCAAAATTCCCAAAAATTTCCCAACTTCCACAAGGCATATCTTGCTCAATTTTTAAGATTTGATCATGTTCTTGGACATTTTGGAAAGGTCTTGAAGTCCTCTAACCAATGCCGTTGGTACCATGTCATTTTGATTTACCAATATCAAGTTATGGTCTTTGACTTAAAGTCCCTTTTTGTTGACTTTTGAAAATGACCTATAATGTTGAAATTGACAACTCTTTGTGAGAGAATTTCTTGGACTTGAAGTGTGAAGAGGAGTTGTAGGAAATGTCTTTCTCTTCAAAATGAGCTTTGGATGGAATTTTTCTGATAAACCATATGGAAGTTATGCCCTGGTCAAGTTACAGTTGACTTTTTCAACTGTCCAAATATGGAAACTTTTGCATCTTGAGACTTTTTGAGCCATGCCTTGAGAATCATGATCAAGCATTGATCAAATGGTGTTTGTGGCTTCAAAATAAGATGTTGATCAAAAATTTGAACTTTTGACTGTCAAATGACCATTTTACCCCTACAGTTGACTGCTGAGCAATTAGGGTTTTTGACTGTGCCATTTTGTGCTGTAAGTCTTGAAACTTGGTATGAGGATGCTTGACCATGTTTATAGGCATGTGGGACTTGTTTGGACCCTTGGAAACTTCATTTTCTTTGTCAGAACCAAAACCCTAGTTTTTGACTGTTAGGAGGCCCTTGAACTGTGCAACCCTTGGGGAGATTTTGAAGCATGTTCTTTGCAAATTTTGAAGAATATGGGAGGGAAAATTTTGGGGTACAACAACTACCTTTGTTACTTAATGGGGTACCTTTTGCTACAAGGTCATGCCGTTTGGGTTGAAAAATGCTGGGGCAACGTATCAGCGCACCATGGTCGCTTTGTTCCACAACATGATTCATCATGAGATTAAGGTATATGTTGACGATATGATTGTAAGGTCCCAGACTGAGGAAGAACACCTTGACCATCTTCAGAAGTTGTTTGACAGGTTGAAGTTGTACAAGCTGAGGTTAAACCCGAAAAAGTGCACCTTCAGGGTGAGATATGGTAAGCTGCTGGGTTTCGTCGTAAGTGATAAAGGTATTCAAGTAGATCCTGCAAAGGTGAAGGCTATACATGAAATGCTAGCTCCCCGAACGGAAAAATAAGTCAGAGGTTTTCTGGGACATTTGAACTATATTGCCTGATTCATCTCACACCTAACTGCTACTTGTGAGCCAATCTTCAAGCTACTGAAGAAAGATCAAGTGGTAAGATGGAACGATGAATGTTAGGCCGCTTTCGAAAGGATCAAAGAGTATCTCCAAGAGCCACCTATTTTGATGCCTCCAGTTGAAGGGAGACCTATGATCTTATACTTGACAGTACTCAATAATTTAATGGGGTGCGTGCTGGGGCAGCATGACGAGTCTGGCCAAAAAAAGCATGCTATTTACTACCTTAGAAAAAAGTGTACCGACTGCGAGACCCGATACTCGTTGCTTGATAAAACTTGTTGTGCTTTGGCATGGGCTGCTTGCCGGCTGAGACAATATATGCTGACTCACACTACTCTATTGATATCAAAGATGGATCCAATCAAGTATATCTTCGAGAAGCCTGCCTTGTCTGGAAGTATAGCGAGATGGCAGATGATTTTGACTGAGTATGACATCCAATACACGACCCAAAAAGCAATCAAGAGGAGTATGTTGGCAGATCATTTGGCACAACAGGCAGTGGACAATTACCAGTCTATGAACTTTGAATTCCCGGATGAGAATATCATGTTGGTAACTGACTGTGAAACACCTGGACCGGATGAAGGACCTGAGGAGGGATCCCGATGGCCTATGTACTTTGATGGAGCTTCCAACGCTTTGGGTAATGGCATTGGCGCCGTGATCATATCTCCTGAAGGATCTCATACTCCGTTCACCGCCCGACTATGTTTCAACTGCACCAACAACACGGCGGAGTATGAAGCGTGCATTATGGGTCTTCGAGCAGCTATTGACCTAAGGATTAAGTTCTTAAGTGTATTCGGAGATTCCGCTCTCGTGATCAGTCATATCAAAGGCGAGTGGGATACGAAACACCCTAATCTTATTCCTTACAAGGAGTATGTGTTGACGTTGCTTCTACACTTCAAGGAGATAACCTTTGAACACTTCCCTAGAGAGGAGAATCAGTTGGTGGACGTGCTAGCTACGATGTCTTCTATGTTCAAGGTTAGATGGGACAATGAAGCTCCCTAGATTACCATTGAGAGGTTGGACGGACCTGCACATTGCTGCGACATTGAGACTAAAGAGGTAACAGATAAACCCTGATTTCATGAGGTAAATAGGTATCTTGAGGCTCAGGAATACCCCGAGGGTGCATTTGTTAATGATAAGAAGTTTCTGAGGAGGTTTGCGGCGAAGTTCTTCATCAGCAATGTCATTCTTTACAAGCATAACCATGATTCAACCTTACTATGTTGTGTAGATAAGAATGAAGCAGAAAGGATTATGGTAGAGTTACATGAAGGTACTTTTGGAACCCATTCCAGTGGACACACCATGGCAAAGAAGATCCTACGGGCAGGATATTATTGGTCCACAATGGAAGCCGACTGTTATCAGCATTCTCGGACTTGTCATAAGTGCCAAGTCTATGATGATAAGGTGCACATACCTCCAGTATCTCTGAATGTCTTGACAGCTCCTTGGCCTTTTTTAATGTGGGGCATCGACATGATCGGCGAGATCAGACCTAAGGCATCTAACGGGCATCGCTTCATCCTGGTAGCTATTGATTACTTTACGAAGTAAGTTAAAACAACTTCATTTACTACTATGACCAAGAACGTCGTGGCACGGTTCATTCGGCACAATCTGATCTGTCGATATGGTGTACTAGAGAGGATCATTACGGACAATGGTACAAATCTCAACAATAAGATGATCACCGAGCTCTGCAAGCAGTTCAAGATACAACATCATAACTCTTCTCCTTACCGGCCGAAGATGAATGGGGCTGTAGAAGCGACTAATAAGAACATTAAGAAGATTGTGCAGAAGATGACAATGACGTACAAAGACTGGCACGAGATGTTACCATTTGCTCTTCATGGGTACCATACCTCAGCGCGAACGTCAACAGGGGCAACACCCTATTCCTAGGTTTATGGCATGGAAGCAGTCTTGCCCATTGACGTTCAGATACCCTCTCTTCGGATTATGAAGGATGCAGGTTTGAGCGAAGATGACTGGATTCAGACCCGGTTTGATCAGCTGAACTTAATCGATGAAAAGAGGCTTACTGTTATTTGTCATGGTCAGACGTACCAAAAAGCGGATGATCAAGGCATTTAACAAGAAAGTTAGACGACAAGAGTATCAAGTTGGGAACCTGGTTATCAACCGCATCATTCTACCTCAAGGTGATCCCAGAGGCAAATGGACCCCTACGTATAAAGGGTCATTTGTGGTTAAGAACATTTTCTCAGGAGGAGCTATGATTCTAACCACCATGGATGGTGACGACCTTCCTCACCCCGTCAATGTAGACATAGTGAAAAGATACTACGCATAATCAAAGACCCGCTAGGTTGACTGGCCTAGGCAAAAATAAGGGCTTCCCGGCGAACCAAAAGGGTTCGGGCAAAAATAAGGGATGAAAATGAAAAATCTATACACCCGGCAATTCGAAAACCTGAAAAGGCGGCTTGGGCAAAAATGGGTATCCCGGTGGACTGAAAACCCGAAAGGGAGGTCCAGGCAAAAGTTAGGGATCAAAGCGTAACACTATGTCTCATTGGATCACCTCGCGACCAGACTTCGGTATCAACCATCAAGCTCGGGCGGCACTAATCAATCTGATCTACCTTCAACCAAGTAGAAAATTGATGAGATGCTCGAGTACATAAAGGAAATAGCAGAGTTGGAACCCAGTGGGATTGTTCACATAGCTGTTTTTCTTTGTTTTCACAAATTGTATAAACACTATTGTTCGGCGGCGTTCTCTTACTAGAAAGTCAGCCTCTTGTACAAAAACGCCTATTTACAGGCTAACTTCAAAATTAATACAAGTTATTTTCACAAATAAAATTCAAACTATTTTCCTTTTTCTGTCTTGTTTTACAAAGAACGTCCAATGTTTAGTTTTTGATATATGCATTTGACATTGATTGCTGCTTATAAATATTTACATACGAAACAAAAGACGATTACTCGTAATATCAAAAACAGGGGCAAATGAGAAATGTCCAAGCCGTACAGTTGCTCTGTCCACTAGGTATAGGGATAAACTTAGCTGGAGGAAATAATTGAAAGTACATTCATTCCCCGCAGAGTAAGAGAAAGACAATGGTGTTAGCTCTCCCCAACTAAGACTCGCAACTGCGAATGAATCGGTAATATTCTCCCCAAGTAGAGTTTATCTACCATCAGCACTGAAAAGTCTTATCATCCCCAGCGGAGTATAAAAATATCCCCAGTGGAGTTTGAAGAATTGACCCCAGTAGACTCTGGAAGATTACCCCCAGTAAAGTCTAAAAGAGGCTATCCCCAGTAAGGTTCGCTACTGGAAAATCATCCCCAGCGGAGTTCTTTCCTTTCACAAACAGGAATTCAATCCCCAACGAGGTTCATTATCACCAGCAGCGGTAATTCATCCCCAACTGAACTTATCAACGGAATCCTCCAACAGAGAATCTCTTCCCCACAGAGTCATTCTCTCGTCAGTTTATTCCCCAGAGAAGTTATTCTCTCCTGTAGGTTTATTCTCACAATCATCTTCATCCACTATCTCCAGCGGAAGCTAAGAATTCATTTCTTTTCTCCAACAGCAATCCGGGATTTATTTTCCCCGGCTAAAAACATCACATTTTCATGCATCATGACATACATACGCATCATACGGCACAATCTCATTTATTTTGAGAGCATCATTTCTTGATACATATCATGCATTACATACAACTAACCTTTATCTTTCAGGAAGGATACGGTTAAATTCTCACAAAGTTCAAGCTATAAAGCTTCTACCTCAATCGAGTTACAGACAAGTTCCTAAATCTCGATAGATATTTCATCAGTTGAATTACGGACGATGTTCCTAAATCTCAACAAAGTAGTTGAATTACGGACAAGCTCCTAAATCTCAGCGAAGTTATTTTCTCAGTTGAATTATGGACAGGCTCCTAAATCTCAGCGAAGTTGTTGAATTATGGATGAGCTCCTAAATCTCAGTAGATTATACCTCAGTCGAATTATGGACGAGTTCCTAAATCTCGACAGATATTACCCTAGTTGAATTACAAACGAGTTCCTAAATCTCGACAGAGATGTTCCCTCAATTGAATTACGGATGAGCTCCTAAATCTCGACAGAGATGTTCCCTCAGTTGAATTACGGACGAGCTCCTAAATCTCGACAAAGATGTTTCCTCAGTTGAATTACGGACGAGTTCCTAAATCTCGACAGAGATGTTTCCTCGGTTGAATTACGGACGAGTTCCTAAATCTCGACAAAGATGTTTCCTCGGTTAAATTACGGACGAGTTCCTAAATCTCAGCAGAGATGTTTCCTCAATTGAATTACGAATGAGTTCCTAAATCTCAGCAGAGATGTTTCCTCAATTGAATTACGGACAAGCTCCTAAATCTCAACAAAGTAGTTGAATTATGAACAAGTTCCTAAATCTCAGCAAAGCAGTTGAATTACGGAGAAGCTCCTAAATCTCAACAAAGTAGTTGAATTACGAACAAGTTCCTAAATCTCGGCAAAACAGTTGAATTACGGACAAGCTCCTAAATCTCAACAAAGTAGTTGAATTACAGACAAGTTCCTAAATCTCAGCAAAGCAGTTAAATTACGGACAAGCTCCTAAATCTCAACAAAGTAGTTGAATTACGGACGAGTTCCTAAATCTCAGCAGAGATGCTCCCTCATTTGAATTACGGACGAGCTCCTAAATCTTAGCAGAGATGTTTCCTCGGTTGAATTACGAACGAGCTCCTAAATCTCAACAAAATTGATTCCCCAGTTGAGTACGGATGATTGAAGTTCCTAAATATCCACAAAGACGACTCACCAGCAGAATGACGGACGACAAAGCTCCTAAAATTCTACTTCTCTCAACAAAGATCAGACTTCCCCAACAAAATATTCCTCAATAACAGGTATACAAGCTCTCGCTAAGGAATTTCTTATGCGATCGACACTCTTCCAAATGACATCTATAATCCCATTCCCGGCACCACAAGATAATTACCACTTCACGCGAGTGCAAATTTCTAGGCACTCTAGTGTTCAATCCACTTCCACCTTCGGATTACGAAAGGCACGAAGGCCAATCTGCATCCTCAGGTTTAAGAAGATTGAACAGGGGAAGCTGTTGTACCCCAAAATTTTCCCTCCTATATATTCTCAAAATGTGTCAAGAAAAATCTCCAAGTTGCTCAAGATAGCCCAAAAGTTGGTCAGACAAGCTCTCTCCTAAGGCAGTCTTCCCCAAACTAGGGTTTCTTGTTGCATCAAGATCCTTGAGTCCAAGTGGTCCCAAATTCTCAACATTGTCCTAATATGTTCTCAAGACCATCCATGTCAAGTTTCAAGCCTTGCAGAGGAAGTTTGCTCAATCAATTGCTCAAAGGTCCAAAAAATCGACTGTGCTAGGGCAAAAGTCAACTGTGACCTACATACAATCAAACTTCAAGATTTTTTGTCAACATTCTCATTTTGAAGTATATTTCATAATTTTATCAAGGGTTGATCATGATTCATCAAGGATTTCTCAAAATTCATCAAGATTCAAAAGTTGCTAAATTAGGGTTTTGTAGGAAAAGTCAACCCAACTTTGACCAAGCATAACTTTCTCATACTTTGTGAGAAATGACCCATCCAAATCTCATTTTGAAGAGGATGCAATTCCCAACAATCCATCTTCAGCTCCCAAGATCAAAATATGAACTCACAAGAAGTTATGAATTTGGACATTATAGGTCATTTTGAAATGTCAACAAAAACACCTTTTTTGTCAAAGCTTCTAACTTGAGCATGGAATATCAAAAAGATATGAGACCAAAAGGGTTGGTTAGAGGACATCTCAAGATTTCTAAAAAGTCCAAGAAGACCTCCAAAAGTTCAAAATTGTAGAAGTTATGCATTGTTGAAGTTGGACTTTTTTGCAAAATTGCCAAAAGTCAACTATCCCTAAAACTTCAAATTTTGCCAAATGGGCCCATTCTTTTTCACTTGTTTTGAATTTGCATTATTTCCCACGTGCTCTAGCCTTGGCCATGTGTCTATATCATATTTTTATTAATTATTTTGATTTTCATTTGAATTTATTTGATTTAAGTCAAATAAAATCAAATAAAATCCAAAGCATTGATAACAATGGATCTTTTGATTGTTTCAGGTTTTAATCACAGCTAGCAAGGCATTGAAACTCGAATCAAGGCAAGTTGTGTACAAAAAGATTCAAATCAAGCCAAATTTGGAAGGTTGTAAAAGAGAATCAAATCAAATATCCAAGCATTGAAAGAGAGAGATTTGGACAGGGTATTCAAACCTAATGCATTGTACAATACATAAGGGTCGTGTGCAGACCAAAATAAGGGTTAGAGATCAGAGGGAGAGCAAGAACAAAATTTGCAAAAATACCAAAAAAGTGGGAGATCGAAACAGGGCTTAGGAGTAGTTTCAAGGCTTGGCAATTGTCTCAATCGTTTCCTGGTAGCTTCCACAACTTGAACCAATCAAAACCATGCGTTTCCAAGCCCTCCAGAGCACTATAAGTCACTCACGAACTCATCCTTTTCTTGATTTTGTATTTTTAAATTTAGGCATAGTTAGCATGAATTGATAGCATATTTTGAATCTACAAATCATTTGCAAGCTTTTGGTATTATTCAATTGCATTTACATGACCTGTAATGAGATTCACCATTGTTAGGGTTTCGTTTTTGTTTTTGGGGTTTTTCGTTTCAGGTACAATTAGCCTACATGATGGCTATAGTTGTGATCAGAAGAAGGAGACAAACTCAACCATGGTCTTAGAATGCGTTTCCATGGCCTGTAGGAGATTTGGGAGGAACCCCTGTCTGTAGCGACGAACATTTGTCTGTAGGTATAGGTGATGCTGTTTTTAGCCACGGTTCAAGGAAGGGGACGATGAGTTGTCATCCCCCCATTTGTCCTTTCAAACGAGCGCGCGCTTTTTCTTTTTCTGACCATTGAATTTTGTTTTTTTATATTATTATTACTTTGTGTTTTATTAACAATAAGAACCACTTGGCCTAGTGGTTGCCACACATGAGTTTAGGGCATTAGAGGCTGGAGGTTAGGGGTTCGATCCCTGCCTCCAGCATTTATTATTTTTCTTAACAACTTCAGGTAATCATGTGCGTACTCAAGCCTAAGATCCACCATGGACTCTCACCATCCAGCACGCCAGATGGCCAGATGGCCAATTCTGGTGGTCAATATCAAAGGAGCACCATAGGCCAGTCAAACGCACATGCATTGGATTACAGAAAGTCAACATGGACAGCACAATTGGGCCAGAAAAATTGCTTTCTACACCTCCAAAAATAGGCCCATTCTCACTCTTTTTTTATTTTGTTTATTTAATTTAATTACTTTATTTTGTTTAATTAATTTACTAACCAATAACATAATTTCTTTTTTATCAAAAAAATCACAAAAATACTTTTTATCGAATTAAATTTCAGAATTGTATTTTTATTTAATAAATATTAATTAATTAATTAGGTTATTAATTCTAGATAACTTTAATTGATTTTGCAAATATTTAAAATTAATTAAAGTTTAATAGGTTTTAATCATTAATTTAATTATTTTATTTTCTTTGTTCAACTAACAAAAAATCCAAAAATATGTCATTTATTAATTTTCATTAATTAATTTATTTAATAATTAATTTAGCATTTAATTTAGGACTTAATTTCTTTTCTTAAAAATAAAAACAACAAAAAAAGCATTTTCTTTTAAAAGGGTCAAAACCCTAACTTCACATTCGATCCAATTCACCCGCGCGATTTATTTTTCCTTATTCAATTATTGATGTATGTGCTCCCGAATTGTAATAATTAATTAGGACATTTATTTTTCCGCTTTTATTTTATTTTCAAAGGGTTGCTTTTGGCGATGTAAATACCCGACGCCTTGTAATAATTTAGTTTAAAATTCTGCACCTTTAATTTCTGCAAATATACAACTGCTAGATGTTTGATAATAGGGCTTGCATGACAAGAATGGATGCTTAATCTTAAAATCAATTAGATCACCCTAAACATGTGGAAAGATAAAAATAACTGAAAACAACACACTCGCACATGTGCACTCCTAGGGTACACTCCACTTGGTTGCCTTCGTACATGGTCATTGAGCATAGGGTATTTTAGAGGTCGCCCTCTTGTCTAAAAGATCATAGTTTCCTCGAAACGGTTGCCTCGGATATTGTTGCCTCGAATACATGATCTAAGACATTAGGGTTACCGCTAAGACGTCCTAACATTGCTTTAGTGACCGTATGTCCCTCTTTCGAATTGACCCTCAAACTCCAACGACGGTGCTACCTACTGTTGTACCCCAAAATTTGCCCTCCCATATTTCTCAAGACATGTCAAGAATCATCTCCAAGTTGTTCAAGATGGCTCAAGAGTTGGACAGTCAAATCATCTCCTAAGGCAGTCAATTCAAAATTAGGGTTTTGTGTTGCATCAAGATCCTTACATCCAAATGACCTCAAGTGCTCTTTAATGTCCTAATGTATGCTCAAATTCAGAAGGTATCCGAATGTGTGAGTTTTCTTGAAGAAATATGGTGAAAAAGTGTGCTGAAAGTGCAGTTTTTACGCGCTAAAAAATTCATAACTTGAAGATCGTGACTCGTTTTGAACCCATTCTGGTGGCCAAAATACCGCCTTGACATTATCTACGTTTTCATCTCTCACAGCTGGAAGCCAATTTCAATCAGAAGGTCTTCAAAAATGTGGATTTATCAAGTATTTTCGTACAGAAAATTTGTGACAGAAGTTTATTTGCGTCATGTTCGGAAAATCATAACTTGGTCAATTTTCATCGTATCGAGCTGGTTCTGGCGCCAAAATTTCACAAATTGAGTTGGATACATTTTCATAGAAGGTATTGAGTTCAAACGGTATTCAAAAGGCCTTCGTTTTTTGCTCAGAATGCGTGACACGCCGAAAATCCTGAATGCTGAATAATATTTCATCTGGGCCGAAACTTCGAAAATTCATAACTCGGTCAATTTTTATCGAATTGGGCTCATATTTTTACACAAGGTCACTGACTCAAAAATCTACAACTTTTCTTCAAAAGTCGAGACCGAATTATGCTCCGATCAATACCAGTTTTTTATTGAAGAACGTGTCAGAGTCGACACTGGAGCCCAAAATAAGTTTGTCTGAGCTGAAACTTCAAAAATTCATAACTAATTCACTGTTTATCCGATTGAGCCGATTTTCGGACAGGAGTTAGTTCTCGATGTCGGCTACATTATGTTTTCACATTTCAACTTCAAAAATTGCACTGAAGTCCCTGCGATTTAGCCTAGAAAGTGACGAACTCAAGTGAACATTGGAGGCCCAATTGCACATTCAAAGCCCATTTTCTTTACCCTAATTTCCATTATATAATCACATTCTTTTTACACAAACCAGAGAGAAAAAAACCTTGCCACAACACTGTCAGAATATCAAATTCTTTCAAGAACCCTAAAACCTTGAAATCCTTATTACAAATCCCTCTCTCACTACAAACACGCCATCTCAGTTACAAACCAACATCTCACTACTTCTTCAGTAAGGGTAAGGCTGACTTGATCTCCATGATCAAAAGGGCATAAAAGCATTCATGTCACTACTTTTCCAGTAAGGGTAAGGTTAATTTGACCTAAACATTAAATTTCTTCATATATTGGCTTTATTTGTATTTTATGATATATAGTAATTTATTTAATGTGTTCATGAGATTCAACACTGCAGATTTAGACAGGATCCCATACAGGTTCGTTAAGGAACGTTGAGGCCAAAACGCAAATGGCCAAAAGCCAAAAGCCAAATGGCCAAAACAAAACAGTTTACACATGACGCCAATAGCTGTTTCACCCCTCCAATCAGGTCCGTATACTCCTAAACTCTCTCTCTATTTTTATTTATTTTCCTTTAATTAATTAATCGTTATTCTTTTTATTAATCACTAACCAATTAACATTTTTTCCTAATAAAATCAAAAACACAAAAAATATTTTATTTATTAGAATTAACTTCATCACTTTTATTTTTGTAAATAAATTAATTTAATCAATTTAGCTTTAATTAGATTTAACTTTTAATATTTTTTGCAATATTTAAAATCAATTTAGAATATTAGGTTTTTATTAGCATTAATTCAATTTATTTTATTTCTTTAAAAACTCAAAAATCCAAAAATATTTTTATTATTTAATTTAATTTAATTGTTCATTTAATTTAATTCCATTTAATTCAAAAAATAACCAAAAAAATCACTTTCTTTCAAAAAAGGGTCAAAACCCCAAAAAAACTCGCATCCGATTTAATTTCCCGCACGCGATCCATTTTTCCATATTATTGTACTTGCTTCCGGAATGTAATAACTTTAATTAGGACTTTATTTATTTATTGCTTTATTTTACTTTCCGTAATTTAAATTAAAGGGTTTGTTTTTGGCGATGTAAATACCCGACGCCTTGTAATAATTTAGATTTAATTTCCCGCAATTTAATTTCCGCACAATATTAACTGTTAGATGTTTGATAATAGGGAATGCATGACAAGATCCAATGTATGAACTTAAAATCAACATAGATAACCCATGACATGTACAAAGATAACTAAACTGAAATCTGACACACATGCACATGCCACTCTTAGGGTACGCCTCACTTGGTTGCCTCGACGTGGTCATTGAGTATAGGGTGTTTTAGAGGTCGCCCTCTTGTCTAAAGATCCAAGTTGCCTCGAAACGGTTGCCTCGGATAAAAAACGATCTAAGACATTAGGGTTACCGCTAAGGTGTCCTACTATTGCTTTGGTGACCACATGTCCCTATAATCGAATTGACCCGAATAACTCCAACGATGGTGCTACCTACTTCTCAATAGTGGGATAGTACTGTCTAAAGGACATTTACACAGCTTAATTTCTTTTGAGTAGGTAGAGGTTCTCAGGTACTTGCTCTTTCAAAACAAAAAAACAACTTTTCACACTTACACTTTTCTGACAAAAGTTTTCAAACAAACACTTCATACACTCTTTAGGACAGATACAAGAGTCAAATCGAAGTTTTCAAACAAACTTTTTCAAAACCCACAAACACAAGAAAAGCAAAAATCTTTTGAAAACATAATGAGCAAGTACCTAAGAGCCCGTGGATAACCACAGATAGAAAGGGTGCTAACACCTTCCCTTTCTATAATCTACCTCCCGAACCGAGAAACATCTCGAAAAGGAATTTTGCTGTGCTTTTGTCCTTTCCTTGTTGGAGAAAATAAAAGACGGTGGAGACTCTTGCTTACCGCGACATTTCGCGAACCAGCATTTCAAAATAGTCAGTTCTATTTCCACCGATCACAGAACTGGCGACTCTGCTGGGGAATTATATAAGTGAGGTGTACCTTAGGATTAGACCACTCTTATATTTTCAATTGTATGCCTTGTTTGCTTTAATATTGTGGGCTTTGCATCGGAGTTTCATAGATCCTAACCCGGATCTGGGGAATACCCTTTAGGTAGCAACAAATTGTGAGGGAACTGTGCGGGGTATACCGACACGGTTGAAGCAGTTGCTACATTGATGTGGCACTTTGGTGAGTACCGGTAACCTTTGAGTCAAGTCAAGGAGAGTACGGGGCCACCGCGTGGTGTCGTGAAGCATCAACTGACCTTAGGAACCTTACTTGACCATCCTGGCCTCTTTAGGGGTAGTGAGATGACCGACTTTGGTGCAGTCCGAAGTTGGTAGATACTCGATACTACACTCATTGAGGGTTGTTTTCTTAGAATATTTTGATCGCTAGTTCAGTGGCTAAATCAAAACAATGAACATAGAAAACAACCCAATGATATTGAGCTCCTTAGAACCCGGTTACTTTTGATAGGACAGGTTTTGAGCCCACCAACTTCAAGAGGGTAGTACCTAAACTTCATGCTGGCCTAAACTCTAAGGGCTGTCTGGTGTGACTTGTGTGCCTTATCATGTTTGCCTTTTGTGAATACTTGTGGTGTGCTTTACCATGACATCATACCATCATAACATTGCATGCATCCTGCATAAGGACTAACCTGCATACATCTTGCATAAGGACTAACCCATTTCAAGGATCTCAAGGGTCTGTGATGCAGGTCATGATGAACCAACTGTCTAGCAAGGGGCAAAAGGGATTTATTTTCCTCTAGCCAAGGTTGATAACTTGAGTCAGGGGCTATGACCCACTCGATATGGTGAGCTTTGACTCTTGAAGAATGACTCTCAACAACATGAAGTTCCTTCAATCAAGCTACCATATTCAACTTCTAACAAGTTTCTCTGTTTACCCCGCGAGATCCTTGAAAACATTGCATGCATAAATCATACGCATTTCATGTCATCATATGCATAACAGGTACTCTTTTTTACAGGTCGCTTATCTTCTTCGCTGTTTATTTCAGCAGTCACCATGTCTTCTGAACCTACTACTGAACAAGCTATCAAGGCCCTCCAGGCCCAGAACGCCCAGTTCCAAGAGTTGGTAATGAGCCTAGCCCAGGGTCAACAGGAGCTGAAGACTCTGATTCTGAAGAAGAAGAAGAAGAAGAGGACTGTGTTGTTCAACACTGGACGGAGGTTTGGAAATGGACTACAAAATGAAGTTGAACTGACTACTTCCTATGTGGGGAAGGACAATCCCCAAGAGAGAAGGGTTCCTAGTCCCGTGGTCTCCGACAACGAGATGGATTATAATGATGAACAGTACCCTCCTGCTGAGGACCGGTACAAAAAGCTGGAGGACCGCTTAAGTGCTATGGAGATTCAAAATGTGCCCGGACTGGACTTCGGGGACCTAGGCTTATCCTCTGGGGTGGTGATTCCACATAAGTTCAAGGCACCTGCTTTTGCAAAATATGACGGAGCCTCCTGCCCAAAGCTGCACCTCCGGTCGTATGTAAGGAAGATCCAGCCTTACACAGCTGACAAGAATTTGTGGATCCATTTCTTCCAGGATAGTCTTTCAGGGACTCAACTCGAATGGTTCTATCAGCTGGATGGAGCCAGTATCCGTAACTGGGAGGATTTTGCTACTGCGTTCTATAAGCAGTATCAGTATAATTCTGACCTCGCTCCTACGCGTACCCAACTCCAGGGTATGTCACTAGGGACGGGTGAAGGATTTAAGGAGTATGCTCAAAAGTGGAGAGACCTTGCTGGAAGGGTGCAGCCACCTTTAACTGACCGTGAGCTTGTTGATATGTTTCTGGGGACCCTGTCTGGTCCGTTCTTCAACCATCTGATCGGGAATTCTTCAGCCGGGTTCACAGACCTTATCTTGACTGGGGAGAGAATAGAAGCTGGTATCAAGTCTGGGAAGATACAAAAGGGTGACTCCTCGAACACCAAAAAGAAACCCTTCAAGAAAGAATCCAGTGTTGTCTATGGTTCAAGAGGGCAGAATAGGTCCGAACACCGCCAAGCTGTCAACGCGGTAGTTATTTCATAACCGGCCAGTGATCCTCAACATCGCAACCAACAAAGGGAAGAGAGACCCAGAAGGCAGTTCACTCCCCTCAGCATGACCTTGTCCCAGATATTGCCACAGTTGCTGAAGACCAATTTGGTAACTCTAAGGGACCCTCCTAAGAATCCGAACACTACACCTTCAAGGTATAACCCCAACGCCCGCTGCGCTTATCATTCTGACAGCCCGGGGCATGCTACAGATGATTGTTGGACTTTGAGGAACAAGGTTCAGGACCTAATCGATGCAAAGGAGGTTGAGTTCGAAGCGCCCGAGATTCCCAATGTGATCACTGCTCCCTTGCCAAAACATGGCTAGGATTGAGAGACTTTTGTTCATTTGAATTCTGATATTGTATTTTTCTTTGCTTATTCAAACATTTATTCATGTCAAACTTTATTACTTTATCAATGCATTGCATATGTCTGTTTTGAATCAATCCATTCGTATTTCACTATATTCAAATTGCTTTCATTTTTTGTGATGATCAACTCTCGATTAAAAAATTATAAGCCTTTAGAGGGAGGATGACGAAAATGATATCAAAATCTCTACAGTATGCTTTTGAACAGACCCCGCTGACGAGGTACATCATTGTTTCAAATCTTAAACAGTGGAGTTATAAGGAAGATAATCCCTAGTCAACCCCTTCGAGCCAAAGAAGTTGGAGTTTTTTCTTTTCACAAATTAAAACCCTTAATTATAACCTGGGGCAGGGTAGTCTTCTC
Source organism: Vicia faba (assembly GCA_948472305.1). Classification (NCBI taxonomy): domain Eukaryota; kingdom Viridiplantae; phylum Streptophyta; class Magnoliopsida; order Fabales; family Fabaceae; genus Vicia; species Vicia faba. The sequence continues at coordinate 1,055,629,258 of OX451736.1, read as the reverse complement.
AGTTGATCCAGGTGCACAACGAATGACATCAAAGGAGTCCTTCCGAGACAAAAAGACAGTGATGGTTCTGTATAATCATAAAGACAGGCAGTCGTTATCTTTCAAAAAAAACAAAAGCCCAATAAGTCAAAACCTATGAAGGAGACTTACAAAAACTGGGGCATCCCGCTGACTGTAATCACAAAAGAAACAGTTCAGGCAAAAAAACAGGGATAACGAAATCAAAAAGAAAGAGGTCCTACAAACCCTCAACAAAAGGAAATGACTGCCTATTCAAAATAAACTATCAGTATCTGAACCATCACCGGAATATCAGAGCAAGGATTCAAACAAGATCTAATGCACGATTAGCTGAGTTTAGGATTGAAGAACATCACGAAGAACGGGTGGGTACAAATAAAATTTGAGCCTTTATCATTTGTTTCTTAAACCATGAACCAGGCCACGTTATAACCCTTAAAAGTCCTAGCTGAAGCATGGGTTAGTTCGAAAGCATACTGTTACCAAAGGTATCCTGACTCCTGTAGGGCTTGCTGTAAAATCTTGAGTTGACATCACATTTTACAAAAATTGCTTGTTTTACAGAAAATGCATTTTCAAAAAACTTCAAGACAGACATAAGCTTTGCATTTTTAATATAACATTGTTTGCATATGACTATTTGTTCAAACAACAGAGAAGTTCGTACGAAGAATATCTAGTGAACAAAAACCTTCTCAATAAACAGGGTCACCTCAAGTGGAAGAAACACTTCCAACCAAGGGGCATGACATGATCATTGTCCATCATCTGGGGCAGATCTCCATCTGAATCACTTGGGGCATTGGACATGAATTCCAACAACGAATCTTGCATGATCAAACGAAGATCTTCTGGTAGTATGACAACACAACACTACCGACAGTGACACCTCCCTACATCCTGAGAGCGTGGACATGGTCAAAAAAATAATACGCATAATCAAAGACCCGCTAGGTCGACTGGCCTAGGCAAAAACAAGGGCTTCCCGGCGAACCAAAAGGGTTCGGGCAAAAATAAGGGATGAAAATGAAAAAAAATTTGTACACCCGGCAAGTCGAAAACCTGAAAAGGCGGCTTGGGCAAAAAAGGGTATCCCGATGGACTGAAAACCCGAAAGGGCGGTCCAGGCAAAAATTAGGGATCAAAGCGTACGACTATGTCCCGTCATCTCGTCACTTGCCTACCAGAAGAAGATTTGTCAATCGGCAGTTATCAAGCACCTCATAGGCCTCCTTCTCCCGCAGAAACTGGGGCAATAAGAATTGTCTAAGCGATCTAGTTGCTCTGTCCACCAAGGTACCAAGGTAAGTTCGGCTGAAGAATTTGACCAAGACACCTTCACTCCCCGCAGAGTAAGACAAGATTCAACAATACTCTCCCCAAGCAGAGTTGGTCTCCAATCAGCCCTAAAAAGGCACAGTATCTCCAGCAAGTCAGCAATACTCTCCCCCGAGCAGAGTTAGTCTATCGTCCGTCCTGGAAAAGTTGGGTATCCCCAGAAGATCTTAATATTCCCCATCGGAGTATACAGATATTCCTCGGTAAGCATCCCCGACATTCTTAATATTCCTCAACGGAATATCAGAATGTTCCCCGGCGGAATATAGACACCCTCAGTGGAACCACTTCCCAGCACGGTCTGAAAAGCTTCCCCCTCCAGAGTTGAATCATCTCCCCAATAGATTCTGGAAGCTTGTCCCCTGCAGAGTACAAAGGTTATCCCCACCAGAGTCTAACTGGGTTATCCTCAGCAAGTTGCAACGGAAATATCATCCTCAGCGAAGTTCTTCCTATCCCTAGCGGAGTTCAAAGTTCCCCAATAGAGCTTATCAACGGAGTCCCCAGCGGAGTTATCGTTAAAATCTCAGCGAAGCATCTCTTCCCCACAGAGTAGTTCCCCGCAGAGTAATCTCTTCACCAGGTTTATCCCCCAACGGAGTCATCTTCTCCTACCAGTTTATCCTTGCAATCATCTTCGTGCATCATCCCCAGTGGAAACGAAGAATTCAACCAGACTCTTCAATATCAGCCCAGGATTTAACAAACTCCCCGGCATTTGTCAAGGATTTATTTTCCCAGACGAAAATACATTCATAAACATATCACATTTCACATCTCCTATTTACATACATGATAAAGTGCATACGACACAACCTCATTTATTCTGGAAAACATCACGACATCATGCATCTCATACATAATGACATTGCATACAACTAGCTCTTTACCTTTTCAGGAAAGATCGATCAATAGATAAAAGTCATTACCTTTTGGAGTAGCAGTCGTCAAAGATTCCTTCATCATCCGGCTGAGGTAGTAATCGTCCAAGATTCCTTCACCATTCCTTTTGAGGTAGCAGTCGTCAAAGATTCCTTCATCATCCGGCTGAGGTAGTAATCATCCAAGATTCCTTCACCATTCCTTTTGAGGTAGCAGTCGTCAAAGATTCCTTCATCATCCGGCTGAGGTAGTAATCGTCCAAGATTCCTTCACCATTCCTTTTGAGGTAGCAGTCGTCAAAGATTCCTTCATCATCCGGCTGAGGTAGTAATCATCCAAGATTCCTTCATCATCCGGCTGAGGTAGTAATCGTCCAAGATTCCTTCACCATTCCTTTTGAGGTAGTAATCGTCCAAGATTCCTTCATCATCCTGCTGAGGTAGTAATCGTCCAAGATTCCTTCATCATCCTGCTGAGGTAGTAATCGTCCAAGATTCCTTCATCATCCTGCTGAGGTAGTAATCATCCAAGATTCCTTCATCATCCTGCTGAGGTAGTAATCGTCCAAGATTCCTTCATCATCCTGCTGAGGTAGTAATCGTCCAAGATTCCTTCATCATCCTGCTGAGGTAGTAATCGTCCCAGATTCCTTCATCATCCAGCTGAGGTAGTAATCATCCCAGATTCCTTCATCATCTATTTGGAGTAGCAATCATCTCAGATTCCTTCATCACATCATTATCAAAAAAACCTTTCTTAAGTTCCGGATCAACCCCTGTAACTAGCCAGGAAATATCTGTGGACGATTGATTGTAGATCTATACCTGTAACTAGCCAGGAAAGTTATCTACATGAAGAGATTGAAGATTAATACCTGTAGCGAGCCAGGAAGACTATCTTTATTTCTCAAGTCAGAGATTAATACCTGTAACCAGCCAGGACAACTATCTCATCTGCCAACCTTTTTCAAGTTCCAGATCAATACCTGTAACTAGCCAGGAAATATCTGTGAACGACAGATTGTAGATTAATACCTGAAACCAGACAGGACAACTATCTACTTGACCATCATGAAGCAACCCTACGCAGGCTCCTTCTCTCTTTCAGATGCAGTTTTATACGAACTCATCATCAGACAACCCTACACATGTTCCTTCTTTCAACTTACAAAGTTACAATTCTACAAACTACAGGTATGCAAGTTCTCGCTAAGGAATCTCTTACGCGATCGACACCCCTAGATGGCATCTTTAAGCCCATCTCCACAACTACCCATTTCATTTCCAGATGGCATCTATAAGCCCATCCCCGACAAGATTCTTTCACATTTCCAGATGGCATCTATAAGCCCATCCTCCTACCAACAATCTCCCAAATGGTATCTGTAAGCCCATTCCCGACATCACATTGCTGATACTACACCATGCGAGTGCAAATTTCTGGGCACTCTAGTGTTCAATTATCTTCCACCTTCGGATCACGAAAGGCTCGAAAGCCAATCTATATCCTCAGGTTTAAGAGAATTGAACAGGGGAAACTGTTGTACCCCAAAATTTGCCCTCCCATATTTCTCAAGACATGTCAAGAATCATCTCCAAGTTGTTCAAGATGGCTCAAGAGTTGGACAGTCAAATCATCTCCTAAGGCAGTCAATTTAAAATTAGGGTTTTGTGTTGCATCAAGATCCTTACATACAAATGACCTCAAGTGCTCCTTAATGTCCTAACATATGCTCAAATTCAGAAGGTATCCGAATGTGTGAGTTTTCTTGAAGAAATATGGTGAAAAAGTGTGCTGAAAGTGCAGTTTTTACGCGCTAAAAATTCATAACTTGAAGATCGTGACTCGTTTTGAACCCGTTCCAGTGGCCAAAATTCCGTCTTGACATTATCTACGTTTTCATCTCTCACAGCTGGAAGCCAATTTCGATCAGAAGGTCTTCAAAAATGTGGATTTATCAAGTATTTTCGTACAGAAAATTTGTGACAAGTTTATTTGCGTAATGTTCAGAAAATCATAACTTGGTCAATTTTCATCGTATCGAGCTGGTTCTGGCGCCAAAATTTCACAAATTGAGTTGGCTACATTTTCACATAAGGTATTGAGTTCAAACGGTATTCAAAAGGCCTTCTTTTTTTGCTCAGAGTGCGTGACATGCCAAAAATCCTGAATGCTGAATATTATTTCATCTGGGCCGAAACTTCGAAAATTCATAACTCGGTCAATTTTTATCGGATTGGGCTCATATTTTTACACAAGGTCACTGACTCAAAAATCTATAACTTTTATTCAAAAGTCGAGACCGAATTATGCTCCGATCAATACCAGTTTTTTATTGAAGAACGTGTCATAGTCGACACTGGAGCCCAAAATAAGTTTGTTTGAGCTGAAATTTCAAAAATTCATAACTAATTCACTGTTTATCCGATTAAGCTGATTTTCAGAAAGCAGTTAGTTCTTGATGTCTGCTACATTTTGTTTTCACATTTCAACTTCAAAAATTGCACTTAAGTCCCTGCGATTTAGCCTGGAAAGTGACGAACTCAAGTGAACATTGGAGGCCCAATTGCACATTCAAAGCCCATTTTCTTTACCCTAATTTCCATTATATAATCACATTCTTTTTACACAAACCATAGAGAAAAAAACCTTGCCACAACACTGTCAGAATATCAAATTCTTTCAAGAACCCTAAAACCTTAAAATCCTTATTACAAACCCCTCTCTCACTACAAACAAGCCATCTCAGTTACAAACCAACATCTCACTACTTCTTCAGTAAGGGTAAGGCTGACTTGATCTCCATGATTAAAAGGGCATAAAAGCATTCATGTCACTACTTTTCCAGTAAGGGTAAGGTTGATTTGATCTCCATGATCAAAAGGGTATAATCATTCATACATGTCATATTGACCTAAACATTAAATTTCTTCATATATTGGCTTTATTTGTATTTTATGATATATAGTAATTTATTTAATGTGTTCATGAGATTTAACACTGCAGATATAGACAGGATCCCATGCAGATTCGTTAAGGAACGTTGAGGCCAAAACACAAATGGCCAAAAGCCAAAAGCCAAATGGCCAAAACAAAACAGTTTACACATGACGCCAATAGCTGTTTCACCCGTCCAATCAGGTCCGTATACTCCTAAACTCTCTCTCTATTTTTATTTATTTTCCTTTAATTAATTAATCGTTATTCTTTTTATTAATCACTAACCAATTAACATTTTTTCCTAATAAAATCAAAAACACAAAAAATATTTTATTTATTAAAATTAACTTCATCACTTTTATTTTTGTAAATAAATTAATTTAATCAATTTAGCTTTAATTAGATTTAACTTTTAATATCTTTTGCAATATTTAAAATCAATTTAGAATATTAGGTTTTTATTAGCATTAATTCAATTTATTTTATTTCTTTAAAAACTCAAAAATCCAAAAATATTTTCATTATTTAATTTAAATTAATTGTTCATTTAATTTAATTCCATTTAATTCAAAAACTACCCAAAAAAGTCACTTTCTTTCAAAAAAGGGTCAAAACCCCAAAAAAACTCGCATCCGATTTAATTTCCCGCACACGATCCATTTTTCCATATTATTGTACTTGCTTCCGGAATGTAATAACTTTAATTAGGACTTTATTTATTTATTGCTTTATTTTACTTTCCGTAATTTAAATTAAAGGGTTTGTTTTTGGCGATGTAAATACCCGACGCCTTGTAATAATTTAGATTTAATTTCCCGCAATTTAATTTCTGCACAATATTAACTGTTAGATGTTTGATAATAGGGAATGCATGACAAGATCCAATGTATGAACTTAAAATTAACATAGATAACTCATGACATGTACAAAGATAACTAAATTGAAATTTAACACACATGCACATGCCACTCTTAGGGTACGCCTCACTTGGTTTCCTCGACGTGGTCATTGAGTATAGGGTGTTTTAGAGGTCGCCCTCTTGTCTAAAGATCCAAGTTGCCTCGAAACGGTTGCCTCGGATAAAAAACGATCTAAGACATTAGGGTTACCGCTAAGGCGTCCTACTATTGCTTTGGTGACCAAATGTCCCTATAATCGAATTGACCCGAATAACTCCAACGACGATGTTACCTACTTCTCAATAGTGGGATAGTATTGTCTAAAGGACATTTACACAACTTAATTTCTTTTGAGTAGGTAGAGGTTCTCAGGTACTTTCTCTTTCAAAACAAAAAAACAACTTTTCGCACTTACACTTTTCTGACAAAAGTTTTCAAACAAACACTTCATACACTCTTGAGGACAGATACAAGAGTCAAATCAAAGTTTTCAAACAAACTTTTTCAAAACCCACAAACACAAGAAAAGCAAAAATCTTTTGAAAACATAATGAGCAAGTACCTAAGAGCCCGTGGATAACCACAGATAGAAAGGGTGCTAACACCTTCCCTTTCTATAATCTACCACCCGAATCGAGAAACATCTCGAAAAGGAATTTTGCTGTGCTTTTGTCCTTTCCTTGTTGGAGAAAATAAAAGACGGTGGCGACTCTTGCTTACCGCGACATTTCGCGAACCAGCATTTCAAAACAGTCAGTTCTATTTCCACCGATCACACCTACTCACTAATAGTGGGATATCGTTGTCTAAAGGAAACGAATACAGAACGATTCTTTTTTCGAGTAGGTAGATTAGTTCTTAAGTACTTGCTCATCCAAAACAAAACTTTTTCACACTTACACACTTTTACAAACAAGTTTTCAAAAACACTTCATTACACTCTTAAGCAAGAGTTAAATCGAAGTTAAATAATGAAACTTTTCAAAACCCACAAGCATAAAGAAAACATTTTAAAAATGATGAGCAAGTACCTAAGATCCCGTAGATAACTACAGATAGAAAGGGTGCTAATACCTTCCCTTTCTATAATCTACCCCCCTGTACTCAGAAATATATAGAAAAAGGAATTTTTCTGTGCTTTTTTCCTTTCCTTGTTGGATAAAATAAAAGTCGATGGCGACTCTTGCTTACCACGACATTTTGCAAAAACAAACACAAAACGCGAACCAGCATTCCAAAAACAGTCAGTTCTTCCCACCGTATCACAGGTATTTTTCATAATTTTTACCTTATTTTATTTATTTTAATTGTTTTAAAAATATTTTCTGATATTTTTTAATTCTGAAAATTTTTATAAAAATCATTTTCATTGTTTCTAACCTTCTGAATTTTTTGTGGAATTTTATTTTGACTTTTACTATTTTTTGATCTTTTTTCCTTTATTTGAGCAATTTAAATTAGTTTAAAAATAGTTTCTGACTTGCCATTGATAAATTGTGTAAAGAATTCTCATTTAATTTGATAAAATAAGGAGAGGGAGGCCGGGGCATCTGAAGAAGACGATGCCACCGCCGCTAGTTTCTCAAGAGATACCGACCCTATCTGAGAGGAGGGTTGCACCAAGCCAGCAAGGAAGCTCGAGTAGGCACAATGTTAATGAACTCCATGACGATGTTGCTATTGAAGTTGAGAACGTTATGCCGATGAAATCCATCCCTGATGAAACCCTACAACCTGCTGAAGGACGTAAACTATGGGTAGATGTGTTGAATGATAACAGGAACCCAGCGAGAGGGAGACCTATGAAGTTCATAGCTCCAAAGATTGTCAATGGAATTACTGAAGCGGTGATTAAGGAGGAGGATGTTGTATCGGAAGTCAAATTTTGAGAGCCTTCACTTGTTCTTTATTCCCTGGGGCTTGAACTGAGTATGAATGGGGTAAAGAACTTCATGACCAGGAACTGGAGTTTTGTTAAACTTCCAGACATGTACTACAATGATGATGGATTCTTCCTCCTCCGATTCAAATCTTTTGGCAACAGAGACAAGGTTCTTATGCGTGGCCCCTATATGTTCAGAAACGTCCCCTTTTGATTCGTGAATGGAGGTCAAACTTTAAGATGAAGGATGATTTATTGTGAACCCTCCCAATCTGGATTAAGCTCCCCCAATTACCTCTCATATTTTGGGGTGACACAAGTCTTTACAAAATTGAAAGTTGTCTGGGTAATCCGATAGTAACGGATGAGTGCACTGTTAACAGATTCGAGTATCAAATGCGAGAATCCTAGTGGAAATGGATGTTACAAAAGAGATGCCTCAATCTATTACCATTGTTGATGATGATGATGGGGATAAGTTTCAGCAGGTCATTGAGTATGAGTGGAAGCCACTTTTCTATCGTAAATGTCAAAATCTTGGGCACAACTGTGAAAAGCCCCTTCCAAAATAGCTATGGGTGCCAAAACCCCCAGATGGAAAGCAGGTCCCAGCTAATACTCCTTACACGACTGAATTTTCTCCAGTAGGTAACCAGAATGAGATATAAGTTCAAACTACAGTGAGAAGGGTTATCAATGACAAGAAGAAGGAGGTAGCTGAGGAAGTATGGACAAAGGCTCCTATAAGTGTGCCTGATAGAGGGAAAAAACAGGTTGCTGCTGCACCATCAGGTAACTTGCTGTGTGATAACGAATTTAACGCTCTAGGGATTTTGAACGATCTACTAGAGTTTCAAAATACTGGACAATGATCATCTCTTGGAATCTGAGGGGGTTAAATAAAGTGGGGAAGCTAAGGGATATTAGCTCCCATCTCCTTAATCTTCACCCTAAGATAGCTATTTTTGTAGAAACTCGAGTTAAATTTGATAAGGCCAATAAAGTGAGAGGGCAAATGAAGCTTAGAGGCAATTACATTGATAATTATCAACATCACCCAAATGGCAGAATCTGGGTATACTGGGATGATAGCAGGTTTGAGGTTAGACTTGTGAAAAGTACTGCACAAATGATTTATTGTGGGGTCTATGATGCGAATGGCGATTTCAAAGCTTGGATGACAACTATTTATGCTCTTAATCAATTGGATAATATAAGAAGATTGTAGGAAGATTTGGAGAGTATGCATAATAGTCAGCAAGGAGATTGGTTCTTAATGGGTGATTTCAATAATGTGATTAAATCAATGGATAGAATTTGGGGAAATCTGGTTAATGATGCTGAGTGTGTGGATCTCAAAGCCTTGATGGAAAAAGTTGGTCTCTATGAGAAAGATAACACAGGTGATTATTACACTTGGACTAATAAGCATAGTGTGGGGACAATATATTCTAGAATTGACCATGCTTTGGGGAATACTGACTGGTTGTTGGATAACATTGACTTGAAGCTGGTTATTCTTCCTTGCAGTGTCTCAGATCATAACATGATCTGTTTGAGTGGCCCTTTGTAGAGGGAGCCCAAGAATTCACAGTTTAGGTTTACTAATAGTATGACTCAAATTGATGGTTATCACGAGGCTGTTGGTGATAGTTGGCAAAAACCAATGAAGGGTAGACCTATGGCTAAATTGTGGTTCAAGCTCCTGCGTTTACGGGCCCCATTACCAGATTGAGCAAGCAGTTGTCCAGCATAAACAGGACCATAGTTAAAGCCATGACTAATCTTAGCATGGCACAAGAGGAGCTTTGTCGGGATATAATGAATACTGAGATTATTGAAAAGGTTAAAAACGGTACTGAGTCTCTTATCTACTAGTAAGAGATGAATGACCAAATGCTGAGGAAAAAAATGAAAGGAGATTGGCTTAGGAAAGGTGATAGTAACACTGCCTATTTTTATGCTTCCCTTAAAGCTAAGCATGCTGCTACCACCATCAATGTGCTGCACAAAGATGATGGCTCTATTATCCAACATCATGATACATTGCTACAGAGGTTTGGGATTTTTACAGGAATCTCATGGGTTCGCGTGATAACAATTTGCTTATGATTGATATCAAGGCTATGAGGGATGGTCCTCAGTTGTCTGTGATGTAGAGGGATGGTCTTATTGCACCTGTAACTATCCCTGAAATTAGAGCATCTTTAAAGGGTGTAGGTGATCTTAAAAGTCCAGGCATTGATGGATATGGAGCCAAGTTTTTCAAATCCAGTTGGGAGGCTATCGAGCAGGATATGATTGAGGCTGTGAACGAGTTTTTTAAGCAGAATGTGATTTATAAAGCTTTTAATGAAACTGTTGTCACTCTTATTCCTAAAAATTCTGTTGCCAAGACCATTCGCGATTATCGGCCGATAGTTGGTTGTTCCATGTTTTATAAGCTAATATCCAATATTCTTACTACTAGATCGTGCAAGGTGTTGGGCAACATTATAAACAAAGCGCATGCTGCTTTTGTGTCTGGGCAGAACATTCAGAACCATATCTTTCTTGCAACGGAATTGATTAAGGGGTATAATAGAAAGGAGGTTCCCCTAGATGCACGATCCAACTAGATCTCCAAAAATCCTACGACATGGTGGATTTGTGTGCTCTTTAGAATATTATGTGTGAAGTTGGAATCCCTAGAAAATTTGTTGACTGGGTTATGACAACTGTGACTACAGTTTCGTACAAGTTCAATCTGAATGGGAAGTATACTGATAAAATGGAGGCTAGACGGGGCATACGTCAAGGAGATCCATTATCCCCTCTCTTGTTTGAAATTACAATGGAGTATTTGAACAGACTTTTCTTTCAAATGCAAAAGAATCTGGACTTCAATCATCACCCCAAGTGTGAGAGGCTTTCAATTACTAATCTTATTTTCGCTGATAACTTGCTATTGTTTTCCAAAGGTGATATTAGATCGATTGAGCTTTTGCATCAAACTCTCCAAACTTTCCCTGAGTCCACAGGGATGAAGATGAATCCTACTAAAAGCAGCATTACTTTGGCGGGGTTCCAGCTGACATCAAGTAGATTATTCTGAACAGGACTTCCTATCGCGAGGGCTATCTACTGTTTCATTACCTTGGTGTGCCTGTGACCAGTAAGAACCTCCCTGTGATCCATTATATTCCCCTTGTTGATAAACTGGTTTGCAGAATTACCCATTGGAGTGCTAGTTTGCTGAGTTATGTTGTGCGGCTGCAGCTTATTGAGAGTGTTTTGTATGCCATTACGTCTTACTGGATGCAATGTTTTATTTTCCCTAAAACCGTGTTACAAAAAATCATTGTTGTTTGTAGAACCTATCTCTGGACAGGGAGTAATACCGTGAGTAAGAAGAGTCCTGTTGCTTGGGATAAAGTTTGCAAACCTAAAACAAAATGTGGTCTTAATATTAGGGACATGTAGGTGTGGAATAGAGTGTTCATTCTTAAGTTGCTTTGGAATATTTGTGCTAAGGCTGACAATTTATGGGTTCAATGGATTCATGCTTAATATCTAAAGAATGATGAGGTGATGAACAAAATTCCCAAACAGACTGACTCAGGAATATTTAAAGCTATTATACAGCATCGTAAAGTTGTGGCTGACAATAACGGCTTGTGGGCTGGTATGTTGAATGAGGGGAATTTCTGCAGTAGGAAAATTTATAATGGCTTGCTACCGGGAAGTGCTAAAGTGATATGGTGTAACCTTATTCTATATAATAGTGCTAAACTCTTTGGATGACTTGCCATAGGATATTGGCAACTAAAGCAAGGTTGTTCCGATTTGGTATGATTTCTAATAATAGATGTGTTTTTTGTGATAAAGAGGAAACTGTTGATCATCTTTTCTTCGGTTGTACGAAGCTGAAGTGTATATGGGAAGATGTGCTAAATTGGCTTCGAATTATACATGTTCCAGGAGTTTGGGATGATGAAGTTAATTGGATTCTTATGCATTATCGGGGTAAATGATGGAAATCAGATTTGGTAAGAATGGCTATTGCTGAAAGCATTCATGAAAGCTGGCTTTTTCGCAATGATTTCATATTCCGCAAGTGTAATGATGATAGGAATATTGTAGAGAGGGTCATTAATGTGATTGTTTATAGAGGGTGGACTAGTCCTAAGCTTAGACCATATTTAGCTACGTTAATGATTCCCTAAGTTTAGATTAATTTCTTTGTTGGTTTGTGGGCTGTGTTAGAATATAATTCAGTTCTACATCCCTGCAAGAGTTTTGATGATAACAAACACATGATATATATAAAGAACAAATATGCTCGCTAATAAAAGTATATTTATATGCAGGAAGTTCTGATGTGAAAAAGATGTTTTGATGTAAGGAGCATAGAAGATCTGCTAGATCATTTAGAAGTTCTTATATAAGAAGATCTGTTCAGACACAACATAAGCAAATTTGTGTAACACGCTGAATGAAGAAGTTCTATGGTACAACTTCTGAGTGCGCCAACACTGTGTAAACAGGATCTCAGATACTCTGATCTGTAAAGTTTTGCACAAGAAGTAAGGGACTCCCAACAGTAACATTTATCCTCTGATGTGAGAAGTTCTGAAGCATTACAAATTATCAATGCAATATCAAAAGTAACAGCTACAAACAGACAAGGATCTCCTGGTTTAGAAAGTTCATTAACTCGTGTTATGAACATACCAAAAGCATCTTCTTATGTCTTTGTTGCATGGCCTATATAAATAAAACTCATATAAGATTTCAAGTGATGATGAAACACTATGCACAAAAATAAGAAATCACGTGAAGCTACAGTAACGCAACAATCATCTTTCATCCTCAAGCATTCATATGCAAACCGTGTAAAACATCACTATTAGTGATACTATTTTATTAGAAACACCATTGTAAACATTTATTCAATTATTGTTTAGACATTTCCTTGAGAAAACCGGGTTGTGGTTTTGGATTCAAGAAGACTTTGGCAGTTGTCAAAGTAGTTTTGTAATCAAGATTGATTAGTGGATTAAGACCTCGTTGGAGAGAGGCGAAATCACCTTGGCGGGTGGACTGGAGTAGTTTGAGTTCAAACGAACCAGGATAAAAATCAAAGTGTTCTTTCCATTGTTTTTTTTTGTGATCCCAATTCAACCCCCCTTCTCGTGTTTTTCCCTTATTCAATTGGTATCAGAGCACCTGGATCTCGGTGCAAACACTTAACCGTGTCAGAAAAAGATCCAAGGAGGAAAAACACCATGGTGGGACCAAGTCAGAACATCAGCAGCAGCCCCCCAATATTTGATGGTGAAAATTTTAACTACTAGAAAGATATGATCAGAAGTTTCTTCCTAGCCTATGTAGTTGACCTCTGGGATATGGTAACTGATTGATACATACATCCTATTGATGAAAGCGGTCAGAAGAAAAAGGAAGACAGATCATCAAAAGCAATACTTCATAAATCATCACAAGGCCAACACTATTCTCCTGAGTGCCATCTCATATTCAGAGTATGAGAAGATCACAGACAGAGAGACAAAACAACACATGTTTAATTCTCTGAGAATGACGCATGAAGGCAGCAGACAAGTAAAAGAAACCAAATCTCTTGCGCTCATTCAGAAGTATGAAGCCTTCAAAATGGAAGAAGATGAAACCATTGAAACAATGTTCTCAAGATTTCAAATTTTGGTGGCTGGGCTAAAGGTGCTGGACAAAGGGTACTCAACTGCTGATCATGTAAAGAAGATCATCAGAAGTTTACCAAAGCAATGGAGACACATGGTTACTGCTCTCATACTGGAAAAAGATTTGAACAAAAATCTCTAGAAGAATTTGTCAGCTCTCTTAGAAGCCATGAGATAGAGTTAGAAGATGATGAGCCCCAGAAGCAAGGTAAGTCTCTCGCTCTAAAGTCTAATAAATATGAAACCAAATTTTTGCAGGCAAAAGCAGAAGCAGAAAACTCTGGAGAATCCTTATCAGAAGAAGACAAATTGTTCCTTCTATCTAGAAGAATCAATCAGCTGTGGAAGCACAGGCAGAGGAAATTCAGAAACTCTAGAAGAACAGGAAATGACTCTGAACAATCTTCTGGATACATAAAATCCAGTAACAGAAACATTACCTGCTATGAATGCAATAAACAAGGTCACTACAAAATTGACTGTCCAAGGCTTCAGAAGGATAAACCTTAAAGGAAGTTCGTTAAGGAGAAGAAGAAAAGTCTTATGGCAACGTGGGATGACTCTGAATCTTCTGAAGATGGAACAAAATCAGAAGATGAACGAGCCAATATAGCTCAAACGGACAACCTATCAGATGTCTCTGAATCCTCTGAATCAGAATCAGACTCAGAGTCAGAAGAGGTATTTTCTAACTTTTCTAGATCTCAATTAGAGGAGAGTCTGTCAAAAATTCTAAAAAGGTATCAAAAGCTTTGAGTCATAAACAAGAACCTGAAAAAGGATCCAGTTTATGACTCTGAAGAAACTAAGAATTTGAGACTAGAAAACTCTGAGTTGAAAGAATAAATTATTAAACTTGAAATTATTTAAAAAATACTCAGAAGGAAACTGTCTCAAAAGTTCCTAGTAATCATAATCATAAAGGAATATGATCATAGCTTTCAGAAATTCCTCGCTAAAAACATAGATAGAAGCAAGATGGCTTCAATGATCTATGAAGTTAGCAGAAATGGCAGAATAAGTATAGGATACAAAGGTAAAGTATCTGAACCTAAGAAAATTAAGGATCTAGTTATTAAACACACTCCTCTTTATTCTCACTTCACTACTGGACAAACATATGATATAAAATATACCATTAAAGCGTTTTCTACTAAACCAAAATTCAAACAGAATTTTGGAAACTCTAACAGTCATGGACCCAAAAAGATATGGGTACCAAAAGAAAAAATCATCTATGTTACATATATTTTTAACAACAAGGTTGAAACACGAGTCCTAACACTTGGATTCTGGATGCTCTCTACACATGGAGGGAAGAAAGCATATGTTCCAAAGCCTGGAATTTAAAGGATTCGCAAGCTTCATAGGCAATCAGGAACAAAAAGTTATTGGCTCTAAAACTATTGAAACGGGAATGAGAGTACAACTTCAGAAGCTCTCTAAATAATCTCAGTTGAATCCAGAAGAAAATTTTCACGCCTTCTCAAGAAACTTCTTACTTTTTGAATATTGACAAAAAGGGTAGCATCAGTGATATTTTGACATCAGAAGCAAATCGGCATTATCAAAACATTATCAGAAGATCTTCAGGGAAGTATTTTATTTTCTTGTTATCTGAGTATTCTACTCAGAGGGAGTTTTTATTCTGTGTTCTTTATGCTCCATCAAAATATACAAGTTTTTGTCATCATCAAAAAGGGGGAGATTTTTAGAACATAATTTGGTTCTACATCCCTGCAAGAGTTTTGATGATAACAAAAACATCATATATATAAAGAATAAAATATTCTCGCTAATAAAAGTATCTTTATATGCAGGAAGTTCTGATGTGAAAAAGATGTTATGATGTAAGGAGCGTAGAAGATATGCTAGATCATCTAGAAGTTCTGATATAAGAAGACCTGTTCAGACACAACATAAGCAAATCTGTGTAACACGCTGAATGAAGAAGTTCCATGGTACAACTTCTGAATGCACCAACACTGTGTAAACAGGATCTTTGATACTCTGATCTGTAAAGTTCTGCACAAGCAGTAAGGGACTCCCAATGGTAACATTTATCCTCTGATGTGAGAAGTTCTGAAGCATTACAAATTATCAATACAATATCAAAAGTAACGGCTACAAACAAGCAAGGATCTCCTAGTTTGGAAAGTTCATTAACTCATGTTATGAACATACCAAAAGCATCTTCTTATGTCTCTGTTGCATGGACTATATAAAGCAAACGCATAGAAGATTTCAAGTGATGATGAAACACTGCACACAAAAAGAAGAAATCACGCGAAGCTACAGTAACGCAACAATCATCTTTCATCCTCAAGCATTCATATTCAAACTGTGTAAAACATCACTATTAATGATACTTTTTATTAGAAACACCATTGTACACATTTATTCAATTATTGTCTAGACATTTCCTTGAGAAAACCGGGTTGTGGTTTTGGATTCAAGAAGACTTTGGCAATTGTCAAAGTAGTTTTGTAATCAAGATTGATTAGTGGATTAAGACTTCGTTGGAGAGAGGCGAAATCACCTTGGCAGGTGGAC
Organism: Vicia faba; assembly: GCA_948472305.1. Classification (NCBI taxonomy): domain Eukaryota; kingdom Viridiplantae; phylum Streptophyta; class Magnoliopsida; order Fabales; family Fabaceae; genus Vicia; species Vicia faba. Next base: position 1,055,613,044 of record OX451736.1, on the reverse strand, counting down.
TGGAGTAGTTTGAGGTTAAACGAACCAGGATAAAAATCAAAGTGTTCTTTCCATTGTGTTTTTTATGATCCCAATTCAACCCCCCTGCTTGTGTTTTTCCCTTCTTCAGGCTGGATCCTAGCGATTGCCGTGTTTTCTGTGTTTTCGAGTTAATGCAATTGTTGATTAAAAAAAATAGTTTCTGACTTAAAAAAATTACCAAAAATTTCATATAAATATTTGATTTTATTCCTGATTTTTCTATGGTCTTACTTATGTTTTCTTGATTAATTTGAATATAGTTATTATTTTTCTCTCTTATTTCCATTTTATAATCATTTTAAAAACCTTTTTTTTCTTTTATTTTAAATATAATTTTATTTTTTTTGTATATATATTCTGGATGATATTGGATTAAAATTTTGATCATGAACTTTATTAACATCATTGGATACATGGTATTGAGTCCAAATCCATAAAAATGGATGAATGATTTTAATAGTAGTTTGATTAAATTTTGGTTCAAATGTGGTTTATTCATTTCCCCTTTCCTCTTCATCTTATCCCATTCTTATTGTACCAAATGTTATTGGAGCATGATTTACATATCATGTTTCAAAATATAAGGTGCATGGATTGCTATTGGCCGACATCAAAATAGGTGCGACTTCTATATAAGTCCACTTACGATTGCTTAACATAGCGCTAAATTTTGTCCCGATTTGAGAAAATGATCATTCGTGGCCTAAACCTATGTTTGCAAGCCCAAGTATGTTAATTTGAACCCTTTGATCCAATAACCTTGAGATCCATTGTTAGGAGGCTTTGGTTCTACCAATCCTCTAATGGAACTTCATCAATTTTGGTCAAAGTGGATCACTTAAACATCATTGATCATTAAGTGTTATATTGAGAATTCTTAAATGGATGACATACTTGACAAAAAGCAAATGCAACTTGTTGTTGAGAGGCTTTGGTTCTACTAATTCTCTAATGAGTTCCAAATGCAAGTTTCAAGATGGTCATCCAACTAACTACTAATTCCTAACAATTGACTTTATTTTTTATTCTTTTATTTTAAGCTTTTACTTTATGTACCATTTACTTTAGCATTTACATTTCATGCTATTTTTATCTTTTCTCACTTGAGCCTTTATCTTCATGTCATTTTATTTTGCTCACTTGAGCTTTTCATTTCTTTTTGAAGATACCTAATAATCAACTTGAACCCTAAAAAAGCTTTAATGTTACTTGGACTACTTGGTTACTATCCTTGGCATTATGGAGTGATGGACTTCTTGGACTTATGATTAGAAGTTGTGGCCTGCCTTGAGACCTTGTGAACTTGATTGTTATCTTGTCTGTAGTTGTTGGGGTTTACCCCAAGACATTGGGTTGTTTGTTTGTTTTGTGTGCAGGATATTATAATTACATGCTTCGTCTGTGATCTGGAATTCATATGTATACAACCGTTACTCTGCCCAATTTTTGTGAAGACTAAATGCATTTGGAGCTTGGTTTCCTTAAGAGGTCCTTTTTTTATAGTTGTTTGTCTGGTTTCAAATCCAAAGGATGGGAATTCTACATTGACTCATTGTGTCAAATATTGGCTTCTTGTTAGTTAGATGGTTCTTTTTCCCTAGATTTTACCTTATGCTTTAGGATAGTCTCTTCATCTCCTCCCATCTTCTTTAACTTCAAAAATCTTCTCACTCCTTTTGAAAACTCTTATTATTTTAAAACTTGAACCACTTTCATAATAAACTTGGAATTATGTCCATGCATTTTCAAAAATTATTTCTTAATCAAATTTCAATCAACTTAATAATACTTTGACATTTTTATGAGAAGACTAAAAGTCAATAAATCTCATTCAAACTATTTTGAAATTTTAGCTTTTATCTTTAAAAATGTTTCTCAAAAGATTGGACTCTTGTCAATCCTTGTAGTGATGCAAACAACTATATTTCTACAATATGTAGTGAAGTGAGATATTTTCCACTTGGGCGTTGAGTGAGGCATTGTTGATTTTTGAAATCCAAGCCATATCCTCCATTTTGAGATGATGCAAATTCTCCTTTCTTATAAATATGGGTAGTAAGTATGTTTCCCACAGGACAATGACAAGGATGTTTTGTCTCTTAAAACTAACAAACACACTTGTGCTTTAAATTTTTTAAAAGAGGAACTATGTGTACCCTGATCCTTTATTGCATGAAAGATGGTACGTAGGAACTAAAGGTTTGCAACCGCGGCAGATACAAAAATCATAAAAAATATACTTCTTTCCTCACCACCACAATCTATTTTCATACAACATTTTATAGCCAAAACATATAGATTTTACAAAGAGGTTCTTGCAGAGTACCGTAGATGTTCAGGGTGCTAATACCTTCCCTTTGCATAATCAACACCCTTACCTAGAATCTTTCCCCCCTCTTTTGGATTATTCGTTCTTTTCCCATTCTTTTGGAAACAATAAAGCGCGGTGACAATTTTTATTCTGATCTGTGCGAGTCAAGTCAATCCAATGGCTTAGTCTCAACATTTCTACCGCTATAGAGAAATGGAGACTTCACTGAGGAAAGATTGACCTCTTGCTTGTCCATCCTTAAGTGGGTTGAGCCTATCTTTGTTTATATTTGCATATGTGTTATTATCTGTTGTATATTATGTGTTGTATATATGTTTGTTTGGATTTTCCTGGTTTTCAGGGTGCTTGGTGATTTCTCATAAGTCTTATACCCGGACTTGGGCAAGCTTAAGATAGGACGGGCGGTATAGTCATATTAACTTTGAAGGAGTAATCCCAAAAAAGGAGACATGAGATCCCCAACCCAATGGAGGCCCCTTTGATTGTAGTGTCGTTTACCGAGTAATCTAGAAGACGTACTGCTTTTGACCCGGGAGTCTACTGAAACTGAGGACCGTAGAATACCTAACCCATCTTGGCCTTTTAGGTTTAGTGAAGAAGCTATGACAGAGTAATCTGGAAGTAGTTGTCACATGATACTACACTCGAACGAGTTTTTCTTGAGAATCTTACTAATTACCGAGTTAATCGAGAAGTTGGTAATATCCGAAGGAAGGATGTAGACTCTGGGAACCTCTAGAACCTTGTTCGTCAAGTGATAACTTTTAGACCATACCTTATGGGTAGTAAATTCAAACTCATGCTCGTGACATTGAACCTATGAACCCTATGCTTGTGATCTTGTGTGTGATTGTTGCATCATGCATTCATGCACCCATGAGCATCTCTTAAAGACATATTATTTCAAGGGACTTAAAAGTTGACTCTTTGTGAATATCTAAGGTACTTTTTGACTATGGATTATGGAAAAAGAAACACCGGGAAGTACAGTTTCAAAGATCCCAAGATAGATGAGTTGATGAGTCGGATTCCTGAGATTGAGTGTTCTGCATATTTTCGGAGAAAGTATGGGTCCATCATTTCTCTCATGAAGCTCAGGATGAAGGAGGGTATTCTCTCAACTTTTGTCCAGTTCTATGATCCGATGTATCAATGCTTTACTTTCCATGATTATCATTTGATGCCTACATTAGAGGAATATTCTTATTTGTTGGGTTTACCTATTACTGATCGCGTTTCTTTTACTGGTTTAGAGGGGGAGCCAAAATCCCATGAGATTGCTGCTTTGATCCATTTGGGGAAGTCTGAGGTTGAAGCCTACATGACTACTAAAGGATGGATTAGAGTATTACCAGCTCAGTTCTTATCGGAGAAAGCTCTCTACTTTGCTAGGATGAAGAGTATGGTTACTTTTGAAGCCATTTTTTCTCTACTTGCTTACGGGTTGTTCTTGTTTCCCATTGTAGAAAAATTTGTTGATATCAATGCCATCGGGGTCTTTATGATAGGGAACCCGGTTCCTACATTGTTGGGTGATTCTTATTACTCTATTCATCTTCTGGATTCTTATCATGCAGGGATGATCATCTGCTGCACGCCTTTGTTGTATCAATGGTTTACTTCTCATTTGCCTTGATCTGATGCTTTCTGGGATGTCAGGAAGGAACCTCGTTGGGCTCCAAAGATTATGACACTTACTCATTCAGATATTATTTGGCATCATCAGGCTTACCATGATGTAGAGATTGTCGACAGTTGTGGTAGTTTCCCCAATGTACCTCTTCTTGGTACAAAGGGAGGAATTAACTATAACCCTATTCTTGCACGACGACAACTTGGATATCCGATGAGGGATAAGCCAAATAGTATTAATTTGAGTAGTTTCTTCCTTAAAGAGGGATAGGTTCATAAGGAAGCTAAAGAAGAGATTGTGAATGCTTGGCGTCACATTCACATGAAGAGTAGGAAGGACTTGGGACCTAGGGGGGCTGTTTCTTTGGAGCCTTATTTGCAGTGGGTACAAGCGAGAGTCAATCAGTTAAAGATGCCATATTCTCGGCAAGCACCTATGCCTAAAATGTTTGTGAAGACTACTCCTCCCCTATTGGATGATGTGGAAGATCTCCAGCTTGCTTTAGTCAGGATGCAACAAGAAAAGTAAGCTTGGAAGAATAAGTGCCAGACTTTAGAAGTATCCTGCCGATCAGACCTGAAGGAGAAAGACAGCTTGATTAATATTCTTGAGAGCCGTGTTGTGGAGAAGATGGAGAGGCAAGGGGATTTATTTTCCTCTAAACCTTAATCAGGCCCTAGTTGCTCATTTCCTAATTCAGATGATTGGAAAGAGGTCGCTAGTAAGTATGCGGAAGAAAACCTGAGGTTGAAGGCTCATATTACCAGACTTACGGGGAAACGTCAGCGTATAGAGTGATCTCCACCAGCTTTGCTTCTTAGGGTTTTAGACTTTACTTTCATCTTGTACTTGGGATTCTTGAAAATTGTAATCCATTTTGAAGTTATTATAATAAAAATTTTCAGTATTTCAAATGTGTTGTTACTTTGATATATGCAAAATTGTCTATAAACCTTTAAGCCCCTTGAAATAATAATAATAAAATAAATCATATGCATTGCACATCATGCATCATATTGTACAAACTTCTTGCATTTTTTTGCATATTCAGGTGTCTTAATGAGCTTCTTTACTTCCAACAGCAAGTTGTCTCACCGGTATAATACTCGAGCTAATATCAGAAGGAAGATGGATAACCTAGAACAAGAGAATCGCGAGCTGCGCGAGGAAGTTTCTGCTCTGAAGGCCGGTATGGCCAATCTTACTACTCTGATGGAATCTTTGGTGGCTGGTCAGAATCAGCCAGCGATTGTTCAACCTCAACAGACAATGGTTACTACTGAAGCTCCAATTGTTCTGGTTTCTTCTACTCCAGCTATTGTTCAGAATCGTATGCCTCCGGGATACCCTTGGGGAATTCCATAGAACTTTATACCAGAAGGTTATAATCAAGATGCTCAAGTTACTCCACTTGTTCAGACCGTTGCTACTCTCGCACCTTCTGTGGTGCACGTTACCCCTGCTGCTAGAAATGAGATTCACTATGCTGCACCTCCCTCGGTGAATATGGCCCCGTTTTCTAATGATATAATGTATCGCCATATTCCTCCACCAAGTGAAAGCTTTGGTTCCTATGATCGAATGGACGATTTTCAAGACCAGTTTGATAAGATGCATAAAGAGTTGAAGGCCCTTAGAGCAAATGAGTTGTTTGGGCAGAATGTGAATGATATGAGTTTGGTGCAAAATATGAAAACACCTGCAAAGTTCAAAGTACCGGAGTTCAAAAAGTACAATGGAAACACTTGCCCTCATGCTCATTTGGTGATGTATGTAAGGAGAATATCTACTCATACAGATGATCAACGCCTGTTTATTCATTTCTTTCAAGATAATTTAACCGGTGCAGCATTGAAATGGTACATGAGTCTGGACAGTGCCAATATTCATTCTTTTAATGACTTGGGTGAAGTGTTTATCAGACAGTACAAATATAATGTGGACATGGCGCCTGACCTTGATCAACTCAGTGCCATGGTCCAGAAGGACAGGGAATCATTTAAAGAATATGCACAGAGATGGCGTGAGGTAGTCACCCAAGTGATTCCTCCAATGGGAGAAAAAGAGATGAAAAATATTTTTTTGAAGACACTAGGTGCATTCTACTATGAAAGAATAGTGGCGAGTACGCCCAGTGATTTTACTGAAATGGTGGGAATGGGCGTCCATTTGGAAGAGGCTATAAGAGAAGGTCGTCTGATAAAAAGTGAAAGTTCCAGCAATGTGAAAAAGCCATCATACATATTTGTTAAGAAGAAAGAGGGGGAGACAAATGTTGTTATTCAAGAGATAAGGGTTAATCCTTCTAGAAGAAATCATCAGCTCCATCAACAGGTTTCCTCGGTAACTTCGATTATAAATACGGCTCCAACTACAGTTGCTTATCAAAGACCAGCCCCACAGGGAAGTCAAGAGAAGAATCAGAGGAGAGAGCCTTTTGACTCTATCCCTATGAGTTATGCATAGTTACTCCCAGCATTGATCCTGAAAAAGTTGGTCCAGACTAGGCCCCCTCCTGCTATACCATCCCATTTACCTTGGTACTACAAGGCAGATCAGACGTGTACTATCCATCAGGGTGCACCAGGGCATAATGTAGAAAATTGTTATCCTCTAAAGTACGAGGTACAAAAAATGGTTAGATCTCGCCTTTTATCCTTCAAAGATGTCAGTCCTAATGTAAAAGATAATCCTCTCCCAAAACATGGAAAAGAGAATGCTGTTAACATGGTTGCTGGTTATCTAGGGGATTCCCGCATTTATGATATTAACTTGGTTAGAGGAGACTTGGTAAAGATGCATGAATACCTTTGTGAGTTTAGTTACTATACTCATGAACATGCTGGTTGTGGTATCTATAGTACTAATATACAAGGTTGCGATAAGATAAAGGTTGATTTGTAGAAGATGATGGATGAAGGCCTCATCCATATAATCAGGCCTATGGCATAGTATAAGGAGGAAGTGAACATGGTATTTGGATCTCCTACAGAATTCAGGATCTTTGATGTGGGATATATGAATGATGATCTCGTACAATTGCATGCTACTTTCTGCCATATGGCTGGTCAGGTAGAGCACCATTATGGATCTTGTCTGGTTTGCTGCAGGGACTCCCGAGGATGTTCAATTGTGAGAAAAAGTATTCAATTTTTGTTGGATAATGGAACTATCAAGGTTTCAAGGAAAAGAGATGATTACCATGAGGTTAATGAGATTGAGGTTTGTTTGGCTGAGGAAGAATCAAATGATGAATATGCTTCCGCGGATGAATTATTTTCCTCAGACGAGGGCATGTTCTCTGGCGATGATTCTTTGATGTCAAAGTTTTCTAAAGAAGGTATGAATGTGATTGTTTCGTGTTTCAGTGAATCTTCCCCTGTTGAAATTGAATACCGTAGAAAGCCAATTGTTTCCCCTGTGGTGTTTTGCTTGCCAGGGACCGTTCCTTACAAATTAGGCAAAGTTATACCGTACAAGTATAATGCTATAATTTTAGAAGATGGTGTGGAAGTTCCCATCCAACCTTTGTCTAGTGTTGGAAATATTGCTGAGACTAGTAGAGTGACCCTAAGTGGTCATGTGTTTGCACCAGTTGTTCGAGGAAATGATAATGCTGGTAAGAAGGTTGTGGAAAGTGTTGAAGAAAAGAAGGCTACAGGGGAATCCAGTGGTACTACCCTGGAGAAGGACGTAGATGATATTTTGAAGATAATCAAAATGAGAGACTACCGAATTATGGATCAGTTATTGCAGACTCCTTCAAAGATATTTATCTTAGCATTATTGATGAATTCTGCTGCCCATAGAGAATCTTTAATGAGGGTGTTGGACCAGGCCTTCATGGAGTATGACATGCCATTAGATCAATTCATCAGCGTGGCGGGTAATATTACATCATGTAATAACCTAAGCTTTTGCGATGATGAATTTCCAGATGAGGGGAGGAATCATAATTTGGCTCTCCACATATCCATGAACTGTAAGAGAGATTCATTATCAAATGTGCTGATTGATAATGGATCCACCTTGAATCTGATGAAGCTGAAATATCAAGGGGCTCATATGTGCCCAAGTGGTATTATTGTCAAAGCTTTCGATGGGTCAAGGAAGTAGGTTATTAGGGAGGTCGATCTGCATATTCACATAGGCCCGCACCTGTTCCAGATCACTTTCCAAGTCATGGATATTGTACCCGCATATAGTTATCTACTAGGAAGACCATGGATACATGAAGTAGGGGCCGTTACCTCCACTTTACACCAAAAGCTGAAATTCGTGCGTGAAGGAAAAGTGGTTATTATAAATGGAGAGCAAGCATTGCTGATATCTCATCTATCATCTTTTAGTATTGTAGAAGCAGATGAAGCTTCTGTGAGGATGCAGTTCCAGACTCTGTCTGTTGATAATGTAAGAGGGAATGAGAACTCTATGACTTCATTCAAGGATGCTCAGCAGGTTGTGTGCAATGGTCCAAGTAAAGTATGGTGACAGGTCGTTGATCCTGAAGATGTGAAAAACACAAGAAGGGGGGTTGAATTGTTGAAACTTGAAATCAAATGCAGACAACACGTTATTTTTATCCTGGTTCGTTTGATCTCAAACTACTCCAGTCCACCCGTCAAGGTGATTTCTCCTCTCTCCAACGAGGTCTTAATCCACTATATTCAACTGAATACAAAACTACTTTAGCAACTGCTAAAGCCTTCTTGAGTCTAAACCACAGACCGGTTTCTCAAGGAAATTCTTTCTTACAGATAAATGAACAATTATGTGTGTTTGATGTTTTCTACAAAAACTATATATCACAACTGTGATAATACACAAAATGAAGCTTATATGAAACTAGAATGCTAGAATTATAGAGTAAGAAATTGAGAGCTTTAGTAAACTGAATGAGTGAGGACGAAGATGATTAGCTTATGCGTATGTGTGTGAAAGAGTATTCGCCATTTTTCTTCTCACTGATTTGTTTAAATAGCCTTGGAATAGATACGTTACAGTCTATAATTCCATTTCAATGCTCATAACATTCTTTCCATATTGAGAAGATCTTTGTCTTGGAATAAAGCCGTTGGTAATTAATCTGCCTTGAATGCAGTAACGTTGACACTTCAGAATGTTCTGCTTGATGACAATCAGAGTGTTCTTGGCTTTAGCTTATTCTAGCGCTTCTGAGTGCTGATGACATAGTTAAGATCTTGATCATAATCAGAGTATGTTGAGCGCAGATTCTGTTCATCAGACTTCAGCGTAGCACATGCTTTGATCTTCTGGTGCTGACTTATCTTCTGATGCTGATGTTGATATTCATATTCTGATGCTGATTCCATCAGAGTTTCCTGCGAATACACAGCATAATTTTGAGTAGCACATATGTTTTATATAAATCTCATAATTCATTTAATCTTGTATTTTTTTATCATCAAAACTCTAACTGAGGATTGTAGAATCAAACTATGTTCTAACAATCTCCCCCTTTTTGATGATGACAAAAACAAGATTTTTTCAATTAAAATAGAATGATGAGAGTATCAGAGTTTAAGAATAAAGAGGAAACGATATCAGAGATAATCAAATAATGAATAAAAGTATCAGAGCTAAGAGGATAAGGAATAAAAAGTATCAGAGTAATGATGAGAAAAACTCCCCCTGAGTTGATTATTTCCCTTTGATTCCTTGAGTCCTTGAGTATCAGAACTTTATTTAACCTTTCTTTGAGCATCAGAATTTTGCTTTATCAGAGTTCTTCAGATTCTTGTACCTGTAAGCTTTTCAGAACAAGGACATTCAAATATATAAGAATGTTAGAATGTTTGAGACTTTTGTCTCAATAAACCATTATTGAAAAATATCATTCTTTCTCCCCCTTTTTGTCAGTTATCAAAAAGCATAATTAATCAGAGTTAAAATGATCAGAGTGAAAACACATTTGTATTAAAACAGAAGCAATGATAGTTTGGAACAAGTAGAAAAATATTACAGACAAACATGTAAAGAAAACAAGGAAAACATAAGAAAAATCTAAGAAGAAGGAGGAAGTCGTGTGAACAGAGCTTCCAACATGCTCTTGATTTGTTCGCTAGTTTCGTTTTGCTTAGCTACCATGTTTTCTATAGAGTCAATCTTGATATCCCGCTTGTCCATCCGTTCATTCATCAGCATGTCTGATCTCTTCAAATCCTCCAGAGTCTGCCTGTCAAGAGAGGAAGCTTGAGGATCTTCAGATACAGGCTACTTCTCAGAGCTTTCTGTAGTTTCTTCTGCTTGACCCAAGTCTTCAGCTTGAATAACCTGTTCTTCTACAGGTTGAACTGTAGATGCTGGACGCTTTTCAGACCAAGGATGACTGTCCAGATGGAGAACTTCTTCCTTCAGCAGCTTGCTCAGAACTGGACCTTCCATTTCCTTCAGCAGATTGCTGAAGTTCTGTTGAGCCTGTCCATAGCTCTGGTCTTGCAGCTTGAAGGTTTCAGCGCATACCCATCTTCTGAATTGAGTCCAGAGATGATCTGGTACAGCATGATCAACCACTTCCAGACTTGCTTGTTTCAAAGAAGTGATCCACTTCTACATATCTATTTCAAAGTTCAAAATGCTGGAACCAACATCTGGTTGTTTTGGTTTAGGGATGGCAGTTTTCTGGTTTATTGCAGCAAGGCGTTCAAGGATTGTTAGGTCAATGACTGTCTTGCTGTGGTTTTCTGTATTTTTCTTAGGTGAGGGAGTAGGAGAGTCAAAAATTACGATTGGACTATGAGGAGTATTAGGTGGAGTTGTTTCTGGTGAAGAGGGAAGTTGAGACATATTAACAGTTGTACCACAAGGCAATTTAATGGCCAAAGGTTATGGTTCAGGAGATTCAGAGGTTTGAGCCTCAGAGGTTTGAGTCTCAGGTTGTGAAGATTGTGCATGTTGAGGAGATGGTGGATTACTTTCTGGTTGAGGAGAGGAAGGTTGTGGAATTTCTGGTTCTGGTATTGGAGAGTGTGGAGTTTCTGGTATTGGTGAGAGTGGAATGTCAGGTTGTGGTGAGATGGGAATTTCTGAGTTTGGATTTGGATTTTCTGTTTGGGGAGCGGAAGAGTGTTGGTCAATATCAGAAAGAACTTGTGCAAGTTCTGGTTCTGGTATGGTTGAAGTGTTTGTATTTTGTGGTTTGGAGCGGGATCTTCTGAGGGTTAATGACTCAGAAGGGTCAAAGTCAATGTCAAAATCTTCAAAGGTTTGGGGTGTTGGGGTATCAGCTGGAGTTGGAGTGGGAGTAGGAATAGATGTGGAAACAACAGTTGAATCTAAAACAGATACAGAAACAGGATTACCTCTTTTCCTTGGAGTCTGTTGTGATGATCCTTCTGGAGCAACTTTTCTCTTCTTAGTCTTCTTCAGAACAACCTCTGGTGCCTTCTGCTGAAGATATTGAATATTTAGATTAGGTGTTGTACCATCAGCTTTGCACGCATCCAAATATCTCAGAATGATTTGAGGCTTTGAGTCAATCTCTGAGAACATAGGGAAGTCGTCCAGAGGGACTCTTCTGCTGGAGATTTCAGCAAAAGGAGTGATGCTGGGCTCCTTCTTAATATTCTCTATCAGCTTCATCTTCTTCAGATTCTTGGCATTCAGCTGCTTACCAACAGAAGGTTCCAGGGTGCTGATCTCTTGTGCCTCTGTCAAATGTTCAATCAGCCTATTCTCAGTCAGAATATCTGATATCAATCTGCCCAAGGGTATCCAATCCCTTTTAGTCCGTTCATCTTCTCTTGTCTCCTTGACGCTTGTTTTCAGATGGTTGAACAAAAGATGAGCTAGATTAATCTTTACCTTCTGATTGATAAAATAGATCAGAAACTGTTGATCTATGTTTATGTAATCAGGAGAGCTTGTAGGCTTCCTGTGGTTGAAACAGCCCAGAATAATCTTTGCCCAAATTCTGTGCTTATCTCTCAAATCCCTTATCTTGCTGGAGGGAAGCCCCAGCGTGAAAATTTCCCTTGCTATAACAGCAACATCTGAGCATCTTTCTGCCATATCTATACAGCGAATACCACCACCATTGTACCCAATGAGTTTTGCAATTAGGTCTTCAGTAATCACAATTTTCTTCCCCATGATGTAAGAAGTGACTTGGTGATTTGAGGAAGAGGCGTGAATCCAAAATTCCTTAACCAAGATAGGAAAAGTTGGACCCACCAACCTGTCAAAGTATTTCTCCCATCCTTGAGCTTGAATCTATTCTGATAAATCAAAACCATTTTCCTTCAAACTGTTGAAATCCACTATAATCTCTGACAGAACTTCAAGGTTCTTGACTGGAGTGAGTAGCATTCTGAGAGGAACTTCATATTGCTCAGTTGATGCATCTTTCTGGGAACCTGAAGAGAGATTGCTGCTAGAAGCCATGTTCACACAAGGATTTTTTTGAAAAAGCTTTAAGGGGTTTGTTGAGAAAAAAGAACACAGAAAACAGAAGTATTGATTGAAAGCGAAAGTTAGGGTAAAAGTTGTGAATGGTGTGAATGGTGTTTAAATAGATTTCGAAAAAGTTTTTGAAAACATAAACGGTTTAGAGAGAGAAATAAATCATGATTAATTGCATTTAATGATTGCTGATTTTAGGGGATTTCAGAAAGATACTTAAACGGTTACCAGTGACATGTGTCTCAATGCATCCAATCAGCGCTTTGCCTTTTCAGAAGCGTGAACGCGTGTTCAGCCTCAGGAAACAGCTGATGACTGGATGACACTTGTTTGCTTGAGTGAACAACACATCTATCCTTGAACTGAAGCGCTCAGATCTTCATGGATAGATTTTGATACAATCTGCATGTCTAAAATTCTGAAAGAGGATTGATCAGAAGTTCACAGAGAAATAAACATAATTCTGAAGGTTAATATATAAAATTAAAACAGTTTTATTCTCGACAGAGCTTCATGCTGAGATGATTCAGAATGAAGTTGAACCTATCTTCAGAAAGTGGTTTTGTAAAGATATCAGCCCATTGATGGTCTGTATCAATAAATTTTAAGTTTAAGATTCCTTTCTGAATATAGTCCCTAATAAAATGATGTTTTATTTCTATATGCTTAGCCCTAGAATGCAAGATTGGATTTCTACTTAAGCAAAGGTGTTATCACAGAGGATAGGAATGTTACTCTCATATATCTGGAAGTCCTCAAGTTGACTTTTCATCCAGAGCATTTGTGTGCTGCATCCAGCTGCTGCTATATATTTAGCTTTTGCTGTTGATAGAGCAATGGTGGATTGTCTTTTGCTGGACCACGAGATCAGATTTTCTCCCAGAAATTGGCAGCTTCCAGAAGTACTTTTACGTTCAACTCTGTCTCCAGCAAAGTCAGTATCACAGTAACCTACTAAGTTGTAATCACTAGATTTTCTATAAAACAGACCCAGATTAGTAGTACCTTTCAGATACTTGAAAATTCGCTTAACAGTTGTTAAGTGAGATTCTCTAGGATCTGATTGGAATCTTGCACAAATGCATACACTGAATAAAATATCAGGCCTTGAAGCTGTAAGATAAAGAAGAGAACCAATCATACCTCTGTAGACCTTCTGTTCTACCTTTTTGCTTACCTCTTCTCTTTCCAGAATGCACGTGGGATGCATTGGAATCTTTGATGGCTTACATTATGAGATATCAAATTTCTTCAGAAGTTCTCTGACATATTTTCTCTAATGAATGTAAGTTCCTTCTGGGGTTTGATTGATCTGAATTCCCAGAAAGAATTTCAGTTCCCCCATTAGGCTCATCTCATATTCTTCCTGCATACACTTAGCAAACTTTCTTCCCAGAGAGGGATTAGTAGATCCAAATATTATACCATCAACATAAATCTGGCAGACTAGAATGTCATTCTTAACTGTCTTACAGAATAAGGTTGTGTCCACTTTCCCTCTGGCGAATTCCTTTTCTAACAGGAAGTTACTTAGTCTTTCATACCAAGCGTTGGGAGCTTGTTTCAGACCATACAGTGACTTCTTTAGTTTGAAAACATATTCTGGATTTTTTGAACTTTCAAAACCAGGGGGTTGGTGCACATATACCTCTTCTTCTATATAGCCATTTAAGAATGCACTCTTAACATCCATCTGATACAGAGTGATGCCTTTATTAACAACAAAAGAAATTAAAAGTATGATAGATTCTAACCTGGCGACTGGAGCAAATGTCTCTGTATAGTCTATCCCCTCTTGCTGACTATAAACTTGTGCTACCAATCGTGCCTTGTTTCTGATGACTTCACCTTGTTCATTCAGTTTGTTTCTGAATACCCATTTTGTTCCAATGACGTTGAATCCTTTAGGTTTAGGAACTAGATCCCATACGTCATTCCTTGTGAATTGATTCAGCTCCTCTTGCATTGCTAGAATCCAGTCATTGTCCAGAAGTGCTTCATCAATTGAAGATGGTTCAATCAGAGAAACAAGTCCCATGAGGGATTCTTCAGAGTTTCTGAAGCTGGCTCTTGTTCTAATTGGATCTTCCTTTCTTCCTAAGATTGTTTCTTCTGGGTGATCCATGCTGCTTCTAGATGGTCTTTTCTGAGGTTGATCAACAGAAGATGCTGGATTGCTTGCAGTGCCTCTTTCTGATGTTGAGGGAGTGTCTCTGTTAAGAGCTTCTGATGGCTTGTCTTCAGTACCTGTGAATTCAACTTCCATACCTGCAAATACTTCATTTTGCTTTGAGTTTTGAGAGTCAAGCTTATCATCAAAATGAACACTGATTGATTCTTCCACAATCTGTGTTTCTGTATTGTATACTCTGTACCCTCTTGAGCGTTCAGAGTATCCTAACATAATACACTTCTGTTCTTTAGATTCAAACTTGTTCAAATAATTTTTAGTATTTAAAATAAAGCAAGTACATCCAAATGGATGAAAATATGAAATGTTGGGCTTTCTGTTCTTCCACAATTCATATGGAGTCTTTTCCAGAATAGGTCTTATAGAGATTCTATTCTGAATGTAGCACGCTGTGTTTATTGCCTCTGCCCAGAAGATCTTAGCAACGTTAGTCTCATTGATCATGGTTCTGGCCATTTCTTGCAATGTTCTGTTCTTTCGTTCTACAACTCTATTTTGCTGGGGAGTTTTAGGACAAGAGAAATCATGCAGAATGCCTTTGTCATTAAAAAATGATTCAAAATATTTGTTTTCAAACTCTCCACCATGATCACTTCTGACTTTGACGATTCTAAGATCCTTTTCATTCTGAACTTGGTTACAGAAGGTAACAGACACAGAGTGTGACTCGTCCTTGTGTCTTAAGAACTTTACCCATGTCCATCTGCTATAGTCATCTACGATTACTAACCCATACTTCTTGCCACTGACTGAAGCAGTTTTAACTGGTCCAAATAAGTCAATGTGCAGAAGTTCTAATGGCTTAGAGGTGGAAACAACGTTTTTAGATTTAAAAGCAGGTTTTGAAAACTTGCCTTTCTGACATGCTTCACACAGAGCATCTGCATTGAACTTCAGGTTAGGAAGTCCTCTGACCAGATTGAGTTTGTTAATCTGAGATATTCTTCTCATACTAACATGCCCCAATCTTCTGTGCCAGATCCATTGCTCGTTGTTAACAGACAGAAGACACTTTACATTCTGACTTTTCAGTTCAGAAAGTTTGATTTTGTAAATGTTGTTTCTCCTCTTTCCATTAAACAGGATAGTCCCATCTTTCTGACTAACAACTTTGCATGAATTTTGATTAAAGATTATATCATAACCGTTATCACTTAATTGACTTATGGATAACAGGTTATGCATTAATCCATCTACTAATAAAACATTACTGATATAGGGAAGATTTCCATTACCTACTGTTCCAGAGCCAATGATCTTTCCCCTCTGATTGCCTCCAAAGCCTACGTGGCCTCCAGGCTTAAGTTCCAAGCTTTGGAACATATTCCTTCTTCCCGTCATGTGGCGTGAGCAGCCAGAGTCCAGGTACCATGACTGGTGTTTCTGCTTTGCTGCTAAAGATATCTGCAACATGTATTATTTTATCCTTAGGTACCCATATTTTCTTGGGTCCTGATTTGTTAGTTTTACCAAAACTCTGGTTGAATTTTGGTTTGACAGAATAATTACTACTAGTATATTTGATGTCGTGTGTGTGCCCATATACAAAGTGTGACTTAAGAGGAGTTCGTTTAATAACTAAATCCATGGAATTCTTTGGTGTAGGTACCTTACCTTGGTATCCTATTCCCTTTCTGCCATTTCTGCTAACTCCATAGATCATTGAAGCCATTTTGCTTCTATCTATGCTTTTAGCTAGAAACTTCTGAAAGCTGTGATCATACTCCTTGATGATCTCATCAGCACTACTGGGAGTTTCAAGAATTGTTTCCTTCTGAGAGTTTTGTAATATATTTTCTAATTTTGAAACTTTATTTTTCAACTCAGAATTTTCCAACTTGAGACTCTCAGTTTTATCAGAGTCAGAAGCAAGATCCCTTTTCAGGTTTCTGAACTTGACTCTGATCTGCTGATATCTTTCCAGAATCTCATTAAGGCTTTCAGCTAGTTCAGCCTTAGTAAAATTAATAGCAAAGTCAGGAAATACCTCTTCTGTGTCTGATTCAGAAGCTTCACTGTCTTCTGATATGTTTGCCATGAGAGCTATGTTTGCTCTCTCATCATCTGATTCTGAGTCAGCTTCAGATGTGTCAGAGTCATCCCATGTGGCCATGAGACTTTTCTTCTTTTCCTTTCCAAACTTTCTTCTGGGATTTTCCTTCTGAAGCTTTGGGCAGTCACTCTTGTAGTGTCCTTGCTCGTTGCATTCATAGCAAATGATGTCCTTGTTGTTTGGCTTTCTGCTTCCTGAAGAGCCTTCAGATCTTCTGTGTCCAGAGGAGGATTATGACCTTCTGTATCTGGAAGAGGATTCATTCTGGTTCTCAGATCTTCTAGGGTTCCTGAACTTTCTTTGCCTCTGCTTCCACAGTTGGTTCACCCTTCTGGAGAGGAGAGACATTTCATCTTCTTCTGTTGAGGACCCATCAGAGGTTTCTTCTACAGCCTGCAAAACCTTGGAGTCAGATTTTCTGTTAGATTTTAAAGCTAAAGGCTTACCTTGCTTTTGAGGTTCATCATCTTCAAGCTCTATTTCGTGACTTCTGAGGGAGCTGACAAGTTCCTCCAGAGAGATTGTATTGAGATCCTTAGCTAGCTTCAGCGCTGTGACCATTGACCTCCACTGTTTTGGCAAGCTTCTGATGATCTTCTTGACATGATCAGCAGTAGAATACCCTTTGTCCAGAACTTTGAGACCAGCAACCAGAATCTGAAATCTTGAGAACATTGTTTCAATAGATTCACTTTCTTCCATCTTGAATGCCTCATACTTCTGAATGAGCGCAAGAGCTTTAGTTTATTTAACTTGAAGGTTGCCTTCATGCATCATTCTCAGAGAGTCAAACATGTTCTTTGCAGTGTCTCTGTTTGATATCTTTTCATATTCAGAGTAAGAGATAGCACTGAGAAGAATAGTTCCGGCTTTGTGATGGTTTTTGAAATCACGCTTTTGTTGATCAGACATTGCTTTCCTGTCAATCTTATGACCATTTTCATTCACTGGGTGCATGTATCCATCTGTCACCATATCCCACAGATCAGCATCGTGGGCTAGAAAGAAGCTTTCAATTCTGTCTTTCCAGTAATCAAAGTTCTCTCCATCAAAAACTGGAGGTTTGCCACTGAATCTGTCTCTTTCTTCGTTGTTGTCATTGCTGATGTTGTGATGTGTTCCTGCCATAGTGTTTTTCAACGCTGGATCTTGTACTGACACAATTAAGTGTTATGAACTCAGAACCAGGCGCTCTGATGCCAATTGAAGATGTGAAAAACACAAGAAGGGGGGTTGAATTGTTGAAACTTGAAATCAAATGCAGACAACACATTATTTTTATCCTGGTTCATTTGATCTCAAACTACTCCAGTCCACCCGTCAAGGTGATTTCACCTCTCTCCAACGAGGTCTTAATCCACTATATTCAACTGAACACAAATCTGCTTTAACAACTGATAAAGCCTTCTTGAGTCTAAACCACAAACCGGTTTCTCAAGGAAATTCTTTCTTACAGATAAATGAACAATTATGTGTGTTTGATGTTTTCTACAACAACTATATATCACAACTGTGATAATACACAAAATGAAGCTTATATGAAACTAGAATGCTAGAATTATAGAGTAAGCAGTTGAGAGCTTTAGCAAACTGAATGAGTGAGGACGAAGATGATTAGCTTATGCGTATGTGCGTGAAAGAGTATTCGCCATTTTTCTTCTCACTAATTTGTTTAAATAACCTTGGAATAGATACATTGCAGTCCATAATTCCATTTCAATGCTCATAACATTCTTTCCATATTAAGAAGATCTTTGTCTTGGAATAAAGCCGTTGGTAATTAATCTGCCTTGAATGCAGTAATGTTGACACTTCAGAATGTTCTGCTTGATGACAATCAGAGTGTTCTTGGCTTTAGCCTATTCTGGCGCTTCTGAGTGCTGATGACATAGTTAAGATCTTGATCAGAATCAGAGTATGTTGAGCGCAGATTCTGTTCATCAGACTTCAGCGTAGCACATGCTTTGATCTTCTGGTGCTGACTTATCTTCTGATGCTGATGTTGATATTCATATTCTGATGCTGATTCCATCAGAGTTTCCTGCGAATACACAACATAATTTTGAGTAGCACATATGTTTTATATAAATCTCATAATTCATTTAATCTTGTATTTTGTTATCATCAAAACTCTAACTGAGGGTTGTAGAATCAAACTATGTTCTAACAGATCCTATAGTGAACAAGAACATGGCTGGTTTAAGATTCTCTACTGTAATATGGTGGCAGAACCGACTGTTATACTGGTTTTGCGTTTGTATTCGAAAATGTTGCGGTAAGCAAGAGTCGCCACCGACTTTTCTTTTATCTAACAAAGGAAAGGGTGAAAAGAACAAAAAAAGACCTTTCGAGATTATTATGAGTAAGGGGGGTAGATTATGAAAAGGGAAGGTGTTAGCACCCTTTCCATCCGTAGTTATCTACAGGCTCTTAGATGCTTAGCTCATTTAGAAATACCTTGTGCTTTGTGTGTTTTTTAAAATCATTTTTGAAAGCGTCTTAGTACGGAGAACTTTGTAATGTTTCTCGGATTGGTAGAGAAAGTATACAAATTGCTTTGAAAATGTTTTTGAAAGAAGTTTTGTGTATGTGTAAAAGTTTGTTTGAGCATAGCATCTAGGAACTATCTACTTTTACTCGAAAGGGTTGTTCTTTTCCTCTTTTCCTTTAGACAGTGATATCCTACTATTAGTGAGTAGGTAGCCCTAGTCGTTGGATGTTTGAGGGACATTCAAAGGGACGTTTATATAGTCATAAAGGACACTGGGCAAGAAACTTTAGTAACTACCCTAGGTTTTTAAGATCATACTGAGGCAACTTCGAGAGGGTCATCGAGGGACTTATGATCTTTAAACCGGAGGGTAGGCACTAAAATCTCTCACGTTTCGAGAGATGTGACTGTTTTTCCGAAGGCAACCAAAGTGGGATACCTTAGAGGTGTATATGTGCGATTGTGTTTGTATTCAGTTATTTTTGTCTTTGCATTAGGTTTGCTAGCGTTTTGTTTGTTATTCTTGCCATACAATCCTATTAGTCATACATCTAAACAGTTAATAGTTTGCAGTAATTAAAAGTGCGGCAATATAAATCTAACTATTACAAGGCTTCGGGAAGAGGGATTATTACAAGTCCAAAACTTGGGGGGAAATAAAGAAAGTGGTAAAGTAAAAAGTCCTAATTATAGTCTATTACATCCCATAAGCAAATACATTAATATTAAAATAAAGTAGAAATATCAAACGCGCGCGAAATGGAAAAGACGTCTAAAACCTAAGTGAAAGGAAATATTTTTGTTTGTTTTTGTTTTATGTAAGAAAATGTTAAAATTAGATTAGTTAATTGAAAGAAAAGAAAAGTTATTAATTGAAAATAATTCTAAACAAATCTAATTTTTTTGGAATTTTTATTATGCAAAGAAAGTAAGTTAACCTAAATCTATTTAATTTTAAATTAAAGAAAATGGTTAAATAATTATTACTTAATTTACAAAAATTAATTTAATAAAAAAACCTTAAAACTATATTTTTTTCTTCTATTTTTATATTGTTATTAAAAAAATGATTAAAATAAATAAATAATTAAAACAAATAAATAAAAGAAATAAGAAAATGAGTCTGATAGCAAAAAAGATAGATGGGGTATAGTTTGCAAAACGCAGCCCCAAGACAAGAAGAGGCCCAGGTTGCCTCTCGATCCAATGGGGGAGGTTATCGAAAGTGCATGATGGACTGCACGTTGAGGGCACTGGATCTAGATTGGCCAGCATCTTGAAGTAGGGGAATGATGGTGTACGGTGCACTCCTTCGATCTGGGAACACTGGATCTGCAGGAAACTTATTAGAAAAACATTCCAGACCTGTGTTCGAATCTGGTCTTGGATTCGACAGATCGTGGCTATATCATCCAGTTCGAGCCACGATTCATATTGTGCCCTAAACCTGGTAAATCCATAATTTTGCATCTAATATCTCATGTATTATGTTAGAACAAACCAAAATAATGATATAGACAAGAATATACATGTTGAGTTCATTTAAATTGTATGTATTAAGAGATTTGATAGGGAGAGTTTTACCCAAGTGAAGCGATTCGATTGGCTAGCTTATGGGCACTTAAGGTGTGGATATGGACTGAAATAAACTCCTAGGAGTCTCAAGAATGCGAATGCAACACTGGTTTGGATGGAGGAAGGATTTTTGGAGTTTCACAACTTTGATGATTTTTTTTCCGTGGAGCTTTGATAGGCAATGTGTGCATGTCCTCTGCTTCTGATTTGGTCTTGTATTTATATAGGGGTGTAGTGGTGAACAAATATGGCATGAATCATCCATTAACCATGGCTTTGAAATCAAAATAAAAATATTTGAAAAGTTATTATTTTGATAATTTTCTTGCCATTCTTGAAACATAATGAACCTAGACATGTTATGGTTGGTGTCTTGCTCGAATTTGGGCCTCAAGATAATCAGTCTAAGCCCAACAAGCTTCATCCTATTAGGTTTTCGTTTTGACTTGTAACTCAATTTCACATCAATTGGGTTTTATTTTGTTCTTTCTACAAGCTCCCAAGTTTTGTTCTTCTCTATGGCTCTAAGTTATTCTTTCATGGCTTCACACCAATTCGAATTGCTCAAGGCTTCACCATCATGGCTTCTTCGATTAAGTTACCATCTACATCGATTGCTTGATTTGGAAACCTCTCATATCCAATCATCCTAGTCGAACAATTCTTCTTCTTGTGGACCTTCTTTCTTTCTGCACATGCGGTTCTTCAATTCGACCAGTGGAAGTATCAACTTGTTCATTTTGACTTGTCAAAGCTTCGTTCTGTTCATCTCCTTCAAACAAAGTTGCACAAGTGGTTCTTCGATTCGACCAGTCGAAGTATCACCTTGTTCATTTTGACTTATCGAAGCTTCATTTTGTTCATCTTCTTTGAACAAAGTTGCACATGTGGTTCTTTTATTCGACAAGTCGAAGTATCACCTTGTTCATTTTGACATGTCGAAGCTTTATTTTGTTCATCTTCTTCGAACAAAGTTGCATAGGTGGTCCTTCGATTCAACCGGTCGAAGTATCACCTTGTTCATTTTGACTTGTCGAAGCTTCGCTCTGTTCATCTTCTTCGAACAAAGTTGCACAAGTGGTTATTCTATTCGACCAGTCGAAGTATCACCTTGTTTATTTTGACTTGTTGAAGCTTCATTTTGTTCATCTTCTTCAAACAAAGTTGCACAGTGTTGTACCCCAAAATTTGCCCTCCCATATTCTTCAAGATTTGCCAAGTCAAAGCTTCAAAATCTCCCCAAGGGTTGCACAGTTCAAGGGCCTCCTAACAGTCAAAAACTAGGGTTATGGTTCTGGCAAAGAAATTGAAGTTTTCAAGGGTCCAATCAAGTCCCACATGCCTATAAACATGGTCAAGCATCCTCATGCCAAGTTTCAAGACTTACAGCACAAAAATGCACAGTCAAAAACCCTAATTGCTCAACAGTCAACTGTAGGGGCAAAATGGTCATTTGATAGTCAAAAGTTCAAATTTTTGGTCAACATCTCATTTTGAAGCCACAAACATCATTTGATCAATTATTGATCATGATTTTCAAGGCATGGCTCAAAAAGTCTCAAGATGCAAAAGTTTCCATATTTGGACAGTTGAAAAAGTCAACTGTAACTTGACCAAGGGATAACTTCCACATGGTTTATCAGAAAAATTCTATCCAAAGCTCATTTTGAATAGAAATACATTTCCTACAACTCCTCTTCACATTTCAAGTCCAAGAAATGCTCTCACAAAAAGTTATCAATTTCAACATTATAGGTCATTTTCAAAAGTCAACAAAAAGGGACTTTAAGTCAAAGGCCATAACTTGAGATTGGTAAATCAAAATGACATGGGACCAAAGGCATTGGTTAGAGGACTTCAAGAGCTTTCCAAAATGTCAAAGAACATGATCAAAGCTTAAATATTGAGCAAGATATGCCTTGTGGAAGTTGGGAAATTTTTGGGCATTTTCGAAAGTCAACTTTGCTTCAAATGCCTTAAAATTGCTAATGGGCCACATTTTCTTCCAAGATTCATCATCCAAAGACTATGCACGACCATTTGGCCCAAAGGGGATTTATCTCATCATTTTTATTCATTTATTTGAATTTTTAATTACTATTAATTCATTTAATAAAATAAAATATGACAAAAATACTAAAATAAAGTTTTCAAATCTTTTTGTGCAGAATAAACTCTCCTTAAAGGCTCAAGATTCGTGCATACCCAAAATTGGAAAGATTGGCCATGATTGGAATCAAAATCACATGGAAAAGATATGGAAAAATATGCATGAAAATCAAATATTCCATACATCAATGCAAAGGGTTTTGGATCCAAATTTCAACCCTAATCAGTTCCCATACATATACTAATGCAAACCCTAAAGCTCAAGACCTCTAAGCTGCGCCCAAAACCATAAGCAAACTTGGCACTTTTTCAAGAAAATTTCAAAACTGAAAACACGATTCCAAAGCATTTCAAGGCAAGAAAACTATCCCATTGCATTCCTGAGGCTTCAAGGAATGTTTCTGGATCAAAACCATTATCTCTAACACAAGGAATTGGTAGAACGACCTTGTCCCGTTCATAATTTTTCTCATATTCATGTATCATAATTCATGCGTTGTTTTCAATTTTTAATGTTTGGTTTATATTAAGTTAATCATTCTGAAGCTAACCATGTATTTTAATTGAGTTTTTGTGCATCATACACGAATTCACCATTGAAGCTCGTTAGGGTTTCTCAAGCTTCAAATTGGGCGTTTGCATATACTGTAAAATCAAGGCACCCCAGTACCATGGCTAGAACCAGGATGCTTGGACGAATTTAATACACCAGTCGTGCCTAATTTATATAGCCATACGGGCTATTCGCTATTTTTGAAAAGGCTGCATTTTGGGGGGGTTTAAAACCCCCGCTACTTCTTTTTTGTTTCAGGGACAACGAAGAAGAAGATCATGTGGCATGATATGATTGGGCAATTTGAATTCAGCGCGCGTTTTTTTGTTTCTAGGCCACTAATGCTAATTTTCTTTTATATTATTTATTCTTTGTTTTATATACAACGCGTTCAAGCAGCATAGATGGTGGAAAGCAACGCTGGAAAACCTTGGGCCTAATTACTCACCACATAACCTCCAGTTTGGGGTCAACACCCCCTTGGTTTGTCTTCTTTCATTCTTTTATCTTTTTCTATTTTATTTGTTTATTTAGTTTCAATATAATTCTTTAATTTAATTTATTTTCATAACATAAAAAAAAAATAATAAAAAAAATCAGAAAAGATAAAATATAAATATATTTCACTTAAGCATTTTCTTTGTAAATAAATGTTATCAATTAATTTAGTTTTTAAATTCTAGGATTAATTTTAACATTTTCTTAATAAACTTAAAAAATTATAGAATTAGGGTTTTGATTATTTTTATCCTTTTGCCTTTTTCACCATATTAATTATTAATTATTTATTTTTGTAAATAAAATTGTATTAAATAATTAGGTTAATTTTAGGTTCAACTTTAACATATTTCTTAATAAATAAAAATAGTTAGAATTAGGGTTAATTAACTTTTAATTTCATTTAATTCTCTCATTAAAATTCATAAAATACAAAAAAACTCCAAAAAAACCTTTTCTTTTTATTTTAACTTAATTAATTTGTTAATCGCAATTTAATTTCCTAAAAAGGGTCCAACGCCCTCGCATTCCCGACTTTAATTCTCTTCGGATTTTTATTTCTTTTTGTGAATATTAATGTAATTCTCCCAAAGCCATGTAATAGACTAAATTAGATATTTATTCTTTCGCACTTTATTTTATCTCAAATCGGGTCCTGGATTAAATTTGGCGATGTGGACCCGCGCCTTTGTAATAGCGTAGGACTTTTAATTCTCGCATCTTTAACTATTAATTAACTGCATGAAAGAATGAATGTCAAAAATAAAAGCAACGCGTAGGTCACCAATCCATGAACAAGATAAACATAAATGAACATGACACACAAATCACACACACCACCCCTAGGGTACGCCTCACTGTTGCCTTGCCCCTCGAAAGGTGATCGTCGAGTAGAGGACGTTTTAGTAAGTCCTCATGATCCAGGAACCTGGCATGAGGGTAGCTTCTAAGGTGTCTTCCCATTGCTCCGGTGATCACCATGTCCCGAACCCTCGAATTGACCCGAACACCTCCAAGGGTGGTGCTACCTACCTCTCAATGGTGGGATGGCACTACTTTAAGGACATTTACACAGACGAATTCCTTAGGGTAGGTAGACGACTCTAGATACTTGCTCTAAATTTCAAAACAAATAAAAAAAAATACTTTTCACACCGACACCTTTTCAAAAAGCTTTCGAAAGCAACTTTTCAAACACTCTTGAGGACCGATACAAGAGTCGAACTGAAATTTTCAAAGAAACTTTTTAAACCCACAGTTGAAAAGCAAACAAACCATTTTTGAAAACACAAATGAGCAAGTACCTAAGAGCCCATGGATAACCATGGATAGAAAGGGTGCTAACACCTTCCCTTTCTATAAATCTACCTCCCGAACCGAGAGCAATCTCTATAAGGAATTTTTCTGTGCTTTTGTCCTTTCCATTTGGAGAAAATAAAAGACGGTGCCGACTCTTGCTTTCGCGACATTTCGCGAACCAGCGTTAAACAGTCAGTTCCAGATCCACCGATCACAGAACTGGCGACTCTGTTGGGGAGATTATAATATAAAGTGAGGTGTACCTTAGGGTTAGTTCATAACTGTGTTTTCAATTGTATTGACTTGCTTGCTTTATTATTATGGGACTGTCTTGGGAGTTCTATAGATCCTAACCCCGATGTGGGGATACCTTCTTAGAAAGTAGCAACAAGGCTGTGAGGGAACTGTGCGGGGTATACCAACATGGTTGAAGCAGTCTGCTACGTTGATGTGGCACTTTGGTGTGTACCGGTAACCCTTGAGTTCAGTCAAGGAGAGTACGGGGCCTCCGCGTGGTGTCGTGAAACATCAACTGACCTTAGGAACCTTAATTGAACTATCTTGGCCTCTTTAGGGTAGTGAGATAACTGACTTTGGTGCAGTCCGAGGTTGGTTGATACTCGATACTACACTCAATTGAGGGTTGCTTTCCTGGAATATTTCGGTCGCCAGTTCAGTGGCTAAATCGAAACGATGAACAATGAAAGCAATCCCGTGATGTTGGGACCCTTAGAACCCGGTTACTTCTAATAGGACAGGTTGAGCCCACCAACTTCAAGAGGGTAATACCCAGACCCCATGCTGGCCTAAACTCTAAGGGCTTGTCTTGTGTGACTTGTGTGCCTTACATGTTTGCCTTTGTAAATATTTGTGGTATGTTTAATCATAGCATCATGACATCATACAGAATCATATGCATTGACTAACCATTTCAGGGGTTCGAATCTTCATCTTTGTTCTTGTTTTGTAGGACATGGAAACTGTTCGCAGAAAGACAATTCAAATCAGCCTTGTAAGGATCCCTCCTCAGCTTAAGGAACTTATATCCAGGATTCCCGAGAGCTCTTCATTCAGTGAAAGACATGGAAGACTCATCAGCTTGGTCAATACCAACATTGAGGAAGATATGATAAAGGTCCTGTTCCAGTTCTTTGACCCTCTGCATCACTGTTTCACTTTCCTGGATTATCAGCTGGTACCTACATTGGAGGAGTTCTCCCGGCTCCTGAAGATCCCTATCCTTGATCAACTACCCTACAACGGTACGAAAAAGGAACCCAAACTTGAAGAGATTGCTAAAGCCTTACACATACAATCATTTGACCTCAAGGGACATTGGGAAGTTAGAAGTGGTATCAAAGGGTTCTTAGCCAGGTTTCTGTTTGAGAAGGCCCATGAATGTTGGAACTCCCTTGACTTACAAGCTTTTGAAGAAGTTGTGGCCCTCCTTGTCTATGGTTTGGTGTTGTTCCCTAACCCAGATCAGCTTATAGATATCAGTGTTGTCCAGATCTTCATGTCCAGGAATCCTATACCTACGTTGCTGGGGGACATCCTTCACTCATGTTACACTCGAACCATGAGAAAAAGAGGTGTCCTTATGTGCTGCACTCCTCTCCTGGGAAGGTGGTTTATTTCGCACCTTCCACAATCAGTTTTGAAGAACGAGTGGGGTTTGAGATGGTCACAACGGTTGATGACTCTTACACATGCAGACATACATTGGTGCCCTCGATCCAGAGAGGATGTCACTATCATTGATCGTTGCGGGGAGTACCCTAATGTTCCTTTACTTGGAGTCAGAGGAGGTATTACTTACAACCCATGCCTGGCTTGGAGACAGTTTGGTTATGCTCAGAGGGATGGTCCTCATGACATGTTAATTCCTGACATAGTTTTTGACTTCGACAACGATGCACAAGGACTTCGCCAGAGATTTATCAGAGCCTGGAGGATGCCAAGTAGGATAGACAGTAAGACACTGGGGCACAGGAACTCCATCCTGTTGGAACCTTATCTCAAGTGGGTACGAGCCCGCTCCCAGAAGTTAGTGATGCCTTATCCTCATATGCTCCCTGTAATCAAAGAGCCAGTCTTGGAAGGAGAAGTGTCCTACACCATTCAACATCCCGACATGCCCACATCCTGGGAAGAGATGCAGAAGAGCTGGATCTAGCTTAAGGAAGAACGGAATTCCCTTGAGACCAGTCTACATGCTAGTGAAAAGAAGGTCTTGGAGCTCACCCGCCTATTGCATGAGGAGAGGAATGTAAACACCTACATAGCTCCAAAGAGGATGCGTAGTGTCTTTTGGGATTGATTTGCTTTGTAATTTGTACCCATGAGGCTTTGATGTACTGAACAATTATTTCCTTAATGATAACGTGTGTTCCTTTTTGTCTACAACAAATTTGAACTTTCGAACCCTTGAATGCATTGCATAAACACATATCATTCATCATGTGCATAGCAAATTTTCTTCTTTTCAGGTTGCTTACCGTTCTTCGCTGTTTATTTCAGCATCATGAATCCCGACTCATCATCAACCGAGTTGTCCATCAAGGCTCTTCAGGCGCAGAATGCACAATTTCAGGAACTAATCATGGGTTTGGCTCAGGGCCAAGAAGAGCTGAAGGCTCTGCTCCTGAAGAAGGAGAAGAAGAAGAAGAAGAGAACTGTTCTTTTCAACTCGGGCCGAAGGTTTGGCAACACTCTGCAGAATGAAGAGGCTGGTTCTTCTATAGGCAAGGGCAGTCCCCAAGGGGGAAAAGGTCCTAGTCCGGTAGTCTCTGACAACGAGACTGATTTTGATGAGGAACAGTACCCTCCGGCTGAAGACCGGTACAAGCAGTTGGAGGACAGACTGAATGCAATGGAGATCCAACAAGTGCCTGGGCTGGATTTCGGAGACTTGGGCTTATCTACTGGTGTGATTATTCCTCACAAGTTTAAGGCACCATCTTTCACCAAGTATGATGGGGCGTCTTGTCCCAAGCTACACCTCAGATCTTATGTGCGGAAGATTCAACCGTACTCAGTGGACAAGAACTTGTGGATCCACTTCTTCCAGGAGAGTCTTTCAGGGACTCATCTCAAATGGTTCTATCAGCTGGATGGGACCAAGGTTCGTAACTGGGAGGAGTTGGCTACTGATTTTTACAAGCAGTATCAATATAATGCCGACCTTGCCCCTACACGTACCCAACTCCAGGGCATGTCGCTAGGGTCAAGTGAAGGTTTTAAAGAGTACGCACAGAAGTGGAGGGATCTGGCTGGCAGGGTGCAGCCTCCGTTAACTGACCGGGAGTTGGTAGACATGTTCCTGGGGATCCTATCTGGGCCATTTTTCAACCATCTTATCGGTAACTCGTCTGCAGGGTTTACTGATATTATTCTGACTGGAGAGAGAATAGAGGCTGGATTGAAGTCTAGAAAAATTCAGAAGGGTGCATCTACAAGCTCTGAGAAGAAACCCTTTAAGAAGGAGGCCAATGCTGTATATGGGTCTAGAAGACAAGAGAAACCTGAGCGCCGCCAATCTATCAACGCGGTAATGATTGCTAAACCTGCTGCCGCTCCTCGGCAAACCAATCCTCAAAGGGCTGAAAGACCCAGAAGAGAATTTACCCGTTTGAGTATGACTTTATCGCAAATCTTGCCGCAGTTGCTGTCCACCAACCTAGTGACTGTCAGAGAGGCCCCGAAGGTTGTGAATACGGCTTCTCCCAAATACAATCCAAATGCCCACTGTGCTTATCACTCCGATAGCCCGGGGCATTCCACTGATGACTGTTGGGCCTTAAGGAATAAGGTGCAAGACCTTATTGATGCAAAAGAGATACAGTTTGAAGCGCCTGAGAGGCCAAATGTGGTGACAGCTCCTATGCCCCAGCATGGAGTAAATGCCATTGATGAAGATGTATCGCCGTTTCTGTGGATGATGTGGGTACTCCCTTAATGAATGTCAAGAGGAACCTACTGTTGGCCGGTTTATTTCCGGGTTGTAGTGAGGGTTGCCTTTTCTGTGCTGTTTCCCTTTCTGGTTGTCCTTTGCTGAAGTTGGGCATCCAAAGCCTAATGGACAACAAAGAGATTCTGTTCAAGAAGACTGCTGTTCAGTTTGTTCCGGTGGAAGAAGTTTCTGTTGTTACAATCTTTAATAATCCGATCAAGGCCCTCCCGAGGAAGCCGGTGAAAATCATGACTGTCGCACCCGTTGTTATTACTGTTCCGGGGCCTCTCCCCTACGAATCTGATAAGGCTGTCCCATGGCACTATGGGGCAGACGTGTATGTGCATGGAATCAAGCAAGAGTTAAACACTGGCACCAGTATCAGCAATATCACTGGTCCAGCAAAGGTTACCCGCAGTGGCAGGCTCTTCTCGCCTGACATTGCACCACCCGCTATTCGAAGACCCCTCACTATAACACCTGCAAGTATACCTGTTCCCAGTTCTGATCAAGTTGTTTCCCCTGCTGCCGAGTCATCTAATGCTCGGGGCAAAGGGATTGAAGATGAGCCTGCCCGGATGGAGGCACCAAAACCTGTAAATGCTGAGGCCTCCCAACAAGAGATGGAGGAAATCCTGAAAATAATCAAGAAAAGTGACTTTAATGTTGTCGAGCAGCTGGGGCATACCCCCTCCAAGATCTCAATGCTCTCCTTATTACTATGCTCAGAGGCCCATGCTAAGGCCTTGATTTCATTTCTCAAGATGGCCCATGTGCCACAGGAGACATCTGCAGTCCAGTTTACTGATTACGTAGCAAATCTGACAGCGGACAATGGTTTGGGTTTCTCGGATGCTGACCTTACTGCTAAGGGAAAGGACCACAATGACGCCCTGCATGTCTCTATTGAATGCAGGGGCAATACTCTTGCGCACGTGTTGGTAGACACTGGCTCTTCCCTAAATGTGCTATCCAAGAAAGCCTTAGACCGTTTGGATTGTGAAGGCCTGGAGCTGAAACCTAGCAACATCATCGTCAGAGCCTTTGACGGTTCTAAGAGGATGGTTCATGGAGAGGTAGACATTCCTATCCGGGTGGGTTATCAAGTATTCGACTCTACTTTCTATGTGCTGGATATCCGTCCATCGTATTCTTGTCTACTGGGTCGACCTTGGATCCATAAAGCTGGGGCAGTAACCTCCACCTTGCACCAGAAACTCAAGTATCCCGTCAGAGGAAAGATTGTCACTGTGCAGGGAGAGGAGGAGTATATGGTGAGCCATTTGAATTCCTTCAGGTATATTGAGATGGACGGGGAGTTTATTGAAACCCCCTTTCAGCATTTCGAAGAGGTACCTCCAACTTTAGCAGCAGCAAAAACAGTGGTCGAAGAGGATGTTCCTTTGAAGATGGCTTCCTTGAAGGATGCCCGGGCTGTGATCAAGAAAGGTGAATGTGCTAACTGGGGCAGGCTCCCTGACTTTACACAAAAAACTGACAAGTTTGGACTGGGTTTTACTGTAGAGGGTCAGAAGGCTATGCGCAAGGCAAAGACCAGAAGACCTCCTGTGCTCATTACCAATCCAGGAGTGAATGCTGTTGGGGACGAAGATGAAGTGGAAGAGTCAGAGTTCAATAGATGGATCTACCCGACGAATGATGGCGGATTGACCAATTGGATTGCTAAAGACCATACTCCTGTTACTTTTGTTACGCAGTAATAAACTCCTATGTTTTGTTATTTGTAATAAACAATTAAAACTCTATGGCCCGGTGTCTTACCCGAGGCGCCGTTGGCTTCATTTGTGAGGGTATATTAATTGTCATCTCATATATCATGAATAAAGACCTTGGAAGTTTTCTCGCATTTCAAATCTTATACTCCTTTTCTTTCTTTCCTTTCTTTATATATTGCAAAACAGCTGTATTTACACACACTCACTCATACAGGTTTCAATCCACTCTGGATCTCACTGGTAACGACTCTGCTACTGCCAGTTATGACTTCGAAAATCCGATCAACTTAGCCGAAGACGAAGGTGAAGATGATTGCGAAGTGCCTGGAGAGCTTGCAAGACTGTTACTCCAAGAAGAGAGGGCAATTCAACCACATGAAGAGCCAGTGGAAACAATAAATCTGGGTACTGAGACGGACAGGAAGGAGGTAAAAATTGGTGCCAACCTAGAGCTCAGCGTGAAGCAACGATTGACTCAGATGTTACACGATTATGTGGATATATTTGCCTGGTCCTACAAAGACATGCCCGGGTTGGATACCGAAATTGTGGTCCATCATTTGCCTACCAAGGAAGACTGTCCTCCGGTTAAGCAAAAGGTCCGCCGTATGCGTCCAGAGATGTCTGAGAAGATCAAAGCCGAGGTTATGAAACAGTTTGATGCCGGGTTTCTCGCAGTGACTTCTTACCCTCAGTGGGTTGCTAATGTGGTGCCAGTACCAAAGAAAGATGGGAAGGTCAGAATGTGTGTCGATTACAGGGATCTGAACAGGGCCAGCCCCAAAGATGACTTCCCCCTACCTCACATTGATGTCCTTGTTGACAATACAGCTCAGCATAAGGTGTTCTCCTTTATGGATGGCTTCTCAGGTTACAATCAGATCAAGATGGCACCTGAAGACATGGAAAAGACTACCTTCGTCACTCAGTGGGGCACCTTCTGCTACAAGGTCATGCCTTTCGGACTGAAAAATGCTGGGGCAACCTACCAGCGTGCCATGGTTGCTTTTTTTCATGACATGATCCATCATGAGATAGAAGTGTATGTTGACGACATGATTGCAAGGTCCCAAACTGAGGAGGAACACCTTGATCATCTGCAGAAATTGTTTGACCGACTGAAGTTGTACAAGCTGAGGTTGAACCCGAACAAGTTCACCTTCGGGGTTAGATCCGGGAAATTGCTAGGCTTCGTCGTAAGTGACAAGGGTATTCAAGTGGACCCTGCCAAGGTTAAAGCTATTCAAGAGATGCCAGTTCCTAAGACAGAGAAAGAGGTCAGAGGCTTTCTAGGACGCCTGAATTACATTGCTCGCTTCATCTCGCATCTAACTGCCACTTGTGAGCCAATCTTCAAGCTACTGAAGAAAGATCAAGTGGTACGTTGGAACGATGAATGTCAGGCCGCTTTCGAAAGAATCAAAGAGTATCTCCAAGAGCCACCCATCCTTATGCCACCGGTTGAAGGGAGACCTTTGATACTATACCTAACAGTACTTGACAACTCAATGGGGTGTGTGCTGGGGCAGCATGACGAGTCTGGCCGAAAAGAGCACGCCATTTATTACCTTAGCAAAAAGTTTACCGACAGTGAGACCCGATACTCACTGCTCGAGAAAACTTGTTGCGCTTTGGTATGGGATGCTCGCCGGCTGAGACAGTATATGCTGACTCACACTACCTTGTTGATCTCAAAGATGGATCCTATAAAGTTCATATTTGAAAAGCCTGCTCTGTCTGGGAGAATAGCAAGATGGCAAATGATCTTGACAGAATACGACATTCAATACACGACTCAGAAAGCCATCAGGGGAAGTGTATTGGCAGACCACTTAGCACATCAGGCAGTAGATGACTATCAGTCAATGAACTTTGAGTTTCCGGACGAGAGCATCATGATAGTGACTGATTGTGAAGTACCTGGACCGGATGAAGGACCTGAGGAAGGATCCCCATGGTCTATGCACTTTGACGGAGCCTCCAACGCTTTGGGTAACGGTATCGGCGCTGTGATCATATCCCCTCAAGGCACTCATACTCCGCTCACTTCCCGGCTATGTTTCAACTGCACCAACAACATGGCGGAGTATGAGGCATGCATCATGGGTCTTCAAGCTGCGATCGACCTAAGGATCAAGTTTCTGAGTGTCTTCGGAGATTCCGCTCTCGTGATCAATCAGATCAAAGGCGAGTGGGATACGAAACATTCGAATCTTATTCCTTACAGAGAATGTGTGTTGACCTTGATTCCCCACTTCACAGAGATAACCTTTGAACACTTCCCGAGAGAGGAGAATCAGCTGGCGGACGCGTTAGCTACAATGTCTTCTATGTTCAAAGTCAAATGGGACAATGAGGCTCCCCGGATCATCATCTGGAAACTGGACGAACCGGCATACTGTTGTGATCTCGAGACTGAATTGGTGACTGAGAAGCCTTGGTACCATGAGGTGAAGAGATACTTGGAAGCTCAGGAATACCCCGAAGGTGCGTCTGTCAACGACAAGAAGTTCCTGAGAAGGTTCGTAGCGAAGTTCTTCCTTAGAAACGACATCCTTTACAAGCGAAACCATGATTCGACCTTACTGCGTTGTGTGGATAAGACTGAAGCAGAAAGGATCATGGAAGAGCTACACGAAGGGACCTTCGGAACACATTCCAGTGGACACACTATGGCAAAGAAAATCCTTCGGGCAGGGTATTTCTGGTCCACCATGGAAGCTGACTGCTACCAACATTCCCGGACATGCCATAAATGCCAGATATATGCAGACAAGGTGCATGTTCCTCCAGTTCCTCTGAATGTTCTGACTGCGCCTTGGCCGTTTGCAATGTGGGGCATAGATATGATCGGTGAGATTAAACCTACGGCATCCAATGGGCATCGCTTCATTCTGGTGGCGATTGATTACTTCACGAAGTGGGTTGAAGCGGCTTCCTACGCTACGGTAACCAAGACTGTTGTGGCACGGTTCATTCGACATAACCTGATCTGTTGGTATGGGGTCCCTGAAAGGATCATTACAGACAACAGTACCAATCTCAATAACAAGATGATCACTGAGCTCTGCGAGCAGTTTAAGATACAGCACCACAACTCTTCTCCTTACAGACCAAAGATGAATGGCGCTGTAGAAGCAGCAAATAAAAACATTAAGAAAATCGTGTAGAAGATGACAGTGACTTATAAAGATTGGCACGAGATGTTACCGTTTGCTCTACATGGGTACCGTACCTCAGCAAGGACGTCAACCGGGGCAACTCCTTTCTCCTTGGTCTACGGCATGGAGGCAGTCTTACCGATCGAAGTGCAAATACCCTCTCTCCGGATAATGAAGGATGCAGATCTGAACGAAGATGATTGGATTCAGACACGACTTGATCAGCTAAACCTTATTGATGAAAAGAGACTTGCTGCTATCTGTCATGGTCAGACGTATCAGAAACGGATGATCAGGGCATTTAACAAAAAGGTCAGACAACAGGAATATCAAGTTGGGGATCTGGTAATCAAGCGAATCATCCTTCCTCAGAGTGATCCAAGGGGCAAATGGATCCCTACGTACGAAGGGCCATTTGTGGTTAAACATGTGTTCTCAGGAGGAGCCATGATTCTAACCAACATGGATGGTGACGACCTTCCTCACCCCGCCAATGCAGACATAGTAAAAAGATACTATGTATGATAAAGACCCGCTAGGTTGACATACCTAGGCAAACATTAGGGCTCCCGGCGAACCAAAAGGGTTCGGGAAAAATGAAGGGATGAAATGAAAAAAATCTGTACACCTGGCAAGTCGAAAACCTGAAAAGGCGGCTTGGGCAAAAATGGGTATCCCGGTGGACTGAAAACCCGAAAGGGCGGTCCAGGCAAAAGTTAGGGATAAAAGCGTAATACTATGTCTCACGGGATCACTTTGCATCCAGAATCCGGTATCAACCTCAAGTTCAGACGGCATCAATCAGTCAGCTTCATCTTCAACTAAGGTCATCAAGTGATGAGACGCTCGGAGATATAAAGGCAATAGCAGAGTTGAAACCCGGTGGATCATTCATTTCACACAACTGTTTTAATTTCTTTTGTACAAATCTGTATAAACTCTTTTGTTCGGCGACGTTCTCTTACTAGGACGTCAGCCTCTTGTACATAAACGCCTATTTTACAGGCAGATTCAAAAATCAATACAAAAATATGCTTTTCAGTTAAAATTGCCAATCGTTTTTCCTTTTCTGTTTTGTTTTGCTAAGAACGTCCAAGGTTCAATTTGTGATATATGCATTGACAATAATTTGCTAACTCATGAATATTTGCATACGAAACAAAGGATTAATTACAGGTAGCATTAGGAACAGGGGCAATAAAGAGTTGTCTAAATAATCTAATTGTTCTATCCTCCAAGGTATCAAGGTAGGTTCAGCTGAAGAACATAACCAGCATATCTTAACTCCCCAGAGAGTGCGTCAGCAAGTCAGTGCACTCTCCCCGAGCAAAGTTACAGTCAACCTTAAGGAAGTTGGGTATCCCCCGCAGATCTCAACATTCCCCAGCAATATACATACATTCTTAACAAGCATCCCCGACAGTCTTGACCTAAAGATTTTTCCCCGGAGGTATATCAAACATTCAATGGAGTCACTTCCCCCAATACAGTTCAAAACTTCCCCAGGAGAGTCCAATCTAGTTCCCCAGGAAGGTTAGAATCCATCTTCCCAAGCAGTAAGCTTATCCCCAGTAGATTCTGGAAGCTTACCCCCGCAGAGCACGAACGCATCCCCCGACTTTATTCAAAGAGTTATTTCCCTACCAGGATATAACTGGGTTATCCTCAGCCTAAAGCCACGGAAAGATCGTCCTCGGCGAAGTCTTCTTATCCCCAGCGAAGTCTATTAACACAACAATGGTATCCCCAGTGAAGTTACCATCAACATTCCAGCAAAGTACCTCTCTCCCGATAGAGTATTGTTCCCCAGTAATATTGTTAGAGTACTTTGCTCCCCGCAAAGTAATCCATTCGCCAAGTTTATTCCCCAACGGAGTTATCTTCTCCTACTGGTATTCTTGCAACTATCATCCCCAGCGGAAGCAAAGATCTATTCTCCAACATCAGCCCAGGATATGACTTCCCGGCACCCGTCAAAGATTTATTTTCCTAGACGACAAACATACATTCATAAACATCACATTTTCATACATTATAGCATGCATATACGCATCTTACAAATCTCATTTATGTTGAGAACATCATCGCTTGATTCATATCATGCCTTGCATATGACTGACCTTTACCTTTCAGGAAAAGATTCAGTTAAGTTCTCAGCTATATTCAAGGCCTTCTCTGGTTCAGTCAGATCGACCCTAAGATCTCCCTGATTCTTATCCAGTTGAAGATATTCCAAGACCTTGTCCGGTTCAGTTAAATCGACCCTAATATTTTTCTGTTTCTTATCCAGTCAAAGGCCTTCTCTGGTTCAGTCAGATCGACCCTAAGATCTCCCTGATTCTTATCCAGTTGAAGATATTCCAAGACCTTGTCCGGTTCAGTTAAATCGACCCTAAGATTTTTCTGATTCTTATCCAGTCACAGGCCTTCCCTGGTTCAGTCAGATCGACCCTAAGATCTCCCTGTTTCTTATCCAGTTGAAGATTCCAAGACCTAGACCGGTTCAGTTAAATCGACCCTAAGATTTTTCTGTTTCTTATCCAGTCAAAGGCCTTCTCTAGTTCAGTCAGATCGACCCTAAGATCTCCCTGTTTCTTATCCAGTTGAAGATTTCAAGACCTAGACCGGTTCAGTTAAATCGACCCTAAGATTTTTCTGATTCTTATCCAGTCAAAGGCCTTCTCTGGTTCAGTCAGATCGACCCTAAGATCTCCCTGATTCTTATCCAGTTGAAGATTCCAAGACCTTGACCGGTTCAGTTAAATCGACCCTAAGATTTTCCTGTTTCTTATCCAGTCAAAGGCCTTCTCTAGTCCAGTTAAATCGATCCCTAACAGATTTTCCTGATAAAGACTCAGTAGAAGACATCCAAGATTCCCTCAGCGTTCCTGTTGAAGTAGTAATCGTCCAAGGTTCTCTCAGCGTTCCTGTTGAGGTAGTAATCATCCAAGGTTCTCTCACCGTCCCTGTTGAGGTAGTAACCATCCCTGGTTCATTCATCACCTTTTGAAGCTCCAGATCCAACTTATGTAACCAGACAGGACACATCTACACAGAGAATTTGAAGACCAGCTTCTGTAACAGGTCAGGTAATCATTTTTCTTTTTCAGGTACACAAGCTCTCGCTAAGGAATCTCTTACGCGATCAACATCCAGATGGCATCTATAAGCCCATCCACCATCCATCATCTCTCAGCATGGCATCTATAAGCCCATCATCCTATCCATCAATCTCCAAATGGCATCTATAAGCCCATTCCACCATCCCACTGCTACTATGTGAGCGCAAATTTCTGGGCACTCTAGTGTTCAATCATCTTCCACCTTCGGATTACGAAAGGCACGTCAGCCAATCTGCATCCTCAGGTCTAAGAAGATTGAACAGGGGAAACTGTTGTACCCCAAAATTTTCCCTCCCATATTCTTCAAGATTTTCCAAGTCAAAGCTTCAAAATCTCCCCAAGGGTTGCATAGTTCAAGGGCCTCCTAACAGTCAAAAACTAGGGTTTTGGTTCTGGCAAAGAAATTGAAGTTTTCAAGGGTCCAATCAAGTCCCACATGCCTATAAACATGGTCAAGCATCCTCATGCCAAGTTTCAAGACTTACAGCACAAAAATGCACAGTCAAAAACCCTAATTGCTCAACAGTCAACTGTAGGGGCAAAATGGTCATTTGACAGTCAAAAGTTCAAATTTTTGGTCAACATCTCATTTTGAAGCCACAAACATCATTTGATCAATTATTGATCATGATTTTCAAGGCATGGCTCAAAAAGTCTCAAGATGCAAAAGTTTCCATATTTGGACAGTTGAAAAAGTCAATTGTAACTTGACCAAGGCATAACTTCCACATGGTTTATCAGAAAAATTCCATCCAAAGCTCATTTTGAAGAGAAAGACATTTCCTACAACTCCTCTTCACACTTCAAGTCCAAGAAATGCTCTCACAAAAAGTTATCAATTTCAACATTATAGGTCATTTTCAAAAGTCAACAAAAAGGGACTTTAAGTCAAAGGCCATAACTTGAGATTGGTAAATCAAAATGACATGGGACAAAAGGCATTGGTTAGAGGACTTCAATACCTTTCCAAAATGTCCAAGAACATGATCAAAGCTTAAAAATTGAGCAAGATATGCCTTGTGGAAGTTGGGCAATATTTGGGCATTTTGGAAAGTCAACTTTGCTTCAAATGCCTTAAAATTGCTAATGGGCCACATTTTCTTCCAAGATTCATCATCCAAAGACTATGCACGACCATTTGGCCCAAAGGGGATTTATCTCATCATTTTTATTCATTTATTTGAATTTTTAATTACTATTAATTCATTTAATAAAATAAAATATGACAAAAATACTAAAATAAAGTTTTCAAATCTTTTTGTGCAGAATAAACTCTCCTTAAAGGCTCAAGATTCGTGCATACCCAAAATTGGAAAGATTGGCCATGATTGGAATCAAAATCACATGGAAAAGATATGAAAAAATATGCATGAAAATCAAATATTCCATACATCAATGCAAAGGGTTTTGGATCCAAATTTCAACCCTAATCAGTTCCCATACATATACTAATGCAAACCCTAAAGCTCAAGACCTCCAAGCTGCGCCCAAAACCATAAGCAAACTTGGCACTTTTTCAAGAAAATTTCAAAACTGAAAACACGATTCCAAAGCATTTCAAGGAAAGAAAACTATCCCATTGCATTCCTGAGGCTTCAAGGAACGTTTCTGGATCAAAACCATTATCTCTAACGCAAGGAATTGGTAGAATGACCTTGTCCCGTTCATAATTTTTCTCATATTCATGTATCATAATTCATGCGTTGTTTTCAATTTTTAATGTTTGGTTTATATTAAGTTAATCATTCTGAAGCTAACCATGTATTTTAATTGAGTTTTTGTGCATCATACACGAATTCACCATTGAAGCTCGTTAGGGTTTCTCAAGCTTCAAATTGGGCGTTTGCATATATTGTAAAATCAAGGCACCCCAGTACCATGGCTAGAACCAGGATGCTTGGACAAATTTAATACACCAGTCGTGCCTAATTTATATAGCCATACGGGCTATTCGCTATTTTTGAAAAGGCTGCATTTTGGGGGGGTTTAAAACCCCCGCTACTTCTTTTTTGTTTCAGGGACAACGAAGAAGAAGATCATGTGGCATGATATGATTGGGCAATTTGAATTCAGCGCGCGTTTTTTTGTTTCTAGGCCACTAATGCTAATTTTCTTTTATATTATTTAT
This sequence comes from Vicia faba, assembly GCA_948472305.1. Lineage (NCBI taxonomy): Eukaryota > Viridiplantae > Streptophyta > Magnoliopsida > Fabales > Fabaceae > Vicia > Vicia faba. Next base: position 1,055,573,769 of record OX451736.1, on the reverse strand, counting down.
TCTTTGTTTTATATACAACGCGTTCGAGCAGCACAGATGGTGGAAAGCAACGCTGGCAAACCTTGGGACCTGGGTTCGAATCCCAAGTCCCCCCATATTCTTGTTATTTTTCTTTGCAACGCGTTCAGGTACCCCACAAGCCCAGACATCCACCATACGTTCACCACCTAAGCGTGCCACATGGCCACTAAGATCAAATCAAAAGCCATGATTCAAGGTCTATGGAATGTCTCGGTCAATGCATACACACATGATCATGGAAAAGTCAGAAAGGGCCAAAATTCGTTGGGCCTAATTACTCACCACATAACCTCCAGTTTGGGGTCAACACCCCCTTGGTTTGTCTTCTTTCATTCTTTTATCTTTTTCTATTTTATTTGTTTATTTAGTTTCAATATAATTCTTTAATTTAATTTATTTTCATAACATAAAAAAAATCAGAAAAGATAAAATATAAATATATTTCACTTAAGCATTTTCTTTGTAAATAAATGTTATCAATTAATTTAGTTTTTAAATTCTAGGATTAATTTTAACATTTTCTTAATAAACTTAAAAAATTGTAGAATTAGGGTTTTGATTATTTTTATCCTTTTGCCTTTTTCACCATATTAATTATTAATTATTTATTTTTGTAAATAAAATTGTATTAAATAATTAGGTTAATTTTATGTTCAACTTTAACATATTTCTTAATAAATAAAAATAGTTAGAATTAGGGTTAATTAACTTTTAATTTCATTTAATTCTCTCATTAAAATTCATAAAATACAAAAAAACTCCAAAAAAACCTTTTCTTTTTATTTTAACTTAATTAATTTGTTAATCGCAATTTAATTTCCTAAAAAGGGTCCAACGCCCTCGCATTCCCGACTTTAATTCTCTTCGGATTTTTATTTCTTTTTGTGAATATTAATGTAATTCTCCCAAAGCCATGTAATAGACTAAATTAGATATTTATTCTTTCGCACTTTATTTTATCTCAAATCGGGTCCTGGATTAAATTTGGCGATGTGGACCCGCACCTTTGTAATAGCGTAGGACTTTTAATTCTCGCATCTTTAACTGTTAATTAACTGCATGAAAGAATGAATTTCAAAAATAAAAGCAACGCGTAGGTCACCAATCCATGAACAAGATAAACATAAATGAACATGACACACAAATCACACACACCACCCCTAGGGTACGCCTCACTGTTGCCTTGCCCCTCGAAAGGTGATCGTCGAGTAGAGGACGTTTTAGTAAGTCCTCATGATCCAGGAACCTGGCATGAGGGTAGCTTCTAAGGTGTCTTCCCATTGCTCCGGTGATCACCATGTCCCGAACCCTCGAATTGACCCGAACACCTCCAAGGGTGGTGCTACCTACCTCTCAATGGTGGGATGGCACTACTTTAAGGACATTTACACAGACGAATTCCTTAGGGTAGGTAGACGACTCTAGATACTTGCTCTAAATTTCAAAACAAATCAAAAAAATACTTTTCACACCGACACCTTTTCAAAAAGCTTTCGAAAGCAACTTTTCAAACACTCTTGAGGACCGATACAAGAGTCGAACTGAAATTTTCAAAGAAACTTTTTAAACCCACAGTTGAAAAGCAAACAAACCATTTTTGAAAACACAAATGAGCAAGTACCTAAGAGCCCATGGATAACCATGGGTAGAAAGGGTGCTAACACCTTCCCTTTCTATAAATCTACCTCCCGAACCGAGAGCAATCTCTATAAGGAATTTTTTTGTGCTTTTGTCCTTTCCATTTGGAGAAAATAAAAGACGGTGGCGACTCTTGCTTCCGCGACATTTCGCGAACCAGCGTTAAACAGTCAGTTCCAGATCCACCGATCACACACAGGTGGTTCTTCGATTCGACCAGTCGAAGTATCACCTTGTTCATTTTGACTTGTCGAAGCTTCATTTTGTTCATCTTCTTCAAACAAAGCTGCACAGGTGGTTCTTCGATTCGACCAGTCAAAGTATCACCTTGTTTATTTTGACTTGTCGAAGCTTCATTCTGTTCATCTTCTTTGAACAAAGTTGTGATTGTGTCTGATTCTTGTCGAACTGAACTTCGAATCCAATCCCACATTTTGCTTTTGTCTACAAGAATATCTGTACTGATCATTAGTTTATCTTAAATTGGTAAATACAACTTGTATCCACCAATCGAATGATGGCATATGAGCACCATGACTTCACTTCGATCATCCAATTTCTTTCTTAATTGTTCAGGTATATAGCTGAAACACATTGATAAAAAAAACTCTAAGATGACTTATATTTGGCTTCGACCTTGTCCAAGCCTCATGCAGTGTCTTTTTGACCATCTTCTTTGTTGAGCATCTATTCAGAATATTGTTGTCGAAGCTGCTTCAACCCAAAATCTCTTAGGCATATTTTTAGTTTCAACTTACATCTCGTCAAGTTCAGTACACTTATATTCTTTCTTTCAGTTATGCTATTATGCTGAGACGTATAGGGTGCAATAACCTCCTGTAATGTATGAGCTTGTACCTTCCAAATGATGCATTTCTTGAGCTTGAGGATAAAAGAGAATTTGTAGGGCATAAAACTTGGCATGGACAAACTTGAAGACATATTAGGACCATGGAAAACATTTGAGACCTTTGGAGCTCACACATCTTAGTGAAAAGTGAAATTAGTTGAAAGGCCATTGCTTAGGAGGAGAATTTGTCTGATCAATTCTTGGTCAACCTTGAGCAGTTGAGGACCTTAATGAGCATGCCTTGAGTAAAATGGGAGGGAAATTTTGGAATGCAATAGCTGCCCATGTTCAATCTTCTTAAACCTGATGATTTAGATTGGCTTGTTTGTCTTTCGTGATCTGAAGGTGGAAGATGATTGAACACTAGAGTGCCTAAAAATTTGCACTCACATGAAGTAACACTGTTGGTTGATGATATCAGGAATGGGCTTACAAATGCCATTTGGATAAGATAATAGAGAGTTATCGGAGATGGGCTTATAGATACCATCCAAAGTACCAATTGATAGGAGTATCCGAATAAACTTGCGTCTAATTTTATCTGGATGAAATATTGGAATGCGCCCGTGTTAAGCCGCGTTCATAAATGTACTAGAAGGCAATCGTGTAAGGCTACTTTAGGATGAGCCTGTGTTAGACTACACTTGGAAATGTCTTAGTAGGAACTTGTGTAAGATTTCTTCATGATGAGCCCGTGTTAGACTACAACTGAAAATATCATAGTAGGAACTTGTGTAAGATCGCTTCAGGATGAGCCCGTGTGAAGTGCATCTGAGAGGTTATTTGAGGGAACCCGTGTAAGATTTCTTCAGGATGAGCCCGTGTAAAGCTGCATTTGGAAATTGTGAGAAGGAATCCGTGTAAGATTGCTTCAAGATGAGCCCGTGTAAAGATGCATTTCAGGATGAGAAGGAATCCGTGTAAGATTGCTTCAGGATGAGCCTGTGTAAAGCTGCATTTGGAAATTGTGAGAAGGAATTCGTGTAAGATTGCTTCAGGATGAGCCCGTGTAAAGCTGCATTTCAGGATGAGAAGGAATTAGTGTAATATTGCTTCAGGATGAGCCCGTGTAAAGCTGCATTTGGAAATTGTGAGAAGGAATCCATGTAAGATTGCTTCAAAATGAGCCTGTCTGAAGCTGCATTTTAGGATGAAAAGGAATTCGTGTAAGATTGCTTCAGGATTAGCCCGTGTAAAGCTGCATTTGGAAATTGTGAGAAGGCATCCGTGTAAGATTGTTTTAGGATGAGCCCGTGTAAAGCTACATCTGGAAATATATTAGAAGGAGCCTAGGTAGGGCTGCTTCATCTGGTCGTGTAGGTAGTCGACCCTTCTTGTTTCAAGAATTGATCCATAATCAACTGTTCGCAGATAGTTGCCCTGTCTGGTTTCAGAATTAATCTAGAACTGCTCTTGTTGGTTATTGAGATAGTTGCCCTGTCTGGTTTCAGGAATTAATCTCTAACCTGGTCTTGTAGATAGTCTCCTCGTCTTGTTTCGGGAATTAATCTACAATCAGTCGTTCACAGATAATTTCCCTGTCTGGTTTCAGGAATTAATCTGGAATTTGCTCTTTCTGGTTGTTGAGATAGTTGCCTTGTCTGGTTTTAGGAATTAACCTCTAACCTGGTCTTGTAGATAGTCTCCCTGTCTTGTTTCGGGAATTGATCTATAATCAGTCATTCACAGATAGTTGCCCTGTCTGGTTTCAGGAATTAATCTGGAACCTTCTCTTTCTGGTTGTTGAGATAGTTGCCCTGTTTGGTTTCAGGAATTAATCTCTAACCTAGTCTTGTCGATAATCGCCCCGTCTTGTTTCGGGAATTGATCTATAATCAGTCGTTCACATATAGTTGCCCTGTATGGTTTTAGGAATTAATCTGGAACCTTCTCTTTCTGGTTATTGATATAGTTTCCCTGTCTGGTTTTAGGAATTAATCTCTAACTTGGTCTTGTAGATAGTCGCCTCGTCTTGTTTCGGGAATTGATCTACAATCAGTTGTTCACAGATACTTGCACTGTCTTGTTTTAGGAATTAATTTGGAACTTGCTTTTGTTGGTCATTGAGATAGTTGCCCTGTCTGGTTTCAGGAATTAATCTCTAACCCGGTCTTGTAGATAGTCGCCCCGTCTTGTTTCAAGAATTTATCTATAATCAATCGTTCACTGATAGTTTCCCTGTCTTGTTTAAGGAATTAATATGGAACTTGCCTTTGTTGGTCGTTGAGATAGTTGCTCTGTCTGGGAATTAATCTCTAACATGGTCTTGTAGATATTCACCCATCTTGTTTCGGGAATTGATCTACAATCAGTTGTTCACAGATAGTTGCCCTGTCTGGTTTCAGGAATTAATCTAGAACTTGCTTTTGTTTGTCGTTGAGATAGTTTCCCTGTCTGGTTTCAGGAATTACTCTCTAACCTGGTCTTGTAGATAGTCGCCTCGTCTTGTTTCGGGATTTGATCTACAATCATTCGTTCACAGATAGTTGCCATGTCTGGTTTCAGGAATTAATCTGGAACTTTTGAAAATTGTTGATGATATTCGTCTGTTGATCTTTCCTGAAAAGGTAAAGAATTAGTTGTATACAATATCATGATGCATGAAGTGCATTGGGTAATGATGTTCTCAAAATAAATGAGATTGTGATATATGAATTTGTGTTGCATATGCTATGACGCTTTTAAAATGATGTATGAACGTATCAGTTGTTCTATTGCAGTGTTGTTGAACTGGGAAAAGAAATCCTTGATTTTTGATGGGGATGGAGAATGTAAGTTCGTCGATATTTGTTAAAGTTGAATTGCCGGGAGATGGATTTCCTTGGCTAGATAAGTAAACTCTACTGGGGAAAGGAAAACTCCGTAAACTGCTTGGGGATTTCTATGAAGCCCTGTTGGGGAACCCAAGAAGTTTATAACCAAGTTGAAGAAATCTCCAAGATGTTGGGGAGATAGTTGAAGCTTTTTATCTATTAAGAAGATGCCGGGATATCTGAAATTGATAGGTTATACACTGAAGACATGGCCGTGACTTTGCGGGAGGACGTCTCTGTCTTTATACCTATTGGGGAACGTATCCTTACTGATGACGAACTTTGCGAAGATAGTCCCCTGGGGGTGGTTACTCTGTGGGGATTTTATGGATGGTTTGAATGTTTTCCTAACTCCTGGAGTCTTTAGTAAATGTTGATCAGGGTGATAAGCCTTCTACTGATAGACAGGTGACGAGATAACAGGACATAGTCGTACGCTTTAATCCCTAACCTTTTCCTGGACTATCCTATCAAATTTTTAGTCCAATGGGATACCCTTTTTTTCCCAAGCCGCCTTTTCAGGTTTTCAACTTGCTGGGTGTACAATTTTATTTATATATCCCTAATTTTTTCCCGAACTCCTTTGGTTCATTAAGATGCCCTTACTTTTGCCTAGGCTTGTCAACCTAGCGGGTCTTTTTTCATGTGTGGTATCTTATGACTATGTCCATGTTCACAGGGTGAGGAAAATTGTCACTGTCTATAGTAGTAAGTGTTGCAGCACTGCCAGAAAATGTTTGCTTGATCGTACGTGGCCCTTTGCTAGAACACATGTTTAATGCCTCAAGTGATTCAGATGGAGGTCTGCCTCTGGCTATTTGGCGCTTTTGAGTGATTCCGTGAATCTTGACTCGACTGCCCCCAGATCAGTTTAGACACCATGTCATGCCTCTTGATTATGAAAGGCCTGTTATTGGAAATGTCTTTCCATCTAAGGTGATTTTTTTCATTGAGAGGATTTTAGTTCATTGAATATTCATGGTGCGAATTTCTCTGTTGTTGAACAATTAGTTATATGCAAACAATGGTATTAAAAATGCAAAACTTATATCTGTCTTGAAGTTTTCGAAAATAAATTTTTTAGTAAATTTTTTTTTGCAAGAATGTGATATCAACTCATGAATTATAGCAAGTCTTACAGAAGTCGAGTAACCTTTTTGTAACAATATACTTTTGAACTAACCCATACTTCAGCTAGGACTTTTAGGGGTTGTAACGTGGCTTGGTTCGCGATTTAAGAAACAAAGGATAAAGGCTCGAAATTTATTTGTACCCACCTATTCTTCGTGATGTTTTTCAGTCCTATACTCAGTTAATTGTGCGTCTAAATTCCAATTGAGTCTGGAATCTTGGCTCTGATATTTCGGTGATGATTCAGATACTGGAAGTTTATTTGAGAAGGTAGTCATTTTTGTAACCTTTTTTTTTGGTGAGGATTTGTAGCGACCTATTTTTTTATTTTATTATCCCTACCTTTTGCCTGAAATATTACTTTTGTGATTACAGTCAGCGGGATGCCCCAGTTTTTTCTTAAGTCTCCTTCATAGGTTTTAACTTAGCGGGCTTTTCTTTTGAGAGATAGTGACTTCCTGTTTTAATGATTATGCGGAACCATCACCATCTTTTTTTTTTGGAATGATACCTCTGACACTACTTATCATGTACGAGGGGAAAGCTTGTGATTGAGTGCACTATTGAATTAACTGAGAAACTACCCTGCCCCAGGTTATGATTAAAGGTTTCAATTTGTGTGAAAAAGAAAACTCCTACTTCTTAGGCTCAAAGGGGCTGACTAGGGATTATTTTCCTTATAACTCCACTATTTAGGATTTGAAACAACGCATGTACATTGTCAGCAAGGTCTGTTCAAAAGCACATTGTATGAGATTGTGCTATCGTTTCATCATCCTCCCTCTAAAGGCTTATAACTTTCAATCGAGAGTCGAATATCATAAAAAGGAAGTAAAAACATAGTTTCGGTATAGTGAAAATGAATGGATTAATTCAAGATAAACATATGCAATGCATTAATGGAATAAAAAAGTTTGACATTAAATAAGTGTTTGAACAATCAAAAGAAAATTACAACTTGAAAATTCTCATGAACAAAAAAGCCTCTTTGTCTGAACTTGTCACTTCAGATGGTGTGCCTTTGAGGGATGGAAGAAGAATCCAGTCTGACCATCTTATGTGAACTCTAGCACCCCTTTGTTGATCAAGTCCTGAATCTTATTTCTCAATGTCCAACAACTATTAGTGTCATGTCCAGGACTGTTGGAGTGGTACACACACCTTGCATTTGGATTGTACATTGGAGAGGCGGTGTTGGGATTCTGAGGAGGATCCTTCAACGTAACCAGCTTGGCCTCCAACACGTGTAGCAATTCTTGAGACAGTGACATGTTGATTTCGGTAAAGCATATTTTAGATGTATTCTTCTTACACTGATTACCTCGTTTTCGTTTTTGCATTGGTGCTGGATTAGAGATTTGTACTGCCCCCACAGATTGGTTAAGATCGCATTCCCTTGAATTTCACTTCTCCTGAGTTTATTTTCGACATGCTCCCGCATGAACATGTCACCCAATTCCCTATCTGCCAAGAGAGGTTGATCATTGATTAGACCCCAAATTCTAGCAGTTTTCCCCAGACGGTCGTATATGCCCTGATGAAGTTTACTGGTGAGAATCCTCAACTCTTCTTGTCCCCGAGATAAATTTTGGGTAAGATCCATCTGACTATTCATATGGATTCTCATCCTTTCCATCTCAGCTTGCAGTTGTTCCACCTGGTCATCCTGGTTATCTTCAGGATTATTCTTAGCCGTGTTCCCAGCGAGGAGTGCTTTCAATTCTTCTTTCCCCTTGGATAGGTTTAGGAACATTTCCTTGAACTGAGCATCTTGAGTTTGGAGATCTCTATCGTTCTGTTCGAGAGCCATTTTTCTGCTGAAATAAATAGCAAGAAAATGAGAAACCTGTACTGGAAGACCTATTATGTAATAACATGCATGCAGTGTTTTCAAAGATCTTGCAGGGTAAACACAAGAAAATGTTAGCAACTGAATTTGACTTCCGCTTCGATTGAAGAACTTAGTATCATTAAATTCCCTTCTACGAGAATCAAGCTCACCATGTCGAGTGGGTCATAGCCTCTGACTCAAGTTATCATGTTTTGGTCTTTTAACGACATTGGCTAGAGGAAAATAAAACCCCTTGCTCTTTCTAGACGTCTATTTCATCATATCCTGCATCACAGGCCTTTGAGATCCTTGAAATGTTTAAGGAAATGTTATGGTATGATGTTATGATGTGTATGTTATGCATCAAGCAAAAGTGTAAGGTGATAAAGACAAGTTAGTCTTGCAAGAAGTTCAGATTATTGGATAAATGACTATAAACAAGTTCTACAAGGAATTCACATTGTTAGATAATGAAAGCAAACAAGTCACACAAGTAGCCTTAGGCTTAGGATTGCATGGAGTTTGTAGGTAAGTACCCTCTTGAAGTTTTAGTTGGCTCAACCTGTCCTAGCAATAGTAACCGGGTTCTAGGGAATCTCAATATCACTGATCTTTCTTTATCAGGCATTGTTTCAGCTCAGGTGATCTTTTCTCGCGGCCGAAATATCCCAAAAGTCCGACCTCAATGAGTGTAGTATCGAGTATCAACCAATCCTCAGCTTTATACCGAGGTCGGCTATCTCACTACTTTTCTAATGGCCAAGTTTGTTCATCTAAGGTTCTAAGGTCAGTTAGTTCTTCATGACACTACACAGTGGCCCCGTATTCTCCTCGATTTAACACAAGGGATACCGGTACCAACAAATGTGTCACACTAACGCAGCTATCGCTTTAACCATATCAGTCTATCCCGTACAATCTCCATGATCTATTGTTGCTTACCTAAAAGGTGCCCCTGATCCGGGTATAGGATCTTTAAGAATAACCAAGCAACCCTTTTTAAAAATAAAGCATACAAAATACACAAGGAAAGCAAATTAAAAATGATCTAACTCTAAGGTAACCCCACTTTTTACTATTCCCCAACAGAGTCGCCAGTTCTATAATACGGTGGCAGAACTGACTGTTATACTGGTTTTGCGTTTGTATTTGCAAATGTTGCGGTAAGCAAGAGTCGCCACCAACTTTTCTTTTATCCAACAAAGGAAAGGGTGAAAAGAACCGAAAAAGACATTTCAAGATTATTCTGAGTAAGGGGGGTAGATTATGGAAAGCGAAGGTGTTAGCACCCTTTCCATCCGTAGTTATCTACAGGCTCTTAAATGCTTAGTTCATTTTGAAATTGAAATTCTGGCTGCAGATACTCAATGTCACGTCCAATGTTATGACACCGTGTCTGACTTACTATATGACAGTAAATACAAAAGCAGTAAATAACACAGTCAATTGTTTACCCAGTTCAGTGCAACAACACCTACTCTGGGGGCTACCAAGCCAGGGAGAGAATCCACTATAAGAGATGTTAATTCAGGAATAAACCAACCAGTTTATCTCCTTCACTTAAGACCTACCCAATGCAATTCTAATCTAAGTACAACTTAAACCTGAGTTCCTACTCACTCCCCCTCAATCACAGCAGTGATACATAAACCAATTTGACTTAAGAATTGATGAAGACACTCTTCAAAACACACACTTGATTAAGCTTCACAGCTTTTTAATCAAGTAACAGAATCACTCGTGCTTCACAGCTTTGAGTGATGTACACGACTAACTTGACTCTGCTTCACAGCTTTAGTCAAGTGACATTCAAACACTCTTGCTTCAAAGCTTTGAGTGCTACACAACCCTTACAATTGAAACCTATTCCAAGGCGCTTATCACAATGATAATTGCTTGGAGTACAATAAACAAATCTATACAGATTACAAAATTGATCTTCTAATCAATCAGCAGGGACGTCTTGAAAAACCGCAGCTCTGTTGAATATATAGCAGCTGCAACTTCAGTTAGGGTTTCCAAAAACCTAGGGTTGATTCCGTTTGACCTAAAGACCAGGTCACAGTACTTTATTGATCAGGTTAGGATTGAGCTAGGTTACTCCTCAGAAAACGCAGGATTCTGTTTAGGAAGGACTGAGTTATTTCCTGAAAAAACTCAGACTTATCCAATCCTGTAATCCTGCTAGTTCAGAACAGGATGTCATAACATCTGTTATGACATCTGAGAAAACCTGTCTACTGATTTAGCAAAATGTGATCATTTTGCAAACATGCTCAGATACACACTTATAAACATCAGTATTTGAATTACAATATTTTTCTGCACATGTACCTAATGAGTTAGTACATCCTGAACTAGAATGTTATGACATCAGTCATGACATTCACACATACACTTGGAATTTACCAAAAATGCAAGCCAATACCTAAACACCTACAAACTCCCCCTTTGGCAGATTTTTGGCTAAAGTTCCTAAACAATCAGAGATAGATAGATAGCAGAAGAAATAAGTGACAGAAGTGACAGCAGAAAAATATAGTGTCAAGTACTAATTAAGCAGTACCAGAAATATTCTCCCCCACTTTAGCCACAAATGGGCCAAAGATTACATGTTTATAAAGTTATACAGTTATCCAAAACAAAATAATGAGATCAGCAGCTGACAACAGCAGAACACACTTCCAAACTCCACCAGCAACACCACCAAGCAGCAATCAACCTTCAAGCACTGTCATCAGATTCAGAGGAGCCAATTTCTTCAATGTTGAGCTGTCCTTCATCTTCTTCCCTTCTGCTTTCTTCAGCTTCCTCCTTTTCTAGCCTGGCAATTAGAGCTTCTAGGGTCCTTTTTATAGCATCCAGATCTTTGCAAGTTTCTTTTAAAACAGCTATGACATTTGATGTTTTGGACTGGGTCTTTGCAGATGATGTCTCAGCTGATGTTATGACAATGTCTGGAGCATGAGATCCCTGAAACAGTTTGTAGTGCAGGCCAAGGGCAGGAGCTCTTTTGCAGACTGTATCTCTTGCTACAAGGATGTCAGGGTATTGTGCAAGGATGATTCCACAAAGGAGGGAGGGAAAAGCAATTGGTCCTTTGACAGCATAACTGCCAGCATGCTTCAAAGTTTGTTCAAAGATGTACCTTCCATAGTCAAAGGCAGTCTTGGTTCCTACAGCATAGATAAATCTCCCCAATCCTGTGGAGATGGTTGATTTGTGATTTGTAGGCACCCAGTTTGCTGCACCTATTTTATGCAAGATGGCAAATTTCATGCTGAGTTTACTAGCATTCAACTTCCCTTTCAATGGCCAGCACTTTACTTGCCTGGCAGTGATGGTCAAACACACTTCATTGTCAGTTGCCTCTAGATCAGGACAGTCCTTATTTGTTCTTCCAAGAAACTTGTTGATTTCTGATGGAGAGAACTTGACCCTTCTTCCTCTAACAAACACACTCTCAAAGTCAGCTGACCTCCCATCAGCACAATCATTGGACAAGTTCACTACAAACTCCTTAACCAGATTTTCATAACATTTGCTAAACTTCATCACTGTCTTCATTATCCCAGCATTCCTGATCAGATCCATGATGTCTTTGCACTCCAAGGCATCATTGTTGAGTTCTCTCTCCAAGGCTATTCTCTTCAAGCAAACATACTTCCATCTGTTTGCATTATCAGGATGATGAAAGGAGATGTTGTCTGTTGGCACTTCAGGCACTCTAGCAATCTTGCTGGAAGGGAGCTTCCTTCTGATGGGAGTATCTTCAATATCAATCTCAAATTCTGATTCATCATCAGAGTCAGAAGTTTCAGGTTCTTTACTTTTCTTAGAGATTGGTTGTCTAGCAGTCTGCACCTGTGCCTTCTTCCCTTTTGTCTGAATTTTCTCAGCCATCCCTTCAGCCTTGGATTTCTTAGCATCAGGTTTAACATTCTCACTACTCTTTCTTTTCATCAATCTCCTAGCAATGCTAGGGTTCACATTAGCAATCAGTTCATTATCTGAGTAATCTTCATCCACATCAATGATGGGTGGATCAGCAGCCTTTTCAGAGGGGTTCTGAATGTTGTCTTTTGGTGTCACAACATCCTCAGTGACATCTACATTTTCAGAACCTTCTACATTTGGACTTTCTGATTGATTCAAAGGGATAGAAATCCCCGGTACAGATTGGTTGCCACTCAGAATGCTAGTAACCAGTCTAGCAATAGCTTGGTGTACTTGAACTGATCCTTCTTTATTAGGTATAGAAGACGAAGGATGAGAAGAATTACCAGAGACTGTAGCTTGAGCTCTTCCTGCATGTCTGGTTCTGAGCTTTTTGACTCTGGCTGGGTCAGTTGCCATCTCCCTGAGAGGAGTGACCTCAAGAACTTCAGATTCTATGCATGTAGTGATTGCCCTAGAATCTTGATCAGATGATGACGATGATGAGGGAGACGAAGCCGCCATGGTGGAAGACGATGTCTGAGACATTTTGTTTAACTTTGAGTAATAGTAGCAGTTTGAGAAAACTTTTTGATTGGGAGGAGGAAACAGGTTGCAAGGATGAGAGAGGTAGGGAGTAAAAGGGAGTCTCTTCAACTTCTTAAGGCTTTTGAAGGAATTGTGAATGAATATGATTAACCCACTAAATATAGACTTAATAAAATTAATCCCTTCAACCCTTGTTTTCAGCAAAACTAATTGCTATAATTTCTCATGTTGGTGAATACCCAATCTGCCCCTCAAATTTTCAAGTTTATTTCCACCAAGCGCCTTGGTAGAAGAATCAGTTAGCTGAAGCTTAGAGAAACTATGTTCCAGTTCAAATGACTTCTTCTCTTCAAAGTCAATAGGGTTCAAGGAAATGTTGAATGTTTTCAGATTATCACACCACAATGTCACAACATCTTGTGTAACATTGTCCTCAGGTAGCATCTGTTTTGACCAGATGTTTTGAGAACAGAATTTATGAGACTTGTTCTTTCCAACATCCTTGTCAAGATGACTTAAGGTTCTGACAACACATTCTTCTTCAACTTTATTTGCCACATCACATATATTATCAGCCTGTAGTTTAGGAGTTCTTCTGACAGCTTCCATAGGAATAGCTCTTTTCATTCTTTCAAGCTTATGCTGCCACTGTTTCATCTCTTTTTCTTCTTTGATGATTTGACTCATAGTGGAGATATCAGTGTTCTCAGGCTGCCACACATAACAGTTATTTTTGGATTTGATTCCTCTCATTACAACATCTAGTTTTTCATTAAACACTAGACATTCAGATCTTGAGAAGTTGACCATGAATCCTAGATCACATAATTGACTGATGCTGATGAGATTAGTAGTCAACCCTTTTACCAGCAGTACCTTATTCAGACTTGGAACTCCAGGGTAGTCCAAATTACCAACTCCTTTGACTTCTCCTTTAGCACCATCTCCAAAGATCACAAAACTGGTGGTGTGAGGCATAACATTATTGAGGAGATTTTTGAATCCAGTCATGTGTCTGGAACATCCACTGTCAAAGTACCAATCTTCCTTTGCAGAGATCTTCAGGGAAGTGTGTGCTATCAGTGCAGTAGCCTTTTTCTTCCATTGAGGAGCGTGTGGTACCTTTTTAGACTTAGGTTTGACATCTGAGTTCTGATTAGGATATCCATGTAATCTGAAGCAGAAGAGCTTTATGTGACCATATTTCCCACAATGATGACATCTCCATCTTTGGTACCTCTTCTTCATATGTCTCTGTCCCTGATGTTGAGAGTAATGTTGAGACATCCGTTTTGACATTTGCTTCCCGGTACCAAATTTCTTTGTTTCCACAAATCCTAGGCCAGATTTATTTCCCATATTTTGTCCAGCCTGAAGGATCTCTTCCAATTTGTCTGTTCCATTGGTCAACATCTTGACAGATTTGGTCATTTGATTCAGTTGTGAGTTCAGCAGTTGAACTTCTCCTTCTAAATGACTTATAGTTTCAAGATTTGCCCTCTTTTCAGCCTCCAGCTTTACAATGAGTTTTGATTGTTTCTCATTTTGCACACAGACTTCACCACTTCTGATACACAATTTCTTGTAGGTATCAGCCAGTTCTTCAAATGTTACTTCTTCATCACTGGTGTCACTTTCAGAAGTACAAACACTAGTTAGGGCAGTAACTAGTTTGGCAGATTCTTCTTCAGAATTGCTTTCTGAATCATAGTCAGACCAAGTAACAGTCATTCCTTTCTTTTGCTTCTTAAGAAAGGTAGGACATTCAGCTCGAATATGTCCATATCCTTCACATCCATGGCATTGAATACCTCTGCCTTGGTTTCCCTTATCTTCTGACCTTGGTCTTCTGCTGGAACTGTCAATGTCAGAAGGAATGTTATGAACATTAGACCTTGACTTTGGGTCCATTCTTTTGATGAGCCTGTTGAACTGTCTTCCAAGCATGGCAATGGCTTCTGATATGTTTTCTTCTTCATCCTCCTTGTATTCAACATCAGTGTTGGATACAAGTGCTATGCTTTTGTTCTTCTTGTCACCATTATCAGTGATCCCCATCTCAAAAGTCTGAAGAGACCCAATAAGTTCATCCACTTTTAACTTGCTAATGTCCTGGGCTTCCTCTATGGAAGTTACCTTCATTGCAAATCTTTTAGGCAAGGATCTGAGAATCTTCCTCACCAGTTTTTCTTCTGACATTTTTTCTCCCAGTGCTCCTGAGTTGTTGGCAATCTCCAAGATGTTCATGTGAAACTCATGAATGGTTTCATCTTCCATCATTTTTAGATTCTCAAACTTAGTGGTCAACATCTGAAGCCTTGACATTTTTACTTTGGAAGTGCCCTCATGAGTAGTTTTGAGGGTGTCCCGAACTTCCTTGGCCAGTTCATATTGATGTACTAGTCTGAAGATGTTTCTATCAATTCCATTGAACAAGGCATTTAAGGCTTTTGAATTTCCCAGAGCTAACTCATCTTCTTCTTTACTCCAATCTTCCTCAGGCTTCAGACTGATTGTCCCATCTCTTTCAGTTATGGTGGGATGAATCCATCCTTTGTCAGCAGCTCTCCAAGCCTTTTTGTCCAGAGATTTTAGGAAGGCAATCATACGAGGTTTCCAGTAGTCATAATTAGTTCCATCCAGAATGGGTGGTCTATTTCCAAAAACTCCTTCTTTGTCCATAGTGCCAGAAAGTGATATCCCTAGATCTCACCCAGTAATACAGGCAGGGTGCCTGCTCTGATGCCAATTGAAATTCTGGCTGCAGATACTCAATGTCACGTCTAATGTTATGACACCGTGTCTGACTTACTATATGACAGTAAATACAAAAGCAGTAAATAACACAGTCAATTATTTACCCAGTTCAGTGCAACAACACCTACTCTGGGGGCTACCAAGCCAGGGAGAGAATCCACTATAAGAGATGTTAATTCAGGAATAAACCAACCAGTTTATCTCCTTCACTTAAGACCTACCCAATGCAATTCTAATCTAAGTACAACTTAAACCTGAGTTCCTACTCACTCCCCCTCAATCACAGCAGTGATACATAAACCAATTTGACTTAAGAATTGATGAAGACACTCTTCAAAACACACACTTGATTAAGCTTCACAGCTTTTTAATCAAGTAACAGAATCACTCGTGCTTCACAGCTTTGAGTGATGTACACTACTAACTTGACTCTGCTTCACAGCTTTAGTCAAGTGACATTCAAACACTCTTGCTTCAAAGCTTTGAGTGCTACACAACCCTTACAATTGAAACCTATTCCAAGGCACTTATCACAATGATAATTTCTTGGAGTACAATAAACAAATCTATACAGATTACAAAATTGATCTTCTAATCAATCAGCAGGGACGTCTTGAAAAACCGCAGCTCTGTTGAATATATAGCAGCTGCAACTTCAGTTAGGGTTTCCAAAAACCTAGGGTTGATTCCGTTTGACCTAAAGACCAGGTCACAGTACTTTATTGATCAGGTTAGGATTGAGCTAGGTTACTCCTCAGAAAACCCAGGATTCTGTTTAGGAAGGACTGAGTTATTTCCTGAAAAAACTCAGACTTATCCAATCCTGTAATCCTGCTAGTTCAGAACAGGATGTCATAACATCTGTTATGACATCTGAGAAAACCTGTCTACTGATTTAGCAAAATGTGATCATTTTGCAAACATGCTCAGATACACACTTATAAACATCAGTATTTGAATTACAATATTTTTCTGCACATGTACCTAATGAGTTAGTACATCCTGAACTAGAATGTTATGACATCAGTCATGACATTCACACATACACTTGGAATTTACCAAAAATGCAAGCCAATACCTAAACACCTACATAAATACCTTGTGCTTTGTGTGTTTTTGAAAAGCACTTTTGAAAGCGTCTTAGTACGGTGAACTTTGTAATGTTTCTCGGATTGGTAGAGAAAATATACAAAATGCTTTGAAAATGTTTTTGAAAGAAGTTTTGTGTATGTGTAAAAGTTTGTTTGAGCATAGCATCTAGGAACTATCTACTTTTACTTGAAAGGATTGTTCTTTTCCTCTTTTCCTTTAGATAGTGCTATCCTACTATTAGTGAGTAGGTAGCCCTAGTCGTTGGATGTTTGAGGGACATTCGAAGGGACGTTTATACAGTCAAAAAGGCAACTGGGCAAGAAACTCTAGTAACTACCCTAGGGTTTTTAAGATCATACCGAGGCAACGTCGAGAGGGTCATTGAGGGACTTATGATCTTTAAACCGGAGGGTAGCCACTAAAATCTCTCACATTTTGAGAGATGTGACTATTTTTCCGAAGGCAACAAAAGTGGGATATGTTAGAGGTGTATATGTGCGATTGTGTTTGTATTCAGTTATTTTTGTCTTTGCATTAGGTTTGCTAGCATTTTGTTTGTTATTCTTGCCATACAATCCTATTAGTCATGCATCTAAACAGTTAATAGTTTGCAGTAATTAAAAGTGCGGAAATATAAATCTAACTATTACAAGGCTTCGGGGAGGGGGATTATTACAAGTCCAAAACTTGGGGAAAAATAAAGAAAGTAGTAAAGTAAAAAGTCCTAATTATAGTTTATTACATCCCATAAGAAAATACATTAATATGAAAATAAAGTAGAAATATCAAACGCGCGCGAAATGGAAAAGACGTCTAAAACCTAAGTGAAAGGAAATATTTTTGTTTGTTTTTGTTTTATGTAAGAAAATGTTAAAATTAGACTAGTTAATTTAAAGAAAAGAAAAGTTATTAATTGAAAATAATTATAAACAAATCTAATTTTTTTGGAATTTTTATAATTGCAAAGAAAGTGAATTAACCTAAATCTATTTAATTTTAAATTAAAGAAAATGGTTAAATAATTATTAATTAATTTACAAAAATTAATTTAATAAAAAAACCTAAAACTATATTTTCTATGATATTTTTTCTATTTTTATATTGTTATTAAAAATGATTAAAATAAATAAATAATTAAAACAAATAAATAAAAGAAATATGAAAAAAGGCCTGATAGCAAAAAAGATAGAGGGGGTATACTTTGCAAAATGCAGGCCCAGATCAAGAAGAGGCCCAGGTAGCCTTTCGATCCAATGAGGGAGGATATCGAAAGTGCATGAAAGACTGCACATTGAGGGCACTGGATCCGGATTGGCCAGCATCTGGAAGTAGGGGAATGATGGTGTACGATGCACTCCTTCGATCTGGGAACACTGGATTTGCAGGAAACTTATTAAAAAAACAAAATTCCAGACCTGGGTTCGGATTTGGTCTTGGATTCGACAGATCATGGCTATATCATCCAATTCGAGCCATGATCCAGATTGTGCCCTAAACCTGGTAAATCCCTAATTCTGCATCTAATCTCTCATGTATTATGTTAGAACAAATCAAAATAATGATATAGACAAGAATATACATGTTGAGTTCGTTTAAACTGTATGTATTAAGAGATTTGATAGGGAGATTGTTGTACCCCAAAGTTTTCCCTCTCATTTTATCAAGATTTCCCCTCACAAGATTCCTTGAACTCCAGACAGGATTAGGGTTTGCTCTGCTCAAGACATCTCCTTGCACTGATGACCTAAATTAGGGTTTGAGTTTGCACAGGGATTTTTGGACTTTCAATGCTTAAATTGGCTTTCATATTTCATGTTGTACTTATAATATTTCCCCTACCAAGTTTCAATCCTTGAATCAAATTTTTGCCCAGTCAATTGGACAATTGACCTAAAAATCAGCTGTATTAAGGAAAAAGTCAACTGTGACCAATTTATAGTCAAAACTCATAATTTTTGATCCACATCAACATTATAGGCTCATATGAACCATTTGATCAAGTTTGGATCACAACTCCTCAAGAAATTTGATCAGATCACCAAAAGGGCAAAATGGTCATTTTTAGGGTTTTAACTGTATAAGGGCAAT
Source organism: Vicia faba (assembly GCA_948472305.1). Lineage (NCBI taxonomy): Eukaryota > Viridiplantae > Streptophyta > Magnoliopsida > Fabales > Fabaceae > Vicia > Vicia faba. The sequence goes on along the minus strand of OX451736.1, from coordinate 1,055,555,063 downwards.
TTATGATTTTTCACCTAGCCAATGGCAAATTGGGATCAAGCATGGATTCAAGGACTCAATGGCATCATCTTGACCTATTCACAAGGTTCAAAAGATCTCAAATGCATTGGATTAACAGATGAATTTTTCAGTCAACTGATCAAAATTTGACTGTACACTGAAAAGTCAAACTTTGACTTTTTGGTCAAAATCAAGTGCCAAGGGTCATTTTTCATCAAGATGTGTCAAAACATGAAACTTGTTCATCAAGAAACCTAATTTTGCAAATTAGGGTTTAAGATTGAAAATTTTCATAACTTAGAATTTTTCTAAGTTATGAAATATTCTTATTTTTTCCCAACTTTGCCCAACATTTTCACCATGATGAAATTGGATTCAAACAAAACATCCAACATGAAAGTTGTAGTCCTCCAAAAAATCTACAACTTTGATCACCAAGTTTTCCCAAAAGAAGCTTGGATCTCAAGTTATGATTTTTGGAACAAGGGTCCATGAAACTTTTAACTTAGTGAAAATTTGCCCTAGTTTAGGCAGGATTTTGACCTATCTTCATGGCAATTTTTCACCTAATTCCACTTGGAATCTAAAAATTCATTTCAAAGATAGATTGTAGAGCATGTTACAAGATTTCGAAAATGTCAAGGAACTCTCCAAAATCATTTGTGGTTAGGGAGAATCGAAGGTTTGAATTTGGCAAAAACTCACTTTGATCCATGGCATGATTCATGTTGCTACAAGTTGCAATTTCCATCCAGCATTGTTTGTACTTGATTACAGGTCCGTAAACCCTTTCATACTCAATAATTAAATGCAAATCTATTGGTTTGAGGCTTTGTTTTGATCATGGGAGGATTACACAAGAGATTAATCCAAAAATAGCAAAAAGGCAACATTGCCATTTTTGTCAAATTTTGCTTTATGTCAAATTACATCCTTGAGCCTTGAACCAAATCTTGGACAACAAATAATATCCAAAAACTTAGGGGGCCAAAATCACCAAGTGCATGCTGAAAGATAGCCTGTACAGGCCTGTCTTGTACCACTTGACACTTTGGCTTAAAATACAAGAAAGCTTGCAAAAGAACCACAACTTGCATATCTGTTATAACCAACTCTTGCAAGCATTTGAGACAAGTTTTTGACATTGCCTTGAGCCAGAAACACGATCCCTCCATCCCTCAAAAACTCTTGAACATTAAAACACCAAAAACTTGCAAAACAGGGCACTCCCTACAGTTTCACTTCCATCTCACAAGTTACTCGTGCGTTTTGCGCCAAACTTGTTCCAATACATTCCATATAACCTATCCAAGCTATCCCAATCATTAGATAGTGACTGTAACTCCATTTGCAAGCTTCACCATTTCTGCTCATCTTGTGAAGGTCAAGTTCTACAAGCTTGCTCAAGCAAGTCCAAAGCAAACTAGGCATTGGGGAAGGTCAGAGGAAGTTCAAGCAAGCTCCCAAGCACCTCAGGCCTCACTGAAAAGCTCCACATTTCCATACACGAGTTCATCTGAAACAGGTATTTGGCAACTTTCTATCTCCCTATTTAGGAATCATTAGGCTTAGGTTTGTGAATAAAAAATGTAATATTCATAGCCCTTAAGCTGTACATATGCTCAGTTTTTATTTAAGTTAAGTGTGCTAAGAGAATTTGGTTGATGAACTTCCTGAAAAAGTTAGGTTAGAAATTAGGGCCAGAGAAATTATCTCTGGTCTTTGAGAGTTAGATTAAGTTCTTTATATGGTTGAAATCGTCTTGAAAAATGCTATAACTTTGGTGTTATGAGTTTTTGCATTCGAGCTCGTATGCAGGTTTTCCAGATTTTGTGCAGGCGCGCGTATTTTTTGAACGAAGGTTGAAGATGAAGCTGGAAATGGGCTGGGCCTTTGTTTCTTATTTTTGACACCCCCTCTTTGCTGACTGTACCCCCTGGCCCATTTGTTTTATATTTTCATATTATTTTCATTTCTTTTTATTTCTTACTCCATTTTATTTTTTTTCAAATATAAAAAATTACTAAAAACATTTTCATAAATTTTCACATTTATTTTTATATTTTATTTTATTTTTCTAACATGAAAATAATTATTAATTAGTATATACTTTTATTTTCTTTAAAATAAAAACTTGAAAACAATACATAAAAAATATTATATTTTTATTATTATTATTTACATACTTAAATAATATTTTTCTAAAATATTTTTATTTTTTTGGCATTTGTATATATTTTATTATTTTTTGTACCTAAATAATATAATTAATAGATATACTTTCTTAAAGAAAATTAGTGTTTTTACCCTTAATTAAAAAAATAATCTTTTATTTCTATTTTAATTTTTTTTATTTTTTTATAATACATTAAATATTATATTTTACATACATAAAAATAAATAAAAACATTTTTTACATATTTATAATATTTTGCATATTTATATTTGAATTACTTATTTAAATTTTGTTTATTTATTGCAAAGAATTCAATTTGGATGTAATAGTAAATCTTAGGGTTTTATTTTCTTGCAAATATTGTCCATTCAAAATTGTATCCCCCTCCCCATAACAATGATGTAATAGCCTAGTTTACTTTTACGCATTTATGCTTTCAAATATGCCATGATAGAGATTAGGGTTTGTATGCAATATCTAAAATCAAAACAAATAATTAGACCTAATGCAAGACTTAAAAGCATGTAAATTGACAACACAATGCACACATGCACCCCTAGGGTTTTCATCCACTTGTTGCCTTTAAAATGGTCATGTTATGCATGTTGAGTATCTTGGCAAAACAAAAACAAAACAAAAGATCATAGTCCCTCGATGACGCTATCTTGGTTGCATATATAAAAGTGATCTAGTCCCTCAAAAAAATTGCTAAGATACTTGGCAATGTTGCTATCATGGTCAATACGATGACCCGCGCCTGTCCCGTTTAAACATCCAAATACAAGGTTGTTTACCAAATGCAATGGTAAAACAACAATGTAAAAGGGTTAAAAATATAGGAAAGATCTTTGAGTAGATAGGGTAGACAACTCTTAGTTACTTGATCAAAACTTGCAAAAACATCCTTGCTATTTTCAAACACACCTCACAACACAATTTCAAAACATTTCCCAAAACAAACTTTCAAACTTTCAAACATTGAAACATCTTTTCAAAAGACAATACACCTTTGTATACATTCAAACAAGAATCATTACAAAGGTTGCCACAACGATGGCCTCTTTTCAAAACATTTCTTAAAACCACGCACAAAGCACCATTTCAAACAATTGAAAAGCAAAAGCAAGTAATCTAAACAAGTAACTAAGAGCCCATGGATAACCATGGATGAAAAGGGTGCTTGCACCTTCCCTTTTCATAATCTACCCCCCGAACCCAAGAAAACATCTCAAAGGTCTTTCCTGTGCCTTTTGACCTTTCCTTTGGATAAAATAAAAAGTCGGTGGCGACTCTTGCTAAACCGAAACATTTGCGAACACAAACACAAAACCTCAAGTCAGTTCTCCCACCGTATCACAGAACTGGAGAATCTCCTGGGTAAACATCTAAAAGTGGGGTTACCTTAGGGTTTTATATCACCTTTACATGCTTAACTTGTTTGCCTTGATTGCTTTACATTTGGTTCTATTGTTTGGGTTTGAATCCTCTACCCGGATTTGGGAAACATTCATAGGTAAATAACAATACGTTGTGGAAACTGTGTGGGGTATACCGATATGGTTGAAGCAATAGCTATATTAGTGCGACATATTTGTGGGTACCGGTAGCCTTTGAGTCAATCAAAGAGAATACGGGGCCGCTGAGTGATGTCATGAAGCACTAATGGAATTTTAGAACCTTTACTTGACCATCTTGGCCTTTTTTAAGGGTAGTGAGATGACCGACTTTGGTGCAGTCCGAAGTTGGTAGATACTCGATACTACACTCATTGAGGGTTATTTTCTTGGAATATTTCGGTCGCCAGTTAAGTGGATAAACTGAAACAATGAACACAGAAAATAATCCAGTGATATTGAGCTCCTTAGAACCCGGTTACTGTTTATAGGAAAGGTTGAGCCAACTAACTTTAAGAGGGTACTTACCTATGAAACCCCATGCAAGCCTGAAACAAGGATCTTGTGTAATTTGTTTGTACATATACTTGTGCATACATCATGAACATCATAAAGCATCATATGCATCCACTAACCATTTCAAGGGTTTGGATCTTCATCTTTGTTCCTGTTTTGTAGGTAATGGAATCACTCCGCAGAAAAACAATCCAGGTCAACCTTGTGAGAATCTCTCCTCTACTCAAGGAGCTTGTTTCCAAGATTCCAGAGAATTCTCCCTTCAGTGAAAGACATGGTAGACTTCTTAACTTGGTCAACTCCAACATTGAAGAAGACATGGTGAAAGTTCTCTTCCAGTTATTTGACCCCCTACACCATTGCTTCACATTTCCTGATTACCAACTAGTGCCTACTTTGGAGGAATTTTCTCAACTCCTGAGGATTGCTATTCTCCATCAACTACCCTACAACGGTACGGAAAGAGAACCAAAGCCTGAAGATGTTGCTCAAGCCCTACGCTTGCAACCATCTGATATTAAAGGTCATTGGGAAACCAGAAGTGGTGTCAAGGGTTTCTTGGCAAAGTTTCTGTTTGAGAAGGCACAAGTTTGCTGGAATTCTCTAGATCTGCAAGCTTTTGAGGAGATTGTAGCACTTATCATCTATGGGTTGGTCTTGTTCCCAAACCCTGACCAGCTTATAGATGTGAATGCTGTTAAGATTTTCATATCTCAGAATCCTGTGCCTACATTTCTTGGGGACATCCTACACTCATTTCACACACGAACAGTGAGGAAAAGATGTGTTCTCATGTGATGTACTCCTCTTCTAGCAAGGTGGTTTATTTCTCACCTTCCCCAGTCAGTCTTGAAGAATGAACAAGGCTTGAGGTGGTCACAACGATTGATGACTCTTACATATTCTGATGTTCATTGGTGTTGTCGGTCCAGAGAAAATGTCATCATCATTGATCGTTGTGGAGAATTCCCTAATGTCCCACTACTTGGCATTAGGGGAGGCATTACCTACAACCCCTGTTTAGCTCTGAGACAATTTGGGTATGCCCGAAGGGATGGCCCTCATGACATGCTGATTCCAGACTTGGTTTTTGACTTCGACAACGACGCTCAAGGACTTCGACAAAGGTTTATCCGAGCTTGGAGGATGCCCAACAAAGTGGACAGTAAGACACTAGGACACAAGAATTCCATCCCCCTTGAGCCTTACCTCAAGTGGGTACGAACCCGCGCCCAGAGTCTTATAATACCTTACCCCTACATTTTGCCTATGATCAAAGAGCCTGTTAGGGAAGGAGAGGTTCCATACACCCTCCTACATCCTGACATGCCAACATCATTGGAAGATTTGCAAAAGAGTTGGATACAGCTCAAGGAAGAACGAAATACTTTTGAAGCCAGCTTTTACGCTAGTGAGAAGAAGGTTTTGGAACTTACTCGTCGACTCCACGAAGAGTAGACTCTCAACACCTACATCGCACCAAAAAGGATGCGCAATGTATTTTTACATTAGAATTTTGTATTTGTTTTGCCCATGGGGCATTTATGTACTAACAAAACTCTTCTTATTAATATGACATGCGTTCTTTTTTGTTTACAACAAATTTGAATTTATGAATCCTTGAATGCATTACATGAATACATATCATTCATCATATGCATAAACAGGTCTTCACACCAGGTTTCCTTATCTCTCTGCTGTTTATTTCAGCAAGATGGATATAGAGCAGACGATCAAAGATCTACAGGCGCAGAACTCACAGTTCCAACATCTACTCATGACCTTGGCAAAGGGTCAGAAGGAGCTCAAAGGTCTACTGGAAAAAGAAAAGGAGAAAAAGAAAAAGAAAAAAGTTGGTGTAGCCACTATGGGAAGAAGATTTGAGAACCAAGCTAGAAGAGTCCTGGATTTCCCCTCGACATCTGATGAAGGGGTTGGCAAAGGAAAAGGAGCTGCAGTGCCCTCTGAGTCCGAGGCTGAAGAAGAAGAAGAAGAGGATGAAGATTACTCTGAGCAACAATACCCTCCTGCAGACGACAAGTATAAGAATCTGGAAGATCGGCTGGCATCCATGGAGGTACAAAGATTACCTGGGCTGGATTTCAAAGAACTAGGGTTGGTTGCTGGGATTGTCATTCCCCCTAAATTCAAGGTGCCTACATTTGCTAAATACGATGGTTTGTCTTGTCCGAAGATGCATTTGCGGTCTTACGTCAGAAAGATCCAACCTCACTCTTCTGATAAGGATCTGTGGGTCCACTTTTTTCAAGATAGTTGTCGGGTACGCAATTGGATTGGTTCTATCAGCTTGAGAGATCTGATGTACATAACTGGGAGGATTTGGCTGCTGCTTTCTATCGACAATATCAATATAATGCAGATTTAGCACCTACTCGTACTCAATTACAGAGTATGGGTATGGTCTCTAATGAAGGCTTTAAGGAGTATGCCCAGAAGTGGAGGGATTTGGCTGGAAGGGTGCAGCCACCATTGTCTGAAAGAGAGCTTGTTGATATGTTTTTAGGGACCCTGTCAGGTCCATTCTTTAATCACTTGATCGGGAGCTCATCTGCAGGGTTCACCGAGTTAATTCTGACTGGTGAAAGAGTCGAAGCTGGCATTAAGAGCGGTAAAATTCGGAAGGATACATCTGCTTCTGCTGCTATCAAGAAGACCTTTCCAGCCAAGAAAGAGATCTCTGCTGTTTACTCCCAGAGAAATCAAGGAAGAATGGAACGCCGACCAGCAGTGGGGCTGTGATGATTCAGAATTCCGCAACCGATCAACCTCGAAGCAGTCAACCCAAAGCTAACCAAGCCAGGGTGGAAAGGTCTGCACGACAATTCACCCAGATCAATATGACACCTGTTCAGGTTCTCCCTCATCTGTTAAAGTTAAACCTTACCAACTTGAAAGAGGCGCCGAAGAACCCAAATACCTCTTCTCCCTATTACCATTCAAATGCAAAGTGTGCCTATCATTCGGATAATGTGGGGCACGACACCAACAACTGTTGGGCCCTTAAAAATAAGATCCAGGATTTAATAGATGCCAAGGAGGTGGAGTTTGACGCACCTGAAAAACCTAATGTGATATCCGCTCCAATGCCAAAACATGGTCACAATGTCCATGCTATTGTAGAAGATCTTTATGTTACTGCTGTTGATGACTTAATGACTCCGTTGCCAATGATCAAAATGAATCTGTTGAAAGCTGGGATTTTCCCGGGCTGTGAAAAAGATTGTTACCTTTGTTCGACATTGCAATCCGACTGTCCGCTATTAAAGTCAGGCATCCAACGCCTGATGGATAATCAAGAAATCCTCTTCAAGAAAACTCTTGTTACTCCTGTTACTCCAATCAATGATGTTGCTGTAATCACCATTTCCGACAATCTTTCCAAGGTCTCCAAAAGACCTGTTAAGATTACACCCGATCCAAAGTTTGTACCTCTGAAGACAACAATGCCGGGGCCTATCCCATACAAGTCCAACAAGACAATACCGTGGAATTATGGAGGAGAGATCTTCTACCACGGTGTTAAACAGATCAAATCGGTTGAAGAAAGTTCCGATGAAGAGACTCCTGATGTAGGAAATATTGCGGGGACAAGTAAGATCACCCGCAACAGAAGAATCTTCTCTTCGGAGATTGCTCCTCCAAGGGCAATCTTCAGACCCTCAAATGCTCCTAAGATTACTCTTGTGCCAGTCGACACATCTGTACGAACTCCAGTGATTGAAGAAATCATAACTCCCAAAGTTGTACCCTATGCTGTTACTGCTGATAAAGGTAAGGGGATCCAAGAAGCGCCCGTCAGGACGAGGTCTCAGCCTTTGGTCATCCCCGAGACCACTCAAAAGGAAATGGAGGAGATTTTAAAAATAATTAAGAAAAGCGACTATGATGTCGTAGAACAACTAGGGCAAACCCCTTCAAAAATATCTATGCTAGCCCTATTGCCCTGTTCCAAAGCCCATGCCAAAGCCTTGATCAAATTTCTGAAGACGGCCCACGTGCCTCAAGAAACTTCTGCGGATCAGTTTCAAGATTGTGTAGCTAGCCTTACAGCCGACAACGGTCTTGGCTTCTCCGATGCTGACTTAACATCTAAAGGGAGAAAGCATAACGACGCCCTGCATGTCTCGGTGGAATGCAGAGGGACAACTCTGGCACACGTCTTGGTTGATACCGGGTCGTCTTTAAATGTCTTGCCTAAGAAAGATTTGGACAGATTGGACTGTGAAGGATTGACCTTAAAGCCCAGCAATATCATTGTAAGAGCCTTTGACGGTTCTAAGCGGATGGTCCACGGAGAGGTGGATATCCCAATTAAAGTGGGTACTGAAACTTTCAACTCCATATTTTATGTCATGGATATCCGTCCCTCCTACTACTGCTTGTTAGGAAGACCATGGATTCATCATGATGGGGCTGTTACGTCCACTCTGCATCAAAAGCTTAAGTACCCTGTCCAGGGGAAAATTGTGACAGTTCATGGTGAGGAGGAGTATATGATAAGCCACCTTAACTCTTTCCGCTACGTGGAATTAAATGGTGAATTCATAGAAACACCTTTCCAACACTTTGAAGAGGTTTCTCCTGAAGTTGCGGTAGCCAAGACAATGACTTCTGTGCCCATCATTACCAAACCTGTGTCCCGGATGTCATCCCTTAAAGATGCGAAGGCTGTGATCGAGGAAGCAGGAAGCACATTATGGGGTCAACTTCCAGATTTTCCTTACAAGACAAATAAGTTCGGCTTGGGTTTCACTACTGCTAGTTAGAAGGCTGTGTGTCGCTCCCGGGCTGGAGGACCACCATTGAAAATCACTCATCATGGAGTTCATGCTTTAGAGGATGATGAAGAAGAAAGCAATTTTGAAGACTGGATCTTTCCAACTGTTAAAGGAGGACTGAACAACTGGGAGGCGAAAGACTCCGTTCCCATTACTTTCATCAATCAGTAATTTATGTTTTGAACATTTTATGTTGGTCTGTGTGATCGGTGGATCTGGAACTGACTGTTTAACGCTGGATCACGAAATGTCGCGGTAAGCAAGAGTCGCCACCGTCTTTTATTTTCTCCAACATGGACAGGACAAAAGCACAGCAAAATTCCTTATGAGATAGTTTCTCGGTTCGGGAGGTAGATTATAGAAAGGGAAGGTGTTAGCACCCTTTCTATCCGTGGTTATCCACGGGCTCTTATATACTTGCTCATTTATGTTTTCAAAATGTTTGTTTGCTTTTCAACTGTGGGTTTAAAAGAGTTTCGTTTAAAATTTCAGTTCGACTCTTGTATCAGTCCTCAAGAGTGTTTGAAAAGTTGTTTTTGAAAGCTTTTTTTGCAAAGTGTCGGTGTGAAAAGAAGTTTTTGATTTGTTTTGAATTAGAGAAAGTATCTACGAGTCATCTACCTACCCTAAGGAATTAGGCTGTGTAAATGTCCTTAAGGTAGTGCCATCCCATCATTGAGAGGTGGGTAGCACCACCATTGGAGGTGTTCGGGTCAATTCGAGGATTAGGGACAGTGTGGTCACCAGAGCAATAGGAGGACACCTTAGAAGCTACCCCCATGCCATGTTCATGGACATGAGGACTTACTAAAACATCCTCTACTCGACGACCACGTTTCGAGGGGCAAGGCAACAGTGAGGCGTACCCTAGGAGTGGTGTGTGAATTGTGTGTCATTTTCAATTATGTTTATCTTGTCATGCATTGGTGATCTACTCTTTGTTTTTATTTTTGGCATTCATTCTTTCATGTGGTTATTAACAGTTAAAACGTGCGGGAAGATAAAAGTCATACGCTATTACAAAGGCGCGGGTCTACATCGCCAAATTAAACCAAGACCCGATTTGAATAAATAAAATGCAGAAAGTAAATATCTAATTAATCTATTATAAGGCTTTGGGGCAAGTACATAAATTTCACAAAGAAAAATAAAATAAACGCGCGAAGAGAAAATTATATTCGAAGGTGCGAGGGCGTTGGACCCTTTGAGGAAATTAAATTGAAATTATTAAATGAATCAATGATTAAAGAAATTATTTTTTTATGTTTTTTTGAATTTTATGAAATTAAAGAGAATGAAGAAATTTAATATTGAAAGAAGCCTAATTCTAAATGGCTTTTAATTATTAAAAAAAAGGAATGTTTAAGTTGTAACCTAATTTAACCCTAATTAATTAAATGGCATATTTATTTACAAAAATAATTAATAATTAAATATGGTGAAAAAGGAAAAAAAGAATAAAAGTATAAAAACCCTAATTTCTACCTTTTTTAGTTTATTAAAAAAAATATTAAAATTAAACCTAAAATTAAACTAATTAGTTATTAGAATTTTATTTACAAAACATTGGTTAAAAAAATAAATGAACATATTTTTTTATTTTTTGTAGTTTCTGATTTTTTTTTGTATTTTCATATTATAAAGTTTATTTTATGAATTAAAAGAAAATAATTAAAACAAACAAAATAAAAAGAAAGAAAAAGAAAAAGGGAAAGAGATACAAACAAGAGGGGTGTTGACCCAAAGTTGGAGGTGAATTCACAGCAATTTGGCCCATTTGAAGAAGGCCCTTTTGACTTTTCTGGCTTGTATATGAATATGTTGACTGATGCGTATGGTGGATAGCTGGTGATAGCCACTGGATTGATCTTCAGGGACATGTGGCATGCACTGATGTGAAGGTGTATTGTGGAACCTGGATAGCACGCTGCATGGAAGTGTATTGGAAAAAATATTATTGAAGAAAGTGGGGGACCTGGGAATCGAACCCAGGTCCCAACGTTTACCATGCTAACGCCTTGCCAATTGTGCTGTTTTCTTTCTTTGTTAATATAATGGGATATGAATAATAAGAGAGAGAAAACACAGGTTAGTGGAACAAATAAAAAAAAGGCGCCAGTTATTTGAATAAGCCAACCATAGTCTTCCACGCATCGTCTTCTTCAATTGCTGTTTGTTTTACCTAAAAAACAAGCTAGATAGCGGGGGTTTTAAACCCCCACAATCTGAAACAACAAAAATAGCGAATAGAAATTGGTCAATGATAAATTGAGCGCGATGAGTGTTTTAAATTCGCTAGAATGTTACGAATTCAATGGTCCTAGTCTCATGGTCTAATTTTACCAGATGAAAGAAACCCCAAATTTAGAGCTTTGAAACCCTAACGCGTGTTCATGGTAACTTCTTGTTTAGACGACCATTCTTCAATTGAACGGTACTGTTAGCTTCAGAAACATCATGTTAGTGTAAAACGACAATTAAAAGGCATGAAACATGCGTATAAATCAAGATGCGATTATGAAAATTTCCATGAACAGGGCTACTGCGTTCTACCATTTCTGGATGTATGGAGAGTGGAAAAGTATTGGGTTATGCTCAGAGAAGTCCCAGCAAGCTTTTGAGATACTTTCCACGCCTTGAAATGCCTTGAAACTATGAAAACAGATTTGAAGTTTTTAAGAAAAAAGTGAGTTTGTGTTCTTGATTCTGAGCGCAGCCTCTTTGTTCTTTGCATTAGGGTTGTGTTCTGGCTTATATGAGGAATGATTTAGGTTTTCAAAACAAGTCCAAAAACCTTTGCAATCAATGTTTCAATATTTCATTTTTCATGAATCTTTTTCAATCTTTTTCATCCCTTTTTGATGCCAATCATTGCCAATTCTTGCCTTTTTAGTGATGCACGAAATCTTGAAGTTATGATGAGTAGAAATGCTGCATAAAAAGATTTGAAAGGTGGCATTGAGTATTTTTTCATATTTAATTTGAATTAAATGAATTAATAGATTTAAAAATTCAATTTAATAAATTAAAAATAAGAAAATAACTCCCCTTTGGGACAATGGGTCGTGCATAGCTTTTGGGTGATGATTCTTGGAAGAAATTGAGGCCCATTAGCAATTTTGAGGCATTTGAAGCAAAGTTGACTTTTCAAAATTCCCAAAAATTTCCCAACTTCCACAAGGCATATCTTGCTCAATTTTTAAGCTTTGATCATGTTCTTGGACATTTTGGAAAAGTCTTGAAGTCCTCTAACCAATGCCTTTGGTCCCATGTCATTTTGATTTACCAATCTCAAGTTATGGTCTTTGACTTAAAGTGCCTTTTTGTTGACTTTTAAAAATGACCTATAATGTTGAGATTGATAACTTTTTGTGAGAGTATTTCTTGGACTTGAAGTGTGAAGAGGAGTTGTAGGAAATGTCTTTCTCTTCAAAATGAGCTTTGGATGGAATTTTTCTGATAAACCATGTGGAAGTTATGCCTTGGTCAAGTTATAGTTGACTTTTTCAACTGTCCAAATATGGAAACTTTTGCATCTTGAGACTTTTTGAGCCATGCCTTGAAAATCATGATCAAGAATTGATCAAAAGATGTTTGTGGCTTCAAAATAAGATGTTGACCAAAAATTTGAACTTTTGACTGTCAAATGACCATTTTGCCCCTGCAATTGACTGTTGAGCAATTAGGGTTTTTGACAGTGCAACTTTGTGCTGTGAGTCTTGAAACTTGGCATAAGGATGCTTGACAATGTTTATAGGCATGTGGGACTTGATTGGACCCTTGGAAACTTCAATTTCTTTGTCAGAACTAAAACCCTAATTTTGACTGTTAGGAGGCAATTGAACTGTGCAACCTTTGGGAGACTTTGAAGCATACTCTTAGCAAATCTTGAAGAATATGGGAGGGCAAATTTTGGGGTACAACAGTCTGTAATAATTTTTAAACAATTCGTACACTTTTTGCCTTATGCCATACCCGGGGCATATAGGTCTATTTGTAAGGGCTTGATTTTTCATCTTCATATGCCATTTTTAATGAATCATGGACGTTTTCATATATAAACTTTTGTGTTCATTTTCTTTCTTTTTACATTTTTATTTAAAGGTGGCTATCCCTTACACACACCCACATTCACAAAATGCAGGTACCCATCCACTCCGGATTCCATGGGTAACAATTCTGCCATGGCCTTCAGTGACTCTGAAGATCTGGTCAATCATGCCGAATATGAAGGTGATGAAGACTGTGAAGTGCCTGGAGAGTTGGCCAGACTTTTGCAACAGGAAGAAAGGGATATTCTACCTCACGAGGAGTTGTTAGAGACTATCAACTTGGGAACAGAGGAAGATAGAAAAGAGGTTAAAGTGGGTGCCAACCTAGATTCAATTGTCAAAGAGCGTTTAGTCCAGCTATTGAATGAATATGTTGAGATCTTCGCCTGGTCCTATGAGGACATGCCGGGACTGGATACAGATATTGTGGTTCACCGTCTCCCTACAAGAGAAGACTGTCCACCAATCAAACAGAAAGTCCACCGAATGAGGCCCGACATGTCCAAAAAGATCAAAGTTGAAGTGATGAAGCAGTTCAACACTGGCCTTCTTGCTGTTACTTCCTATCCATAGTGGGTTGCTAACATTGTGCCTGTGCCTAAGAAGGACGGCAAATTGAGAATGTGCGTGGATTACAGAGACTTAAACAGGGCTATCCCTAAAGATGACTTTCCACTACCGCACATTGACATCTTGGTTGACAATACAGCTCAGTACAAGGTATTTTCTTTTATGGATGGATTTTCAGGGTATAACCAGATCAAAATGGCCCCCAGAGACATGGAGAAGACTACTTTTGTTACGCAGTGGGGTACCTTCTGCTATAAAGTGATGCCATTCGGACTGAAGAATGTCGGGGTAACCTATCAGCGAGCCATGGTAGCTTTGTTTCATGACATGATACATCATGAGATTGAAGTCTACGTAGACGATATGATAGCCCGTTCACAGACAGAAGAAGAACACCTCAACAATCTGCAAAAGCTGTTTGTCAGATTGAAAGAGTACAAGCTCAGACTGAACCCTAACAAGTGCACTTTCGGAGTCAGGTCCGACAAACTTTTGGGATTCATTGTCAGTAACAAAGGCATCGAGGTTGATCCTGCCAAATTCAAAGCTATACAAGAAATGCCTTCCCCTCGCACTGAGAAGGAGGTCAGAGGTTTCTTGGGACGCCTAAACTACATTGCAAGGTTCATTTCTCACCTAACATCTACCTGTGAACCAATCTTCAAACTGTTGAAGAAAGATCAGGTGGTTAAATGGAATGATGACTGTCAAGTTGCTTTCGATAAAATCAAGGAGTATTTGCTGGAACCTCCTATCTTGATGCCACCCATCGAAGGAAGGCCGTTAATCATGTATCTGACTGTCTTGGAGAATTCAATGGGGTGCGTACTGGGCCAACATGACAAGTCTGGTCGAAAAGAGCATGCCATTTATTACCTTAGCAAAAAGTTTACCAACTGTGAGACTCGCTACTCACTTATCGATAAAACTTGATGCGCTTTGGTATGGGCTGCTCGCCGACTATGGCAGTATATGTTGACACATACCACTTTACTAATCTCTAAGATGGATCCGATCAAGTATATCTTCGAGAAGCTTGCTCTATCCGGAAGAATCGCTAGATGGCAGATGATCCTCACCGAATATGATATACAATACACGACCCAAAAAGCCATAAAGGGGAGTGTGCTAGCCGATCATCTGGCCCATCAAGCTGTCGAAGATTACCAATCCATGAGGTTCGACTTTCCCGATGAGGATATCATGACTTTGAGCAACATTGAAGAAAATAGACCGTATGACGGACCTGAACAAGGATCCCTATGGACTCTGTACTTTGATGGTGCCTCCAATGCACTTGGAAACGGTATCGGCGCAATACTTATCTCTCCAGAAGGTTGCCAAACACCTTTCACTGCTAGACTCTGCTTCAGCTGCACCAATAACATGGCCGAGTATGAAGCTTGTATCTTTAGTCTCAAGGCTGCTATCGACTTAGGAATCAAATCTTTAATTATATTTGGGGTCTCAGCTTTGGTTATCAGTCAAAACAAAGGAGAGTGGGATACCAAACATCCAAACCTCATCCCTTACAAAGAACATGTCTTGACATTGTTACCACATTTCGAGCAGATTACATTCGAGCACTTCCCGTGAGAAGAGAATCAGCTAGCAGATGCGCTAGCTACAATGTCATCCATGTTTAAACTTAAGTGGGATATTGAGGAACCTCAAATCACCATCGATCGAATGGACGAACCTTCACATTGTCACGAGATTAATACCGAAGAAGTAGTGGACCAAACTTGGTTTCATGACGTCAAAAGGTATCTCGAAGCACAAGAATACCCTGAAGGAGCTTCAGTCAATGACAACAAGTTCTTAAGGAGGTTCGTGGCCAAGTTCTTTCTGAGCAATGGTATCCTATACAAGCGCAATCTTGATTGTGTCCTACTCCGTTGTGTGGACAAGGTTGAAGCTGAGCAGATCATGGCTGAACTACATAATGGCACCTTTGGCACCCACTCGAGCAGTCATACGATGGCTAAGAAGATTCTAAGGGCAGGCTACTACTGGTCTACCATGGAAGCTGATTGTCATTAACATTCCCGTACTTGTCACAAATGCCAAATCTATGCTGACAAGGTACATATTCCCCCAGTTCCTCTCAATGTCTTAACAGCTCCTTGGCCATTCGCGATGTGGGAAATCGACATGATTGGAGAGATCAAGTCTACAACATCCAATGGACACCGTCTCATCCTGGTGGCCATTGATTACTTTACCAAGTGGGTCGAAGCAGCTTCCTTCGCCTCCGTTATAAAGAACGTGGTTGCCCACTTCATCAAGCAGAACCTCATATGCCGGTATGGTATCCCCGACAGGATCATCACTGACAACGGTACAAATTTGAACAATACTATGATCACTGCTCTGTGCGAGCAGTTCCAGATTCAACATCATAATTCATCTCCCTATCGGCCTAAGATGAACGGTGTTGTCGAAGCTGCGAATAAAAATATCAAGAAGATCATACAAAAGATGACAGTCACCTATAAGGACTGGCATGAGATATTACCGTTTGCTCTGCACGGGTACCGTACCACGGCACAAACATCAACTGGGGCAACACCCTTTTCTTTGGTATACGGCATAGAGGTTGTTTTACCTATCGAGGTTCAGATTCCCTCCTTAAGAATCATGAAAGATGCTGGTTTGAGTGAAGACGATTGGATTCAAACCCGGCTTGATCAACTTAACTTGATTGACGAAAAACGACTTACTGCTGTTTGCCATGGTCAGGCGTATCAAAAACGAATGATCAAGGCATTCAACAAGAAAGTCAAGAGACAAGTATATCAAGTCGGGGACCTTGTAATCAAGCGGATCATCTTGCCGCAAAGTGATCCCAGGGGAAAGTGGACTCCTACTTATAAAGGACCATTTGTGATCAAAAACATCTTTTCATGTGGGGCAATGATCCTGACCACCATGGACGGTGATGACCTGCCGCACCCTGCAAACGCAGACATAGTCAAAAGATACTACGCATAAACGACCCGACATGTTGAAAACCCGAAAGGGCGACTTGGGCAAAAATGGGAATCCCGGTGAATCAAAAACCCGAAAGGGCGGTTCAGGAAAAAATTAGGGATAAATAAAAAAATCTATACACCCGGCAAGTTGAAAACCCGAAAGGGCGACTTGGGTAAAAAAGGGTTTCCCGGTGGATCGAAAACCCGAAAGGGCAATCCAGGAAAAAGTTAGGGAATTAAAGCGTATGACTATGTCTCGTCGGGTCACTTTAAGGACAATCTCTTCACGGACAAGCTCCTAGATTCTGATCAATCCAATCATCTGCGGACGAAGCAACGAATGGACAAGATACTCAGAGTTATGAAGGCTATAGCAGAATGTGAACCCCATGGAATTGTTACACATAGCCATCTTTCTTTGTATAATTTTTTCTCAATTTTGTGACAACATCCTCTTACTAGGATGTCTGTCTCCTTTGTACAAAATACTTACACAAAGTTAATACAAAGATACTTCAAAGTGCAGAAAATTGTTTGCCTTTTCTTTCTTTTTTATGTTTTATTTGAAAACGTACAATGATTTATTAAATGAGCATATGCATTTGAATATAATCACTACTTACAAATAAAACAAAATGAAAAAGAATAATTAATGACAGATTGAAAGTATGGGAAAACTTCTTTGGGCTATTCCAGGAGAAATCCTCAACCGAGCTATAGCCTTGAAATACATATCCCCAATGGAGTTAAGTTTCAAAATCCCCATCAGAACTAAGTTTCCAAACTCCCAATTCCCAGTGGAGCCAGAAAACTTTGAACTGCAAACCCTCAGTGAAGATAAAACTTTCTTCCCCAACGGAGTCCAAAACTTCAACCCTTAAACCCCGGTGGAAGACCATCCAGTTTCCTCCAATTCCCCAGAGATTTGTCTTGAAATTGGAAGATTCCCCTACAAGTTATCTTAGAAACCAGACAACTGCTTCAAATAGTTCCTCAATAGAATGGCATACAACCCAAGCTCTTGAAAACTCTCCAGCAGAATAAACATTCTCCCCACAGAATTATTTCCCAATAGATCGAAGTTTTCTCATTCTCATTTCTCTAGTGAAGCCTCCAAGGTTTCAAATCCCCAGTGGAGATTCGTCAGAGTTTCCCTATTCCCCAGCCGAGTAAGGATTCCCATGATGTAATTTCCAACCATAGTTATCAAAGTTCTTTGGATTCCCCAAACAGTTTTCTCAAGCAGAATTAAAGGATCCCTATCTCCAGGAAAGTCATAAAGGATTCTCACATCCCCACAAGTTGCCAAGGATTTTCTATCCCCAACAGTGGTCCAAGGATTTCTCATTCTCAGCAATCAAAGATTTTGAATCTCCAACAGCGGTCAAGGGTTTATTTTCCCCAACAGCAATTAAAGATTTCATTATCTCCAGCTATCAAGGATTTATTTTCCTCAGCAAGACAGCTAATCAGCTTACATGCACATCCATTACATTCATATATCATAAACATTGATAGAACACATTTTATTGCATCATACATGTCATGCAACATAACTTTGTGTTTCAGCTAACATTTTACCCTTTTCAGGATGAGATTAAAAGCTATCTTTAACAAATGTTCAAGGATTTCAGATACAGTACGGATACACCCCAGACACGGAGGTCATTCTACTACTCATTCAGAATTTTAAGTCAAGATGCAGTATAGATACACCCCAGACACGGCGGTCATTCTACTACTCATTCAAACTTCAGCAATCAGATACAGATTAGATACACTCCAGACACAGAAGGAATTCTATTTCTCATTCAGATTCAACTATCAACCTCAAGTTCAGATACACTCCAGACACAGAAGTCATTTTGTCACTTGTCCAGATCCCAGTTACAGTACAGATACACTCCAGGCACGAAAGTCATTCTGCTACTCATACAGATCTCAACTTCAGATACAGTCCAGATATGCTCCAGACACGGTTTCCATTCTGTCACTCATTCAAAATTTATCCCTATCCCAGAGATGCTCCATACACAAATGTTTCTCTGTCGCCCATTCAGAATTCAGATACACTCCAGACACAGCAGTCATTCTGATATTCATTCAAGAATCAAATACAGTTACAGCTCGGATACGCTCCAGATACGGATGCCATTCCTTTGCTCATACGAACCCAGCCTCCAGATACAACTCAGATACGTTCCAGATACGAATACCATTCTGGTGTTCATTCTCATGATTTTCAGCAAACAGTCTTGGATGACATCTTTAAGCCTATCTCCAGCAAGATTCTACCATCTCCAAATGGCATCTTTAAGCCCATTCCCTCACCTACATTTTGACGAGTGCAAATTTATGGACACTCTAGTGTCCAATCATCTTTTACCTTCGAGTCACGAAAGGCAAACTCGCCAATCTAACTCTTCAGGTTCAAGAGGATTGAACAGGAGCAGCTGTTGTACCCCAAAACTTTCCCTCTCATTTTATCAAGATTTCCCCTCACAAGACTCCTTGAACTCCAGACAGGATTAGAGTTTGCTCTGCTCAAGACATCTCCTTGCATTGATGACCTAAATTAGGGTTTGAGTTTGCACAAGGATTTTTGGACTTTCAATGCTCAAAGTGGCTTTCATATTTCATGTTGGACTTATAAGATTTCCCCTACCAAGTTTCAAGCCTTGAATCAAAGTTTTTCCCAGTCAATTGGACAGTTGACCTAAAAATCAGCTATATTGGGGAAAAAGTCAACTGTGACCAATTTATAGTCAAAACTCATAATTATTTATCCATATAAACATTATAGGCTCATATGAACCATTTGATCAAGTTTGGACCACAACTCCTCAAGAAATTTGATCAGATCACCAAAAGGGCAAAATGGTCATTTTTAGGGTTTTGACTGTATAAGGGCAATTTCTGATTTTTCACCTAGCCAATGGAAAATTGGGTTCAAGCATGGATTCAAGGACTCAATGGCATCATCTTGACCTATTCACAAGGTTCAAAAGATCTCAAATGCATTGGATTGACAGATGAATTTTTCAGTCAACTGATCAAAATTTGACTGTACACTGAAAAGTCAAACTTTGACTTTTTGGTCAAAATCAAGTGCCAAGGGTCATTTTTCATCAAGATGTGTAAAACACATGAAACTTTTTCATCAAGAAACCTAATTTTTCAAATTAGGGTTTAAGATTGAAAAATTTCATAACTTAGAATTTTTCTAAGTTATGAAATTTTCTTATTTTTTCCCAACTTTGCCCAACATTTTCACCATGATGCAATTGGATTCAAACAAAACCTCCAACATTAAAGTTGTAGTCCTCCACAAAATCTACAACTTTGATTCACCAAGTTTTCCCAAAAGAAGCTTGAATCTCAAGTTATGATTTTTGGAACAAGGGTCCATGAAACTTTTAACTTAATGAAATTTTGCCCTAGTTTAGGAAGGATTTTGACCTATCTTCATGGAAATTTTTCACCTAGTTCCACTTGGAATCTCAAAATGCATTTCAAAGATGGATTGTAGATAATATTACAAGCTTTCCAAAATGTCCAAAAACTATCAAAAATCATTTGTGGTTAGGGATAATCGAAGGTTTGAATTTGGCAAAAACTCACTTTGATCCATGGCATGATTCATGTTGCAACAAGTTGCAATTTCCATCCAGCATTGTTTGTACTTGATTACAGGTCCCTAAACCATTACATACTCAATAATTAAATGCAAATCCATTGGTTTGAGGCTTTGTTCTGATCATGGGAGGATTACACAAGAGATTAATCCAAAAATAGCAAAAAGGCAACACTGCCATTTTTATCAAATTTTGCTTTATGTCAAATTGCATCCTTGAGCCTTGAACCAAATCTTGGACAGCAAACAATATCCACAAACTTATGGGGCCAAGATCACCAAGTGCATGCTGAAAGATAGCCTGTACAGGCTTGTCTTGTACCACTTGACACTTTGGCTTAAAATACAAGAAAGCTTGCAAAAGAACCACAACTTGCATATCTGTTATAACCAACTCTTGCAAGCATTTGAGACAAGTTTTTGACATTGCCTTGAGCCAGAAACATGAGCCCTCTATCCCTCAAAAACTCTTGAACATCAAAACACCAATAACTTACAAAACAGGGTACTCCCTGCAGTTTCACTTCCATCTCACAAGTTAGTCGTGCGTTTTGCCCCAAACTTGTTCCAATACATTCCATATAACCTATCTAAGCTATCCCAATCATTGGACAGTGACTATAACTCCATTTTCAAGCTTCACCATTTCTGTTTTCAGCTTGTGCAGGCCGAGTTCTACAAGCTTGCTCAAGCAAGTCCAAAGCAAACTAGGCATTGGGGAAGGTCAGAGGAAGTTCAAGCAAGCTCCCAAGCACCTGAGTCCTCACTGAAAGGCTCCACATTTCCATACACGAGTTCATCTGAAATAGGTATTTGGAAACTTTCTGTCTCCCTATTTAGTAATCATTAGGCTAAGGTTTGTGAATAAAAAATGTAGTACTCATAACCCTTAAGCTGTACATATGCTCAATTTTCATTTAAGTTAAGTGTGCTAAGAGAATTTGGTTGATGAACTTCCTGAAAAAGTTAGGTTAGAAATTAGGGCCAGAGAAATTCTCTCTGGTCTTTGAGAGTTAGATTAAGTTCTTTATATGGTTGGAATCGTCTTAAAAAATGCTATAACTTTGGTGTTATGAGTTTTTGCATTAGAGCATGTATGCAGGTTTTCCAGATTTTGTACAGGCGCGCGTATTTTTTGAACGAAGGTTGAAGATGAAGTTGGAAATGGGCTGGGCCTTTGTTTCTTGTTTTTGACACCCCCCTCTTTGCTGACTGCACCCCCTGGCCCATTTGTTTTATATTTTCATATTATTTTCATTTCTTTTTATTTGTGACTCCATTTTATTTTTTTTCAAATATAAAAAATTACTAAAAACATTTTCATAAATTTTCACATTTATTTTTATATTTTATTTTATTTTTCTAACATGAAAATAATTATTAATTAGTATATACTTTTATTTTCTTTAAAATAAAAACTTGAAAACTATACATAAAAAATATTATATTTTTATTATTATTATTTACATACTTAAATAATATTTTTCTAATATATTTTTATTTTTTTGGCATTTGTATATATTTTATTATTTTTTTGTACCTAAATAATATAATTAATATATATACTTTCTTAAAGAAAATTAGGGTTTTTACCCTTAATAAAAAAATAATCTTTTATTTTTATTTTTTTATTTTTTATTTATTTTTTATAATACATTAAATATTATTTTTTACATACATAAAAATAAATAAATACATTTTTTACATATTTATAATATTTTTCATATTTATATTTGAATTGCTTATTTAAATATTGTTTATTTATTGCAAAGAATTATATTTGGATGTAATAGTAAATCTTAGGATTTTATTTTCTTGCAAATATTCCCCATTCAAAATCGTATCCCCCTCCCCATATCAATGATGTAATAGCCTAGTTTACTTTTACGCATTTATGCTTTCAAATATGCCATGATAGAGATTAGGGTTTGTATACAATATCCAAAATCAAAACAAATAATTAGACCTAATGCAAGACTTAAAAGCATGTAAATTGACAACACAATGCACACATGCACCCCTAGGGTTTTCATCCACTTGTTGCCTTTAAAATGGCCATGTTATGCATGTTGAGTATCTTGGCAAAACAAAAACAAAACAAAAGATCATAGTCCCTCGATGACACTATCTTGGTTGCCTATACAAAAGTGATCTAGTCCCTCAAAAAATTTGCTAAGATACTTGGCAATGTTGCTATCATGGTCAATACGATGACCCGCGTCTGTCCCGTTTAAACATCCAAATACAAGGTTATTTACCAAATGCAATGGTAAAACAACAATGTAAAAGGGTTAAAAATATAAGAAAGATCTTTGAGTAGATAGGGTAGACAACTCTTAGTTACTTGATAAAAACTTGCAAAAACATACTTGCTATTTTCAAACACACCTCACAACACAATTTCAAAACATTTCCTAAAACAAACTTTCAAACTTTCAAACATTGAAACATCTTTTCAAAAGACAATACACCTTTGTATACATTCAAATAAGAATCATTACAAAGGTTGCCACAACGATGGCCTCTTTTCAAAAAATTTCTCAAAACCACACACAAAGCACCATTTCAAACAATTGAAAAGCAAAAGCAAGTGATCTAAACAAGTAACTAAGTGCCCATGGATAACCATGGATGAAAAGGGTGCTTGCACCTTCCTTTTTCATAATCTACCCCCCGAACCCAAGAAAACATCTCAAATGTCTTTCTTGTGCTTTTTGACCTTTCCTTTGGATAAAATAAAAAGTCGGTGGCGACTCTTGCTAAACCGAAACATTTGCGAACACAAACACAAAACCTCAAGTCAGTTCTCCCACTGTATCACAGAGAGTTTTACCCAAGTAAAACGATTCGATTGGCTAGCTTATGGGCACTTAAGGTGTGGATATGGACTATAATAAACTCCTGGGAGTCTCAAGAATGCCAATGCAACACTGGTTTGGATGGAGGAAGGATTTTTGGAGTTTCACAACTTTGATGATTTTTCTGTGGAGCTTTGATAGGAAATGTGTGCGTGTCCTCTGCTTCTGATTTGGTATTGTATTTATATAGGGGTGTAGTGGTGAACAAATATAGCATGAATCATCCATTAACCATGGCTTTGAAATAAAAATCAAAATATTTGAAAAGTTATTATTTTGATAATTTTCTTACCATTCTTGAAACATAATGAACCTAGACATGTTATGGTTGGTGTCTTGCTCGAATTTGGGCCTCAATCTAATCAATCCAAGCCCAACAAGCTTCATCCCATTAGGTTTTCGTTTTGACTTGTAACTCCATTTCACATTAATTGTTTTTTGTTGGTTCTTTCGACAAGCTCCCAAGTTTTGTTCTTCTCGATGGCTCTAAGTTCTTCATTCATGGCTTCAGACCAATTCAAATTGCTTAAGGCTTCACCATCATGGATTCTTCGATTAATTCACCATCTGCATCGATTGCTTGATTTGGAAACCTCTAATATCCAATTATCCTAGTCGAATAGTTCTTGTTCTTGTGGACCTTCTTTCTTTCTGCATAGACGGTTCTTCAGTTCGACCAGTCGAAGTATCAACTTGTTTATTTTGACTTGTTGAAGCTTCATTCTGTTCATCTCCTTCGAACAAAGTTACACAGGTGGTTCTTTGATTCGTCCAGTCTAAGTATCACCTTGTTCATTTTGACTTGTCTAAGCTTCATTATAATCATCTTCTTCGAACAAAGTTGCACAGGTGGTTCTTCAATTCGACCATTCAAAGTATCACCTTGTTCATTTTGACTTGTCGAAGATTCGTGCTGTTCATCTTCGTCGAACAAAGTTGCACAGGTGGTTCTTCAATTCGACTAGTCAAAGTATCACCTTGTTCATTATGACTTGTCGAAGCTTCGTTATGTTCATCTTCTTCGAACAAAGTTGCACATGTGGTTCTTCGACTCAACCAGTTTAAGTATCACCTTATTTATTTTGACTTGTTGAAGCTTCATTTTGTTCATCTTCTTGAAACAAAGCTGCACAGGTGGTTCTTCGATTCAACCAGTCGAAGTATCACCTTGTTTATTTTGACTTGTCGAAGCTTCGTTCTGTTCATCTTCTTCGAACAAAGTTGTGACTGTGTTTGATTCTTGTCGAAATGAACTTCGACTCCAATACCACCTTTTGCTTTCGTCTACAAGAATATGTCTACTGATCATTAGTTTATCTTTAATTGGTGAATTCAACTTGTATGCACCAATCGAATGATGGCCTATGAGCACCATGACTTCACTTCAATCATCTAGTTTCTTTCTTAATTATTCAGGTACATGCCTGAAACACATTGATCCAAAAAACTCTAAGATGACTTATATTTGGCTTCGACCCTATCTAATCCTCTTACAATGTCTTTTTGACCATCTTCTTCGTTGAGCATCTATTCAGAATATTGCTGGCGAAGCTGCTTCGACCCAAAATCTCTTAGGCATATTTTTAGCTTTCAACTTACATCTCGTCAAGTTCAGTACACTTCTATTCTTTCTTTCAGTTATGCCATTATGTTGAGGCGTATAGGGTGCAATAACCTCCTGTAATGTATGAGCTTGTACCTTCCAAATGATGCATTTCTTGAGCTTGAGGATAAAAGAGAAGTCGTAGGGCACGAAGCTTGGCATGGACAAACTTGAAGACATATTAGGACCATGGAAAACATTTGAGACATTTGGAGCTCACACATCTTGGTGAAAAGTGAAACTAGTTGAAAGGCCATTGCTTAGGAGGAGAATTTGTCTGATCAATTCTTGGTCAACCTTGAGCAATTGAGGACCTTAATGAGCATGCCTTGAGTAAAATGGGAGGGCAAATTTCGGGGTGCAACATCTTCCAAGAATGGCAAAGGCGAAACTTTGAAGTCAAAGTCTACTATGAGTAACTATCATGATGTTTTCCTCAGCAGAGGCTATCTCTATCCAACTGTTTATGGAGTTAATGCTATTGAGGAGGATGAAGAAGATCAGGTAATGCCGAATTATATGACGCCTGGAGTCAGAATCCAGAACTGGGTCACTTATGATGTTCCCTCTTGCATCCATGTCTCAAAGTAATTTGTTTTTTCTTTGCAAAAAGCTTTCATTCTTCCCAAGATGAAAGTTAATATTGTACAGGCTTATTTGTTTGCTTTGATCATTAAAATCATAAATAAAGGTTGTCTTTGATTCTCAAAATTGTGTCTTTTATTTTTCAGCTTTTTCATGGAAAATGGTAATAGTAAAAAAAAACCTTTTGAATAAAATAATAATTGAAAATAAATATGCATGATCACTTGATATATGTGTCAGTTTCTAAAAGCAATCACAAATCAAATGTGCAGATTAATTAATAAACCTACCCTCTCCCAACTTTGAATATCCTGTGTTTGGGACGGAAGAAGAAGAATATGATGAAATTCCAGAAGAGGTTTCCCGGTTGCTCGAGCACGAGGGAAATGCCATTCAGCCGTATAAAGAGTCTTTGGAAATAATCAATTTGGGTTTAGAAGAAGAGCCAAAGGAAGTCAAGATTGGAGCATCATTGCATCCTGATGTGAAGAGCAGGTTGACTGAACTATTAAAAGAGTATGTGGACATCTTTTCTTGGTCTTACCAAGATATGTCGGGTCTAGATACTGATATTGTGGAGCATCATTTGCCTTTGAATCCAGAGTGCCCGCCCGTCAAACAAAAGTTGAGAAGAACTCACCTTGATATGGCAGTAAAAATCAAAGAAGAAGTCTTAAAACAGATAAATTTTGGTTTTCTTGTGACATCAGTGTATCCTCAATGGATATCCAACATTGTGCTCGTACCAAAGAAAGATTGAAAAGTCCGCATGTGTGTAGATTACAAAGATCTAAATAAAGCTAGTTCAAAATATAATTTCCCATTACCACACATTGATATGTTGGTTGATAGCACAACAAAATTTAAAGTATTCTCGTTCATGGATGGATTTTCCGGATATAATCAAATAAGAATGGCTCCCGGGGACATGGAAAAAATAACATTTATCACACCCTTCGGGTTGAAGAACGCTGGTGCAACGTACCAGAAGGCTATGATAACCCTATTCCATGATCTGATGCACAATGAAATTGAGGTATATGTTGATGACAAAATTTCCAAATCACAGACCTAAGAAGGGCATGTGGATGATTTGTTGAAGTTATTCCAGCGTTTGAGGAAGTATCGTCTCCGCTTGAATCCAAATAAATCCACCTTCGATGTACGATCAGAGAAGTTGTTGGGTTTTATTGTCATCCAAAAATGGATTGAGGTTAACCCAGATAAGGTCAAAGCAATCCAAGAAATTCCTGCGCCAAGGACTGAGAAGCAAGTTAGAGGCTTCCTTGGGCGTCTGAATTATATTTCCAGATTCATCTCCCATATGACCGCAACATGTGAACCGATCTTTAAGTTGCTAAAGAAAGATCAAGTTTGTGTATGGAAAGATGATTTCATGAGGGCATTTGAGAGTATTAGAGAATATCTACTTGAAACTCCTATCTTGCTCTCTCCCGTTGAAGGAAGACCATTGATCATGTACGTAATAGTGTTGGATGGTTCTATGGGTTGTATTTTGGGACAACAAGATGAAACAGGAAAGAAAGAATATGCCATATACTATCTCAGTAAGAAACTTACTGATTGTGAGTCACGGTATTCTATGTTGGAGAAGACATGTTGTGCTTTGGCCTGGGCGGCAAAGCGGTTGCGAAAATATATGTTGAATAATACTACTTGGTTGTCTTCCAAAATGGATCCAATTAAGTATATTTCTGAAAAGCCTGCTCTCACCAGGAGAATTTTCCTCTGGAAAATGTTATTGTCTGAATACGACATTGAGTACCACACTCAGAAGGCCATAAAAAGCAGTGTGCTGGCGGATTATCTTGCTCACCAACCGGCAGACGACTATCAATCTGTCAAGTTTGATTTCCCTAATAAGGATGTGATGTTCTTGAAAGCGAAAGATTGTGATGAACCTTTACCTGGTGAAGGTCCAGATCCTGAATCTCGTTGGGGCATGGTATTTGATGGAGCAGTGAACGCTTACAAAAAAGGAATTGGTGCGGTGATCATCACTCCACATGGATCACGCATTCCTTTTACTGCAAGGCTGACATTTGATTGTACCAATAATATGGAAGAATATGAGGCTTGCATTATGGGTTTCGAGGAGGCCATTGATCTTAGAATCAAGGTTCTAGATGTGTATATTGATTTGGATTTGGTTATTAATTAGATTAAAGGAGAATGGGATACTTGTCACCCTGGCTTGATCCCTTACAAAGATTATGCTAGAAGATTATTACCCTTCTTTAAACAAGTTAAATTCCATCATATTCCAAGAGATGAAAAATCAGATGGTGGATGCTTTGGCAACTCTGGCTTCTATGTATCAGGTTAATACTTGGAATGATGTGCCTCATATTACGGTATGATGTTTGGATAGACCGGCTCATGTGTTTATAATAGAGAATGTGGTAGATGAAAAACCTTGGTATTTTGATATCAAGCATTTTCTTCAGACTCAAGAATACCCAGTTGGTGCATCAAATAGGGATAGAAAGACATTGAGAAGGTTGGTGAGCAGCTTTTTCCTCAATGAAGATGTACTGTATAAAAGAAATCATGACATGGTCTTGCTCAGATGCGTGGATTGACACGAAGCAGACATGTTAATGCATGAGGTTCATGAAGGTTCATTGGTACCCATACTAATGGACATTCAATGGCGAAAATGATTCTTAGGGCAGGTTACTATTGGCTGACAATGGAATCTGACTGTTACAAATTTGCGAAGAAGTGCCATAAATGCCAGATTTATGCTGATAAAATTCATGTACCTCCAACAATTCTCAATGTTATTTCTTCCCCATGGACTTTCTCTATGTGGGGTATTGACATGATAGGAATGATTGAACCAAAGGCGTCAAATGGAAATCATTTCATACTAGTGGCGATTGACTACTTCACCAAATGGTTGGAGGCAGCTTCATATGCTAATGTCACTAAACAGGTAGTAGTGCGTTTTTATCAAGAACAACCTCGTATGTCGGTATGGTGTGACAAGCAGGATTATTACCGACAATGACTCAAATATGAATAACAAAATGATGACGGAACTTTGTGAGGAGTTCAAGATTGTCCATCATAATTCATCTTCCTATAGGCCAAAGATGAATGGGGCTGTCGAAGCGGCCAATAAGAACATCAAGAAGATCATCTAGAAAATGGTTGTTACTTATAAAGACTTGCATGAAATTCTCCCTTTTTCTCTTCATGGGTATCGAACATCTGTACGCACTTCAACAAGAGCAACCATATTCCCTCTCTGCGTGTAATAATGGAAGCCAAATAGTCGGAAGCTGAATGGGTCCAAAACAGGTTTGACCAGTTGAATTTAATAGAAGAGAAAAGAATGACGACTATGTGTCATGGTCAATTATACCAAAAGAGAATGAAGAAAGATTTTGATAAGAAGGTCAAACCTCGTGAATTCAGAGAAGGCGACCTCGTACTAAGGAAGATCATGTCTTTCAACGCTAATTCGAGGGGCAAGTGGGCTCCCAATTTTGAAGGCCCATATGTTGTCAAGAAAACCATCTCTGGCGGTGCACTGGTTCTTGGAACAATGGATGGCGAGGAGTTCCCACATCCTGTGAATGATGATGCAGTCAAGAAATACTTCTCCTAGAAAAAGTAAAAGAACAACTCACTAAGGCGAAAACTCGAAAGGGCGGCTTAGGCAAAAAGGAGCGTCTTGGTAGGCCGAAAACCCGAAAGGGCGGTCTAGGCAAAAATTAGAGACATAAACAGAATAAATTTTCCTGGTAGGTTGAAAACCAGCAAGGGCAACCTAAGAAAAAGTTAGGGATTTTCTGGCAATTAACTGCATCAAACAAGACCTGATTAATGGAGCAACAATCTGCTTGGATCTTAGTACTCTTCGACCGAAGTTGCGGCTCAGGAATTCAAAGTTGTTAGGGAGAATAGTGGTTATTGTAATTCAATGTATCTTTTCCAATATATATTACCATGTTCCAAACTTGGTAATTATCTATGGAGTCTTTCCATTTGCAGACCACCATTCTATTTATAAAGTTTGAGCCTTTTGTCCAATTCCTTGCAATTCTTATTTTTATTCAGCTTATAAAGATTTCATTTATTATCGATAGTAATGACAAAAGCAAACAGATTAATAACAAAATTATTTTTTGAAAATAATTTACAATTTACTTATTGCTTTAGATTTTGTGACACAAGGAGAACAAAATTAGTGGCTTCAGGGATGGATAAACTCAAAGGTTTGTATGATATGAAGACTTTGTCCAAGGTTCCCCAGTGAAGGCTTCACTCATATAAATAAAATACTTTTCTCCCCTTTCATTCTGAGTTGGACTCATTAGCGAAGCATCTCCTTTCAACAGTACTGGCATATTGGTTGTTTGCTCGGAAGCCAGGCAAATCAATGTCTTATTTAAGAAATTTTGAAACAGTTATCAACTTTTTGGGTTTTCTCCCGCCAAGTGATGGATTGAATTTAAAATCCCCATAAGTTTTCTTGCTATAGTGTTTGATTTATTGGATTCCCCAGGTGAAGTTAAGATGATATATGTTGTACCACAAAATTTGCCCTCCCATTTCTCAAAGATTCATCCCGGACTCTCAGTTTTGCTTCTATCAAGTTCCAAGTCTTGAATCATCACTTTTCAAGGAAATCATCCATAAGGGCAAAATGGTCAAAAGCACACTAAAAAAGTCAAACTTTGACTTTTAAATCAAAATCAAGTTCCAAGAATCATATTTCATTAAGGCATGAAATTGGTTCATCAAAAATCAAAAGTCAGAAGTTACTTTGAAAAAAATCAAATTTTCTAAACATTTAGAAAATTTTCTAAGTGTCTAGAGAATATGATACTTCAGAACTTCTTAGCCAGTCTTTATGCAAGTGCAGTCAGAAGTTGCAAACACGGTCCAGAACATAAAGCTTCAATCAGAACATGCAGAAGCGTTGCTCTTTAGTCAGAACATGACGTTTCAATCAGAACATGTAGAAGATTTGCTCTTTGGTCAGAACATAACGCTTCAATCAGAACATGCAGAAGAGTTACTCTTTGGTCAGAACATAATGATTCAGTCAGAACATGATTCTTCAGCATATGGAGGCTATGTTCAACGCTCTGGTCAGAAGATACCCCTTCAGCATTTGGAGATTACGATTCTGATCTTCTGCAATCAGAACATCACCAAATCCCAAACCCTCGTTTAAGTAACATGCTGCCCTGCTATGGCACAGTCATGCAACCAGCTACCACAACGCTCCAAATTGCTGCTAACCCAGTCCACGCCTGCACTTTCTCAAACCCAATACTTGCATCAAATTGGCATACGAAAACTGTGACTAAAAAGCAATGGAACAGTATACCAAAAAGGTTTTAATCCCTTTTGTCCCCCCCCCCCCCCCCAAAAACCACAACAAACCCATCTATAAATACTTTTCTCCATTACACGTTTAAGGGGCTGGCTTTTAGAGAGAGAATCGTCAAAAAAAGAGAGAACAGAAAGTTGTGATACCTCCATAAAAAATCCAGAATTGCTAAGCAGAAAACCAAAACCCTTGTTCTTCTCTTGAAGTAAAAAGAACTTGGAATTTCCTCCTTCATTGTTCTTGCTGATTCCAAAATATCTGAAGGCAACATCTCAAATCCCAAATGCACGTTCCAAGTTCAAGGTAAGTCTTTCTTACTCTACATCTTTTCACTCAGAACATCATTAAACATGTAGATATCATAGTATTGATGTTGTCCATATCACTGTGTAAGTAGAAAGACTGAGGATCAGAACTCCCTGATTAAGGCTAGACTCAGGACCAGGATCAGAACTTCCTTAAACTGTTGTGCTGTTTATCCTTCTAATTTGTTGTTTGCTAAAAACTGAATAACTTATCTTTGTGTTGATTGATATAAAGAAAGAGTTGAAATGTAACACATAACTTCTATTTTTTCACTCACCATTCTAACACATAGAACTTCTAAGATTTTCTCACTGTTTAAGCACCCAGAACTTCTGAGTTCTCTTCACTTCTTTAACACTTAGAACTTCTGATCCTTACATGCCGATAATGCACTAAACTTCTGATGTTTATTCACTGTTTTTAGCATAGCACAAAACTTCTGACTTTTGGTTCACTGGCTGAACACCACCCAGAACCTCTGTGTTTTCCCTCTGATATTTCTTGCAGGACCTCAGAGTTTGCCAATCAGAATTCCTGATGCCTACTGATGTTTCTTTCTGAATCCCCACGTGGTTGGCTTCAGAACTTCTGACCCTTGTTTTTTTGCTTGCAGCAGCACGCTGTTTCTACTTTTCGTTTATCTCCCTTTTTATACTTTTTTTTAATATAAAAAAAGGGACATAAAAATATTTTTCCTTTACTAATTAATTTATTCTTTTTTTTTAAGACAAAAAACCCTTTTTTTTAAACAAATCCTTTTTATTTCTTACTTTTTTTCATTTCAATATAGTTGTAATAGTAACATAGGATTTAATTTTACTTGCAACCCCCATTCATAAATATGTACCCCCATCCCCCTAAAGCGATGTAATAGCTTAGATTTTATTTTCTGCATTTTTACTTGCTTTTCATATATTGCTAGTAAATAGGGTGTATGGCAAGATAAAATCAACAAATAGATCACCCTAATCAAGATTAAAATGCATGCAATCAAACACACTATTCACACATGCACCCTTAGGGTAATCCCACTTCGTTGCCTATCAGAAAATAGTCATGTCCCTCGAACATGGGCATTTTTAGCAAAGACCCTCGATAAAATATTGTAGTCCCTCGATGGCCCTCGATGTTGCCTTTGGTAAACGATCTAATCCCTAAAACAAAATTGCTAAAATGTTCCATGAGTTGCCTTCTATGACTATACAAATGTCCTAACACCCGTCCCTTCACATCCAACGATGGGGCTTCTTACCAAATCAATGGTAAGATAGCAACTTCTAAAGGAGGAGGAAAATAACATCTAAGACCTTTTGAGTAGGTAGATTTGCTCCTAGTTGCTCGCTTGCTCACAACAAAAACATTTTATACACCAAACACTCTCATTTTGAATCACTCTTGAAAACAACACTTTGTACGCGTCCTTATAGAAACGAGGGTCATTACAAAGGAAACCCTTTTCAAAATTACTTTCAAAAACCACACCACAAGCACATTCAAACAAAAGCAAGTGATCTAACGAGTAACTAAGAGCCCATGGAAAACCATGGATGAAAAGGGTGTTAATACCTTCCCTTTTCATAATCTACCCCCCGAACTCAAGAAAACATATCTAAAGGTCTTTCCTGTGCTTTTTCACCTTTCCTTATTGGATAAAAGAAAATTCGGTAGTGACTCTTGCTAAACCGCAATATTTGCAAACACAAACGCAAAACACCTCAAGTCAGTTCTCCCACCGTATCACAGAACTGGTAACTCTGCTGGGGAAAACAGTTAAAAGTGGGGTTACCTTAGGGTTAGATCACCTTTACTTGCTTTCATTGTTTGATCTGTATGCTTTAAATTTTATTCTTTGTTTGGGTTTTCTATGATCCTCCACCCGGATCTGGGACACCTTTTTTAGGTAAATAAC
Source organism: Vicia faba (assembly GCA_948472305.1). Taxonomy (NCBI): domain Eukaryota; kingdom Viridiplantae; phylum Streptophyta; class Magnoliopsida; order Fabales; family Fabaceae; genus Vicia; species Vicia faba. The sequence goes on along the minus strand of OX451736.1, from coordinate 1,055,522,315 downwards.
AATAGATTTTGGAAACTCTGTGGCGTAGACCGATATGGTTGAAACAATGGCTATGTTAGTGTGACGCATTTGTGGTTTCCGGTATCCCTCGTGGTGAATCGAGGAGAACACGGGGCCGCTGAGTGGTGTCATGAAGAACTAACTGACTTTAGAACCCTAATTGAACAAACTTGGACATTAGGACGTAGTGAGACAACCAGTTTCGATGTAGAGCTGAAAATTGGTTGATACTCGATGCTACACTCATTGAGGCTAGACTTTTGGGATATCTCGGATGCAAGAAAAGATTGATTATGCTGAGACAATGCCTAAGATAAAGGTCGGTGATATTGAGATCCTTTAGAACCCGATCACTATTACTAGGACAGGTTGAGCCAACCAAACTTCAAGAGGGTACTTACCTATAAAACCCCATGTAAGCCTAAAACATAGGGATTTGTTTGCTTTGTGTGTATATATTTGTACATAACGTCATAAACATCATAAGCATCATAAGCATGATCACTAACCATTTCAAGGAGCTAGAAGTTTATCTTTGTTTTTGTTTTGTAGGTCATGAATTCCGTCCGAAGGATCACCATCCGTATCAACTTTGTAAAAGCACACCCTCAACTTTAAGAGTTAGCCTCAAGAGTGCCCGAGGATTCTCCTTTTACCAAGAAATACGGTCGACTCCTCAGTTTGGCTACATCCAGTTTCCAAGAAGAAATGATGTGTGTACTGTTCCAATTCTTTGATCCCGTACATCATTGTTTCACTTTCCCGGACTATCAGTTGGTACCTACACTGGAAGAGTTCTCTTTACTCTTAGGGGTGCCCATGCTTGATCAGATACTGTTCATCGGTCTAGAGGGGATTACAAAACCTGAAGTCATCGCCAAAGCTTTGCATCTGAAGAGAGCCGACATCATAGCCAATTGGGAGACAAGAAGCGGGGTCAAAGGGTTCCTAGCCAAGTTTCTATTGGAGAAGGCTCGTTCATTCTGAGATGACATGGATTTCCAAGCTTTTGAAGACATCCTGGCTCTTCTCATTTATGGTTTGGTTCTGTTCCCCAACTCGGACCAATTCATAGATGTTAACGCCATCAAAGTCTTTCTCTCTCGCAATCCCATACCTACTTTACTGGGAGACATCTTGCATTACCTTCATACTCGCACCATGAAGAAAAGAGGTACTATTTTGTGTTGTATTCCCCTACTCACTAAGTGGTTCACTTCACACCTACCTCAATCAGCATTGAAGAACGAGCAAAGACTGACATGGTCCCAAAGGATGATGTCTCTCACCCACCCTGATATTTGTTGGTGTTTGAGATCTTTGGAAGATGTCTCTATCATTGACCGCTGTGGGGAATTCCCTGACGTACCTCTGCTTGGTATTAGGGGAGGTATCACCTACAATCCCTGTTTAGCTCTTCGACAGTTTGGATATGCCCGAAGAGATGGTTCTCACAAGATGCTCATCCAAGGTTTGGTGTTCGACTACGACAAAGAAGACCAAGGTTACCGCCAGAGGTTTACACAAGCTTGGAGAATGGTGAACAAGGTGGACAGTAGAACTTTGGGACACAAAAACTCTATCCCTCTCGAGCCTTACCTTAGGTGGGTGCGAGCTCGTGCTCAGAGTTTCGTGATGCCTTACCCTTCCATCCACCCTGATATTATAGAGCCTGTTGTTGAAGGATACGTCCCATACACCGTCCTTCATCCTGACATGCCTACCTCTCTCGAAGACTTGCAGAAAGCTTGGGTTCAGTTGAAGGAAGAGCGAGACACCTTTGAAGCCCATTTTACGCCAGTGAGAAGAAGGTTCTGGAGCTCACCAAGCTGCTTCATGAAGAGAAAAACCTGAATGCCTACATTGCTCCAAAGAGGATGCATTCAACCTTCTTGTCTTAGGAGTTTTTTTGTTGTATTCTGTTTCTTTCATTGTAAGCCCAAAGAGGCATGATGTATTCAAACTTGGATTTAATATAACGTGTGTTCTTTTGGTTTGAACAAATTTAAATCTCTAATTTCCTTGAAATCATTTTCATATTGCATCTTCATTCATCATAACATCATACAAGTTTCTCATAACATGTCTCCTTATCCTTCTACTATTTATTTCAGTGAGATGGATATTGAACAGACAGTGAAAGATCTTCAGGCACAGAACGTCCAGTTTCAACAAATGCTCTTGACTCTGACAAAAGGACAAGAGGAGTTGAAGACTCTACTGGACAAAGAGAAGAAGAAGAAAGCAAAGAAACCAACCGGTATTGTGATCATGAGAAGAAGGTTCAAAGGACAAGCCAGACGAACTTTGGACTTTGCAACATCATCGGGTGAAGGAGATAATCAAGGAGACGAGACCCAGGAAGTGAACAACCACCCAACATTCGAGGAAGAGGAAGAACCTGATTACTCTGAGGAACAATATCCTCCTGTTGATGATAAATACAAACAGCTAGAGGATCGTTTGAATGCTATGGAGATTCAGAGGGTACCCAGATTGGATTTTGAAGAATTAGGACTTGTCTCAGGGGTTGTCATCCCACAGAAATTCAAGGTCCCAACTTTCACCAAATATGACGTTGTCTCTTTCCCAAAGTTACATCTAAGGTCATACGTCATAAAGATTCAACCCCATACGGCTGATAAGAATCTGTGGGTGCATTTATTCTAAGAGAACTTGTCAGGGACGCAGTTGGATTGGTTCTATCAATTGGAAGGGACCAATGTTCATAATTAGGAAGATTTGGCTGCCGCCTTCTATAAACAATATCAGTACAATGCTGATTTAGCTCCAACTCGGATGCAATTGCAAGGCATGTCTATGGGAACAGGTGAAGGTTTCAAAACCTATGCTCAGAAATGGAGGGATCTCGCGGGCAGAGTCCATCCCCCTTTAACTGACAGAGAATTAGTGGATATATTCCTAGGCACCTTATCGGGTCCATTCTTCAACCACCTGATTTGAAGTTCTTCAGCTGGATTTACTGAACTGATCATGACTGGTAAGCGGGTCGAAGCCGGTATAAAAAATGGCAAAATTCAAAAAGATGCATCTTCGAGCACAACGAAGAAACCATTCACTAGTAAGAAGGAGGCCAATGCCATTTATGACCCGAGAGATCGAAGCAGAGCGGGATACCGTCCAACGGTAAGTGCTGTAATAATACATAGGCCTGCGGTTTCCCCACAATGCAACAATCAGCAAAGGGTAGAAAGACCACAAAGGCAATTCACCTGGATCAACATGACATTGACAGAGGTTCTACCCCATCTGTTGAGATCCAACTTGGAAACTTTAAAAGAGGCTCCCAAGAATCCTAATACCTCTCCTCCTCGTTACAATCCAAACGCTAGGTGCGCCTATCATTCTAGGAGTCCTGGTCATGACACAAATGATTGTTGAACTCTAAGAAATAAGGTACAAGACCTGATTGAAGCTAAGGAGATTGAGTTTGACGCTCCGGAAAAGCCCAATGTCATAACTTCTCCCATGCCTAAGCACAACCATGGATTTAACGCCATTGATACTAATCTATTTGTAACCTCGATGGACGAAGTTTCCACTCCTCTTATGATTGTTAAGAAGAATTTGCTGTTGGCTGGTTTATTTCCGGGTTGTGGTGAAGGTTGCCACATGCGTTCATTCCTACCTTTTGGTTTCCATTTGCTGAGGTCAGGTGTTCAGCGCCTGATGGACAGTAAAGAAATTTTGTTCGAGAAAACTCTGGTTCCCATTATTCCATATGAAGACATTGCTATTATAACCATTTCCGCCAGTCCTTCCAAGGCCTCCTCGAGAAGTCCTGTTAGGATTACACCCGCTACGAGAATTGCTCCGCTGATAATCACATGTCCTGGTCCTATCCCGTACGCCTCGGAAAAATCCGTCCCTTGGCATTATGGCGCTGATATTTACTATCATGGCGTTAAACAAAGCTTGAAGTACGAAGAAGTTGATCCTGATGTCGGTAACATTGTTGGGACCAGCAAGATTACTAGAAGTGGAAGGGTTTTCTCTCCTGAGATTTCCCCTAAGACCCGTCAACAAGCCTATTATCATTCCATCTTCTGTTTCTGCTAGCACATCAACTACTATTCATGTTCTCACTCCAGTTGTCACCCCTGCCGATAAGTCATCTGGGACTCGCGGCAAAGAAGTTGTAGGTGAGCCTGCCCGGACGGGGGCACCTAGAAAGATTGTTGTGGAAGCCTCTAAGAAAGAGATAAAGGAAATTTTGAAAATAATCAAAAACAATGATTACAATGTGGTCGAACAGTTGGGGCAGACCCCCTCAAAGATATCCATGTTATCCCTGTTGTTATGCTCTGAGGCCCATGCGAAGGCTTTGATTGCATTCCTCAAAACTGCGCATGTGTCGCAAGAGACTTCAGCTGATCAATTCAAAGATTGCATGGCTAGCCTGACTGCCGAGAATGGGCTGGGTTTCTCAGATGCCGACTTGACACCGAAGGGAAGAAAGCATAATTATGCTCTACATTTCTCGATTGAATGCAGAGGAACCACTATGGCTCATGTGCTTATAGATATTGGGTCTTCACTGAATGTTCTACCAAAGAAAGTGTTGGACCAGTTGGATTGCGAGGGTTTGACTTTAAAGCCTAGTAACATTGTGGTAAGGGCTTTTGATGGATCAAAGAGAATGGTGCATGGGGAGGTGAACATCCCTGTCAAAGTAGGCTCTCAGACGTTCGAGTCCACCTTCTATGTGATGGATATCAGGCCATCATACTTCTGTTTGTTGGGTCGTCCTTGGATCCACGAAGTTGGGGCTGTTACTTCCACACTTCACCAAATGCTGAAGTATCCGGTGAAAGGAAAGATTGTCACAGTACAGGGTGAAGAAGAATACATGGTGAGCCACCTCAATTCCTTCCGCTACGTAGAGATGGGCGGAGAATTTATAGAGACTCCTTGTCAAAACTTTGAAGAGGTTCCCCAGATTTTGGCGTCAACTGAGACCACTACCAGTACCAAATCTCCTCTGAAGATGGCTTCTCTCAGGGACGCAAGAGCAATAGTTGAAGAAGGCAGGAATACCAATTGGGGATAACTTCCTAAGTTTATTCACAAAACTGACAAGTTTTGCTTGGGCTTTACTTCAGGAGCTCAGAGGGCTGCTCGACGCGCTCAAGTTGGAGGACCTCCCCCACACATCAGAAATCGAGAGGTCAATGCTATTGAAGACAATTAAGAAGACTCTGATTTCGACAGCTGGATTTACCCGAATACCAACGGTGGACCTAGTAATTGGATGACCAGAGATTTCATGCCAGTTTCTTTTATTCCGCAGTAATTGTCTTATTTGTTTTTAAATTTGTAATGAACAATTTAAACTTTATAGCCTTGTGTCTTACCCGAGGCACGATGGCTCTATCTGTGAGGATTATTATATGTCATCTCATATATCATCAATGAAACATTGGACTTTCTTTGCATACAAATTTTGCACTCTCTGTTTTTCATTTTTGGCCTTTGCTTTATCAATACAACTATGCTCTTACACACACTCACACATCAAACTGCAGATCCATATCCACTCTGGATCCCATTGATAACAATCCTGCTATTTCCAGTTATGACTTCGAAAATCCGATCAACCAAGCCGAGGAAGAAGATGAGGACAATTGTGAGGTACCTGGAGAACTTGCTAGACTGCCACAGCAGGAAGAGAGGGCTATACAGCCTCATGAAGACCCAGTTGAGACAATAAACTTGGGTACAAAAATAGACAGAAAAGAGGTTAAAATAGGTGCAAATCTGGAGCTTAGCGTCAAACAGAGGTTGATACAAATGTTGCACGACTACATTGGGATATTCGCTTGGTCCTATGAAGACATGCCTGGTTTGGACACTGATATTGTGGTACATCGCCTGCCGACTAGGGAAGACTGCCAGCCAGTTAAACAGAAGGTCCGCCGTATGCGCCCTGAAATGTCAGAGAAAATTAAGGCAGAGGTTATGAAGCAGTTCGACACGGGATTCTTAGCTGTCACCTTCTATCCGCAATGGGTTGCTAATGTCGTTCCGGTGCCTAGGAAGCACGTCAAGGTACAGATGTGTATGGATTACAGAGATCTGAACAGGGAAAGCTCCAAGGATGACTTCCTGCTTCCTCACATTGACGTTCTGGTCGACAACACCGCACAACACAAAATCGTTTCCTTCATGGATGGTTTCTCTGGCTACAACCAGATCAAAATGGCTCCCGAAGACATGGAAAAGACAACTTTCATTACACAATGGGGCACTTTCTGCTACAAGGTGATGCCTTTTGGGTTGAAGAATGCTGGGGAAACCTATCAACGAGCCATGGTCGCTTTGTTCCATGATATGATTCACCACGAGATCGAAGTCTATGTTGATGACATGATAACCAGGTCTTAGACTGAGGAGGAGCACATTGATCATCTCTAAAAGTTGTTCGATAGGTTAAATATATACAAGCTAAGGTTGAATCTAAACAAGTGCACCTTCAGGGTAAGGTCTGGTAAGCTTCTGGGTTTCATTGTCAGTGACAAAGGTATTCAGGTAGACCTTGCGAAGGTAAAGGCCATACAAGGGATGTCGGCTCCCCGTATAGAGAAGTAAGTTAGGGGTTTCTTGGGACGTCTAAATTATATCACCAGGTTCATTTCACATCTGACTGCTACTTGTGAGCCAATCTTTAAGCTTCTAAAGAAAGATCAAGTGGTAAAGTGGAATGATGAATGCCAGGCTGCTTTTGAAAGAATCAAGGAATACCTTCAAAAACCACCAGTTCTGATGCCTCGAGTTTAAGGAAGACCTTTGATATTATACTTGACAGTACTAGACAATTCAATGGGGTGTGTGTTGGGGCAACATGACGAGTCTGGTCGAAAAGAGCACACCATTTATTACCTTAGGAAAATGTTTACCGGCTGTGAGACACGATGCTCATTCCTCAAGAAAACTTGTTGCGCTTTGGCATGGGCTGCTCGCCGACTGAGACAGTATATGCTGACTTACACTACCTTGTTGATATCAAAGATGGATCTGATCAAGTACATTTTCGAGAAGCCCGCTTTCTCCGGAAGGATAGCAAGGTGGAAAATGATCTTAACTGAATACGATATACAACCCAGAAAGCAATCAAGGGGAGTATATTGGATGATCATTTGGCTCATCAGGCCATGGATGACTATCAGTCCATGAATTTTGAGTTCCCGGATGAGAATATCATGTTAGTAACCGACTGTGAAGAACCTGTATCGGATGAAGGACCTGAGGAAGGATCTCTATGGTCTAGTACTTTGATGGAGCCTCAAACGCATTGGGCAATGGCATCGGCCCTGTAATCATATCTCACGAGGGATGTCATACTCCATTCACTGCCCGTTTATGTTTCAACTGCACCAACAACATGGCGGAGTATGAAGCATGTATCATGGGTATTCGAGCTGCTATTGACTTGAGGATCAAGTTCTTAAATGTATTCGGGGATTCCGCTTTGGTGATAAGTCAGATCAAAGGCGAGTGGGATACGAAGCACCCGAATCTCATCCCATACAAAAAGTACGTACTAACATTGCTCCCACACTTTGAGGAGGTAACTTTTGAACATTTCCCACGAGAGGAGAATCAGTTGGCGGACACGTTAGCTACCATGTCTTCCATGTCCAAAGTCAAGTGGGACAACGAAGCTCCCCGAATCACCATTGAAAGGTTGGATGAACCGGCACACTGTTGTGAAATCGATACCAAAGAGGTAACAAACAAACCTTGGTTTCACGAAGTCAAAAGGTATCTCGAGGCTCAAGAGTATCCCGAAGGGGAATCTGTCAATGATAAGAAGTTTCTGAGAAGATTCGCTGCAAAGTTCTTCCTCAGTAATGGAATCCTCTATAAACGCAACCATGACTCTACCTTACTGCGGTGTGTAGACAAGGGTGAAGCAGAGAGGATCATAACAGATCTACATGAAGGTACCTTCGGAACCCATTCCAGTGGACACATCATGGCTAAGAAGATCCTATGGGCAGGATACTACTGGTCCACCATGGAAGCCGATTGTTATCAGTACTCTCAAACTTGCCGTAAGTGCCAAATCTACGCTGATAAGGTGCATGTGCCTATGGTCCCCTTGAATGTCTTGACAGCTCCGTGGCCCTTTGCAATGTGGGGCATCGATATGATCGGAGAAATCAGGCCCACCGCCTCTAATGGGCATCGCTTCATCCTAGTAGCCATTGATTACTTCACGAAGTGGGTTGAAGCAGCCTCTTTTGCAACATTAACCAAGAACATGGTGGTGCGGTTTATCCGACATTATCTGACCTGTCGATATGGTGTGCCAGAGAGGATCATTACTGACAATGGTACGAATCTCAACAACACAATGATCACCGAGCTCTATAAACAATTTAAGATACAGCATCACAACTCTTCTCCCTACCGACCAAAGATGAATGGCGCTCTCGAAGCAGCTAACAAGAACATCAAGAAGATTGTACAGAAGATGACGGTGACATATAAAGACTGGCATAAGATGCTACCATTTGCTCTTCATGGGTACCGTACCTCAACACAAACATCGATAAGGGCAACACCCTACGCTCTGGTATATGGCATGGAGGCAGTCCTACTCATTGAGGTTCATATTCCTTCCCTAAGGATTATGAGAGATGCAAGCCTAAACAAAGACGACTGGATCCAAACCCGACTTGATCATTTAAATCTAATAGATGAAAAGTGACTTACTGCTATCTGCCATGGTCAGACGTATCAAAAGCGGATGATAAAGGCTTTCAACAAGAAAGTCAGGCGTCAAGAATATCGAGTTGGAGATCTAGTGATCAAGCGCATCATACTACCGCAAGGTGACCCCATGGGCAAATGGACTCCCACATATGAAGGGCCATTTGTGGTTAAAAACATTTTCTCAGGTGGAGCCATGATTCTGACCACCATGGACGGTGACGACCTTTCTCACCCTGTCATTGCAGACATAGTGAAAAGATACTACGCATGATAAAAGACCCGCTAGGTTGACTGGCCTAGGAAAAAATAAGGGCTTCCCAGCGAACCAAAAGGGTTCGGGCAAAAATAAGGGATGAAAATGAAAAAATTTGTACACCCAGCAAGTCAAAAACCTTAAAAGGCGACTTGGGCAAAAAAGGGTATTCCGGTGGACCAAAAACCCGAAAGGGCGGTCCAGGAAAAAGTTAGGGATGAAAAGTGTATCACTATGTCCCAATTGATCACCCTGCGATCTGACCTCAGTATCAACTATCAAGCTCAAACGGCTTCAATCAAATCTAATCAGCTTCAGACAAGGAGCAAAGTGAGGAGACGCTCGAAGGCATAGTGGCAATAGCAGATTTGAAACCCAATGGGATTGTTGCACATAGTTGTTTTCTTTCCGTTGTACACAATATTGTATATCTTTCATTTTTATGGCGGCATTCTCTTACTAGAGCGTCAGGTCCCTTGTACAAAAGCGCCTGTTATAGGCCAAATTCAAAATTAATACAAGTAATTTTTACAAAACTATTTGTTTTTATTTTTCTGTTTTGTTTTTGCAAGAACGTCCAATGATTTATTCTTGACATATGCATTTGAATATGATTTCAATTCACAAATATTTGCATAAAGAAACCAAAGACAATTACTCGTAACTCCAGAAACAGGGGGCAAAAAAATAGGAAATGTCAAACCCGACAGTTACTCTGTCCAAGCAGGTACCGGGAGGGACAACTTTGGAGCACAGTCATCAGTACATGTGACCTTGCAACATCTATATTCCCCACAGAGTAGAGGTAATCAAAGCATTGATATCAGTTCTCTCAAAACGGGAAGTATTCTCTCTAGCCAGGGTCGCCCAGAAACCTGACGTCCATATCCCCCAGCAAAATTCCATAATCACGAGTGGATCATCATAAATTTATGACTCCCCAAGCAGAGTTTATTCCTCTGAATAGAGGAGCTCAATCCCTGACAGAAGTACAGTCACTTCCATTCATCATCCCCAGCGGAAGTAGAAGAGCCATATTTCTCTACAACAGTCAGGAATTCTATTTTCTCCAACAGCGGTCAGGGATTTATTTTCCCGGACTCGATATGTCACGACCAACATCCCATGCTCATACATCACGACATACGCATACATATCACATACAACATAATCTCGAGAACATCATCTCACAACGTATTTCATGCATCGCATATAACTAACCCTGGTATCTTTTCAGGAAAGACAATTATCACCAACAATTCCAACAATTAGACATGTCATATCTGCGACAACCAAGAGAAAATCAGTTCCCAAAACCAAATGGGTCAACTAATCTACATGATCAAACGAATTAACCTTACTACCCAGGTTCCTTCTCAAGCTCTACTATCCAGGCTTTCATTTCGAAGTAACCCTACTATCCAAGTTCCTTCTCACAACCCTACTATCCAGGCTTTCATTCCGATGAAACCCTACTATCCAGGTTCCTTCTCACAGCCCTACTATCCAGGCTTTCATTTCGAAGTAACCCTACTATCCAGGTTCCTTCTCACATCCCTACTATCCAGGCTTTCGTTTCAAAATAACCCTACTATCCAGGTTCCTTCTCACAGCCCTACTATCCAGGCTTTCATTTCGAAGTAACCCTACTATCCAGGTTCCTTCTCACAACCCTACTATCCAGGTTCCTTCTCACAACCCTACTATCCAGGCTTTCATTTCTAAGTAACCCTAATATCCAGGTTCCTTCTCATAGCCCTACTATCCAGGCTTTCATTCCGAAGTAACCCTACTATCCAGGTTCCTTCTCACAGCCCTACTATCCAGGTTCCTTCTCACAGCCCTACTATCCAGGCTTTCATTTCTAAGTAACCATACTATCCAGGTTCCTTCTCACATCCCTACTATCCAGGCTTTCATTTCGAAGTAACCCTACTATCCAGGTTCCTTCTCACAACCCTACTATCCAGGCTTTCATTTCGAAGTAACCCTACTATCCAGGTTCCTTCTTACAGCCCTACTATCCAGGCTTTCATTTCGAAGTAACCCTACTATCTAGGTTCCTTCTCACATCCCTACTATCCAGGCTTTCATTCCAAAGTAACCCTACTATCCAGGTTCCTTCTCACAGCCCTACTATCCAGGCTTTCATTCCGAAGTAACCCTACTATCCAGGTTCCTTCTCACAACCTCATTATCCAAGCTTTCATTTTGAAGTAACCCTACTATCCAGGTTCCTTCTCACAGCCCTATTATCCAGGCTCTCATTCCGAAGTAACCCTACTATCCAGGTTCCTTCTCCCTTATCTCTTGACAACAGGTTACAACACTGTAAAGCCTGGACCCGATCAAATACGGTCGATTTCACATTTCCCCAGCGAGTTGCTGTACAACCTGGACCCTGACCAGGTATATAGTCTACTTTCACCTCTTCAATCAAGAGTTAATTCCCCAGTAGAGTAATGGAAAACCAAAAGTTCCTAGACTTTACTTCCCAGTGCATAAATCAACATTCCCTGGCAAAGTCCCCCTTGACAGCAGGTACAGGAATTTTCACCCAGGAATCTCTTATGCAACCAATCTTTTCTGGATGGCATCTTTAAGCCCATCTCCTATGATTTCCCGTCGCCTTCCAAATGGCATCTATAAGCCCATTCCCGACATCACCAATCAGTATTACTTCATGCGAGTGCAAATTTCTGGGCACTCTAATGTTCAATCATCTTCCGCCTTCAGACCACGAAAGGCAGATCAGCCAATCTACAACCTCAGGCTTAAGAAGATTCAACAGGGGCAACTATTGTACCCCAAAATTTGCCCTCTCATTTCTCAAAGATTGATCCTGGACTCTCAGTTTTGCTTCTATCAAGTTCCAAGTCTTGAATCATCACTTTTCAAGGAAATCATCCATAAGGGCAAAATGGTCAAAAGCACACTGAAAAGTCAAACTTTGACTTTTAAATCAAAAAGAAGTTCCAAGAATCATATTTCATTAAGGCATGAAATTGGTTCATCAAAAATCAGAAGTCAGAAGTTACTTTGAAAAAATCAAATTTTCTAAACATTTAGAAAATTTTCTAAGTGTCTAGAGAATATGATACTTTAGAACTTCTGAGCCAGTCTCTATGCAAGTGCAGTCACAAGTTGCAAACACGGTCTAGAACATAACGCTTCAATTAGAACATGCAGAAGCGTTGCTCTTTGGTCAGAACATGACGTTTCAATCAGAACATGCAGAAGCGTTGCTCTTTGGTCAGAACATAACGCTTCAATCAGAACATGCAGAAGCGCTGCTCTTTGGTCAGAACATAATGCTTCAGTCAAAACATAATTCTTCAGCATATGGAGGCTATGTTCAACACTCTGGTCAGAAGATGCCCCTTCAGCATTTGGAGATTACGTTTCTGATCTTCTGCAATCAGAACATCACCAAATCCCAAACCCTCGTTTAAATAACCTGCTGCCCTGCTATGGCATAGTCCTGCAACCAACCGCCACAACGCTCCAAATTGCTGCTGACCCAGTCCACGCGTGCACTTTCTCAAACCCCATACTTGCATCAAATTGGCATACGAAAACTCTGACGAAAAAGCAATGGAACAGTATACCAAAAAGGTTTGAATCCCTTTTGTTTTCCCCCCCAAAACCACAACAAACCCATCTATAAATACTTTGCTTCATTACACGTTCAAAGGGCTAGCTTTTAGAGAGACAATCATAAAAAAAAAGAGAAAAGAAAGCTGTGATACCTCCATAAAAAAATACAGAATTCCTAAGCAGAAAACCAAAACCCTTGTTCTTCCCTTAAAGTAAAAAGAACTTGGCATTTCCTCCTTCGTTGCTCTTGTTGATTCCAGAATATCTGAAGGCAACAACTCAAATCCCAAATACACGTTCCAAGTTCAAGGTAAGTCTTTCTGACTCTACATCTTTTCACTCAGAACATCATTAAACATGTAGATATCATAGTATTGATGTTGTACATATCACTGTGTAAGTAGAAAGACTGAGGATTAGAACTCCCTGATTAAGGCTAGACTCAAGACCAGGATCAGAACTTTCATAAACTGTTGTGTTGTTTATCCTTCGGATTTTCTATTTTGCTGAAAACTGAATAACTTATCTTTGTGCTGATTGATATAAAGAAAGAGTTGAAATGTAACACAAAACTTCTGTTTTTTCACTTACCATTCTAACACATAGAACTTCTAGGATTTTCTTACTGTTTAAGCACAGAGAACTTCTGAGTTCTCTTCACTGCTTTAACACTTAGAACTTCTGATTCTTACATTCTGATAATGCAATAAACTACTGATTTTTATTCACTGTTTTTAGCATAGAACATAACTTCTGAATTTTGGTTCACTGGCTGAACACCACCCAAAACCTCTATGTTTTCCCTCTGATATTTCTTGCAGAACCTCAGAGTTTTCCAATTAGAATTCCTGACGCCTACTAATGTTTCTTTCTGAATCCCCATGTGGTTGGCTTCAGAACTTCTGACCCTTGTTGTTTTGCTTGTAGCAGCACGCTGTTTCTACTTTTCGTTTATTTCTCTTTTTATACTTCTTTTAATATAAAAAAGGGACATCAAAATATTTTCCTTTACTAATTAATTTATTCTTTTTTTTAAGACAAAAAACCCTTTTTTTTAAACAAATCCTTTTTCTTTCTTACTTTTTTTATTTCAATATGGTTGTAATAGTAACATAGGATTTAATTTTACTTGCAACCCCCATTCATAAATATGTACCCCCATCCCCCTAAAGCGATGTAATAGCTTAGATTTTATTTTCCGCATTTTTACTTGCTTTTCATATATTGCTAGTAAATAGGATGTATATCAAGATAAAATCAACAAATAGATCACCCTAATCTAGATTAAAATGCATGCAATCAAACACACTATTCACACATGCACCTTTAGGGTAATCCCACTTCGTTGCCTATCAGAAAATAGTCATGCCCCTAGAACATGGGCGTTTTAGCAAAGACCCTCGATAAAAGATCGTAGTCCCTCGATGATCCTCAATGTTGCCTTTGGTAAACGATCTAATCCCTAAAACGACATTGCTAAAACGTTCCATGAGTTGCCTTCTATGACTATACAAACGTCCTAACACCCGTCCCTTCACATCCAACGACGGGGCTTCTTACCAAATCAATGGTAAGATAGAAACATCTAAAGGAGGAGGAAAAGAACATCTAAGACCTTTTGAGTAGGTAGATTTGCTCCTAGTTTCTCTCTTGCTCACAACAAAAACATTTTATACACTAAACACTCTCATTTTGAAACACTCTTGAAAACAACACTTTGTACGCATTCTTATAGAAACGAGAGCCATTACAAAGGAAACCCTTTTCAAAATTACTTTCAAAAACCACACCAGAAGCACATTCAAACAAAAGCAAGGATCTAACGAGTAACTAAGAGCTCATGGAAAACCATGGATGAAAAGGGTGCTAATACCTTCCCTTTTCATAATCTTCCCCCGAACACAAGAAAACCTCTAAAGGTATTTCCTGTGCTTTTTACCTTTCCTTATTGGATAAAAGAAAAGTCGGTGGCGACTCTTGCTAAACCGCAACATTTACAAACACAAACGCAAAACACCTCAAGTCAGTTCTCCCACTGTATCACAATATACTTCTCTAAAATTGTTGTCCCCATGAGGTTTCTTACTTTCTCCCCGGAGAAGTTGGTTCAATTATTACTCTCAGTATTAAAGAATGTATCTTGATGTCTCCTTTGACCATATAGTATTACCCTCCCTAATGAAGTCAATATGTCATCCCTAACTAATGTCTCAATGATGTGATATTGTTTTACCTAGTAAAATCAATCATGGCAGAAGTGTGAACTTCAAACATTTTTTTATTCCCCCCGCTGACGTCTGTGTGGTTTTCCCAGTGGAACTTGGAAAAGATGCTATATCGCCATGTTTGTGATAATTTACTGTTATTGATCTTGTTCCTTCCCAGTGAATTTAAGTTATGAAATAGGAATTTGTTTCCTCAGTTGGTGCTTGCTTTCCTATGGAATTTCCATCCTGTTTGTGATTTTGCCGAGTATTGATTATAACCATTTTTTGGTCTTATGTGTACCCCCAGTGTTATATGTCTGTTTTGTCAGCATATACATGGTAACATTCATACTTTCATATCAGCACCATGCATAATCATTGCTCATTTGCATTTTTTAAATATATATCTTGTTGGTATATTACCCTGTTTTTCAGAGTTGTGTTACCCTCTCTCCAATAGAGTGTCAATCTTAAGCAGAAAGTGTATTCTTTCAACTTCCCCACTGAGTTATCCCTCGTGGAAGAATTTTTTTTCAACCTTCTTTTCAGCTCGTTGTCTAGATGGAATGGGTTTCCCCCTCTTGAGTTTATTTCTCAAGAGATGTATTTTGATCGACTGCTTCATTCCGGTTTATTTATGTTTGGAGTGGGTACCCTTAGCAATACTCTTATTTGGATTTTGGAAAGTTTGATCTTTAGTTTGAGAATGTGCATTTATTTTTGCACAAGAAGATTTTATCTCCTCAGCATGAATTTATTGGCATTTCTCCAGGAATTTCATCCCTTTCCCCAGGAAGCCATTTTTTCTTTCTTTAGGAAGTCTTCAGTGCAATTCCTTCTCATAGAAGCAAGTGGAAGGTCTCTTTATTTGAGCAACCTGTACTTCCCCCAGTGAATCTGATGTCTCCCAGAGAAGATTCAAATTTGTTACTCTAACGAATGGTAGCCTTGTCATTATGGAAGGTAGTTCGTTGTTGAGATTTTAGTACTCCAATGGATGGTAGCCTTGTCATTATGGAAGGTAGTTCGTTGTTGAGATTTTGTTACTCCAATGGATGGTAGCCTTGTCATTATGTAAGGTAGTTCGTTGTAGAGATTTTGGTACTCCAATGAATGGTAGCCTTGTCATTTTGGAAGGTAGTTCGTTGTTGAGATTTTGTTACTCCAATGGATGGTAGCCTTGTCATTAAGGAAGGTAGTTCATTGTTGATATTTTTGTACTCCAATGAATGGTAGCCTTGTCATTATGGAAGGTAGTTTGTTGTTGAGATTTTGGTACTCCAATGAATGGTAGCCTTGTCATTATAGAAGGTAGTTCATTGTTGAGATTTTGGTACTCCAATGGATGGTAGCCTTGTCATTATGGATGGTATTTCGTTGTTGAGATTTTGCTACTCCAATGGATGGTAGCCTTGTCATTATGGAAGGTAGTTCGTTGTTGAGATTTTGGTACTCCAATGAATGGTAGCCTTATCATTATGGAAGGTAGTTCATTGTTGAGATTTTGGTACTCCAATGGATGATAGCCTTGTCATTATGGAAAGTAGTTTGTTGTTGAGATTTTGGTACTCCAATGGATGGTATCCTTGTCGTTATGGAAGGAAGTTAGTTATTGAGATTTTTTTACCCCAATGAATGTTAGCCTTGTCATTAGGGAAGGTAGTTCGTTGTTGAGATTTTGGTACTCCAATGAATGGTAGCCTTGTCATTACGAAAGGTAGTTTGTTGTTGAGATTTTTTTACTCCAATGGATGGTAGCCTTGTCATTATGGAAGGTAGTTCGTTTTTGAGATCTTTTTCCGATGAATGGTAGCCTTGGCATTATGGAAGGTAGTTCTTCGTTGAGATTTTGTTGCTCAGTAGAAGTTCATTTATTCACAGTCATGAGTGCTGAATACATCTTAAAATTTGTTGGTATTATCTTACCATTCCTTTCCCTGGGGGTCGGCGTTAATTTTTTGCTATCCCCTCAGTGAGTTGGTAGTTCACAGTTATCTGTCGGTCACCGTTATCCTTCACTCTTTCTCTTCAATTTTTGAGTTGATGACGCTTTAGATCCTCTCTTAGGCATTACCCCAACATAATCTTGTCTTTTCTTCACCAATGATTTATTTTCCTGGTCAAGTTGTCCTTTTGTTTCCTCTTTTACTTTTTTACATCCCTAGTGGTGTCTTGCGCCCCTTTAGATTTGTTCATATGCATTCGTAATGATAAGAATTGCATGGCATCTTAGGGCCAAAAATAGGGCTTGTTTTATATTTAAGTATCTTCAATCGCGTCGACACGAAGATTTTAATCTTCGTACCTACGGATAGAAGACACTTAAATAAGGGCAGCTGTTGTACCCCAACTTTGGCCCCTAAGATCCCTTCATCATATCATATCAAATCAATCACAACAAGATCACATTAGGGTTTGTTTCTTCTCCGTATCTTTAGCTTTTGCTCTAGAAGGAATCACCAAGCACCTTGACTTGTATTTTATGATCATCCATGATTTATATTTATTATCCTTTAAATAATAAATACAATGAGTATTTGCCCCAATTGTTGATGTTGTAGGTAAAAGCACAATACATTCCATCAAGATTGATCTAGGGATTCATGAGTTCATTTATGTGCGTCCCTCAACAAAGTTTAATTGAGATTCAAGCATCATCATTAAATATTTTTTGTAATAATAATATGACAGAGTCTTTTATGATTCATCATGCCTCAAGTTGTCAAAATTAGTTCAAATGTACAAGGGTTGATTGAAGAAGTTTGACTCAATTGGACAGGTCTTTGATTTCAATGATCACAAGTGCATATCTCCTTCAATTCTCAAGATTTGGAAGTAGTTTTGTTTGCTATAGTTTCTCCTTGTCATCCTCAAAAACTTATATTCACATGACAAAGATATTTTGGCAAGAAGGTTGGTCAAAATTGCAAAGGTTTCCCAAGGCATTTTCTTGCTCTAGGAGCTAGGGTTTTGAACTTCAAAAGGGTATATCTTGCTCATCTTTTGGTATTTTTGAGTGATTCCAAAGACATCCTTCTCTTAAAAGGGTTATTAACAAATCACTTTAAAGGTTTAAAATAAATTTTGTGTGGAAGAAACTTGATGATGAAGAAAGATTACAAGTCCTCCAGATGAAACTTCAAATTCCCTTTATATGACTTCAAATGGTCATAACTTGATCAATTTTTATCCCCTTGAGCCCATTATTTTTCCAAATTGATCTTGAAGATGTTAACTTTAACCTTTATTTTATGTGCAAAGTGTGAAAATGGATGTAAGATGCCCTAAGGATACAAAATATTATAGGTCATTTCATGAATTTTTGCCAACTTCAACAAGTCATAACTCTCTCAATTTTTGGAGATTTTGAATGGTTCAAGTTTCAAAATGTCATTAAAGATATATAATTCATGCCATATTTTATGGTCAAGAGAAAATTTCAAATGGAAGGCCATGTTTGGATGCAAGACATTATAAGTCAGTTTTGAAGAAAAAACTTAAAAAATTTCTATGGAAAGTCAATCTCTTTTTCTCAACTTTGACTCATTACAACTTTTAGCTCAAACATCCATTTGATCCCATTCTTTACATATTGTAAAGCTTGTAATCTCCTTTTTCTAAAGCTTCAAGAATCATGTTCTAAGACCCCTTGAATTGAGAATGCCATGGGTTGGTATTTGGAAAATAGAAATTGAATTTTTCACCAAGTCAGAAATTTGAAACTCTTGTTTTGGCTTCTAATCACAAAAATGTTGCGCATTTTTTCTCCTAAACATGTTTATTGAACTTCCAGAAGTGATTAGTGCATCAAAACACAAGGTTCGGATGAGTTTTGATAAAAAAATGAGTCACACTTTTCCCATGCTGCAGATTCACACGAATTCCCTCCAAACTTCATCATTTCACACGCTTGAGCATCCCATTCGCTTCCCTATAAATAAAGGATTATCCCTCATTCATTTCCTCGAGCTTGGAGAGCCAAACACGCCCTGCCAAAACCTCACACGAACTTCAAATTTTTGAAATTAATTTATGAGATTTAAGCCTTTTCCTCCAAAATTCTTTGCACAATCATCATCCTTCATCATCATACAAACTCTCCCACACTTACACCAAGCAGAACGAGCTATAATTCAAGCTACAGAAGTCCACTTCCAGAGCTTCATTCTTGAACTTCGAACAAGTAGAATTCTCCACCATTTGGATCCAAATGAAGCACTAACTTACTCTACTCCTTCTTCTGATTCATGTGCTTCTTACAATTTTTAAATCCATTAAGAGTTGAGAGAGAAATCTCAACTGAAAGGTGCTCACTATTTTTTGAGTTTTTGATCCATATCTCCTTGCACACTTTATATAAATTTGGCGCGATAGTGATGTTAGGATCATCTTGAAGAGACGAATCCAATGATACTAGTCTGGGATTCTAATTTTTCCATTTGAAGAAACTCATAAAATCTCCATTGTAGGGTGTCTGGAGGTTGAAGACGATGACATGTCTCGTCTCAACTAATGATAGCGCGCCAATTGTTTTGTTTTTACTGGTTTCCCTTTTTCTAATCCAACGCATTTTCAAATAAGGTCCATATCAAGCACAGCGCGTCTGGTCCACTTGATCAACTTACTAACATATTTTGACTATGATCTGATGGTCCACACTTTTTATTTTTATTTTTATTTTATAATTTTATATTTTAATTTTTTTTAAATTTCAAAAATTCATAACTCTTTTATATTTTTTATCCAAAAATTATGAAAAAATATACAAAAATACTTTGAATTATTTCTGACTTCATGAATATTTTTTCATATTTTTATTTTGATGTTTGGTAATTTTCATAATTTTTACCTTATTTGCTTTACTTTAATTGTTTTAAAAATACTTTCTGACATTTTTTAATTCTGAAATTTTTTATAAAAATCATTTTCATTATTTCTGACCTTCTGAATTTTTTGTGGAATTTTACTATTTTTTTTCTTTTTTCCTTTATTTGAGCAATTTAAATTAGTTTAAAAATAGTTTCTGACTTTAAAAAATTACAAAAAGTTTCATATAAATATTTGAGTTCATTCCTTATATATTCTGGCTAATCTTGGATTAAAATTTTGATCATGAACTTTACTAACATCATTGGATCCATGCTGTTGAGTCTAACTCTATAAAAATGGATAAATGATTTTAACAATAGTTTGATTAAATTTTGGTTCAAATGTGGTTTATTCATTTTCCCTTCCCTCTTCATCTTATCCCATTCTTATTGTACCAAATGTTATTGGAGCATGATTTACATATCATGTCTCAAAACATAAGGTGCATAGATTGTTATTGACCGACCTTAAAATAGGTGCGACTTCTATATAAGTCCACTTACGATTGCTTAACATAGCACTAAATTTTGTCCTGATTTGAGAAAATTATCATTCGTGGCCCAAACTTATGTTTGCAAGCCCGAGTATGTTAATTTGAACCCTTTGATCCAATAACCTTGAGATCCATTGTAAGGAGGCTTTGGTTCTACCAATCCTCTAATGGAACTTCATCCATTTTGGTCAAAGTGGAACACTTAAAACATCATTTATCATTAAGTGTTATATTGAGAATTCTTAAATGGATGATATACTTGACAAAAAGCAAATGCAACTTGTTGTTGAGAGGATTTGATTCTACAAATCCTCTAATGAGTTCCAAATGCAAGTTTCAAGATGGTCATCCAACTAACTACTAATTCCTAATTGACTTTTATTTTTTATGCTTTTATTTTATGCTTTTACTTTAGCATTCACATTTCATGCTATTTTTATCTTTGCTCACTTGAGCCTTTATCTTCATGTCATTTAATTTTGCTCACTTGAGCTTTTCATTTCTTTTTGAAGATACTTAATAATCACCTTGAACCCTAAAAAATCTTTAATGTTACTTGGACTACTTGGTTACTATCTTTGGCATTATGGAGTGGTGGACTTCTTGGACTTAGGATTAGAAGCTGTGGCCTACCTTGAGACCTTGTGACCTTGATTGTCATCTTTTATGGAGTTCTTGGGGTTTACCCCAAGACATTGGATTATTTGTTTATTTTGTGTACAGGATATTGTGATTACATGCTTCGTCTGTGATCTGGAATTCATCTGTATACATCTATTACTCTGCCCAATTTTCATGAAGACTAAATGCAATTGAAGCTTGGTTTCCTTAAGAGGTCCTTTTTTGTAGTTGTTTATTTGGTTTCAAATCCAAAGGATGGGAATTTTACATTGACTCATTATGTCAAATGTTGGCTTCTTGTTGGTTAGGTGGGTCTTTTTCCCTAGATTTTATGTTATGCTTTAGGATAGTATCTTCATCTCCCTCCCATCTTCTTCAATTTCAAAAATATTCTCCCTCCTTTTGAAACTCTTCTTGTTTTAAAACTTGAACCACTTTCATAATAAACTTGGACTTATGTCCATGCATTTTCAAAAATTATTTCTTAATCAAATTTCAATCAACTTAACAATACAATGACATTATTGTGAGAAGGCTAAAAGTCAATAAATCTCATTCAAACTATTTTTCCATTTTGGCTTTTATCTTTAAAAACTTATCTCAAAAGATTGGACTCTTGTCAATCCTTGTAGTGATGCAAACAACTATACTTCTACAATATATAGTGAAGTAAGATATTTTTCACTTGGGTGTTGAGTGAGGCATTGTTTATTTTTGAAATCCAAGACATATCCTCCACTTTGAGATGACACAAATTCTCCTTTCTCATAATTGTGGGTAGTAAGTATATTTTCCACACGGACAATGACAATGATGTCTTGTCTCTTAAAACTAACCAACACACTTGTGTTTTAAAATTTTTAAAAGAGGAACTATGTGTACCCTGATTCCCTATTGCACAGAAGGTGGTACATAGGAATAAAAGGTTCGCAACTTCGGTGGGTAAAAAAATCATAAAAAATATACTTCTTTCCTCACCACCACAATCTATTTTCACACAACATTTTATAGCCAAAACATACAGATTTTACAAAGAGGTTCCTGCGGAGTACCGTAGATGTTTAGGGTGCTAATACCTTCCCTTTGCATAACCAACCCCCTTACCTAGAATCTTTCCCACCTCTTTTGGGTCATTCTAACTTTTCCCATTCCTTTGGAAACAATAAAGTGCGGTGGCGATTTTTATTCTGATCTGTGCGAGTCAAGTCAATCCAATGGCTTAGTCTCAACATTTCTACCGCTACAGTAGGGTAGCACTATCTAAAGGAGGAGGAAAAGAACAAAAACTTTTTTAGTAGATAGATCGCTCGTAATTGCTTTATCACAAACTAAAACAATTTAAACACCTCACACTTTCAAAAACAACTACTTTCAAAACGCTTTATAAACACTCTTGAGGATTGGTGCAAGGGTTATTATAAAGCAGATTGCCTTACATTGGCATCTTCAAAACACTTTTCACAAAACAACACTTTCTTTCAATAAATATTTTCAAAATAAACATTTTGTATGCATTCTCACAGATACAAGAATCATTATAAAATTGCCGCACTTAGGTATTTTTAAAATATTTTCAAACATACACAAGCACAAAGCATTTTAAAAGGGAGCTAGCGATTAAGAGCCCGTAGATAACTACAGATTAAAAGGGTGCTAATACCTTCCCTTTTCATAACCTACCCCCCTTAATTAGAAAAATTCTCAAAAGGTATTTCCTGCTCTTTTCACCCTTTCCTTTGTTGGATAAAAGAAAAGTCGGTGGCGACTCTTGCTATCCGCAACCTTTATGATAAAATGCAAAACCAAAATTCAGTTCTCCCACCATTCATAGAACTGGCGACTCTACTGGGGAGAACTGATAGTGGGGTTACCTTAAGATCTAGATCACCTTTATTGATTTACTTGTTTGCCTTGTATGCTTTATATTTCAGGATATGCTTGGGTTTATTTCTTGTATAGATCCTATACCCGAATCTGGGTGTGTTTTAGGTAAGTAGCAATAGATCATGAAGACTGTACGGTGTATACCAATATGGTTAAAGCAATGGCTATGTTAGTGTGACACATTGGTTAGTGCCGGTGTCCCTTGAGTTAAGTCAAGGAGAATGCTGGCCTGCCACGTGGTGTCATAAAGCACTAACTGACTGTAGAACCTTAGTTGACACAACTTAGCCATTAGAAAGTACTGAGATAGCCGGATCTTGTGCAGACTGAAGTTGGTTGATACTCGATGCTACACTCATTGAGATTGGACTCTAGGGATATTTCAGTCGCAAATCATATGCTTGTGTTGAAATAATGCTGGGAGAAAGATTAGTGATATTGAGACTCATAGGACCCGGTTACTTCTTTTAGGACAGGTTGAGCCAACTAAAACTTCAAGAGGGTACTTACCTACAAACTCTATGCAAGCTTAAACCTAAGACCTTGCATGTTTTTGTTGTGTATGATTAATTGTTCTAACATGACATCATGGCATCATTACACATATCATTTTCACTTACCATTCAAGGATCTCAAGGGCATGTGATGCAAGGTTATGATGAACCAGACGTCTATCAAGGGGCAAAGGGATTTATTTTCCTCTAACCAGATGCCATCAAATACCAAAGCACGATATCTTGAGTCAATGGCTAGGACCCACTCGACATGGTGAGCTTGATTCTCGTAGAAGGACATTCAACGATACAAAGTTCTTACATCAAAGATACAGTCGGATTCAGTCTTTAACATTTTCTTGTGTTTACCCTATGAGATCCTTGTAAACATCGCATTTACATATCATGCATCATTACACAACAGGTTTCCCAAGAAAGGTTTTCTCATCTTCTTGCTGTTTATTTCAGTAAAAGATGGCCCTTGAACATACTGTTAAGGAACTCCAAGCTCAGAAAACCCAATTCCAGGAGACTCTCTTGAACCTAGCCAAGGGGCAACAGGATATGATGGCGCTTCTCGCCAAGAAGAAGAAGACTGGAAAGCTGTCTGTTATCCTCAATATGGGGAGAAGATTAAAAGGTCCTACTCAACCAGTTCAAGTGAATGATGTTTCCTCTGAGGAAGACGATAACCAAGAAGAGGACGGTAGAAGCATCAAGCCTGAAGGAAGGAATAACTGGGGTCCTGAGAATATTCATGAAGATGAATACTACTCCGATGAACAGTACCCTCCTACAGATGCCAAGTACAAGCAATTGGACGATTGTCTTGAAACTATTGAAACCCAAAAAGTGCCTGGATTAGATTTTGGAGAACTAGGTCTGATCCCGGGGGTGGTCATCCCTCACAAATTCAAGGTCCCTATATTCGCTAAATATGATAGGGTCTCTTGTCCCAAACTTCATCTGAGGTCGTATGTTCGAAAAATCCAATCCCATACTGCTGACAGGAAATTATAGGTCCATTTCTTTCAAGAAAGTTTGTCCGACACTCAACTTGAATGGTTCTATCAGCTGGAAGGAACCAACATTCACACGTGGGAAGACTTGGCTACTGCTTTTTACAAGCAGTATCAATATAATGTTGACCTTGCATCAAATCGCGTACAATTG
Organism: Vicia faba; assembly: GCA_948472305.1. NCBI lineage: Eukaryota > Viridiplantae > Streptophyta > Magnoliopsida > Fabales > Fabaceae > Vicia > Vicia faba. The sequence continues at coordinate 1,055,497,985 of OX451736.1, read as the reverse complement.
CAAAACATGTCCATGGGCTCGAATGAAGGGTTAAAGGAGTATGAACAAAAATGGAGGGATTTAGCTGGAAGGATGCAACCTCCCTTGTCTGACCGGGAATTGATTGATATGTTCATGGGCGCTTTAACAGACCCATTCTTTAATCTTCTAATTGGGAGTTCTTCAGCTGGTTTTACTGAGCTGATACTGACAGGAGAAAGAGTTGAAAATGGTATTAAGAGTGGGAATATTCCAATGGTTACAGCTTCTAATGCTATGAAGAAGCCAATGTTGTCTACGGCCAGAAGAACCATAGTAAAAATGATTGCCATCATCCTGTAGGAGCAGTGTTGATCTCTAATTCATCGTCTGTTCAACAACAACAGCAACATGGCAACCGACGAAGGCCATGCGCTCCATTAAGGCATTTTACCAAGATCAGAATGCCTTTATCTCAGGAATTGCAACATTTGTTAAAAGTGGAACTCATTTCACTGCGGGATCTTCCTCAGAATCCCAACACATCTTCTCCCAAGTACAATCTGAACGTGAAGTGTGCCTATCATTCTAACAGTCCTGGGCACGAAACCAACAACTATTGGGCCATGAAAAACAAAATTCAGGACATGATTGATAACAAGGAAATTGAGTTCGATCCTTTGGAGACGCCAATCGTGCTTAATGCACCTATGCTGAAACATGAAAAAGGCATAAGCGCTATTGAAGATGTTATGTATGTTACCACTGTAGGTGATGTGGTTACTCCCCTCTCAACAATAAAAAAGAACCTATTACAGGTCAGTTTATTTCTGGGTTGTGTTAAAGAATGTTATTGTTGCACAGTCTAACCCAATGGCTGCAAATTACTGAAGGAAGGCATTCAGCGCATGATGGATGAACATATAATTTTGATCGAGAAAATTACGTACGTTGAGAATTTATGCCAAGATTTGTTTGTTGTATCTGGTACTCTAGTAGGGATCACTTCCAAAGGTCTTGTAAGGATTACCGCCAATCCAAAAGCTGCTCCCTTGATCATTACAATACCTGAACTCATCCCATATTCCTTGGAAAAGGCTATTACATGGAACTATGGATCCGACGTCTACTACCATGGCGTCAAACAAGAATTGTCTGATGAAGATACTGAAGATGATGATCCCAATGTTGAGAATATTGCAGGGACCAGTAAAGTTACTAGAAGCAGAAGGATTTTCTCCCCGGAAATCTCTTTAAAAAATGTTGCTACACCTGTTCAAGTCATAGTTACCAAGTCAACTACTGAGACTCGGGGTAAAGAGCCAATGATAGAACCTTCCCGTACGAAGGCACCTCAAGAAACCACGATCAAGGACACCTTTGGACAAGAAATAGAATAGGTTTTGAAGATCATTCGCAAAAGTGACTAAAAAATTATTGAACAACTGGGGAAGACCCCGTCCAAAATCTCTATGTTATCTTTATTGATGTGTTCTTAAGCCCGTGCACCGGCTTTAGTAAAATTCTTGAAGACTGCTCACATATCACAAGAGATTTCAGCTGATCAATTTGGAAGTTATGTGGCTAGTTTAACAACTGATAATGGATTAGGCTTCTCCGATGCCGACCTAACTCCGAAGGGGAGAAATCATACTAGGGCCATGTATGTCTCCATTGAATGCAGGGGCACTACGTTGGCTCATGTGTTAGTTGATATTGGTTCTTCTCTGAATGTTCTACCAAAGGGCGCTCTTGACAGACTGGATTGTGAAGGGGATATGTTGAAACCCAGTGACATTATAGTTCGAGCCATTGACGGGTCCAAAAGAATGGTACATGAAGAAGTGGATCTTCCTATAAAAGTAAGTTCACAGATCTTTGAATCCACCTTCTATGTAATGGACATCTGGCCAGCTTATTCTTGTCTATTAGGAAGCCTCTAGATCCATGGGGCTGGCACTGTTACCTCCACCTTACACCAGAAATTAAAGTATCTTTGTGAAAGGGAAGATTGTTACTATCTCCGGAGAAGAGGAGTACATGGCCAGCCACCTAAATTCATTCCGGTACATGGAGATGGATTGGGAATTCATCGAGACTCCATGCCAAACTTTTGAAGTAATTTCCCGTGCTGCTATTAAAGATGTTTCTGCCATTCCAAAGACTACTAGGGTTCCGCATAAGATGGCCTCCTTGAAAGACGCCAAAGCTACTATAGAAGAAGGTGGTTGCACAATTTGGGGTCAGCTTCCTGATATCCCCTATTGTCGTACCCCAAAATTTTCCCTCTGATTTCACTCAAAGGCATGCCTCTAGAGGTCCTCAACTGCTCAAGTTTGACTAAAGGTTGACCAGATAAACTCTCTCATAAAGCAATGAATCTCCAATTAGGGTTTCCATTTTCATCAAGATGGGTGAGCTCCAAAGGCCTCAAATATTTTCCATGGTCTTAATATGTTCTCAAGACCATCCATGTCAAGTTTCATGCCTTGCAGAAGAAGTTTGCTCAGTCAACTGCTCAAATGCCTAAAAATCAACTATATTAGGTCAAAAGTCAACTGTGACCCTCATACAGTCAAACTTCAAGATTTTTGGTCAACATCAACATTTTGAAGTAACATCCATCATTTGATCAAGGGTTGATCATTATTCCTCAAGGAATGCCCCAAATTCATCAAAACTCAAAAGTTGCTAAATTAGGGTTTCTATAGGAAAAGTCAATCAAACTTTGACTAGGCATAACTTTCTCATACTTTACTAGAAATTTCCCATACAAGGCTCATTTTGAAGAGTATTCAATTCTCTACGACTCATCTTCAGCCCTCAAGTTCAAGAAATTCACTCATGAAAAGACATAAATTCATACATTATAGGTCATTTAAAAAAGTCAACAAAAACACCTTTTGGGTCAAAGCTTCTTACATGAATATGAAAGATCCAATTGATATGGAAATTTGCACAAAGTCAACCATGCCCAAAATGAATTTTTCTTCAAATGGGCCCAACTTTTTATGCTTGAAACACACTCCTAGCCTGGTCCACGATCCAAATACCTTTCCATGCATTATTGGCTTTATTTATTTAATTTATTTTGATTTTAATCATTTAAAAATCAAATTAAATCAATTAAATTATATAAAAATAATGAAGATTTGTTTTGATTTGATTTTGAAGTGAATTACAATCCAAATATGCTGTATAATACTAAGAAGATTCGTGCAAGCTTGGAAAGGGAGGAAATCTCCACATTTGGAAAGATTTGAAGCATAATGAAAGCACATTCATATCTTTGATTCTTGCCAAAAACAATACCCTAATTTGATTCACATGCATATATAGAGGTGTTGTGAACCCTAGAAAAGAGATTACAGACGCGTAACCTGTTGGAAGGAGTCAAACAAAGTTTCAAATTTTCAAAGAAAAGTGCAGACCGAATCTTTCTCTACAAACCAATTCAAGCAATTTCAAAGCCAACAATCTGTTCCTGGACGTGTTTTGAAGCTATTTCAATCATTCTCAAGTCACAAAACATCCAGAATCGTAAGATACAGGATTCGGGTTTCCAACTTTTTTGATTTTCGATTACACGCATACATGAGTTTTCAATGAAATTTAACCATGCATTATTGTTTATTATAAGGTTTCGATGCTTTCTGATTTGTTTGATTGAGTTTTAAGTGCAGGAATCGAAGGATGCCATTCTTAGGGTTTCGAAACTCATTTTAGGGCTTCCTGATACAGGCAAAATTAGGGTTAGATATTAGTACCATGGTGTTCAGGGCTTCAAGCCCAGTTGATTCATGATCTCCATTAATATTTATGTTGCTTGTATCTAATTTTTGAATGACGCGGGGTTATAGCTACAGACATCGTCCGTAGATAAAAGTTCAGGCCTAAAATGACAGTATGAGGAAGAAGACAATGATGTGGCAACGTCCTACTGGCCGGTTTGAATGTTGGCACGTTTTATTTTAGGGCATGCCACCTTGTTTACTTTATATTATTATTTGTTTATTATGTTAACAGATGAGTCATGTAGCACGAATGGTAAAGGGTAATGCTAGTGAGAGAAGGGACCTGGGTTCGATCCCAGGTCCAAGCATCTTGTAACTCAGCAACATCAGGCCCAATTTATTTCCTTTTTTTTATTTCTTTGGTTTTAGTTATTTTTCCAAAAACAAAAAATCATTTTTTTAAATCAGAAAATCACAAAAATAGAATTAGGTTTTTTTATAATTACAATTAATTTTCGAAAATTAATTATTTTAATCATTTCAACATTGATTATTTTGTTAAATAAAATTAATTAGAAAATTAAGTTTAACTTGCAAATTTCAATTATTTTTCTCAATAAAAAAAATAACAAAAATATTTTCTTTGATTCCCTTTAAATTTAGACTTTGATTCCCGTATTTAATTCTCACGCACAATACTTTATTTTCCAATTATTGTATTTGCTTCGGGTTTGTAATAGTTTTTAATTAGGGTTTACCGCATATTATTTACTGTTTAATCCCCGGTTTTTGGTTATGTAAACCCCTCCCCAAAGCTTTGTAATAACGTAGATTTATTTTTCCGATTTTAATTTCCGCAATTATAAACTGCTAGACTAATAGGCTTGTATGAAAAGAATAACGATTAAAACGGTAGATAACCCAAATTGTGCAAAGATAAATAAACTGAAAAATAACACATGCACATGTTCACTCCTAGGGTTTATCCCATTCTGGTTGCCTTCGGTAAACGGTCATGAAGCACAGGGAATTTTAGTAGTCATCCTCTAGTCCCAAAAGATCAAAAATGACTCATTCGAATGTTGCCTCGGAAAGATCTTTAAGATTCTAAGGTAACTACTAAGGTTTCCTAACCATTGCTTTTATGATCGTAATTGTCCCTTCGAATGTCCCTTTAACTCCAACGATGGGGCTACCTACTCCTTAATAGTAGGATAGCGCTGTCTAAAGGAAACGAGAAAACGAACAGTCTTTTTCGAGTAGGTAGAAACTCTTAAGTACTTGCTCAAAACAACAAAAATTCTTTCACACAAACACTTTCAAAACAATTTTCAAAAACAACTTCGTCACACTCTTGAGGACAGATACAAGGGTTATCACGAAGTTAAACAAAAACGTTTAAAAACACACACAAGCAATTCCAAAATGAGAAAGTACATAAGAGCCCATGGAAAACCACATATAGAAAGAGTGCTAACACCTTCCCTTTCTATAATCTACCACTCGTACTCAGAAACATATCGAAATAGGTTTTTTCTGTTCTTTTTCCTTTTCCTTTGTTGGATGAAATAAAAGTCGGCGGCGACTCTTGCTTACAGCGACATTTGCGAATACAAAATGCAAACCAGTAAATACAGTTGGTTCTGCCACCGTATCACACCTATAAATCTGATAAGTTTAGTTTGGGCTTTACGACAGAGGGTCAAAGGGCTGTAAGACGCGCTCGTGCTGGAAGACCTCCATTTTGTGTCAGCAACAATGGAGTCAATGCAATAGAAGATGCTGACAGTGATTGTGATCTCAGTAGCTGGATCTTTCCTACCATTGGCAACGGGCTCAACAACTGGAAGACGGAAGTCATTATCTCTATCTCCTTTAGTCAGGAGTAATAGCTATTTATGTTTTATTGCTTTAAGAAGTTTGGTTATGTAATTTCTTTTAAAAATAATGACTTTAAACCTTGTGTCTTGCCCGGGGTACAATGGTTCATTTGTTAAGGGTTTTCATTTCATAAGTCATATTTTCATTTAATAAAAACATTGGACGTTTTGCATTAAAAAATTTGTGCTCTCTATCTTTCTTTTACTTTATTGCACTTTAGAATAGCTATGTGTTCTTACATACACCCACACACTACATTACAAATCCATATCCACTCTAGATCTCGTTGATAACGATTCTGCTATTGCCACGTATGCCTTTGAAAATCAGATCTACCAACTTGAGGACGAAGGTGAAGAAGATTGTGAAATACCTAGAGAACTTTCCAAACTCTTAATACAAGAAGAAAAGGCTATCTAACCGCACGAAGAGCCGATCTAAGTGGTAAACTTGGGTTCTGAGACAGACAAAAAGGAAGTCAAGATTGGAGCCAACTTAAAAACCAGTGTCAAGAACAGGTTAATTCAAATGTTACATGACTATGTTGAGATGTTTTCTTGGTCGTACGAAGATATGCTAGGGCTCGACACTGATATTATGGTTCATCGTCTACCGATGAAAGAGGGTTATTCTCTAATTAAACAGAAAGTTCGTCGCATGTATCTCGAGATGTCAGAGAAGATCAAGGTCGAGGTTATGAAGAAATTCAATGCAGGTTTCTTAGCGGTAACATCATATCCTCAATGGGTTTCTAATGTTGTTCCGGTACCAAAGAAAGACGGCAAGGTACGTATGTATGTAGATTACAAGGATCTGAACAGGGAAAACCCCAAAGATGACTTCCCACTTCCACATATTGATGTTTTGGTCGACAACACCGCTTAGCACATGGTATTCTCTTTCATGGATGGTTTCTCAGGTTATAATTAGATCAAGATGGCACCTGAAGACAAGGAGAAAACTACCTTCGTCACACAGTAGGGGATTTTCTGTTACAAAGTTATGCCTTTTGGGTTGAAAAAAGTTGGGGCAACTTATCAACGTGCCATGGTAGCCTTATTTCATGACATGATTCACCATGAGATAGAGGTCTACGTCAATGATATGATAGCCAGATCACAGACTAAAGAAGAGCATATTGATCATCTGCATAAATTGTTTGAAAGATTGAATAAATACAAGCTGAGGTTGAATCCAAACAAATGCACCTTTGGGGTGAGGTCTGGAAAACTCCTAGGTTTCTTCGTCAGTGGTAAAGGTATTGAAGTTGATCCCACAAAAGTTAAAGCTATTCTTGAAATGTCAGCTCCCCGTACTGAGAAGGAAGTCAGAGGGTTCTTAGGACGACTGAATTACATTTCCCGATTCATTTCTTATTTGATTGCTACCTGTGAGCTAATCTTCAAGTTGCTGAAGAAAGATCAAGTAGTAAAGTGGAATGACGACTGTCAAATAGCCTTTGATAAAATCAAGGAATACTTACAAGAACCTCTGATTCTGATGCCACCAGTTGAAGGAAGACCTCTAATCATGTACCTAACAATGCTAGGGAATTCAATGAGGTGTGTATTGGGGCAACATGACTAGTTTGGTCGAAAAGAGCATGCAATATACTACCTTAGCAAAAAGTTTACCAACCGTGAAACAAGATATTCACTGCTCGAGAAAACTTGATGCGCTTTGGCATGGGCTGCTCGCCGACTAAGACCGTATATGTTGACTCATACTACTCTATTGATCCCTAAAATGGATCCCATCAAATACATATTTGAGAAGCCAACTCTCTCCGAAAGAATAGCTTGATGGCAAATGGTCCTAACAGAATACGACATTCAGTACACCATACAAAAGGCAATCAAAGGAAGTGTACTGGAAGATCATTTGGCTCATCAAGCTGTAGACGACTACTAGTTTATGAATTTTGAATTCCCGGACGAGAACATTGTGCTAGTTATGGATTGTGAAGAACTTGGACCATATGAAGGACCCAAGTCAAAATCCCGATGGACTATGGTTTTTGACGGAGCTTCTAACGCTCTTGGCAATGGAATTAGTGTTGTAATTATCTCTACTCAAGGTTTCTATACACCCTTCACTGCCAGACTTTGCTTTGACTGCACCCAACAATATGGTTGAGTACTTTTGTACCCCAAAATTTTCCCTCCCATATTTCTCAATACATGTCAAGTGAGGTCCTCAAATTGCTCAAGGAAGTCCAAGGGTTGAACATACAAACTCTCTACTAAGGCAGTCTACCTCAAATAAGGCTTTCATTTTTCACCAAGATGCTTGAGTCCAAAGGATCCCAAATGTCTTCCATTGACCTAATATGTTCCAAAGATCATCCATGTCAAGTTTCAAGCCTTGCAGAAGAAGTTTGCTCAGTCAACTGCTTAAATGCTTGAGAATCGACTATATTAGGTCAAAAATCAACTGTGGCCCACATACAGTCAAACTTCAAGTTTTTTGGTCAACATCCTTGTTTTGAAGTATCATTTATCATTTGATCAAGAGTTGATCATTATTCATCAAGGATTGGTCACAATTCATCAAAACCCAAAAGTTGTTAAATTAGGGTTTTGTAGGAAAAGTCAACTCAACTTTGACCAAGCATAACTTTCTCATACTTTATCAAAAATGACCCATCCAAATCTCATTTTGAAGAGGATGCAATTACCTACAATTTATCTTCAGATCCCAAGTTCAAAATGTGCACTCACAAAAAGATATGAATTTTGACATTATAGGTCATTTTGAAAAGTCAACAAAAACACCTTTTGGGTCAAATCTTCATGCATGAACATGGAAGACTAAATTGAGATGAGACCAAAAGGGTTGCTTGGAGGACATCCCAAGCTTTCTAAAAAGTCAAGGAACATCTCTCTAGGGTCAAAATTTAGAGAGTTATGCATTGGCCAAGTTGACCTTTTTTGCAAAATTGGCAAAAGTCAAATATGCTCAAATTTGCATCTTTTGCTAAAGGGGCCCAACTTTTTATGCTTGCATCCCATTCCTAACATAGTCCACGACCTATGGGACCCTCCATGCTTTATTTATTCATTTATTTAATTTACTTTGATTTTTATTCATTTAAAATTCAAATAAATCCTAATAAATCATATATTGTATTTTAGGGATGATTTTTGCATTGAAAAAAGATCTCATATGCTATCAATTGAAGATCAACTCGTGCAAAGTCAATTTGGTTTGAAAAAGATTGGATTTGAGCAAAATTGGAAAGGAATCATATGCATTGAAAGATCAAATTAAATATCCATGATGAGCAAGATTGAGGTCGTTTTTGTTGACCTAATAGTTTGTATTACGTATACAAAAGGAGACCAAGGCATAAAGAGGTGAGAAGCAGTCGTGCAGAGGTGAAACAAAACTCAAAAATTTGCAAGAAAGGTGGTGATTCAATTTCCACATTAGAGGCCAATTCATACCATTCTCACGACACCAAAAGGTTCTTGGACATCTCCAGAAGGAATTCCAACCATTTGCAAGCTTTCTCATGCCTGGAACTGTAAGATATAGGTATCATGACTTGCTTCCAAATTCAAATTCAGTTTCGTTGATTCACTCATCCATTGCATATTTTAATGATATATTCGTGTTTGTCGTTGAGTTTGCAAACTTTTGGTACCATTTAATTGTATTTCTAACGCATGTACATGAAGTTGCCATAGCTAGGGTTTTGTATTCTTGATTAGGGCTTTACGGGATAGGCAAAATTGAGTAATGATTCTGGTACCATGAGACTTGTGAGGATGAAACGAGTAGAATGGTACCAGCCATGACCATTTATCTTGAGCGCACACGATTTTGGGAGATGAACAAGGATATACCTACAGCCAGTGTCTGTAGGTAAAAGTTGGTTACCTAAAACGACGGTTGGGAGGTAGACGATGATGTGTGTCATCCCTGGGTTGGGCCATTTGAATTTAGCGCACTTTTCATTATTATATATATATTATCTTTTTTTTTCATTATATATACAAGTAAAACACTTGGCTCAGTTGGTAAGCGTGCAGGGGGAAAGTGCAAAGGACCTGGGTTCGATTCCCAGGTCCCAACCTTTATTCTTAATTCTTTTCCATAGGTAATCCAGTGTATAGCAAGTCAAGGAGTTCACCTTACACCCTCAGGATCTGGACACCCAGTTCATCAACTCCTCAGATCAACATGCCATCATTGGAGGACCACCATGCGCCCCAGTCAAGCGTGTACATGGGATTGGGCAAAGTCAAAAAGGCCAGGATTTTTTTGGGCTCAAATCTCAAACAGCACCCCCCCAATTGCTAATGCAGGCCCATTTCTAACTTTTCTTTATTTCTTTTTCTCTATTTCTTTTTATTCTTTATTTTCTATTATTATTTAATTGGCAAGTTAATTTATTTTTTTTACAAAAAAAAAACATAAAATCAATATCTCACAAAATTAAGATTAGTTTTTTTTATTTATCAAAATTAATTTAATTTAGTTTAAATTAGGGAAATCATAATTGGTTTTCAAAAATAAAATCAAATAGAAATTAGGTTAAACTTTTGATTTAATTTTATTTTGCTCTTTTTCTCAAATAAATAAAAATACAAAAATAGGTTCTTAGAGGAATTAATTTATTTTTCTTAGTTTAAAATCAATTAGACTTAGGATTTTCCTTTAAATTCCATTATTTTCTTAAAACATAACAAAAACATTTTCTTAATTAATCACAATTAGGTTTAGGCAAGGGTCAAAACCCCAATTATCTCGTATTCGATTCACCGCGCGCATATTATTTATTTTTTGTCAATATTGTTGTAACTGTGCATGGTTTGTAATAGTTTAATCTAGGGTTTTTATTTATCGCTTTTTCCCGGGTTTTTGGCTATGTAATTAATTCCCCTCCCCGAAACCTTATAATAGCGTAGATTTACTTTCTCGCATCTTAATTTCTGCAAATATTTAACTGTCTAGATGTATGTTAATAGGATTGTATGACAAGATTGCATGGTAATTTAATACAGTTAGAAAACCCTAATGTGCAAAGATAAATAACTGAAACAAATCACTCGCACATATCACTCTTAGGGTATGCTCCCACTTTGGTTTCCTTCGGTAAACGATCATTAAGTATAAGGTGTCTTAGTGGTTACCCTTCTGTCTAAAAAAGATCAAATGTCCCATTCGGATGTTGCCTCGGAAAGGTTGCCTCAGAAATGTTGCCTCGAATATGATCTTAAGACTCTAGGGTTATTACTAAGTCATCCTAACATTGCTTTAGTGATCGTACGTCCCTTTCGAATTGACCCTTTACAACTCCAACGATGGTGCTACCTACTCCTTAATAGTGGGATAGCGTTGTCTAAAGGAAATAGAACGAACAATCCTTTTTTCGAGTAGGTAGAATCTTAAGTACTTGCTCAATAAAAACTTTTCACACCAACACTTTTCAAAATAATTTTCAAAACAAACTTTGTCACATCCTTGAAGACTGATACAAGGGTTATCACGAAGTAAAAAATTTTCAAGACAAACACACACAAGAAATTTGAAAAATGATCAAGTACCTAAGAGCACGTAGATAACTATGAATAGAAAGGGTGCTAACACCTTCCCTTTCTATAATCTACCCCCCGTACTCAGAATATCTTGAAAAAGGATTTTTTTTCTGTACTTTTTTCCTTTCCGACTGGATGAAATAAAAGTCGGTGGCGACTCTTGCTTACCGCGACATTTTGCAAACAAAAACGCAAAACGCAAACCAACATTTCAAACAGACGGGTCTGCCACCGTATCATATAACTGGCGACTCTGCTGGAGAATAATAAGTGGGGTATACCTTAGGATCTAGTTCATCATAATTTCTTCTCTTGATTGCTTTGTTTGCTTTACTTTTAAGGGTTTTTGTTTGGGGTTACTATAGATCCTAACCCGGATCTAGGGATGCCTTTAGGTAAGTAGTTGTAGACTGTGAAGGAACTGTACGGTGTAGACCAATACGGTTGAAGCAGTAGCTACGTTGATGTAGCACATTGGTTGGTACTGGTATCCCTTGTGGAGAAATGAGGAGAATACGGGGCCGCTTCATGGTATCGTTAAGCATCAACTGACCTTAGAACCTTTAATCGTCCAACTTGGCTATTAGAAAGTAGTGAGATAGTCGGCCTCGGTGTAAAGCTGAGAACTGGTTGATACTCGATGCTACACTCATTGAGACCATACTCTCGAGATAGTTTCGGTCGTAAGAAAAGATTGCGTGAGCTGAAACCATGACCGATGGAGGATGGTTAGTTATATTGAGATCCTCTAGAACCCGATTACTTTTTCTAGGACAGGTTTGAACCAACTTAACTTCAAGAGGGTATTACCTTTGACCTCATGCAAGCCTGAAACCTAAGGGCTTTGTGTGATTTGATAGTGTTTGCAATATCTGTGTTTGCTATACCTGTGGTTTACCATGACATCATAACATGGAATTCATGCTTCATTACACTAACCATTTCAAAGACCAGGGGAATTTATCTTTGCTCTATTTTGTAGATTATGGCTTCCGTGCGCAGAAATACCATCCGAGTCAACTTTGTGCAAATACCTGTCCAACTTAAAGAGCTAGTCTCAAGAGTTTTCGAGACTTCTATGTTCATTAAGAGACATGGTCAACTTCTCATCCTGGTCACTTCAAATCTTAATGAGCAGATGATAAGTGTACTTTTCCAGTTCTTCGATCCTGTGCATCATTGCTTCACATTTCCAGATTACCAGCTGGTTCCCACCTTAGAAGAGTTCTCTCACCTATTGGGCAAATCCATTCTTGAACAAGTACCCTTCAGGGGTATGTACGAAGTTCCTAGACCAGAAGATATTGCCTCAGCTTTGCATTTGAAACGGGCTGATATAGTATCCAATTGGGAAACACGAAGTGGGGTCAAAGGTTTTCTAGCCAAATTTCTAATAGACCAGGCTCAGCTATTCTGGGATAATTTGGATTTTCAGGTTTTTGAAGATATCTTGGCTCTCCTTATCTATGGTTTGGTTCTCTTCCTGAATCCAAATTCCTTTGTAGATGTGAATGATGTCAAGATTTTCCTTTCTCGCAACCCTGTGCCTACCTTGCTTGGAGATATCTTGCATGCCCTCTACACTCGTACCGTGAGGAGAAGAGGGACTCTTATGTGTTGCATGTTGTTGCTGTCGAGGTGGTTTATTTCTCACCTCCCTAAGTCTGTGCTGAAGAACGAAGAAGGTTTAGGTTGGTCCTACAGAATAATGTCACTTGCTCATACAGATATTCTTTGGTGTTCCCGGGCTATGGAAGACACTGCTGTTATTGACCATTGTGGGGGATACCCTAATGTCCCATTGCTTGGAATTAGAGAAGGTATAACTTACAATCCTTGTCTAGCTTTACGGCAATTTGGTCGTGCTCAGAGAGATGATCCCTATAAGTTACTTCTTGAGGACATTGTATTTGACTATAAGGAGGATGTTAAGGAGCATCGTCGAAGGTTCATACGGGCTTGGGGCATGGTAAACAGATCTGACCCCCAAGAGTTGGGACCAAAGACTTCCCTTCCTATGCAGCCTTACCTCCAATGGGTCCGAGATCGTGCCCAGAAGCTTGGGATGCCCTATGAGGCCGTATTTCCAGTGATTGTGGATCCCACTAATGAGGAGGGCATTCCTTACAAGGTCCTTTATCCTTACATTCCCACTGATCCTGGGGAGATACAGAGGTCTTGGATTCAGCTAAAGAATGAGCGGGATACTTATCGGGAGCAGTACCATGAGCAAGAAAGGAAGGTTTTGAAGCTCACCAGCCAGCTCGAGGAAGAAAGAGTGATCAATGACTAAATCAGCACAAAGAGGAAGCGACCATGGGACTTTTGATTTTGCTTTTTCTAGTTTCAAATTTTGTTTTATTTACTTATTTGTAACGCCTTAAAGGAAATGTTGAACCTTTCAAAGTTAATCTAATAAAGTTTGTTTATTTTTGGTATGCAAATTTAAATCTCCCAAAGTCTTTGAAATCATTACATGCGCATCCCATTATCATTCACATCATTACAGGTACCCTTATAGGTTTCTCATCTTCTTCACTGTTTATTATAGCAGAAATGTCTTCCGATCAAGCCATCAGAGATCTTCAGGCTCAGAACGCCAAATTCCAACAGATGTTCTTAAGTCTGGCTAAAGGGAAGGAGGATTTTAAGACTCTTATTATGAAAGAGAAAAAGAAGAAGAAGAAGGTCGGTATTCTGAACATGGGTAGAAGATTCGGAGAAACGTTGAGATAACCAGCTGATCTTACTTCCTCATCCAAGGACGGGGAGAACCAAGAAAGGGTAAAGGACCCTAGTCCTACAGTTTCTGATAACGATACGGATTACGATGATGAGCAATATCCTTCTGCTGAGGATAGGTACAAGCAGCTAGAAGACCGTATGAGTGCTATGGAGATTCAGAAGATCCCTGGTTTGGATTTCGGAGAACTGGGACTGGTATCGGGAGTGGTCATCCCTCATAAGTTCAAAGCTCCGGTGTTTGCTAAGTACGATGGAGTATCATGTCCAAAACTCCACCTCTGCTCGTATGTCAGGAAAAATATAGCCCCACACTGCTGATAGAAATTTGTGGGTACACTTCTTTCAAGATAGTCTGTCAGGGACTCAGCTTGAATGGTTTTATCAGTTGGAAAGAGCCAGTGTTCGAAACTGGGAAGACCTTGTTGATGCTTTTTATAGGAAGTATCAGTATAACGCCGACCTTTCCCCCACTCATACTCAACTCCAGGGTATGTCTATGGGTGCAAGTGAAGGTTTTAAGGACTATGCTCAAAAGTGGATAGACTTGGCTGGAAGAGTCCAACCCCCTTTGTCTGATAGGGAGTTGGTTGACATGTTTCTAGGGACGCTATCTGGTCCATTTTTCAATCATTTGATCGGAAGTTCGTCATTTGGGTTTACTGAGTTGATTTTGACTGGAGAGAAAGTAGAAGCTGGCATTTGAAGTGGTAAAATACATAAGGATGCTTCGTCAAGTGCAGCAAAGAAGCCTTTCACCTGTAAGAAGGAAGCTAGTGTAGTCTACGGCCCGAGGGAACAAAGCAGACCTGAACACCATCAAGCGATAAATGTTGTAGTGATACCAAGACCCACGGTTGCTCCACAATGCAACAATCAGCAAAGGGTAGAAAGACCACAACGACAGTTTACCCGCATTAACATGACTTTGGCTGAAGTTCTGCCTCATCTGTTAAAATCCAACTTGGCAACCTTGAGAGAGGCTCCCAAGAATCCAAACACTACTTCTCCCAGATACAATCCCAACGCGCGGTGCGCCTACCATTCTGAGAGTCCAGGCCATGATACAAACGATTGCTGGGCTCTGAGGAACAAAGTGCAAGATTTTCTCGAAGCCAAAGAGATTGAGTTTGATGCTCCGGAAAAGCCAAATGTTATAATTGCTCCTATGCCCAAACATGGTCTTGGAGTCAATGCTGTGGACACCGATTCGTTTGTGACCTCTGTGGAAGAAATTTCTACTCCTTTGATGACGATTAAGAAGAATTTGTTGTTGGCCGGTTTATTTCCGGGTTGTGGTGAAGGTTGCCACATGTGTTCAATTCTGCCTTCCAGTTGTTGTTTATTGAAGTCAGGTGTTCTGAGCCAGTTGTTGCCATTTCCACCATTTCCGCCAATCCTTCCAAGGTTTCCTCGAGAAAACCTGTTCCAAGAATTTCTCCGTTAATAATCACTGCTCCTGGCCCCATCCCATATACCTCAGAAAAGGCTATCCCATGGCACTACGGTGCTGATGTATATTATCATGGTGTTAAACAAGATCTGAGGGCTGAAGAAGCAAATACGGATATCGGTAATATTGTTGGGGCAAGCAAGGTCACCAGAAGTAGAAGACTCTTTTCTCCCAATATTCCCCCTCTAACTGTCCACAAACCTGTTGTCATTCCATCTGCTAGTACATCAACTACTATCCCAGTTCCTACTCCAGTTATCACCCCTATCGCCGAGCCATCTGGGATTCGAGGCAAATAAATCATAGGTGAGCCTGCCCGGATGGAGGCACATACGAAGATCATTGTAGAAACCTGTAAACAAGAGATAGAGGAAATATTGCAGATTATCAAGAAGAGCGACTACAATGTGGTCGAGCAACTGGGGCAGACCCCGTCAAAGATCTCCATGTTATCCTTGTTATTGTGTTCTGAAGCCCATGCGAACTTTTTGATCGCGTTTCTCAAGACTGCGCATGTGTCGCAGGAAACTTTTGCAGACCAGTTCAAAGATTGTGTGGCTAGCCTAAGTGCTGACAATGGGTTAGGGTTTTCAGATGCGGATTTTACTTCTAAGGGGAGAAATCATAATGATGCTCTGCATGTCTCGATCGAGTGCAGGGGAACCACTATGGCCCATGTGCTAGTAGATATCGGGTCCTCACTGAATGTTCTACCGAAGAAAGCGCTAGACCATCTAGATTGTAAAGGTTTGATTCTAAAGCCGAGTAATATTGTGGTAAGGGCTTTTGATGGGTCAAAAAGAATGGTGCACGGGGAGGTGGACATCCCTGTCAAGGTGGGTTCTCAGACCTTTGGGTCCACCTTCTACGTAATGGATATCAAGCCATCATATTCTTGCTTGTTAGGTCGTCCATGGATCCATAGGGCTGGGGCAGTTACTTCCACGCTCCATCAAATGCTAAAATATCCGGTGAAGGGAAAGATTGTCACGGTACGAGGTGAAGAGGAGTATATGGTGAGTCATCTCAATTCCTTTGGCTACGTGGAGATGGACGGGGAATTCATAGAAACGCCTTGTCAAAATTTCGAAGAGGTCCCTCAGTTCTCGGCATCAACTGAAGTTGCTACCAACAAACCTCTGTTGTAGATGGCTTCTCTCAAAGACGCCAGGGCTGTAATTGAAAAAGGTGGGTGTACCAATTGGGGTCAGCTCCCTGATTTCACTCACAAAACTGACAAATTTGGTTTGGGTTTTACTACAGGGGCGCAAAGGGTTGTTAGGCGCGCACGGATTGGAAGACCTCCTCTGCACATCAGCAATCGGGGAGTTAATGCAATTGAGGACGGTGAAGAGGATTCAGACATCGACAACTGGATCTACCCAACAACCAATGGTGGACTGAATAACTGGACGACGAAGGACTTCATACCTGTTTATTTTATTATGCAATAATTGAATTTTTGTTTTAAGATTTGTAATAAACAGTTTGGAACTTTGTGGCCCAGTGCCTTGCCCGAGGCACCTTGGCTTTTCTTGTAAGGGCTTATTACTTGTCATTTTCATATATCATTAATAAAACATTGGACGTTTCTTGCATTAAAAATTTTGTGCTTCTTGTTTTTCTTTTTTGTCTCTCACTTTATCAAAACAGCTATTCTCTTACACACACTCACGTATCATAATGCAGATCCATATCCACTTTGGACCCCATTGATAATAGCTCTCCTACTGCTAGTTATGACATCGAAAGTCCGATCAACCAAGCTGAGGACGAAGGTGAGGATGATTGTGAGGTGCCTAGAGAACTTGCTAGACTATTACTGCAGGAAGAAAGGGACATACGGCCTCATGAAGAGCCAGTTGAGTCAGTGAATTTGGGTACAAAGGAAGACAGGAAAGAGGTCAAGATCTATGTGAATCTGGAGCCTAGTGTCAAACAACGGTTAATATAGATGCTACACAACTATGTTGAGATCTTCGCCTGGTCCTATGAGGACATGCCTGGTTTCGACACTGATATTGTGGTACATCGCCTGCCGACCAAAGAAGACTCTCCTCCGGTAAAGCAGAAGGTTCGCCGTATGCGCCCCGAAATGTCATAGAGAATTAAGGCAGAGGTCATGAAACAGTTTGACGCCGGATTTTTAGCTATCACTTCTTATCCGCAGTGGGTTGCCAATGTTGTTCCGGTACCTAAGAAGGACGGTAAGGTACGGATGTGTGTGGACTATAGAGACTTCAACAGGGTAAGCCCCAAGGATGAATTCCCGCTTCCTCATATTGATGTTCTAGTCGACAACACCGCGCAACATAAGATCTTCTCCTTCATGGATGGTTTTTCTGGCTACAACCAGATCAAGATGGATCCTGAAGACATGGAGAAGACAACCTTTGTTACATAGTGGGGCATTTTCTGTAACAACGTAATGCCTTTTGGATTGAAGAATGATGGGGCAACGTATCAACATGCCATGGTCGCTTTGTTCCACGACATGATTCACCACGAGATCGAGGTTTATGTTGACGACATGATAGCCAGGTCCCAAACTGAGGAAGAGCACCTTGATCATCTCCAGAAACTGTTTGACAGGTTCAAGACGTACAAGCTGAGGTTAAATCCGAACAAGTGTACCTTAGGGGTGAGGTCTGGTAAGCTTCTGGGTTTTGTTGTCAGTGACAAAGGTATTTAAGTAGACCCTGTAAAAGTAAAATCCATACAGGAAATGCCGGCTCCCGCACAAAAAAGGAAGTTAGAGGCTTCTTGGGACGTCTGAATTACATCGCCAAGTTCATTTCACATTTGACTGCTACTTGTGAGCCAATCTTCAAGCTGCTGAAGAAAGATCAAGTGGTAAAGTGGAATGATAAACGCCAGACCGCTTTCGAAAGAATCAAGGAATACCTTTAAGAACCACCAATTTTGATGCCTCCAGTTGAAGGAAGACCTTTGATTTTATACTTGACAGTGCTAGACAATTCAATGGGGTGTGTGTTGGGGAAGCACGACGAGTCTGGCCGAAAAGAGCACGCTATTTACTACCTTAACAAAAAGTTTACCGAATGTGAGACCCGATACTCATTGCTCGAGAAAACTTGCTGCGCTTTAGCATGGGCTGCTCTCCGACTGAGACAGTATATGTTGACTCACACCACCCTGTTGATATCAAAGATGGATCCAATCAAGTATATTTTAGAGAAGCCCGCTCTCTCCGGAAGGATAGCAAGATGGAAAATGATCTTAACCGAGTACGACATCCAATACACAACCCAAAAGGCAATCAAGGGGAGTGTGTTGGCAGATCATATGGCACATCAGGCCGTGGATAACTACCAGTCCATGAATTTCGAGTTTCTGGATGAGAACATCATGTGGGTAACCGACTATGAAGAACCTAGACCGAATGAAGGACCCGAGGAGGGATCCCGATGGTCTATGTATTTTGATGGAGCATCAAACGCTTTGGGTAACGGCATTGGAGCTGTAATTATATCTCCTGAGGGATGTCACACTCCATTCACCTCCCGATTATGTTTTAACTGCACCAACAATATGGCAGAGTATGAAGCATGTATCATGGGTCTACGAGCTGCTGTTGACTTGAGAATTAAGTTCTTGAGTGTATTCAGAGATTCTGCTCTAGTGATCAGTCAGATCAAAGGCGAGTGGGATACGAAGCACCCAAATCTTATTCCTTACAAATAATATATACTGACATTGCTCCCACACTTTGAGGAGATAACCTTTGAACACTTCCCAAGAGAGGAGAATCAGCTGGCGGACGCGCTAGCTACCATGTCTTCTATGTTCAAAGTCAGGTGGGACAATGAAGCTCCCCAGATTACCATAGAGAGGTTGGACGAACCCGCACATTGCTGTGACATTGAGACTGAAGAGGTAGCGGATAAACCCTGGTTTCACGAGGTAAAGAGGTATCCTGAGGCTCAAGAATACCTTGAGGGGGCATCTGTTAATGATAAAAAGTTTTTGAGAAGATTCGCTGCAAAGTTCTTCATCAGTAATGGTATCCTCTATAAGCGTAACCATGATTCAACCTTACTACGATGCATAGACAAGAGCGAGGCAGAGAGGATCATGGCAGTGTTACATGAAGGTACCTTCAAAACTCATTACAGTGGACATACCATGGCGAAGAAAATCCTACGGGCAGGATATTACTGGTCTACTATGGAAGCCGATTGTTATCAGCATTCTCGAACCTGTCATAAGTGCCAACTCTATGCTGATAATGTGCATGTACCTCTGGTTCCCCTGAATATTTTGACAGCTCCTTGGCCTTTTGCAATGTGGGGCATCGACATGATTGGCGAGATCAGACCTACTGCGCCGAACGGGCATCGTTTCATTCTGGTAGCAATTGATTACTTTACGAAGTGGGTTGAGGAAGCTTCGTTTGCTACAGTAACTAAGAATGTCGTAGCGTGGTTCATCCGACACAATCTAATCTGTCTATATGGTGTACCAGAAAGGATCATTATCGACAATGGTACAAATCTCAATAATACAATGATCACCGAGCTCTGAAAACAGTTCAAGATTCAGCATCACAACTCTTCTCCCTACCGGCCAAAGATGAATGGGGCTGTTGAAGCGGCTAACAAGAACATCAAGAAAATTGTGTAGAAGATGACGGTGACATACAAAGACTGGCATGAGATGCTACTATTCCCTCTTCATGGGTACCGTACCTCAGCACGGACGTCAACAGGTGTAACACCCTACTCCTTAGTGTATGGCATGGAGGTATTCCAACCCATCGAAGTCCAGATACCCTCTCTCAGAATTATGAAGGATGCGGGTTTGAACAAAGACGACTAGATCCAAACCCGACTTGATCAACTGAATCTAATTGATGAAAAGAGACTTATTGTTATCTATCACGGTCAGACATATCAAAAGCGAATGATCAAGGCTTTTAACAAGAAAGTCATATGTCGAGAATATCGAGTCGGGGATCTAGTGATTAAACACATCATACTACCGCAAGGTGATCCCAGGGGCAAATGGACCCTAACCTACGAAGGGCCATTTGTGGTTAAGAACATTTTCTCAGGAGGAGCTATGATTCTAACCACCATGGATGGTGACGGCCTTCCTCACCCCGTTAATGCAGACATAGTGAAAAGATACTACGCATAATCAAAGACCCGCTAGGTTGACTGGCCTAGGCAAAAATAAGGGCTTCCCGGCGAACCAAAAGGGTTCGGGCAAAAGTAAGGGATGAAAATGAAAAAAAACTGTACACCCGACAAGTTGAAAACCTGAAAGGGAGGCTTGGGCAAAAAAGGGTATCCCAGTGGACTGAAAACCCGAAAGGGCGGTCCAGGCAAAAATTAGGGATTAAAGTGTAACACTATGTCTCATTGGATCATCTTGCAACCAGACTCCGGTATCAACTATCAAGCTCGGATGGCGCCAATCAATCTGATCAACCTTCGGCCAAGTAACAAAGTGATGAGATGCTTGAGGATATAAAGGCAATAGGAAAGTTGGAACTCAATGGGGTTGTTTCACATAGTTGTTTTTATTTCTTTTACTCAAATTGTAATTTCTATCTTTCAGCGACGTTCTCTTACTAGGACGTCAGCCTCCTTGTACAAAACGCCTATTACGGGCCAACTTCAAAATCAATACAATTTATTTTCACAAGAAATTTCAATTTGTTTTTCTTCTTCTGTTTTGTTTTGAAAAAAATGTCCAATGAGTTATTTTTGGTATATGCATTTGAAAATGATCGCTGCTCATAAATATTTACATTAAAAAAAACAAAAGACGATTACTCGTAATTCCAGGAACATGTAAAATAAGAAGTGCCCAAACTTTACAGTTACTCTGCCGATCAGGTACCGGGATAGAGCCAACTTGGGAACATGAGTAGTGATACATACACTCCCCACAGAGTAAAAGTATCCAAAGGCAGTGATGTTAACTTTCCCGAACAGGACATAACTCTTCCCAACTAAGGTTCGCAATCGCGAGTGTGTCGGTAGATTTTTTCCCCAAGCAGAGTTTATTTATCTCACAAGCAGTAACGGTAATTCATCCCCAGCTGAGTTGTTTCCCTAAGTCAGCAGATCTATCAACAGAGTATCTCCTCTCCAACAGAGTTGTTCCCCGTAGAGTTGTCCTCATACAGAGTCTCGTCCGACAGAATATTTACCAGCCAAGGGGCAAATCCCCATCACGGTCATCTTTGTTCACCATCCCCAACAGAGGTGGAGTAACTATGGTTTTTATAGCAATCAGGGATTTATTTTCCCAGATTCAGATTATCACGTCAGCATTTCATGTTCATATATCATGACATATGCATACATCACATATAGCATAGTCTCATTTATTTTGAGAACGTTAGCATACAATGCATCTCATGCATCACGCATAACTAACCCTGTGGTTCTTTCAGGAAAGGCATTATTATCAATAATTTCCAGCAATTCCATGATCAACACCCAAAGCTAAACAGAGTAATCATCGGCAACAAATGCAACCTTATCCAGGTTCCTTCTCAAGCCCTACTATCCAGGCTTTCATATCGAAGTAACCCTACTATCCAGGTTCCTTCTCACAGCCCTACTATCCAGGCTTTCATATCAAAGTAACCCTACTATCCAGGTTCCTTCTCACAACCCTACTATTCAGGCTTTCATATCGAAGTAACCCTACTATCCAGGTTCCTTCTCATATCCCTACTATCCAGGCTTTCATATTGAAGTAACCCTACTATCCAGGTTCCTTCTCACAGCCCTATTATCCAGGCTTTCATATCGAAGTAACCCTACTATCCAGGTTCCTTCTCATAGCCCTACTATCCAGGCTTTCATATCGAAGTAACCCTACTATCTAGGTTCCTTCTCACAGCCCTACTATCCAGGCTTTCATATCGAAGTAACCCTACTATCCAGATTCCTTCTCACAGGCCTACTATCCAGGCTTTCATATAGAAGTAACCTTAATATCCAGGTTCCTTCTCACAGCCCTACTATCCATGCTTTCATATCGAAGTAACCCTACTATCCAGGTTCCTTCTCACTGTCCTACTATCCAGGCTTTCATATCGAAGTAACCCTACTATCCAATTTCATTCTCACAACCCTACTATCATGGCTTTCATATCGAAGTAACCTTGCTATCCAGGTTCCTTCTCCTAACCTTACTATCCCCATTAGATTAAAGGACAACTGAAGCTCCTAATACTCTATTTCTCCCAAGATGGATACTAGCATTCCCCAGCGAAGTCTACCTCAATAACAGGTATACGGGTTCTCGAAAAGGAATCTCTTATGCGATCAAAACTTATTTGGATGGAATCTTTAAGCCTGTCTCCGAAAATTCTCTAGAAACTACAAAATGGCGTCTATAAGGCCATTCCCGATAGCATAAATCAAGTGCTACTTCATGCGAGTGCAAATTTCTGGGCACTCTAGTGTTCAATCATCTTCCACCTTCAGATAACGAAATGCAGACAAGCCAATCTATATCCTCGTGTTTAAGAAGATTGAACAGGGGAAGCTGTTGTATCCTAAAATTTTCCCTCCCATATTTCTCAATACATGTCAAGTGAGATCCTCAAATTGTTCAAGGAAGTCCAAGAATTGACCAGACAAACTCTCTCTTAAGGCAGTCTACCTCAAATTAGGGTTTCATTTTTCATCAAGATGCTTGATTACAAAGGATCCCAAATTCCTTACATTGACCTAATATGTTCCCAAGAAAATCCATGTCAATTTTCAAGCCTTGCAGAAGAAGTTTGCTCAGTCAACTGCCCAAATGCTTGAGAATCGACTGTATTAGGTCAAAAGTCAATTGTGGCCCACATACAGTCAAACTTCAATATTTTTGGTCAACATCCTTGTTTTGAAGTATCATTTATGATTTGATCAAGGGTTGATCATGATTCATCAAGGATTGCTCACAATTCATCAAAACCCAAAAGTTGCTAAATTAGGGTTTTGTAGGAAAAGTCAACTCAATTTTGACCAAGCATAACTTTCTCATAATTTATCAAATTTGACCCATCCAAAGCTCATTTTTAAGAGGATGTAATTCCCTACAATTCATCTTCATATCCCAAGTTCAAAATATGCACTCACAAAAAGATATGAATTTTGACATTATAGGTCATTTTGAAAAGTCAACAAAAACACCTTTTGGGTCAAACCTTCATACATGAACATGGAAGACTCAATTGAGATGAGACAAAAAGGGTTGCTTAGAGAACATCCCAATATTTCTAAAAAGTCAAAGAACATCTCTCTAGGGTCAAAATTTAGAGAGTTATGAATTGGCCAAGTTGACCTTTTTTGCAAAATTGGCAAAAGTCAAATATGCTCAAATTTGCATCTTTTGCTAAAGGGGCCCAACTTTTTATGCTTGCATCCCATTCCTAACATAGTCCACGACCTATGGGACCCTCCATGATTTATTTATTCATTTATTTAATTTACTTTGATTTTTATTCGTTTAAAATTCAAATAAAATCAAATAAATCCTAATAAATCATATATTTTATTTTAGGGATGATTTCTGCATTGAAGAAATATCTCATATGCTGTCAATTGAAGATCAACTCATGCAAAGCCAATTTGGTTTGAAAAAGACTGGATTTGAGCAAAATTGGAAAGGAATCATATGCATTGAAATATCAAATCAAATCTCCATGATGAGCAAGATTAAGGTCATTTTTGTTGACCTAATAGCTTGTATTACATATACAGAAGGAGACCAAGGCATAGATAGGTGAGAAGCAGTCGTGCAGAGGTGAAACAAAACTCAAAAATTTGCAATAAAGGTGGTGATTCAATTTCCACATTATAGGCACGCTTATACCATTCTCACGACACCAACAGGTTCTTGGACATCTCCAGAAGGAATTCCAACCATTTGCAAGCTTTCTCACGCCTGAAACTGTAAGATATAGGTATCACGACTTGCTTCCAAATTCAAATTCAGTTTTGTTGATTCACTCATCCATTGTATATTTTAATGATATATTCGTGTTTGTCATTGAGTTTTCAAACTTTTTATTACCATTTAATTGTATTTCTAACGCATGTACATGAAGTTGCCATAGCTGGGGTTTTGTGTTCTTAATTAGGGCTTTGCAGGAAAGGCAAAATTGAGTAATGATTCTGGTACCATGAGACTCATGAGGATGAAACGAGTAGAATAGTACCAGCCACGACCATTTATCTTGAGCGCACACGATTTTGGAGATGGACAAGGATATACCTACAGCCAGTGTCTGTAGGTAAAAGTTGGTTACCTAAAATGACGGTTGGGAGGTAGAGGATGATGCATGTCATCCCTGGGTTGGGCCATTTGAATTTAGCGTGCTTTTAATTATTATCTATATATTATCTTTTGTTTTCATTATATATACAAGCAAAACACTTGGCTCAGTTGGTAAGCGTGCAGGGGGAAAGTGCAAAGGACCTGGGTTCGATTCCCAGGTCCCAACCTTTATTCTTAATTCTTTTCCATAGGTAATCCAGTGCATAGCAAGTCAAGGAGTTCACCTTACACCCTCAGGATCTGGCAACCCAGTTCATCAACGCCTCAGATCAACATGCCATCATTGGAGGACCACCGTGCGCCCCAGTCAAGCGTGTACATGGGATTGGGCAAAGTAAAAAAGGCCAGGATTTTTTTGGGCTCAAATCTCAAACAGCACCCCCCCAATTGCTAATGCAGGCCCATTTACTAACTTTTCTTTATTTCTTTTTCTCTATTTCTTTTTATTCTTTATTTTCCATTATTATTTAATTGGCAAGTTAATTTATTTTTTTTACAAAAAAAAAACATAAAATCAATATCTCACAAAATTAAGATTAGTTTTTTTTATTTATCAAAATTAATTTAATTTAGTTTAAATTAGGAAAATCATAGTTGGTTTTCAAAAATAAAATCAAATAGAAATTAGGTTAAACTTTTGATTTAATTTTATTTTGCTCTTTTTCTCAAATAAATAGAAATATAAAAATAGGCTCTTAGAGGAATTAATTTATTTTTCTTAGTTTAAAATCAATTAGACTTAGGATTTTCCTTTAAACTCCATTATTTTCTTAAAACATAACAAAAACATTTTCTTAATTAATCGCTATTGTACCCCAAAATTTTCCCTCCCATATTCTTCAAGAAATTGCCAAGTCAAGCTGCAAAATTCTCCAAGGGTTGCACAGTTCAAGGGTCTCCTAAACAGTCAAGATTAGGGTTTTGGTTCTGATCAAGAAAATGAAGTTTCCAAGGGTCCAATCAAGTCCCACATGCCAATAAATATGGTCAAGCATCCTCATATCAAGTTTCAAGACTTTCAGCACAAAATTGCACAGTCAAAACCCTAATTGCACTACAGTCAATTGTAGGGGCAAAATGGTCATTTGACAGTCAAAAGTTCAAATTTTTGGTCAACATATCATTTTGAAGCCACAAACATCATTTGATCAATGCTTGATCATGATTCTCAAAGCTTGGCTCAAAAATCATCAAGATGCAAAAGTTTCCTTATTTGGACAGCTGAAAAAGTCAACTGTAAATCGACCAGGGCATAACTTTCACATGGATTATCAGAAAAATTCCATCCAAAGCTCATTTTGAAGATAAATACATTTCCTACAACTCATCTTCATACTTCAAGTCCAAGAAATGCTCTCACAAAAAGTTATCAATTTCAACATTATAGGTCATTTTCAAAAGTCAACAAAAAGGGACTTTAAGTCAAAGGCCATAACTTGATATTGGTAAATCAAAATGACATGGGATCAAAGGAATTGGTTATAGGACTCAAAGACCTTTCCAAAATGTCCAAGAACATGAGCAAAGCTTAAAAATTGAGCAAGTTATGCCTTGTGGAAGTTGGGAAATTTTTGGATATTTTGAAAAGTCAACATTGATTCAAATGACCTAAAATTGCTAATGGGCCTATCTTTCTTCCACAATCCATCACCCAAGGCATGTGCACGACCATTTGGCCCAAAGGGAAGTTTTTTACTATTTTTATTCATTTATTTGAATTTTTTATTATAATTAATTCATTTAAACTAAATAAAATATGAAAAAATACTAACCTAATGAAATCAAATCTTTTTGTGCAGAAAATACTCTCATTGGACACTCAAGATTCGTGCATAATCATTTGTGGAAGGTTTTGCCATGATTTGAACAAAATAGCATGAAAAAAAGATTGAAAAAGATCTTGAAAAATCAAATCTTTCAAGTCATGAATGCCAAGCTTTTTGTTTGATTTCTTTGACCTAATTCACTCAATACATAAGCCTGAGCACAACCCTAATGCCATGAACCACTAAGTTGCGCAGAAAACACCATTGGCAAACTTGAAAATTAGCAAAAAAACTCAAATCTGAAAACACTTTTGGAGGACGATTCAAGGCAAAAGGTCAATTCCATTAGCTTGCTAAGGCTTCATAGAAGGCTCTCATGCATCTTTTGTAACTTTTAATGCTTGGTTTATGTTCATTGCAAGATTCTGATGCTAACCATGTGGTTTAATTGTCTTTTTGTCACCCATATGCGATTTAACCATTGTTGAATATTAGGGTTTCCAGGACCTTGGATTAGGGTTTTTCAATTAAGGAAAAATTGGCCTTCAAGACTTAGACCATTGAATCCAGCATGGTTGGACGATCAGGAATCCACCCTCGCGCCTAATTTATGATGATCCCTGGGCTAGTCGCTATTTTTCAGAAACTAGCCTAAGGGAACACTTGAAAAACCGTGGCCAATGTTTTATATTTTCAGGAAAAAAATAAGCAATGGAGAAGATGATCTCGTGGCAGGCGATGGTTGGCTGGTTTAAAAGTTCGCGCGGAAAACCAAGCATTAACGCGTTTTGTTTTATAATGTTTATTTGTTATATTAATTTACAGATAGACAAAGTGGAGCAGTGGTAAAGCGCTTGGTTGGTAACGTTAAGGACCTGGGTTCGAGCCCCAGGTCCTCACCCCCTTTCATATTTTTCTTCATTTAATGATCATATGCAGTTTCAATATATTGGATCACCATACATGCTTCCATCCAACGCGCCACTTGGTCAATTGCGTTCATCCAAGGGTTCAGATTCAAAGAACATGGTGGACCTGAGTCAACACCCCATACGCTGGCCAATGAAAGTCAATCAGGCTTGACGGTTGATGGGCTCAAATTGCTGGGCTATACCTCCTATTTGGGGTCTGAACCCCCTAGGTTTGCAAACCTTCTTTATTTTTCTTTATTTTATTTTACTTTCTTTTAATTGTTGTTTTTTTAGTTAATTTAATATTTTCATAAAAACACAAAATACCATAAAAAATCAGAAAAGAGAAAAAATTAAATATATTTATTTAATAGTATTTTTTGTAAATAAATTCATAAATTAACTAGTTTTAAATTAGGTTTTAATTTTAACTCTTTTAATAAAAATCTAAAAAATATAGAATTAGGGTTTATGATAATTTTTATTTCCTCTTTATTTTTCTTTCATAATAATTAAAATATTAAATATTTATTTTCATAATTAAATTGCATGTAAATTAATTAGGGTTAATTTTAGGTTAAAACTTAATCTTCTTTTTAATAAATTAAAAAAACAATTAGAATTAGGGTTAGCATTTATTTTTGCATTTAATTCTTTTTCCCATTAAAATACCAAAAATACCCAAAACAATTTTTTTCTTTTTCTAATTAATTAATTTCATCGTTTAATTTAATTTTGCAAAAAGGGTCCAACGCCCTCGTTTCGATTTAAATTTCAATTCGCATATTTATTTCTTTTTCGTATAATATTCTGTATCTCTCCCAAGGCCTTGTAAATTATTTGTCGCACTTTATCTTTATTTTCTTTACTTTCTTTATTTTTCTGTCAAATCTGGTTCAAGAAATTTTGGCGATGTGGACCCGCGCCTTTTGTAATAGCTTAGAATTTTTACCTTCTCGCAATTTTTAATTGTTAACAAAGGCATGAAAGAATGAATGGACAAAAATAAAAACAAACGCTAGATCACCTTTAACATGACAAAAGACAAAAGTATCTGAAAACGACACACAAATCACACACCACCCCTAGGGTACGCCTCACTGTTGCCTTGCCTCGAAAGGTGATCGTCGAGTAGAGGATGTCTTAGTAAGTCCTCATGATCCGGGAACCTGGCATGAGGGTAGCTTCTAAGGTGTCTTCTCATTGCTCTGGTGATCACCATGTCCCGAACCTCGAATTGACCCGAACACCTCCAACGGTGGTGCTACCTACCTCTCAATGGTGGGATGGCACTACTTTAAAGGACATTTACACAGACGAATTCTTTAGGGTAGGTAGGTTCTCGTAGATACTTGCTCTAATTTCAAAACAAATCAAAAAATACTTTTCACACCAACACATTTTCAAAAAGCTTTCGAAAGCAATTTTTCAAACACTCTTGAGGACCGATACAAGAGTCGAACTGGAAGTTTCAAAGAAACTTTTTAAAACCCACAGTTGAAAAGCAAACAAACAATTTTTGAAAACACAAATGAGCAAGTATCTAAGAGCCCATGGATAACCATGGATAGAAAGGGTGCTAACACCTTCCCTTTCTATAACCTACCTCCTGAACCGAGAGCAATCTCTTTAAGGAATTTTTCTGTGCTTTTGTCCTTTCCATTTGGAGAAAATAAAAGACGGTGGCGACTCTTGCTTCCACGACATTTCGCGAACCAGCGTTAAACAGTCAGTTCCAGATCCACCGATCACAATCGCAATTAGGTTTAGACAAGGGTCAAAACCCCAATTATCTTGTATACGATTCACCGCGCGCATATTATTTATTTTTTGTCAATATTGTTGTAAATGTGCATGGTTTGTAATAGTTTAATCTAGGGTTTTTATTTATCGCTTTTTCCTGGGTTTTTGGCTATGTAATTAATTCCCCTCCCTGAAACCTTGTAATAGCGTAGATTTACTTTCTCTCATCTTAATTTCTGCAAATATTTAACTGTCTAGATGCATGTTAATAGGATTGTATGACAAGATTGCATGATAATTTAATACAGTTAGAAAACCCTAATGTGCAAAGATAAATAACTGAAACAAATCACTCACACATATCACTCTTAGGGTATGCTCCCACTTCGGTTGCCTTCGGTAAACGATCATTATGTATAGGGTGTCTTAGTGGTTACCCTTCTGTCTAAAAAAAGATCAAATATCCCGTTCGGATGTTGCCTTAGAATGTTGCCTCGGAAAGGTTTTTTCGAAAATGTTGCCTCAAATATGATCTTAAGACTCTAGGGTTATTACTAAGTCATCCTAACATTGATTTAGTGATCGTACGTCCCTTTCGAATTGACCCTTTACAACTCCAACGAGGGTGCTACCTACTCCTTAATAGTGGGATAGCGCTATCTAAAGGAAATAGAACGAACAATCCTTTTTTCGAATAGGTATAATCTTAAGTACTTGCTCAATAAAAACTTTTCACACCAACACTTTTCAAAACAAAATTCGGCACATCCTTGAAGACTGATACAAGGGTTATCACAAAGTAAAACATTTTCAAGACAAACACACACAAGCAATTTGAAAAATGAGCAAGTACCTAAGAGCCCGTAGATACTACGGATAGAAAGGGTGCTAACACCTTCCCTTTCTATAATCTACCCCCCGTACTCAGAATATCTCGAAAAAGGATTTTTTTGTACTTTTTTCCTTTCCTATTGGATGAAATAAAAGTCGGTGGCGACTCTTGCTTACCGCGAAATTTTGCGAACAAAAACGCAAAACACAAACCAGCATTTCAAACAGTCGGTTCTGCCACCGTATCACAAGTACAAAGTATGCATCATGGGTATTAAAGCTGCTACCGACATGAGAATCAAGTTCTTGATAGTATATGGGGATTCAGCTCTGGTAATCAGTCAAGTTAAGGGAGAATGGGATACGAAACACCAAAATCTCATTCCATACCGAGAGCATGTACTGACCTTAATTCCATACTTCGAGGAGATGACTTTTGGGTATATACCAAGAGAAGAGAATCAGTTGGCAGACGCATTAGCCACCATGTCATCCATGTTCAAGGTTAAATGGGACAATGAGGCTCCCAGAATTACAACAGAAATATTAGATGAACCAGCACACTGCTATGAAATTGATGCTGACAGAGTAGAAATAAAGCCTTAGTTTTATGAAAACGACCCGCTAGGTTGACTGGCCTAGGAAACAATAAGGGCATCCTGACAGACCAAAAGGGTTCGGGCAAAAATTAGGGATATATACGAAATATTTTACACCCGGCAAGTCGAAAATCTGGAAAGGCGGCTTGGGCAAAAAAGGGTATCCCGATGGACTGAAAACCCAAAAGGGAGGTCCAGGGAAAAGTTATGGATTAAAGCGTACGACTATGTCTCATTGGATCACTTACAATAAGCTTTGTTACCAACGTCAAGTTAAAACGGTACAAATAAGTCCAGTCAACCTCTTCCAACAGCAAGGGACAAGATGCTTGAAGACATAGGGGCAATAGCAGAGTTAAAACCTGACGTGATTATTTACACATAGCTATATGTTTTGTTTTCACTTTGTACTCTTCTCATTTCACGACAATTTCCTCTTACTAGGATTTTTGTCTCTTTGTATGACAATCGCCTATTTATAGGAAAACTATCAATATAAATACAATTTCAAAATTCAAATTCTATTTTACTTTTTCTGTTTTGTTAGCAAACATGTCCAATGACTAAATTGAATGAACATATGCATATGAATATGATTAACTGTTAAACAAATATGTGCGTAAAAATAGGAACAAGCACTTGCTCAAGACTCTATGAGTCGAGATAATGTTCAAGTCTTCCACGTATCCCCACAGAAAAATCCTCACATGATAATCCCCACAGAGTCATCTTCACAAACTCATTCTTAACAAAGATACATTCCTGCAAGGCCGAATTAACCTAATCATACATACCAACAAATCACCCTAGCGGATAAAAGAATGTGATCTTTTTCCCAGCAATGTCGCAAACCTAACAGAATTCCAGTCTCCATCAGAGATTATGGCATTGGTGAAGTTTATGGAAATTCTCTTCCCCAACTGAGTTTATTCCTCCAAGACTGTAAAAACCCATGTAGATTTCTTTTCTCCAGTAGAGCTCATTTCCTCAGCAAGAGTATTTCCCCAGTAGAATATTTCTCTGTCTAGTTTAGGGTTTATTTCCCTAACAAAGTTCAGTCTTCCCAGTCTGGGTCTATTCCTCTAAATACCTACAAGATTCCCATCTCCAGCAAAGAGCAGTCTGAATCCCCAGAAAGTTACTACTGAATCTGGAACCAGACCAAATATCACTTAACCTTATCCTCCCCAGAAGAGTCGGCATCCATATTAGAAACTCGGCCAGACAACACATTGAAAGGTTATCCATCTCTTTTATCCCCAGCCAGGGTATATAAGAATTAAATTCCGCAGTAGTGCGGCGAACGACCGATGTTCCTGAACTCTTATCCCCAAACAGAAGTTAACATTCCCCAGCAGAGTTTCCTCAAACAAGAAGCAAGAATCCCCAGCGGAAACATTCTAAACAGAGATTGAAGGTTACACATAGTCTTCATCCCCATCACCAATCATGGATCCTTTTTCCCAGCAAGATGTTATACAAAGCTATTAAATATGCTTCAATGACATTTCACATTCATACATCATTTACAAACATCACGGCATATGCATACGAAATGCATATAGCACACTCTCATTTATTTTGAGAACATAATTACGCAATGCATTTCATACATCGTGACATTGCATACAGATAACCCTTTATCTCTTCAGGTAAACTCTACAAACAGGCAAATATCATCAATAATTTTCAAACACGTCACAGATTAATTCCTGAAACAAGACAGGGCAACTATCTGAGGAAACTGATTGTAGATCAATTCTCGAAATAGGACGGGGTGGATATCTACATGAATCGAGAAATGATTAACTACCGAAACAGGACAGGGAAACTATCTTCCTTTTATGGTAAAATAAAGACCAATTCTCGAAACAGGACTGGGTGACTATCTTTATCACCAAATTGTATGAACTTCCGAAACAGGACAAGTTTACCAACAAAAAGAAAAGCAAAGCAAATATTAACTCCCAAAACAGGATGGGGAAACTATCTTTATTTATTTACAACTGAGCAAAGATTAATTCCCGAAATAGGACGGGGAAACTATCTTTCTCTCTTTATGGTCAGATAAAGATCAATTCCTGAAACAGGACGGGGCGACTATCTTTATCACCAATGGTATGAATTCCAAAAACAGGACGGGTTTACCAACAAAGCATATTGTAGATCAATTCCTGAAACAGGAGGGGGCGACTATCTACATGACAAACAACTACTTAAACACCTTTCCAAGAGGTTCATTCTGAAAAACATTCTTCAGATACAGTCGATCGTAGACTCATTCTGATACTTCTATAAATGGTTACCTTTGGATGGCATCTATAATCCCATCTCTGACGACTCTCTGTCACCTCTCTAAATGACATCTTTAAGCCCATTCCCAGTATAATCAACCACCAGTGTTACTTCGTGCACATACGAGTGCAAATTTCTGGGCACTTAAGTATTCAATCATCTTCTATCTTCAAGTCACAGATGGTGGACATACCAATCTAACTCTTCAGGTTTAAGAAGATTGAATAGAGGCAGTTGTTGCACCCTAAAATTTTCCCTCCTAATTCTACTGTTATCTGGCTTAGGCTTTGCATTTTAGATACATCACTTTCACTAGGCCATTTGCATAATATTAATTCATTTAATAAGGCATGAGATAAAGAAGCAGTGTTTGGTACAAATTAGGGTTTCATTTTGTTCTGGGCTTCTTTATCAAATAAAGGCTAATTATTTGTTTCTTCTGAGAATTAGATTTTGAAGCTAGGGTTTTGAGGGTTTCACCAAGATATTTTAGCTGAGATTGTTTGAATTAGGCTTTTGTCCCTCTATCATCATGGGACCCTTTCTTCATAATTTGGGTTTGATTTTGGTTGAGATCTTCCATTAACTACTTGCAATATAAGTCATTTAAATGGAATTCTTATCAAGGGCTAGAATAAAGAGAAGAAGATTCTTCTATGGTTCATGGGTCAAAATACACTCTCTTATGCTTGCGTTCATCAATTTTGATTAGGGATTTGACCAAGACCATCACTTAGTGCACATCATGAATAAGGTTCCATTGAATTTTCTTATGATAAGAACCTGCATCTAGTTTCCTGAGTTACAAGACATTGGCCAAGATATGAGACATGAATTAAAGGATACTTTCTCCAATCAACCGTTGCTTGAGATACAAGGATTTGAGAATAGTTGTTTATGGTACAAGTTATGGTTTTTAACTTCACGCAAGAGGTTGAATTCAAGTTTAGCAACTAATGTTCATTTAAGTTGGGCGCGACATACAAGTTTTTTTTAGTACAAGTTCTTATGAAACCGTGAGATGATATACAAATGTTGAATTCAAACCTTGGAAAGCTAAAATAAATTGGAAATTGAAGGAAACATGGAATTCTTTAATCAAGCTCCACTAAACTACACTCATTGAATTTATTCAAGTATCAAGTAAATAACATTCAAACTTCATGCTCATTATAAGATTCACTCAATTCCATTCAAGCTTATTACAAAAGATTTCATACAAGGATTTCAAGGCATGTAAACATTAAACAAGGTTCATCAAACATCATTCATGATTCAAGAAGATCATATCCAATTTCCTTCAATTTTATTCAAAGAAAACCAAGTACATTAAATGAACATTACAAACCATGTTACAACATGTTTAGCCTAAATTACTAGGACCTAAAAATCCATGTTTCCAAGTTGATCTATGCCCAAAACCGTGACCCTGCACTAGTTGCGGTCCAGCCCAACTACAAACCACCAATACAGTCCAAAAATTTGGCCATGCTGCTATGATGTCCCAAACCTGCACACCAGTCCAAAACCTGTAAAAAACATTCTACTAGCCCTGTGCACAATAAAACAAAATCAGCTGTGCTATGCTACTGTCCCAAATAGACTTAAATAAACTTGCATATTAGTCCAAGATCTTTCAAACTTACACGAAAATGGTCATAACAGAAACTGCATAAAAAAGGCTACAAAGTAGTGCACTCAAAATGTTCAAATTCATCCCTTTTTTTCCTCCCAATTTTCACCTGTTATCACTGATATAAACAACTTTAGATAATAGGAAAGGGGACATAAGAGAAATCCACAAAAAAAATTCACAGAGAAACCGGATTGAGACACATACTATCCTAAACTCTAATCTCGGTTCATACTACTAAAACCTTCAACAACAAAGTCCCAACATTAATGCTCCTTGCAATACCATTAGCCTTCTGACTTCACTAAGTCTCAATTCTGATTAGCTTTTGCTTGCTAGCAGATCATACTGCATTTCATTCTTGCAGACCCATCAACTCAGAACCTACAATTTCAATATTTCTACTGTCATCAATTTAGCGGAACAGAAGTACAAAGAAGAAGAAAGCATAAAACAAGCATTTCTTACTCACCTTTTTGAAGTTCCTTTGGAGAGACTCCGACGGGTAACTCTTTTTCTGCCATTTTTATACCTTCACTATTGATAGTTGTTATTGTTGATTTTACCGTAATTGTTGTTGTTGTGAAATCTGAGCTGAAAATTTTAAACTGAACTGCATGAATATTTTGTCGTGCCTCGAATTTCTGAGTCAGCGAGGAAAACGATGATTGAGCATATGGTGATGATTTTTGGAGAAAATGAAAGCAGAGAGACCGAGGGAGTATATCGCATAATGAAGTTTTTTGTGGTGTTAGCGATTAGAAAGTGAGAAGCAAGATGAGGAATTGAGGTTTTGTTATTTTTGGTTGAAGCTAAGAGAGGGATGAAATCGGAAGTTGTGTTGGTTCTGTTGAGATTTGTTTGGAACAAATTGAAGAGCAGAGGAAAAAGATCGTGAGATTTGAGAGAAAGTTGTATTGGTTCTGTTGAGATTTATTTGGAACAAATTGAAGAGCAGAGGAAGAGGACCGTGATATTTGAGAGATTTGGATAACTTTTTTTGTTTTAATTAAGTTAACCGGGCATTAAAAAAAATTAATTCTTGACTTTTCCCTTCCCAATACAGTGGCGCCACTTTTGTTCAATTAGAGTTTCAAAAACCCTTCCTTTCCCTTACCCAAACCGGGTCAGCCCATTGGGGCCTGTTAGCCTAACGCATTTCATCAGTTTTAACTTTTATTGCTTTTGATTAGATACATTAACGAATGAATCAGTTTGGCGTAGTGGCTGGGGGCGTGTGTATGATATGCGTGAAGACCTGGGTTCGAAACCCATTGGGAATATTTTACCATTATTCTGTTTTTATTCCCTTTTAGCCCAAACTCTGTTTTATATATTTTAATTGAGGTGTCTATATAACATAAGAATAAAATGGTCAAGTGGAAAGGCAACTTTGTTACAATCCATAGAACCTGAGTTCAAGTCCTAGCTTTGCACTTTTATTTTCTTATTTCTAATTTTAAAATCTTTTTGCCTTATTTCATTTTAAAAATCTATACAAAATACAAAAAATATTAGAATTAGGTTTTAATATTTTATTTTTACAAAAAAAAATCATAAAAACATTATAGTATTATTTTCTTTTGTTTACTTGATAAAAAATCATAAAAATAGAATTAAGGTTTAATTTTCTTTATATGACAAAAATACCAAAAATATTATTTAGAATTTTATTTTTTTAATATTCGTTTATAGCTTTTATTTGATTTAATTTCCTTATTTGATAAAATCATAAAACAATTTCCTTTTCCTTTTATTTTCGCGTAGTTTACTATTTTCGCATTTTTTTTATGATTATTGTAACTACATACAGTTTGTAGTAGTTTAATTAGGCTTTTTACTATTTTCCCCTGTTTTATGGTTTTGTAACCCCCATCCCCGAAGCATTATAATAGCGTAAAACTTTATTTTTTGTATTTTACCGCTTTTACTTATTACTGTATAGTAATTAGGCGTGTATGGCAACATTTAAAATCAACCGCTAGATAACCCTAATCAAGACAAATTAACTGAAAACAAATCACTTTTCACACACGCACCTATAGGGTAACCTCACTTGTTGCCTTCGAATAAAAACAGTCATGTCCCTCGAACGTGAGACGCTTTAGCAAAGTCCCTCGGTTAAAAATATCGTAGTTCCTCGATGACCCTTCGATGCTGCCTCCGACAAATGATCTTAGTCCCTTACGGAAAATTGCTAAAGCATCCTACATGTTGCCTTTATGACTGTAGATGACCTGCGCCTGTCCCTCACATCCAACGATAGGGCTTCCTACTAACTAATGGTAGGGTAGCACAATCTAAAGGAGGAGTAAAAGAACAAAGACTTTTTGAGTGGGTAGATCGCTCGCAATCGCTTGCTCACAAACTAAAACAATTTTCACACCTCACACTTTAAAAAATAACTACAGGACTGATACGAGGGTTATTATAAAGCAGATTACCTTATATTGGCATCTTCAAAACACATTTCACAAAACAACACTTTCTTTCAATAAATATTTTCAAAATAAATATTTTGTATGCATTCTCAACGATACGAGAATCATTACAAAATTGTCACACTTAGGAATTTTTAAAATATTTTCAAACATACACAAGCACAAAGCATTTCAAAAGTGAGCTAACAATTAAGAGCCAGTAGATACTATGGATGAAAAGGGTTCTAACACCTTCCCTTTTCATAACCTACCCCCCTTACTCAGAAAAATTCTCAAAAGGTGTTTCCTATTCTTTTCACCCTTTCCTTTGTTGGATAAAAGAAAATTCGATGGCGACTCTTGTTATCCGCAACATTTATGAAAAAACGCAAAACCAAAAGTCAGTTCTCCCACTGTATCACAGTATCATTACACCTTATAGGGTATCCTTGTGCGATGTGGGGTATCATTTCTCCCTACGAGGTATCAATATGTCCTATAGGGTATTATAGTGTCCTACAAGGTTTCATCGTATTGTCATGGATACATAAACACCTACACAGTATTCCTACGTTCATCTCTAATTTATTTATGGACATTTCAAATTTACAAACTGATACTTTAAATATTTTGCAAGGAAATTAACAGCATGCTTGGTCGGATTCGATGAAAATACAAAGGATATATTATCATTTATTGCGGAACATTAATGGAAATGCATAATAAAACATAAAATAAGAAACTATATTTCATTAGATATCTGTAGCGGTAAAAATGTTTAAGACTGAGCCATTGGATTGACTAGACTTATACAAATCAAAATAAAAATCTTCGTCGCACTTTATTGTTTCCAAAGGAAAGGGAAAAGAGCGAGTAACCCAAAAAAGAGGGGGAAAGATTCAAGGTAGGGGGTTGGTTATGCAAAGGGAAGGTATTAGCACCCTAAACATCTATGGTACTCCGCAGGAACCTCTCTGTAAAATCTGTATATTTTGGCTATAAAATGTTATATAAAAATGGATAGTGGAGGTGAGAAAAGAAATATATTTTTATGGTAACTACTAAGGTTTCCAACGATGGGGCTACCTACTCGTTAATAGTAGCATAGCGCTGTCTAAATGAAACGAGAAAACGAACAATATTTTTCGAGTAGGTAGAAACTCTTAAATACTTGATCAAAACAACAAAAATTCTTTCACACAAACACTTTCAAAACAATTTTCAAAAACAACTTCGTCACACTCTTGAGGACAGATACAAGGCTTATCACAAAGTTAAATAAAAACTTTTCAAAACACACACAAGCAATTCCAAAATGAGCAAGTACCTAAGAGGCCGTGGAAAACCACAGATAGAAAGGATACTAACACCTTCCCTTTCTATAATCTACCCCCCCCCCCCCCCCCCCCCCCCCCGTACTCAGAAACATCTCGAAAAAGGTTTTTTCTGTTCTTTTTCCTTTTCCTTTGTTGGATGAAATAAAAGTCGGTGGCAACTCTTGCTTACCGCAACATTTGCGAATACAAAACACAAACCAGTAAAAACTGTCGGTTCTGCCACCGTATCACAGAACTGGCGACTCTGGTTGGGACTTAATAAAGTGGGGTTCACCTTAGGATTTAGGTAATTCTTAATTTCTTCTTTGGCTTGTCTTGTCTGATTTACTTTTAAGGGTATTTGTTTGGGTTGTTTGGATCCTAAACCCGGATCGGGGAATTCCTTTTAGGTAAGTAGCAATAAACTGTGAGGGAGATGTGTCGGGTATACCGACACGGTTGAAACAATAGCTAGGTTAATGCGATACTTTGTTGTGTATCGGTAGCCCTTGAGTAATCAAGGAGAATACGGGGCCGCTGCGTGGTATCATAAAGCGTCAACTAACCTTAGCACCTTAATTGACCAACTTGGCTTTTAGGATGTAGTGAGATAGCCGTCTTTGGTGTAAACCCAAAGTCGGTTGATACTCGATGCTACACTTATTAGGGTTTGACTCTTGAGTTTTGTTTAGTGGTAAGTCAATTGTCTATCAGAACGAAATTTGAGGGAAATATCGGTGATAT
Organism: Vicia faba; assembly: GCA_948472305.1. Taxonomy (NCBI): domain Eukaryota; kingdom Viridiplantae; phylum Streptophyta; class Magnoliopsida; order Fabales; family Fabaceae; genus Vicia; species Vicia faba. Next base: position 1,055,459,101 of record OX451736.1, on the reverse strand, counting down.
TGAGATCCCTTAGAACCCGGTTACTATATTTAGGACAGGTTGAACCAATACAACTTCAAGAGGGTATACCTTAAAATCCATGCAAGCCTTAAACCTAACGTCTTTGTGTGATTTGCTTGTGTTTGCTATATCTACTATATTTGAGCATAATCATGACATCATAACATAGCATATTATACTAACCATTTCAAGGATTCTTAGGGTTTATTTTTTTCTTGTTTTGTAGGACATGGCCCTTGCCTGCAGATTCACTATCCAAGTCAGTCTGGTAAAGGTACCTCCTCAACTTAAAGAATTGATAGCAAGGGTTCCTAAAAGCTTTCCCTTCACTGAAAGGCATGGTCGACTTCTCAGCTTGGTCACCTCAAACCCTGATGAAGAAATGCTAAAAGTACTCTTCCAGTTCTTTGACCCTCTACATCACTGCTTCACTTTTCTGGATTACCAGTTAGTGCCTACTATGGAGGAGTTTTCTCAGTTACTGGGGGTGCCTATCCTTAACAAGGTACCTTTCAACGTCATGGAAAGAGACCCTAAACCTGAAGATATTGCTAAAGCTCTATCCTTACAACGGTCTGACGTAGTGGCAAATTAGGAAACCAGGAGAGGTGTCAAGGGTTTTTTCACTATGTTTTTGTTTGAGAAAGCTCATCATTTTTGGGATACCCTGGACTTACAAGCTTTTGAAGAGGTATTATCCCTTCTCATCTATGGGTTGGTACTGTTCCCCAATCTGGACCAGCTCATAGGCGTGAATACGATTAAGGTTTTCTTATCTCGCAATCTGGTACCTACCCTGCTTGGAGATATCCTACATTCTCTGTATACTCGCACTATAAAGAGAAGAGGGACCCTTCTTTGTTGCACTCTTCTTTTGTCTAGGTGGTTTATTTCGCACCTACCCCGATTCGTCTTATAGAATGAACAGGGTTTGAGATGGTCTCATAGGTTAATGACGCTTACACATTCAGGTATTCATTAGTGTCCTCGGAGAATGTTACCATCATTGTTCGATGCGGAGAATTCCCTAATGTACCTCTCTTAGGCATTAGGGGAGGAATTACTTACAACCCTTTTTTGGCGCTACCACTATTTAGATACACCAGAAGGGATGGTCCCCATGATACACTTATCCAAGGAATCGTCTTCGACTACGAGAATGATGCTCAGGGTTACCGTAAAAGGTTCATGCGAGCTTGGAGCATGGTACATAGAGTTGATAGCAAGACACTGGGCACAAGAATTCAATCCCTCTTGAGCCTTATCTCAAATGGATGTGAGCCTGTGCTCAAAGCCTTATGATGCCTTACCCCGCTGTCCTACCAACGATTGTGGAACCAGCTACTGAAGGAGACAATTCTTATCTTGTTCTCAATCTTGACATGCCAACTTATCATGAGGAATTAAAACAATCCTGGGTTCAACTCAAAGAGGAGCAGGATACGTTTGAAACTCAATTTTACGCCAGTGAGAAGAAGGTCCTGGAACTCACTAGGCTACTTCATGAAGAGAGGAATATAAACGTCTAAATTGCACCAAAGAGGATGTGCTCCTGGGAGACCTAATTTTCCTTTTTGCTTTAAGTTTTATTTTTTTGTAAGCCTAAAAGGCACCCTTTGTAACAATTCAAAACTTATTAATACTATTAACGTGTGTTTATTTTGGTTAAACAAATTTGAGCCTTTAAGAGTCCTTGAAATAATTGCATACGCATATCATCCATGAAATTGCATAAATAGGTTTCACAAAAGGTTTTTAATCTTCTGCGCTGTTTATTTCAGCAAAAATGTCTTCTGAACAAAGCATCAAGGATCTCCAGGCACAAAATACCCAATTTCAGCAAATGTTCGTAGCCTTAGCTAAAGGGCAGGAAGATCTGAAGGCCCTTATTCTGAAAGAGAAGAAGAAGAAGAAGACCGTTAGTGTCCTTAATCTGGGAAGAAGATTCAAGGGGCCGTTGAAGCAACCAGTTGATCTGACCTCCTCGTCCAAAGAAGGGGAGAATCAAGAGAGAGAGAGAGAGAGACAAGGGAGGAGGACCCTAGCCCTGAAGTTTCTGATAATGACACAGACTACAATGATGAACAGTGTCCTCCCACTGAGGATAGATACAAAAAGTTAGAGGATCGGTTGAGCTCAATAGAGATCCAAAGAATACCAGGGCTGGATTTTGAAGAGCTAGGTTTGGTATTTGGGATAGTCATCCCACGGAAGTTTAAGGCTCCGGTTTTTATGAAGTATGATGGGGTGTCTTGTCCCAAGCTTCATCTTTGTTCCTATGTGAGGAATATTAAGCCTCATACTGCTGATAGGAACTTGTGGGTCCATTTCTTTTAGGACAGTATGTCCGGGACTCAACTTGAATGATTCTATCAACTGGAGGGAACCAATGTCCGCAATTGGGAAGATCTGGCTGCTGTTTTTTATAAGCAGTATCAATATAGCATTGACCTTGCCCCTACCCGTACTCAACTCTAGAGTATGTCCATGGGTGCAGGAGAAGGTTTAAAGGACTACGCACAGAAGTGGATAGATCTGGCAGGGAGAGTTCAACCCCCTTTTTCTGATAGGAGTTGGTTGACATGTTTCTTGAGACGCTGTCTAGTCCATTCTTCAATCACTTGATTGGTAGCTCCTCAGCTGGTTTCACCGAGCTGATATTGGCTGGAGAAAGGGTAGAAGCTGGGATCCAGAGCGGCAAGATATAGAAAGATACCTCGTCAAGTACAGTAAAGAAGCCAATCACGGGTAAGAAGGAGGTCAGTGCCATTTATAGCCCAAGAGGTCAGAGTTGAGCACCGTCCAACGGTAGGGGTTGTGATGATACATAGGCATGCGGATACCTAACAACGAAACAATCAACAAAGGGTAGAAAGATCGCAAAGGCAGTTCACCCGGATTAATATGACGTTGACTGAGGTTTTACCCCATCTGTTAAGATCAAACTTGGCAACCTTAAAGGAGGCTCCCAAGAATCCTAACACCACATCTCCTTGGTACAATCCAAATGCTCGGTGTGCTTACCATTCTGAGAGTCCAGGCCACAATACAAATGACTGTTGGGCTCTGAGGAATAAGGTACATGATCTAATTGAAGCCAAGGAGATTGAGTTTGATGCTCCCGAGAAGCCTAATGTCATAATTACTCCCATTCCTAAGCACAACCGTGGTGTTAATACCGTTGATACTGATTTGTTTGTTACCTCTGTTGATGGAGTTTCCACTCCTCTCATGAGTGTCAAGAAGAATTTGTTGCTAGCTAGTTTATTTTCGGGTTTGGTGAAGGTTGCCACATGTGTGTGTCTCTACCTTCTGGTTGCTATTTGCTGAAAGCAGATATTCAATGCCTGATGGACAGTAGAGAGATTTTGTTTGAAAAGACTTCGATTCTGACTGTTCCGTATAAAGATGTTGCTATCATAACCATTTCCTCCAATCCTTCAATGGTCTCCTCTAAAAGACATGTTAGGATTACACCTTCTCCAATAATTGCTCCGTTGATAATCACTTTTCTTGGCCCTGTACCGTACTCCTCGGACAAAGCTATTCCTTGGAATTATGGTTCTAATGTCTACTACCATGGCATCAAACTGGATTTGAAGACTGAAGAGGCTGATCCCGATATCAGTAATATTGTCGGGACCAACAAAGTTACCTGAAGTGAAAGGGTTTTCTCTCCCAAGATCTCCCCGAAGATTGTGGTTAAGCCTGTTGTTATTCCATCTGTTATTCCTACCGGTACATCTGTTACTACTCCTATTCTTACTCCAGTTTTTACCCCTGTCGATGAGTCATCTGGGACTCGGGGTAAAAAAGCTATAGGTGAGCCTGCCCGGACGGAGGCACCTAGAAAAGTTGTTGTGGAATCCTTTATGCAAGAAATGGAGGAAATTTTAAAAATAATCAAGAAGAGAGACTACGATATGGTCGAGCAGTTGGGGAGGACCCCTTCGAAGATATCGATGTTGTCTTTGTTGTTATGTTCTGAGGCCCATGCAAAGGATTTGGTTGCATTTCTCAATACTAAGCATGTGCCGCAAGAAACCTCTGCCGACCAATTCAAAGACTGTGTGGCCTGTTTGACTGCTGACAATGGGTTGGGTTTTTCAGATCTGACACCAAAGGGGAGAAAGCATAATGATGCTCTACGTGTCTTGATTGAATGCAGGGGAACTACTATGGCTCATGTGCTAGTGGACACTGGATCTTCACTGAATTTTATGCCTAAGAAGGCTATTAATCGGCTAGATTGTGAAGGCTTGACCTTAAAGCCCAGTAACATGTGGTGAGGGCTTTTGATGGGTCAAAAAGAATGTTGCACGGGGAAGTGGACATCCCTGTCAAAGTGGGTTCCCAGACCTTTGAATCCACCTTCTACATGATGGATATAAGGCCATCGTACTCTTTTTTGTTGGGTTGCCCTTGGATCCATGAAGTTGTGGCCGTTACTTCTACGCTGCACCAAATACTAAAGTATCCAGTGAAGGGGAAGATTGTCACCGTGCATGGTGAAGAGGAGTATATGGTAAGCCACCTGAATTCTTTCAGGTATGTGGAGATGGACGGGGAATTCATAGAGACTCCTTGTCAAAACTTTGAAGAGGTTCCCCAGATCATGGCGTCAACCGAGACAGTCACTAGTGCACCGAAGATCATCAAATCCCCTTTGAAGATGGATTCTCTCAAGAACTCCAGAGGGGTAGTTGAAGAAGGTGGGTGTACCATTTGGGGATAGCTCCCTGATTTTCCTCATAAAACTGACAAATTTGGTTTGGGCTTTACTTCAGGAGCTCAAAGAGTTGTTCAATGCGCTCAGGCTGGAGGACCTCCTATACGCATCAGCAATCGTGAGGTCAACGCTATTGAAGACATTGATGAGAATTTTGATATTGACAGCTGGATCTATCCTACTACCAATGGTGGACCTAGTAACTGGACGGCCATGGATTTTGTGCCAATTTCTTTTGTTCAGCAGTAATTATCTTACTTGTTTTTCGAATTTGTAATAAACAATTTAAACTTTATGGCCTTGTGTCTTACCCGAGGCACAATGGTTCTATTTGTGAGGGTTATTATATGTAATTTTCATATGCCATTAATAAAACATTGGACGTTTCTTGCATACAAATTTTGTGCTCTCTGTTTTTCTTTTCTGCTTTTCAATACAGTTATGCTCTTACACACACTCACATATCAAACTGATGATCCATATCCACTTTGGATCCCATTGATAACAGTTCTGCTATTGCCAGTTATAACTTCAAAAATCTGATCAACCAAGCCGAGGAAGAAGGTAAGGAAGATTGTGAGGTGCCTGGAGAACTTGCTAGAATGTTACAGCAGGAAGAAAGGGCTATACAGCCTCATAAAGAGCCAGTTGAGACGATAAACTTGGGCACGGAGGTAGACAGAAAAGAAGTCAAGATCGGCGCAAATTTGGAGACTAATGTCAAACAGCGGGTGATACAGATGTTGCACGACTATGTTGAGATCTTCGCATGGTCATATGAAGACATGCCTGGTTTAGACACTGATATTGTGGTACATCGTCTGCCGACTGAAGAAGATTGTCCTCCGGTTAAACAGAAGGTCCGCCGTATGCACCCTGAAATGTCAGAGAAGATCAAGGTAGAGGTTATGAACCAGTACAACATTGGGTTCTTAGTTGTCACCTCCTATCCGCAGTGGGTTGCTAACGTTGTTCTAGTACCTAAGAAGGACGGTAAGGTACGGATGTGTGTGGACTACAGAGACCTGAACAGGGAAAGCCCCAAGGATGACTCCCCGCTTCCCCACATTGATGTTGTGGTTGACAACACCGCACAACACAAAATCTTCTCCTTCATGGATGGTTTCTCTGGCTACAACCAGATCAAGATGGCTCTTGAAGACATGGAGAAGACAACCTTCATCACACGGCGGGGCACCTTCTGTCACAAGGTGATGCCTTTTGGGTTGAAGAATGTTGGGACAACTTATCAGCGAGCCATGGTTGCCTTTTTCCATGATATGATTCACCATGAGATAGAGGTTTATGTTGATGACATGATAGCCAAATCTCAAACCAAGGAAGAACACCTTAATCATCTGCAAAAGTTGTTCGACAGGTTGAAGACATACAAGTTGAGGTTGAATCCGAGCAAGTGAACCTTCAGGGTAAGGTCTAATAAGCTTCTGGGGTTCATTGTCAATGACAAAGGTATTCAGGTAGACCCTACGAAGGTAAAGGCCATACAAGAGATGTCAACTCCCCGTACTGAGAAGGAAGTTAGAGGTTTCTTGGGACGCTTAAATTATATCGCCAGGTTCATTTCACATCTGACTGCTACTTGTGAGCCAATCTTCAAGCTCCTGAAGAAAGATCAAGGGGTAAAGTGGAATGATGAATTCCAGACCGCTTTCAAAAGAATCAAGGAATACCTTCAAGAACCACCAATTTTGATGCCTCTGATTGAAGGAAGACCTTTGATATTGTACTTAACAGTGCTAGACAATTCAATGGGGTGTGTGTTGGGGCAGCATGACGAGTCTGGTCGAAAAGAGCACGCAATATACTACCTTAGAAAAAAGTTTACCGACTGTGAGACAAGATACTCACTACTCGAGAAAACCTTTTGCTCTTTGGCATGGGCTGCTCGCCGACTAAGACAGTATATGCTTACCCATACTTCTTTGTTGATATCTAAGATGGATCCAATCAAGTACATCTTCGAGAAGCCCGCCCTCTCTGGAAGAATAACACGATGGCAGATGATCTTAACTGAATACGATATACAATATACAACCCAGAAAGCAATCAAGGGAAATGTATTGGCTGATCATTTGGCTCATCAGGCCGTGGATGACTACCAGTCCATGAATTTTGAGTTCCCGGGCAAGAATATTATGCTGGTGACTGACTATGAAGAACCTGGACCGGATGAAGGACCTGAAGAAGGATCCTGATGGACTATGGTTTTTAATGGAGCTTCGAACGCACTCGGTAATGGCATTGGTGTTATAATCATATATCCTGAGGGCTGTCTGTTGTACCCCAAAATTTTCCCTCCCATTTTACTCAACATATGTTCATTGAGATCCTCAATTTGCTCAAGGATGCCCAAGAGTTTACCAGACAAACTCTCTCCTAAAGCAATGAACCTCCAACTAGGGTTTCCATTTTCATCAAGATGGGTGAGCTCCAAAGTCCTCATATGCTCTCCATAGTCCTAATATGTTCTCAAGACAAAACATGCCAAGTTTCATGCCTTGCACAAGAAGTTTGCTCAGTCAACTGCTCAGCTGCTTGAAAATCAATTATATTAGGTCAAAAGTCAACTGTGGCCCCCATACAGTCAAACTTAAAAATTTTTGGTCAACATCAACATTTTGAAGTGATATCCATCATTTGATCAAGGCTTGATCATGATTCCTCAAGGAATGCTCCTAATTCATCAAAACTGAAAAGTTGCAAAATTAGGGTTTCTATAGGAAAAGTCAACCAAACTTTGACCAAGCATAACTCTCTCATACTTTATCAGAAATTTTCCATCCAAGGCTCATTTTGAAGAGAATGCAATTACCTATAACTCATCTTCAGCCCTGAAGTTCAAAAAATGCAGTCATGAAAAAATATGAATCCATACAATTGAAATGAAATCAAAAAGGTTGTTTAAGGGACATCCTAAGCTTTCTAAAAGGTCCAAGATTACCCTCTTAGGGTCAAAATTGAAGGAGATATGCATTGTTAAAGTAAGCCGTTTTTGAAAAATTGTCAAAAGTCAACAATGCCCAAAATTGCATCTTTTGTCCAATGGGCCCAACTGTTTATGCTTGCATCTCACTTCCAACATGATCCACGACCCAAACACCCTTCCACATGTTATTGGCTCTATTTATTTAATTTATTTTGATTTTAATCATTTATAAATCAAATTAAATCAAATAAATTATCAAAATAATAAAAGATCTTATTGCAAATCCTTTTCTCATCAATTGAAAATCAACATAAGCTGGCAAATCAAGGAAAACTCGTGGAGAGAGAGTAAGAGTGGATTTTATCCAAAAATAGACAAAAATAAAATATTTGAAAGGAGAATATTTTATCATCAAAGCGTGGGATTCTTTCCACTTATGTTGACCTAATATGCTACCATACATAAACACAACCATCCAAGACCTAGAGGACAAAAAAAAGCTGCCTCATGAGAAAGAACAAAGTTTCCAAAAAGTTCAAGAAAAGGTGAAATTCTCCAAGACACAATACAGCCAACTTCAGGCGTTACCACATATCTTAACACCTTCCAGGAGATCTCAGGATCTCATTCCAGCCACTCTTGAAGGCCAAGACACCCAGGACCACTCTTTCCAATACCCTCACGAGTTGGTAAATTTTTTAGTTTCAAACTTTTGAATCATGTAATATACATTGGTTTCTTGCATTAATATGTGTTCATAATATTGTTCTGAAGTGTTTTGAATCGTTAGTGACAAGCATGCACGTAGAAACCGCCATATGCCATGTTTAGGGCACACACTGAAAACATGTTCGAAACTCTGGATACAACCATGATCTCTCAAAACCAAGCTCAGATTTGAACTCAGGAGGTGATTTTACGTAGGACAAGTCTCTTTGGGAGCTTTAAATCTCACGAAATTTTCAGGTTTGCCATTGACTGGGCCGGAGAAGACGACCAGAGCGCAGCTCCGACGTCATTGACTCATCTTCCTCAGGCGAATACATTTTGACTGCAGACGTGGAACTTCCTCATAACATGATTGGTTCTGGAAATGCTGACGTGTTTATGTTTTGTTGACTGGGATCTAATGGCTTGTTTGATATATATTATTTTTATTTGATTATATGTATGAGTTAACATCCAACACAGTTGGTCAGGGGAAGGAGTATGAAGTTAATGTCCTAGGTTCGATCCCAGGCGTGATCTTTTGCCATTTTCTCCATTATTTACACCAGATTCAGCACATCCCACCTTCTGAGGATCATCACGCGCCCTCTGGTCTCATCCTCTGGATCCATCTCCAGCCAGATCCAATGCCCAGCATACGCAAGTCCACCATAAATCATCAGAGGAAGGATGCACTAAATCAGGCACGATCCTCTGGGCCACCAGCTTTGGGCCCATCCTCCTGGGTTTCAGAAGTTTAACACACACATCCAATCCGCTCATAACATCAGGCCTAATTCCTTTAATTCTTTTTTTGTTAATTTCCATATTTATTTTGTCTTAATATCTTGTTTTAATTATTTTCACAATAAAAAATCATTTTTTCAATTAAATCATAAAATCAAAAAATCATTAAAAAATTAGATTTAGTTTTTTTCTTTCATAAAATATTTAATTGCTATTAATTAATTAGTTTAATTAGATTAATTCAAATTCCTTTTTTGTAATTAAAATTTAATAGAAAGTTAGGTTAACTTAAATATTTTTTTGAAAAATTAAATAGAAATTAGTTTAATTTGCAAGATTAATTGCTTTTTCTCAAAAATCCAAAAAAAAAATCTTTTCCTCATTCCCGTCTCAATTCTTCGCGCGCGTTTTTATTTATTTTCAGATTATTGTAACTGTTTGGAGTTTGTAATAGATTAATTAGGATTTTAAATTTCTGCATCTTTATTTTTCAGTCAAATATTTGTGTATATGTCCAAAAGCCTTGTAATAGCGTAGATTTTTCTTTTCCGCTTTTAATTTTTGCAACTATTAAAATGCTAGATGTATGGATAATAGGATTGAATGGCAAGACAAATAACTTTAAAACGGTAGAAAACCCTAATTGTGAAAAGATAATTAACTGGAAAAAAAACACACTTGCACATGCTCACTCCTAGGGTTTGCCCCATTTGGTTGCCTCAGAAATAATGGTCGTGTCCCTCGAACATAGGGATACCTTAGAAATGACCCGCGATTCAAAGTCGTCATAAAGATCATAGTCCCTACTTGTCCCTCGAGTTACCTACAAATTGATCCTATGACGATAGTCCCTTCGAAATGCTAAGGTATCCTTACTTGTTGCCTTCAGAGACCATTTCATCCCTTCGGACGTCCCTTAAAAATCCAACGATGGAGCTACCTACTCCTTAATAGTAGGATAGCGCTGTCTAAAGGAAACAAAAACGAACAGACTTTTTCGAGTAGGTAGAAAACTCTTAAGTACTTGCTCAAAACAAAAAAACTTTTCACACAAACATTTTTCAAAAATAGTTTTCAAAACAACTTCGTCACACTCTTGAAGACATATACAAGGGTTATCATGAAGTAAACAAAACTTTTCAAAACAAACACACACAAGCAATTTAAAAAATGAGCAAGTACCTAAGAGCCCGTGGAAAACCACGAATAAAAAGGATGCTAACATCTTCCCTTTCTATCATCTATCCCCCGTACTCAGAAACATCTTGAAAAAAGGTTTTTTCTGTTCTTTTTCCTTTTCCTTTGTTGGATGAAATAAGATTCGGTGGTGACTCTTGCTTACCGCGAAATTTGCGAACAAAAAACACAAACCAGTATTAACAGTCGGTTTTGCCACCGTATCACAGAACTGGCGACTCTGCTGAGGACAATTATAAAGTGGGGTATACCTTAGGATCTAGGTCATTTCTAAAAATTTCTTTCTTGTTTGTTTTTATTTATCCTTAAAGGGTTTTGTTTGGGCATTGTTAAAGATCCTACACCCAGATCTGGGGATACTTTTTTAGGTAAATAGCAATAGATCGTGGAGACTGTACGACATAGACCGATATGGTTTAAGCGATGGTTGTGTTGGTGTGACAATTTGGTTGGTACTGGTATCCTTCATGTGGAAACGAGGAGTATACGGGGCCGCCGTGTGGTATCCTGAAGCACTAACGGACCTTAGAACCTTTGTTGAATAAACTTGGCCATTAGAAAGTAGTGAGATAGCCGGCCTGGGTATAAAGTTGAGGATTGGTTAATACTCGATGCTACACTCATTGAGATCGGACTTTCGTGATATTTTAGATGCAAGAAAGGATTGCCTGAGCTGAAACAATGCCCGATAAAGGATGATCAATGGATATTGAGAATCCTTAGAACCCAGTTACTTTTCTAAGACAGGTTTGAAACCAACTAAACTTCAAGAGGGTACTTACCTTTAACCTCATGCAAGCCTTTGAACCTAAGGTCTATTGTGTGCTTTGCTTGTGTGTGATTTACTCTGTTTGAACATAACATAATGCATCATAACATAGCATCCATTCTTATTACACTAATCATCTCAAGGATCAAGGGAATTTATCTTTGTTCTGTTTTGCAGATTATGGCTTACGCTCGTAGAAACACTATCTGAATCAGCTTTGTGAGAATACCTCCCCAACTCAAGGAACTAGTATCAAGGGTTCCTGAAACTTCTTCGTTCATTAAGAGACATGGTCGACTTCTCAACCTGGTTACTTAGAGCTTTGATGAAAAGATGATGGGTGTACTCTTTCAATTCTTTGATCCAAAGCACCACTGCTTCACCTTTCCAGACTATCAGTTGGTGCCTACCATGGAAGAGTTCTCTCAATTATTGAATCTACCCATTCTTGACCAGGTTCCTTTCACAGGTTTAGAAGAGGTCCCTAAGTCAGAAATCATTGCCTCAGCTTTTCATCTAAAACGGGCCGACATGGTATCGAATTGGGAAACAAGAAGCATAATCAAGGGTTTTATAGCCAAGTTCCTAATAGATAATACCCAGCTGTTTTGGGATGATTTAGACTTTCAGGCTTTTGAGGAGGTCTTAGCCCTTCTAATCTATGGGTTAGTATTGTTCCCTAATCCAGACTTACTCATAGATGTGAATGTTATCAAGATCTTCCTCTCTCGCAACCATGTGCCTACCTTGCTCAGAGATATCTTGCACGCTCTCCATACTCGTACCATGAAGAGAAGAGGGGTTCTTATATGCTACCTGACATTACTGTCGAGGTGGTTTATTTCTCACCTCCCTAAGTCAGTGCTGAAGAATGAAGAAGGTTTGGGTTGGTCGCAAAGGATAATGTCACTTTCTCACGCGGATATTCTATGGTATTCCCGATTTATGGGAGATATTTCTATTATTGACCGCTGCGGGGAGTTCCCTAATGTCCCACTACTTAGAATTAGGGGAGGCATAACTTATAATCCTTGTTTGGCTCTGCGACAATTTGGTTACGCTCGAAAGGATGGTTCTCATGAGATACTTATCCAGGGCATTGTGTTTAACTATGAGAATGATGTTCAAGGGTATCGCCAGAAGTTCATACGAGCTTGGGGCATGGTAAACAGATCTGACGCCAAGACTTTGGGGCCGAAGAATTCCACTCCTATGGAACCTTATCTCCAATGGGTACGAGCTCGCGCTCAGAAACTTATGATGCCCTACATAGTCGTCTTACCAATGATTGTGGAGTCCATTACTAAAGAGGATATTCCCTACACAGTTCTTCATCCTGATAAGCCCACCGATCTTGAGGAACTACAGAGGTCCTGGATTCAGTTGAAGAAGGAGCGTGATACTTATAGGGACTAGTTCTATGCCCAGGAGAAGAAGGTTTTAGAGCTCACAAAGTAGCTTCATGAGGAAATAAGCCTTAATGTCTATCTCGGCACGAAGAGGAAGCATCCATGGTGTTGTACCCCAAAATTTTCCCTCCCATATTCTTCAAAATTTGCCAAGTCAAAGGTTCAAAAAGTTCCCCAAGGGTTACACAGCTCAAAGGCCTCCTAACAGTCAAAATTAGGGTTTTGGTTCTGACAAAGAAAAGGAAGTTTCCAAGGGTCCAATCAAGTCCCACATGCTTACAAACATGGTCAAGCATCCTCATACCAAGTTTCAAGACTTACAGCACAAAATTGCACAGTCAAAAACCCTAATTGCACTACAGTCAACTGTAGGGGCAAAATGGTCATTTGACAGTCAAAAGTCCAAATTTTTGATCAACATCTCATTTTGAAGCCACAAACATCATTTGATCAATGCTTGATCATGATTCTCAAAGCTTGGCTCAAAAATCATCAAGATGCAAAAGTTTCCATATTTGGACAGTTGAAAAAGTCAACTGTAAATTGACCAGGGCATAACTTTCACATGGATTATCAGAAAAATTCCATCCAAATATCATTTTGAAGATAAAGACATTTCCTACAAATCCTCTTCACACTTCAAGTCCAAGAAATGCTCTCACAAAAAGTTATCAATTTCAACATTATAGGTCATTTTCAAAAGTCAACAAAAAGGGACTTTAAGTCAAAGGCCATAACTTGAGATTGGTAAATCAAAATGACATGGGACCAAAGGCATTGATTAGAGGACTCAAAGAACTTTCCAAAATGTCCTAGAACATGAGCAAAGCTTAAAAATTGAGCAAGTTATGCCTTGTGGAAGTTGGGAAATTTTTGGATATTTTGAAAAGTCAACATTGCTTCAAATGACCTAAAATTGCTAATGGGCCTCTTTTTCTTCCACAATTCATCATCCAAGGCATGTGCACGACCATTTGGCCCAAAGGGAAGTTTTTTATCATTTTTATTTATTTATTTGGATTTTTAATTATTAATAATTCATTTAATTAATTAAAATACATGAAAAATACTAAACCTAACTTTTCAAATCTTTTTGTGCAAGGAATAAGCTTATGATTTCGTGCAAGACCAAATATAGAAAGAATCAAGTCAATTGGCCATGATTTGTACCAAATAGGCATGGAAAAATATTTGAAAAGATCTTTGAAAATCAAATCTTGCAAATCATGAATGCAAAGGTTTTTGTGTGATTTCTCAACCCTAAAACCTTCACACATACATATATAGTGCAACCCTAATGCATAGAGAGTCCCAGCTGCGCCATAGACCAAAAAGAAAACTTGAGTTTTTTTGCAAAAAAGTGGAAAACTGAAAACTAGGTTCTAAGTTGATTCAAGCCACAAGACTTATTCCATTGTGTTCCTGAGGCTTCAAGGAACATATACAGACCAAAATCATCGTCCCTAACACAGGAAATAGGTAGTATGACCTTGGCCGGTTCAAGCCTTTTTTCAGATTCTTGAAACATAATTCATGCATTATTTGTAAATTCTAATATTGGATTTGTATTCATTATATCATTCTGAAGCTAACCACATAATTTGATTGCATTTTTATCACCCATACGCGAATCTGCCATTGTTGTTTTCTAGGGTTACCAAGCTTTCAATTTAGGCGTTTCTTCATACTGTAAAATTGGACGTTCTCAATGCCATGACCATATTCAGCGCGCTTGGACGAGAATAATGGAACTCTCGCGCCTAATTTATGTGGCCGGACGGCCTAATCGCTATTTTTCAGAATGTTGCTTTTGGGGACGGTTCAAAACCGTTGCCCATTCTGTTTTTGTTTCAGGAAAAAAAGCAAAACGGGGAAGACGATGAAGTGTCAAGGCATAAGTGGCTCGTTTGAATTTTGCGCTAAAAGTTTCGACTAACGTTATTTTTCTTTCATATTAATTGTTGGTTATATTATCTACAGATAAACAAAGCAGCGCAGTTGGTCCAAGTGTCTTAGTGGTAACCCTTGGGACCTGGGTTCGATCCCAGGTCCCACCCCTTTCCATGTTATTTTCCTTTTAACGCTCCTATGCAGTATTTCTCTTGAAGACCACCATACATCCACAAAAATCAAGCCATTCACGCACATGCTGAAATCAATCCAAGGGCTATAGTTGGAAGCATATCATGGACATGAGTCAAAAGCGTTGCACGCTGGCATGAGAAGTCAACCAGGCCAAAGCTATTGGGCCTGGATTTCTAAGTTGTGACCTCCAACTGGGGACAACACCCCCCTAGGTTTGCAAGCTTTTTTTTTTTTACATTTTTTCATTCTTTTATTTATTTCAATTATTGCTTTTAATTAATTCAATATTTTCATAAAAAAATATATAAAAACCATATAAAAAATCATAAAGGACAAAATTAAAATATATTTATTTAATTAATATTTTTGTAAATAAAATTCATTAATTAACTTAGTTTTAAATCTAGGATTAATCTTAACATTTTTCAATAAAAACCTAAAATTTGGTAGAATTAGGGTTTCAAATCTTTTTTCATCCTTTTTTCCTTTTACCACATTAATTATTAATTCTTCCTATTATTTTTATAATCAAGATTGCATGTAAATAATTAGTTTAATTTAGGTTTAACTTTAATACTTTCTTAATAAACTAAAAAAACAATTAGAATTAGGGTTAGTATTTTAATTTCAATTAGTCTTTTTTCATTAAAATCATAAAATACAAAAATACCAAAAATAACTTCCTTTCATTTTAATTTTCATTAATTTAATAATTCCATTTAATTTCAAAAAAAGGGTCCAACGCCCTCGTTTCTAATTTTAATTCAATTCGCGTATTTATTTCTTTTTTCTTTTAATTGTTTATGTACCTCTTCCAAAGCCATGTAAATATTTATCTTTTCGCACTTTTACTTTATTACGTTCTTTATTTTCTGTCAAATCGGGTTCTGGAAATTTTGGCGATGTGGACCCGCGCCTTTTGTAATAGTTTAGAACTTTACCTTTCTCGCAATTTTTTAACTGTTAAATAAATGCATGCAAGAATGAATGGACAAAATAAAAACAAACGCATAGATCACTTTGACATGAACAAGATAAATGCAAATGAACATGACACACAAAATCACACACCACCCCTAGGGTACGCCTCACTGTTGCCTTGCCCCTCGAAAGGTGATCGTCGAGTAGAGGATGTCTTAGTAAGTCCTCATGATCCGGGAACCTGGCATGAGGGTAGCTTCTAAGGTGTCTTCCCATTGCTCTGGTGATCACCATGTCCCGAACCTCGAATTGACCCGAACACCTCCAACGGTGGTGCTACCTACCTCTCAATGGTGGGATGGCACTACTTTAAAGGACATTTACATAGACGAATTCTTTAGGGTAGGTAGACGACTCGTGGATACTTGCTCTAATTCAAAACAAAACAAATCAAAAATACTTTTTAGACCAACACATTTTCAAAAAGCTTTCGAAAGCATTTTTCAAACATTCTTGAGGACCGATACAAGAGTCGAACTGAAATTTTCAAAGAAACTTTTTAAAACCCACAGTTGAAAAGCAAACAAACCATTTTTGAAAACACAAATGAGCAAGTATCTAAGAGCCCATGGATTACCATGGATAGAAAGGGTGCTAACACCTTCCCTTTCTATAACCTACCTCCCGAACCGAGAGCGATCTCTTTAAGGAATTTTTCTGTGCTTTTGTCCTTTCCATTTGGAGAAAATAAAAGACGGTGGCGACTCTTGCTTCCGCGACATTTCGTGAACCAGCGTTAAACAGTTAGTTCCAGATCCACCGATCACAGAACTGGCGACTCTGCTGGGGACTTAACTTAAAGTGAGGTGTACCTTAGGGTTAGTTCATAACTGTGTTTTCAATTGTATTGATTTGCTTGCTTTAAATTGTGGGACTGTCTTGGGAGTTCTATAGATCCTAACCCGGATCTGGGGATACCTTCTTAGAAAGTAGCAACAAGGCTGTGAGGGAACTGTGCGGGGTATACCGACACGGTTGAAACAGTCTGCTACATTGATGTGGCACTTTGGTGTGTACCGGTAACCCTTGAGTTCAGTCAAGGAGAGTACTGGGCCTCCGCGTGGTGTCGTGAAGCATCAACAGACCTTAGGAACCTTAATTGAACTATCTTGGCCTCTTTAGGGTAGTGAGATAACTGACTTTGGTGCAGTCCAAGGTTGGTTGATACTCGATACTACACTCAATTGAGGGTTGCTTTCCTGGAATATTTCGGTCGCCAGTTCAGTGGCTAAATCGAAACGATGAACAATGAAAGCAATCCCGTGATATTGGGACCCTTAGAACCCGGTTACGTCTAATAGGACAGGGTGAACCCATCAACTTCAAGAGGGTAATACCCAGACCCCATGCTGGCCTAAACTCTAAGGGTTTCTCTTGCGTGACTTGTGTGCCTTCCAACTTGACTACTTGCATGCTTGTTGTCTGACACTTGAGTTTCTTGTAGGTTTTGTTTGTAGTCCTTAATTAGGACTCATAACAAGGTTTACTGAGTTGCTTGCAGGGTTTGTTTTAGTCCTTAATTGGGACTCATGACAAGGTTTACTAAGTTTCTTGCAGGTTTCGTTTATAGTCCTTAATTAGGACTCATAACAGGTTTTACTTGAGTTTCTTGCAGGTTTTGGTTTGCAGTCCTTAATGGGGACTCATAACAGGGTTACTTACATAACCCCATGCATACCATAACATCATACCATTGCATACATCCTAACCCATTTCAAGGATCTCAAGGGCTTGTGATGCAGGTCATGGTGAATCAACTATCCCAGCAAGGGGCAAAGAGGATTTATTTTCCTCTAGCCAAGGTCGTCAGGGGCTATGACCCACTTGATATGGTGAGCCTTGACTCTTGAAGAAGGTTCCTCTAACCAAGGTTGTTTGGAAATCAAAACCAGGCATGAGGACTAAATTCAGGGGCTGTGACCCACTGGATATGGTGAGCCTTTGACCCTTTGAAGAAGGACTCTCAACAACATGAAGTTCCTTCAATCAAGCTACCAATTCAAATGCTAACAATTTTCTTGTTTACCCCGCGAGGTCCTTGAAAACATTGCATGCATACATGCATATCATTGCATTACAGGTACCCTTGCTACAGGTCACTTACCGTTCTCGCTGTTTATTTCAGCAATGGCCTCCCAACAAGATAACCAGGGTCTTCATGCTCAGGAGACTCAGTTCAGAGAGATCTTTCTAAGCCTATCCAAGGGGCAGGAAGAGTTAAAGACACTCCTCATGGGGAATCTGGCCAAGAAAAGTCCCGAAGATGACAAGGACGAACAGCTGAAACATCTACAAGCTGAGGTAGACACACTGAAAACCCAGATGCTGGGGCAAAGGGCACTCATTCAAGGTTTAGCTCAGGAGCAAGGAGAGCTGAGGGCCATGATCAGTCAGCTTCATCAAGACATGAAGCAACCAGCCCAAGTCAGGGATCCAGTCATTAATCAACTTCCAAGAAGTCAAAGGTTTGGGCCTCTCCAAGCTGCTATTACTTCACAGATCCAACAACGACCTCGCCCAGAACAACGGGCTGATCAGAGCAAACCAGACAAGCCTAAAAGGCAGTTCACCAAGATCAACATGTCGCCGGATCAAGCACTACAACAAATGTTGGAGGCAGGGCTGATCATCTTAAGGGCTCCTCTCCGGAATCCAAACACTTCTGCTCCTAACTATCATCCCAACGATAGGTGCGCATACCATTCTGATAGCCCGGGGCATACTACGGACAACTGCTGGCCTCTCAAAAATAAGATTCAAGACATGATCGATGCTGGAGAGATTCAGTTTGAAGCACCTGAGACTCCGAATATAATCGTTGCTCCCTTGCCAAATCATGGCTAGGATTGAGAAATTTTTGTTCATTCGAATGTTCAAGTTGCAATTTTCTTTTTGTCCAAACATTTACTCATGTTAAACATTGTTATTTCATTAATGCATCGCATATGTCTGTTCTGAAACAATATATTCGTATTCACTAAATGCAAATTATTTTCATATTTTTTCTGATGTCAGCTCTTGATCTAAAATTCTAAGCCTCTTGAGGGAGGATGATGAAAACGATACCGCTATCTTTACAGTATGCTTTTGAACAGACCCCGCTGATGAGGTACAGGCATTGTTTCAATCCCTAAACACTGGAGTTATAAGGAAGATAATCCCTCGTCAACCCCTCTGAGCCAAAGAAGTAGGAGTTTTTCTTTTCGAAAATTAAAACCCTTTATCATAACCTGGGGCAGGGTAGTTCTCTCAGTTGACCCAAGTGCATAACGAGTGGCACCCAAGAGGTCCTTACAAAAACAAAGAAAGACAGTGATGGTTCCAAATAATCAAGAAAGACAGGCAGTCGTTACTTTTCAAAATAAAAATCCATTAAGTCAAAACCTATGAAGGAGACTTACAAAACTGGGGCATCCCGCTGACTGTAATCACAAAAGAAACAGTTCAGGCAAAAAACAGGGATAATGAACTCAAAAAGAAAGAGGTCTTACAAACCCTCGACAAAAAAAGGGGAATGACTGCCTATTCCAAATAAATCATCAATATCTGGACCATCACTGGTATATCAAAACAAAGACCCAAACAAGGTCTAACGTATGATCAACTGAGCTTAGGTTTGGAGAACATCACGAAGAGCGGGTGGGTACAAATAATTTGAGCCTTTATCCTTTGTTTCTTAAACCGTGAACCAGGCCACGTTATAACCCTCAAAAGTCCTAGCTGAAGCATGGGTTAGTTCGAAAGCATACTGTTACGAAACGTATCCTGACTCCTTAAGGCCTACGGTAAATACGGAGTTGACATCACGTTTTACAAACATTCACTTGTTTTATGAAAAAGAATGCATTTTCAAAATCTTCAAGACAGACATAAGCTTTGCATTTTTGATATAACATTGTTTGCATATGACTATTTGTTTGAACAGCAGGGAAATTCGCACGATGAATACCTAGTGAACAAAAGCACTTCCAATCAAGGGGCATGACATGATCATGGTCCATCATCTGGGGCAGTCCAATCAAGATTCGGAGAATCTCTCAAAGGCCAAATAGCCTGGGGCAAATCTCCGCCTGAGTCATTTGGGGCACTCCAGCAACGAATCTTGCACGATCAGACATCTTCTGGTAATATGGCAACACAAGCATCCAGGGGCACCTCCCTGCATTCTGAGAACACGGACATAGTCGAAAAAATACTACGCATAATCAAAGACCCGCTAGGTTGACACACCTAGGCAAAAATAAGGGCTTCCCGGCGAACCAAAAGGGTTCGGGCAAAAATAAGGGATGAAATGAAAAAATATGTACACCCGGCAAGTCGAAAACCTGAAAAGGCAGCTTGGGCAAAAATGGGTACCCCGGTGGACTGAAAACCCGAAAGGGCGGCCCAGGCAAAAGTTAGGGATTAAAGCGTACGACTATGTCCCGGCATCTTGTCACTTGCCTACCATAAGAAGGTTTGTCCATCAACCACTATCAGCGCCTCACAGGTCTTCCTCTCCCACCTCAGAAACAGGGGCAACAAAGAGTTGTCTAAAAGCAATCTAATTGTCCCATCCTCCAAGGTACCAAGATAGGTTCAGCTAAAGAACATAACCGGCATATCTTAATTCCCCAGAGAGTACGTCAGCAAGTCAATACACTCTCCTCAAGCGAAGCTACTATCAAACTTAAGGAAGTTGAGTATTCTCCAAGCTATATTATCAAACATTCCCCAGCAGCAATATACATATTCTTAACAAGCATCCCCGGCAGTCTTAACCTAAAGATTGTTCCCCGGCAGTATATCAAACATACAGTGGAGTCACTTTCCCGATACAGTTCAATACTTCCCCAGGAGAGTCCGATCCAGTTCCCCAAGGAAGTTTGAATCATCTCCCCAGCAGTAAGCTTATCCCCAGTAGATTCTGGAAGCTTATCCCTCGCAAAGCACGAACGCGTCGCCCGGCTTCATTCAAAGAGTTATTTCCTTACCAGGATATAACTGGGTTATCCTCAGCCAAAAGCCACGGAAAGAGCGTCCTCGACGAAGTCTTCTTATCCCCAGCGAAGTCTAGTAACACTTCCAATACAACAAGGGTATCCCCAGCAAGTTATTATCAACAATTCAACAAAATACCTCGCTCCCCACAGAGTATTGCTCCCCAGCAAGATCACTAGAGTACTTTTCTCCCCGCAGAGTTATCCATTCGCCAAGTTTATTCCCCAACGGAGTTATCTTCTCCTACCGGTATTCTTGCAACTATCATCCCCAACGGAAGCAAAATCTATTCTTCAACATCAGCCCAGGAAGTGACTTCCCGGCACCCGTCAAGGATTTACTTTCCTAGACGAAAAAACATACATTCGTAAACATCGCACTTCCATACATCATCATAGCATGCATATATGCATCATATCTTACAAATCTCATTTATGTTGAGAACATTATTGCTTGACCCATATCGTGCATTGCATATGACTGACCTTTACCTTTCAGGAAAGATCCAGTTAAGTTCTCAAGATACATTCCAAAACCTTGTCTGGTTCAGTTAAATCGACTCCCAAAGATTTTCCTGGTTATTATCCAGTCAAAGGCCTTCTCTGGTCCAGTTAAATCGACCCCAAACAGATTTTCCTGATAAAGACTCAGTAGAAGTTATCCAAGATTCTCTCAATGATTGCTATTGAGGTTGTAGTCGCCTATGGTTCTCTCCCCGATACTGCGGAGGTGGTAATCCCAGATTTCGCTCAACGATTGCTGTTGAAGTTGAAGTTATCCAAGATTCTCTCAATGATTGCTATTGAGGTTGTAGTCGCCTATGGTTCTCTCCCCGATACTGCGGAGGTGGTAATCCCAGATATCGCTCAACGATTGCTGTTGAAGTTGAAGTTATCCAAGATTCTATCAATGATTTCTATTGAGGTTGTAGTCGCCTATGGTTCTCTCCCCGATACTGCGGAGGTGGTAATCCCAGATTTTGCTCAACGATTGCTGTTGAGGTTGAAGTTATCCAAGATTCTCTCAATGATTGTTATTGAGGTTGTAGTCGCCTATGGTTCTCTCCCCGATACTGCGGAGGTGGTAATCCCAGATTTCGCTCAACGATTGCTGTTGAAGTTGAAGTTATCCAAGATTCTCTCAATGATTGCTGTTGAGGTTATAGTCGCCTATGGTTCTCTCCCCGATACTGCGAAGGTGGTATTTCGCTCAACGATTGCTGTTGAAGTTGAAGTTATCCAAGATTCTCTCAATGATTGCTATTGAGGTTGTAGTCGCCTATGGTTCCCTCCCCGATCCTGTGGAGGTAGTAATCGTCCCCAGATTCTCTCAGCGTCCCTGTTGAGGTTGTAATCATCCAAGGTTCTCTCACCGTTCCTGTTGAGGTAGTAACCATCCCTGGTTCATTCATCGCCATTTGAAGCTCCAGATTCAGCTCCTGTAACCAGTCAGGACACATCTATACAAAGCATCTGAAGACCAGCTCCTGCAACATGTCAGGTAATCATTTTTTCTTTTGCAGGTACGCCGGTTCTCGCTAAGGAATCTCTTACGCGATCAACATCCAGATGGCATCTATAAGCCCATACACCTTCCATCATCTCTTAGCATGGCATCTATAAGCCCATCATCCTATCCATCAATCTCTAAATGGCATCTGTAAGCCCATTCCACCATCACACTGCTACTATGTGAGCACAAATTTCTGGGCACTCTAGTGTTCAATCATCTTCCACCTTCGGATTACGAAAGGCACGTCAGCCAATCTACATCCTCAGGTCTAAGAAGATTGAACAGGGGCAACTGTTGTACCCCAAAATTTTCCCTCCCATATTCTTCAAAATTTGCCAAGTCAAAGGTTCAAAAAGTTCCCCAAGGGTTACACAGCTCAAAGGCCTCCTAACAGTCAAAATTAGGGTTTTGGTTCTGACAAAGAAAAGGAATTTTCCAAGGGTCCAATCAAGTCCCACATGCTTACAAACATGGTCAAGCATCCTCATACCAAGTTTCAAGACTTACAGCACAAAATTGCACAGTCAAAAACCCTAATTGCACTACAGTCAACTGTAGGGGCAAAATGGTCATTTGACAGTCAACAGTCCAAATTTTTTATCAAAATCTCATTTTGAAGCCACAAACATCATTTGATCAATGCTTGATCATGATTCTCAAAGCTTGGCTCAAAAATCATCAAGATGCAAAAGTTTCCATATTTGGACAGTTGAAAAAGTCAACTGTAAATTGACCAGGACATAACTTTCACATGGATTATCAGAAAAATTCCATCCAAAGCTCATTTTTAATATAAAGACATTTCCTACAACTCCTCTTCACACTTCAAGTCCAAGAAATTCTCTCACAAAAAGTTATCAATTTCAACATTATAGGTCATTTTCAAAAGTCAACAAAAAGGGACTTTAAGTCAAAGGCCATAACTTGAGATTGGTAAATCAAAATTACATGGGACCAAAGGCATTGGTTAGAGGACTCAAAGACCTTTCCAAAATGTCCAAGAACATGAGCAAAGCTTAAAAATTGAGCAAGTTATGCCTTGTGGAAGTTGGGAAATATTTGGATATTTTGAAAAGTCAACATTGCTTCAAATGACCTAAAATTGCTAATGGGCCTCTTTTTCTTCCACAATTCATCATCCAAGGCATGTGCACGACCATTTGGCCCAAAGGGAAGTTTTTTTATCATTTTTATTTATTTATTTGGATTTTTAATTATTAATAATTCATTTAATTAATTAAAATACATGAAAAATACTAAACCTAACTTTTCAAATCTTTTTGTGCAAGGAATAAGCTTATGATTTCGTGCAAGACCAAATATAGAAAGAATCAAGTCAATTGGCCATGATTTGTACCAAATAGGCATGGAAAAATATTTGAAAAGATCTTTGAAAATCAAATCTTGCAAATCATGAATGCAAAGGTTTTTGTGTGATCAACCCTAAAACCTTCACACATACATATATAGTGCAACCCTAATGCATAGAGAGTCCCAGCTGCGCCATAGACCAAAAAGAAAACTTGAGTTTTTTTGCAAAAAAGTGGAAAACTGAAAACTAGGTTCTAAGTTGATTCAAGCCACAAGACTTATTCCATTGTGTTCCTGAGGCTTCAAGGAACATATACAGACCAAAATCATCGTCCCTAACACAGGAAATAGGTAGTATGACCTTGGCCGGTTCAAGCATTTTTTCAGATTCTTGAAACATAATTCATGCATTATTTGTAAATTCTAATATTGGATTTGTATTCATTATATCATTCTGAAGCTAACCACATTATTTGATTGCATTTTTATCACCCATACGCGAATCTGCCATTGTTGTTTTCTAGGGTTACCAAGCTTTCAATTTAGGCGTTTCTTCATACTGTAAAATTGGACGTTCTCAATGCCATGACCATATTCAGCGCGCTTGGACGAGAATAATGGAACTCTCACGCCTAATTTATGTGGCCGGACGGCCTAATTGTTATTTTTCAGAATGTTGCTTTTGGGGACGGTTCAAAACCGTTGCCCATTCTGTTTTTGTTTCAGGAGAAAAAAGCAAAACGGGGAAGACGATGAAGTGTCAAGGCATAAGTGGCTCGTTTGAATTTCGCGCTAAAAGTTTCCACTAACGTTATTTTTCTTTCATATTAATTGTTGGTTATATTATCTACAGATAAACAAAGCAGCGCAGTTGGTCCAAGTGTCTTAGTGGTAACCCTTGGGACCTGGGTTCGATCCCAGGTCCCCACCCCTTTCCATGTTATTTTCCTTTTAATGCTCATATGCAGTATTTCTCTTGAAGACCACCATACATCCACAAAAATCAAGCCATTCAAGCACATGTTGAAATCAATCCAAGGGCTATAGTTGGAAGCATATCATGGACATGAGTCAAAAGCGTTGCACGCTGGCATGAGAAGTCAACCAGGCCAAAGCTATTGGGCCTGGATTTCTAAGTTGTGACCTCCAATTGGGGATAACACCCCCCTAGGTTTGCAAGCTTTTTTTTTACATTTTTTCATTCTTTTATTTATTTCAATTATTGCTTTTAATTAATTCAATATTTTCATAAAAAATATATAAAAACAATATAAAAAATCAGAAAGGACAAAATAAAAATATATTTATTTAATTAATATTTTTGTAAATAAAATTCATTAATTAACTTAGTTTTAAATCTAGGATTAATCTTAACATTTTTCAATAAAAACCTAAAATTTGGTAGAATTAGGGTTTCAAATCTTTTTTCATCCTTTTTTCCTTTTACCAGATTAATTATTAATTCTGCCTATTATTTTTATAATCAAGATTGCATGTAAATAATTAGTTTAATTTAGGTTTAACTTTAATACTTTCTTAATAAACTAAAAAAACAATTAGAATTAGGGTTAGTATTTTAATTTCAATTAATCTTTTTTCATTAAAATCATAAAATACAAAAATACCAAAAATAACTTCCTTTCATTTTAATTTTCATTAATTTAATAATTCCATTTAATTTCAAAAAAAGGGTCCAACGCCCTCGTTTCTAATTTTAATTCAATTCGCGTATTTATTTCTTTTTTCTTTTAATTGTTTATGTACCTCTTCCAAAGCCATGTAAATATTTATCTTTTCGCACTTTTTCTTTATTACGTTCTTTATTTTTTGTCAAATCGGGTTCTGGAAATTTTGGCGATGTGGACCCGCGCCTTTTGTAATAGTTTAGAACTTTACCTTTCTCGCAATTTTTTAACTGTTAAATAAATGCATGCAAGAATGAATGGACAAAATAAAAACAAACGCATAGATCACTTTGACATGAACAAGATAAATGCAAATGAACATGACACACAAAATCACACACCACCCCTAGGGTACGCCTCACTGTTGCCTTGCCCCTCGAAAGGTGATCGTCGAGTAGAGGATGTCTTAGTAAGTCCTCATGATCCGGGAACCTGGCATGAGGGTAGCTTCTAAGGTGTCTTCCCATTGCTCTGGTGATCACCATGTCCCGAACCTCGAATTGACCCGAACACCTCCAACGGTGGTGCTACCTACCTCTCAATGGTGGGATGGCACTACTTTAAAGGACATTTACACAGACGAATTCCTTAGGGTAGGTAGACGACTCGTGGATACTTGCTCTAATTCAAAACAAAACAAATCAAAAATACTTTTCACACCAACACATTTTCAAAAAGCTTTCGAAAGCATTTTTCAAACATTCTTGAGGACCGATACAAGAGTCAAACTGAAATTTTCAAAGAAAATTTTTAAAACCCACAGTTGAAAAGCAAACAAACCATTTTTGAAAACACAAATGAGCAAGTATCTAAGAGCCCATGGATAACCATGGATAGAAAGGGTGCTAACACCTTCCCTTTCTATAACCTACCTCCCGAACCGAGAGCGATCTCTTTAAGGAATTTTTCTGTGCTTTTGTCCTTTCCATTTGGAGAAAATAAAAGACGGTGGCGACTCTTGCTTCCGCGACATTTCGCGAACCAGCGTTAAAAAGTCAGTTCCAGATCCACCGATCACACATGGGAAACTTGATTTCTTTTAGTTTTTAGAATTTTTAATTGTAACGGCTAAAAGGCAATTGTATTTTGAATTCTACTAATAAAATCTTTGTTTCATTTTGGTTCGCAAATTTAAAATTTCCCAAAGTGCTTGAAATCATTGCATACACATCCCATCCATAGCATTGCATAAACAGGTATCATTATAGGTTTCTCATCTTCTGCGCTGTTTATTTCAGCAAAAATGTCTTTTGAACAAAACATCAAAGATCTCTAGGCACAAAATGCCCAATTTCAACAGATGTTCATAACTCTGGAAAAAGGGAAGGAGGATCTGAAGGCCCTCATCCTGAAAGATAAGAAGAAAAAGAAGAAGGTCTCTGGTGTTCTGAATCTGGGCAGAAGGTTCAGGGGGCCGTTAAAGCAACTAGTCGATCTGACCTCCTCGTCCAAGGAAGGGGAGAATCAAGAAAGGGAGACAAGGGAGAAGGACCCTAGCCCTGAAGTTTCTAACAACGGTACAGACTACAATGATGAGCAGTATCCTCCCACTGAGGATAGATACAAGCAGTTGGAAGATCGGTTGAGCGCTATGGAAGTCCAGAGAATACCTGGGTTGGATTTTGAGGAACTAGGATTGGTGTCGGGAGTGGTCATCCTGCAGAAATTTAAGGCTCTGGTTTTCGCAAAGTATGATGGGGTGTTTTGCCCAAATCTCCATCTTTGTTTCTATGTAAGGAAGATCCAACCCCATGCCGCTGATAGAAACTTGTGGGATCACTTCTTTCAAGACAGTATGTCAAGGACTCAGCTTGAATGGTTCTACCAACTGGAGGGAACCAATGTCCGAAACTGGTAGGATTTGGTTGCTGCTTTTTATAAGCAGTATCAATACAACTCCGACCTTGCCCCTACTCGTACTCAACTCCAGAGTATGTCCATGGGTGCAGGCGAAGGCTTTAAAGACTATGCACAAAAGTGGAGATATTTGGCTGGGAGAGTCCAACGCCCTTTGTCTAAAAAGGAGTTGGTTGACATGTTTCTTGGGACGCTGTCTGGTCCATTCTTTAATCATTTGATTGGTAGCTCGTCAGCTAGTTTCACCGAGCTGATATTAACAGGAGAAAGGGTAGAAGCTGGGATCCAGAGCGGAAAAATATAGAAAAACACCTCTTCGAGTTCAGTAAAGAAGCCCTTCACTGGTAAGAAGGAAGCCAGTGCCATTTATAGCCCGAGAGGTCAGAGAAGAGCTGAACACCATCCAACGGTAAGTGCTGTAATGATACCTAGGCCTACGGCTACCCCACAACGCAACAATCAACAAAGGGTAGAAAGACCACAAAGGCAGTTTACCCGGATTAACATGACATTGACAGAGGTTCTACCCCATCTCTTGAGATCCAACTTGGCAACCTTGAAAGAGGCTTCCGAGAATCCTAATACCACATCTCCTCGGTATAATTCAAACGCTCGGTGTGCCTACCATTTTGAGAGTCCTGGTCACGATACAAATGACTGATGGGCTCTAAGAAATAAAGTACAAGATCTGATTGAAGCCAAGGAGATTGAGTTCGATGCTCCAGAGAAGCCCAATGTCATTACTGCTCCCATGCCTAAGCACGACCGGGGAGTTAATACCGTTAATATTGATTTGTTTGTGGCTTCAGTTAATGAATTTTCTACTCCTCTTATGATTGTTAAGAATAATATGTTGTTGGCCGGTTTATTTCCGGGTTGTGGTGAAGGTTGCCACATGTGTTCAATTCTGCCCACTGGTTGCTATTTGTTGAGAGCAGGTGTCCAGCGCCTGATGGGCAGCAGAGAAATTTTGTTCGAAAAGAATTTGATTCCAATTGTTCTGTTTGAAGATGTTGCCATTATAACCTTTTCTGCCAATCATTCCAAGGTCTCCTCGAGAAGACCTGTTAGGATTACACCCGCTCCAAGAGACGCTCTGTTAATAATCACTTTTCCTGGTCCTGTCCCATACGCCTCGGACAAAGCTGTCCCTTGGCATCATGGCGCCAATGTTTACTATCATGGCGTTGAGCAAGATCTGAAGAATGAAGAGGCTGATCCCGATGTCAGTAACATCGTCGGGACCAGTAAGATTACCAGAAGTGGAAGGGTTTTCTCTCCCGAGATTTCCCCGAAGACTGTCAATAAGCCTGTTGTTATTTCACCTTCTATTCCTACCGGTACTTCGGCTATTACTCTTGTTCTTACTCCAAATTGTTACTCCTATCGTCAAGTCATTTGGGACTCGAGGCAAAGAAGCTATAGGTGAGCCTGCCCGGACGCAGGCACCTAGAAAGGTTGTTGTGGAATCCTCTAAGCAAGAGATAGAGGAGATATTAAAAATAATTAAAAAGAGCGACTACAATGTGGTCGAGCAGCTAGAGCAGATCCCCTTGAAGATATCCATGTTGTCTCTATTATTGTGTTCTGAAGCCCATGCGAAGGCTTTGATTGCATTCCTCAAGACAACGCATGTGCCGCAAGAAACATCAGCCGATCAATTCAAAGACTATGTGTCCAGCTTGACTGCTGACAATGGGCTAGGTTTTTTAAATGCCGACCTAACACCGAAATTGAGGAAGCATAATGATTCTCTGCATGTCTCGATCGAATGTAGGGGCACCACTATGGCTCATGTGCTGGTGGATATTGGGTCTTCACTGAATGTTCTGCCTAAGAAGGCTCTTGATCGGCAGGATTGTGAAGGATTGACCTTAAATCCTAGTAACATTGTGGTAAGGCCTTTTGACGGGTCGAAGAGAATGGTGCATGGGGAGGTGGAAATACCTGTCAAGGTAGGATCTCAGACCTTTGGGCCCACCTTCTACGTGATGGACATCAGGCCATCATACTCTTGTTTGTTGGGTTGTCCTTAGATCCATAAAGCTGGGGTCGTTACTTCTACAATACACCAAATGTTGAAGTATCCGGTGAAGGGGAAGATAGTCACCGTACATGGTGAAGAGGAGTATATGGTGAGCCACCTGAACTCCTTCAGGTATGTGGAGATGGACGGGGAATTCATAGAGAATCCTTGTCAAAACATTGAAGAGGTTCCCCAGATTTTTGCGTCAACCGAGGCTACCACCAGCAACAAACCTCCTTTGAAAATGGCTTCCCTCAAGGACGCCAGAGTGGTGGTCGAAGAAGGTGGGTGTACCAACTGGGGACAGCTCCCTGATTTTACTCACAAAACTGACAAATTTGATTTGAGCTTTACTTCAGGAGCTCAAAGGGTTGTTCGATGCGCTCGGGCTGGAGGACCTCCTCTATGCATCAGCAATCGTAGGGTTAATGCTATTGAAGACAGTGAGGAAGACTCTGACATTGACAGCTGGATGTACCCGACTACCAATGGTGGACCGAGTAACTGGACAGCTAGGGATTTTATACCAGTTTCTTTTATTCCGCAGTAATTGTCTTACTTGTTTTCTGAGTTTATAATAAACAATTTTAACTTTATGGCCTTGTGTCTTACCCGAGGCACAATGGTTCTCTCTGTGAGGGTTATTATGTGTCATTTCATATATCATCCATAAAATATTGGACATTTCTTTGTATTCAGATATTGCGCTCTCTGTTTTTCTTTTTTTCCTTTACTTTATCAATACAGCTATGCTCTTACACACACTCACGTATAAAACTGCAAATCCATATCCACTATGGATCCCATTGATAACAGTCTTGCTATTTCCAGTTATGACTTCGAAAATCCGATCAACCAAGCCGAGGACGAAGGTGAGGACGATTATGACGTTCCTGGAGAACTTGCTAGACTATTACATCATGAAGAGAGGGCTATACAGCCTTATGAAGAGCCAGTTGAGACGATAAACTTGGGCACGGAGGTGGACAGAAAAGAAGTTAAGATCGGTGTAAATCTGGAGACTAAGATCAAACAGTGGTTGATACAGATGTTGCACGATTATGTTGAGATCTTCGCCTGGTCATATGAAGACATGCCTGGTTTAGACACTGATATCATGGTACACCGCCTGCAGAGTAAAGAAGATTATCCTCCGGTTAAATAGAAGGTTCGATGTATGCGCCCTGAAATGTCAGAGAAAATTAAGGCAGAGGTTATAAAGAAAATCAACACAACGTTCTTAGTTGTCACCTCCTATCCACAGTGGGTTTCTAATGTAGTTTCGGTACCTAAAAAGGTTGGCAAGGTACGAATGTGTGTAGACTATAGAGATCTGAAAAGGGCGAGCCCCAAGGATGACTTCCCGCTTCCTCACATTGATGTCCTGGTGTACAACATCGTGCAATAGAAAATTTTCTCCTTCATCGATGGTTTCTCTGGCTACAACCAGATCAATATGGCTCCTGAAGACATGGAGAAGACAACCTTCATCACACAGTGGGGCATATTCTGTTACAAGGTGATGCCTTTTGGGTTGAAGAATGCTGGGGCAACCTATCAGTGAGCCATGGTCGCTTTGTTCCATGATATGATTCACCATGAGATTGAGGTTTATGTTGATGACATGATAGCCAGGTCTCAAACCAAAGAGGAACACCTTTATCATCTACAAAAGTTGTTCGAAAGGTTGAAGACATACAAGCTGAGGTTGAATCCGAATAAGTGCACCTTCGGGGTAAGGTCTGGTAAGCTTTTGGGTGTCATCGTCGGTGACAAAGGTATTCAGGTAGACCCTGCAAAGGTAAAAGCCATACAAGAGATGTCGGCTCCTCGTACTGAGAAGGAAGTTAGAGGTTTCTTGGTACGCTTGAATTATATCTCCAAGTTCATTTCACATTTGACTGCTACTTGTGAGTCCATCTTCAAGCTTTTGAAGAAAGATCAAGTGGTAAAGTGGAATGACGAGTGCCAGACAGCTTTCGAAAGGATCAAAGAATAGCTCCAAGAACCGCCAATTCTGATGCCTCCGGTTGAAGGAAGACATTTGATATTGTAATTATCAGTGCTAGACAATTCAATGGGGTGTGTGCTGGGGAAGCATGACGAGTCTAGTCAAAAAGAGCACGCAATATACTACCTTAGCAAAAAGTTTACCGACTGTGAGACATGATACTCATTATTCGAGAAAACTTGTTGTGCTTTGGCATGGGCTGCTCGTCGACTAAGACATTATATGCTGACCCATACTACTTTGTTGATATCTAAGATGGACCCAATCAAATACATCTTCGAGAAGCCCGCTCTCTCCGAAAGAATAGCAAGATGGCATATGATCTTAACTGAATACGATATACAATATAAAACCCAGAAAGCAATCAAGGGAAGTGTATTGGCTGATCATTTGGCTCATCAGGCCGTGGATAACTACCAGTCCATGAATTTTGAGTTCCCGGACGAGAATATTATGCTGATGACTGACTACGAAGAACCTGGACCGGATGAAGGACCTGAGGAAGGATCCCGATGGACTATGGTTTTCGTTGGAGCTTCGAACGCACTCGGTAATGGCATTGGCACCATAATCATATCTCCTGTGGGTTGTCATACTCATTTCACTGCCCGACTATATTTCAACTACACCAATAACATGGCAGAGTATGAAGCCTGCATTATGGGCCTCAAAGCCGCTATCGACCTCAAGATTAAGTTCTTAAGCATTTTCGGGGATTCAGCCTTGGTGATAAGTCATATCAAAGGCGAATAGGATACGAAGCATCTGAATCTCATCCCATACAAAGAGCATGTACTGACATTGCTCCCACACTTTGAGGAGGTAACCTTTGAACATTTCCCACGAGAGGAGAATCAGTTAGAGGACATGCTAGCTACCATGTCTTCTATGTTCAAAGTCATGTGATACAACGAAGCTCCCCGAGTTACCATTGAAAGGTTAGATGAACCAGCGCACTGCTGTGAGATTGATACTGGAGAGGTGGCAGACAAACCCTAGTTTCATGGAGTGAAGAAATACCTCGAGACTCAAGAGTATCCCGAAGGGGCATCTGTCAACAATAAGAAGTTTCTGAGAAGGTTCGCTGCGAAATTCTTCCTCAGTAATGGAATCCTCTACAAGCGCAACCATGACTCTACCTTACAGTGGTGTTTAGACAAGAGCGAAGCAGAAAGGATTATGACAGATCTACATGAAGGTACCTTCGAAACCCATTCAAGTGGACATACCATGTCTAAGAAAATACTGCAGGCAGGATACTACTGGTCCACCATGGAAGCAGATTGTTATCAGTACTCTCGAACTTGTCATAAGTGCCAAATCTATGCTGATAAGGTGCATGTGCCTCCGATTCCTTTAAACGTCTTAAGTGCCAAATATACACATGATAAAAGACCCACTAGGTTGACTGGCCTAGGCAAAAATAAGGGCTTCCCGGCGAACCAAAAGGGTTCGGGCAAAAATAAGGGATGAAAATGAAAAAATCTATACACCCGGCAAGTCGAAAACCTGAAAAGGCGGCTTGGGCAACAAAGGGTATCCCGGTGGACTGAAAACCCGAAAGGGCAGTCCAGGAAAAAATTAGGGATGTAAAGCGTATCACTATGTCTCATTGAATCACCTTGCAATCAGACCTCAGTATCAACTGTCAAGCTCGAACGACACCAATCAATCTAATTAGCTTCAGACAAGTAGAAAAGTGATGAGACGCTCGAAGACATAGGGGAAATAGCAGAATTGGAACCCAATGGGATTGTTGTACATAGTTGTTTTTATTTTTACACAATATTGTATAGCTTCTATTTTTACGGTGACGTTCTCTTACTTGAGCGTCAGCCTCCTTGTACAAAAACGCCTATTACAGGCCAACTTCGAAAATCAATGCAAATCATATTTACAAAAACTATGAGTTTTTCCTTTTCTGTTTTTTTTTGCAAGAGCGTCCAATGATTTATTCTTGACATGTGCATTTGAATACGATTGTTGCTCATAAATATTTACATAAGAAACGAAAAGACAATTGCTCGTTGTTAGAACAAAGTTTGAATCTACTACCCTAAGTTTAAGTTTTGATGATAACAAAATGCAAAGATATATTAATTGTATGATTCATGTAAGACATATATGCTGCCTAAAAAATTACATTCTGTTTTACAGAAACTCTGATGGGTATCAACAAGAGAACATCATCATCAGCATCAGAAGATGAGATATCAACATCAGCATCAGAAGATGTTATATCAGATGCCATAATCATAAGATCAACTTGTGCTTATGCTGAAGCTTGATGAACAGATCTGCGCTTAACCATCTGAACTCTGATCTAGAAAACAACAGTTCATCAGCACCTAAGCAGCGTCAGAATGATCCAAAGCCAGAACACGCTTAAGTGGCAACGGTACTGTGCATTCAAGATGCTTTATTACCAACGGCATCATTCCAGACAAGATCTTCTCAATTTGGAAAGAATGTTATTGGCATTGAAATGGATTAACGGACTCCAACGTACCATTTTTCCAATGCTATATAAACAAGTCAGTGAAGATTGAATTGGCTAATGCTCTACAACCTTCTACATGCCTAAAGCTATTCATCATATTCCTCACTCTCAGTTTGCTAAAGCTCTCAAATTCTTTATTCAATTGCTTTAGCACTCTAGTTTTCATAAGCTTAAATTGTGTAGTATCACAGTTGTGATAAACAATTTTTGTAGAAAACATTCAACACACCTAGATTTCTATTATCTGTAAGAAAGTATTACCTTGAGAAACCGGTTTGTGGTTTGACTCAAGAAGGCTTTAGCAGTTGTTAAAGCAGTTTTAATATTCAGTTGAATATAGTGGATTAAGACCTCGTTGGAGAGAGGCGAAATCACCTTGACGGGTGGACTGGAGTAGTTTGAGATCAAACGAACCAGGATAAAAATACTGTGTTGACTGCAATTGATTTCTAGTTTTACAATTCAACCCCCCTTCTTGTGTTTTTCACTTCTTTAATTGGCATCAGAGCGCCTGGTTCTGAGCTAAAACACTTAACTGTGTCAGTACAAGATCCAGCGTCAGAAAAACACAAATGTCAGGAACATATCAACACAGCAGCAATGACAACACTGAAGATAGAGACAGATTCAGCGGCAAACCTCCAGTCTTTGATGGAGAAAATTTTGATTACTGGAAAGACAGAATTGAAAGCTTCTTTTTGGAACATGATGTTGATCTGTGGGACATGGTGACAGATGGATACACGCACCCAGTGAATGCAAGCGGTCAAAAGATTGACAGGAAAGCAATGTCTGATCAACAAAAGCGTGACTTCAAAAATCACCACAAGGATGGAACCATTCTTCTCAGCGCCATCTCTTACGCTGAATATGAAAAGATCTCTAACAGAGACACAGCAAAGAACATGTTTGACTCACTCAGAATGACGCATGAAGGCAACATTCAGGTCAAAGAAACTAAAGCTCTTGCGCTCATTCAGAAGTATGAGGCATTCAAAATGGAAGAAAGTGAATCCATTGAAACAATGTTCTCAAGATTCCAAATTCTGGTGGCTGGTCTCAAGGTTCTGGACAAAGGATACTCTACTACTGATCATGTCAAGAAGATCATCAGAAGCTTGCCAAAGCAGTGGAGGCCAATGGTTACAGTGCTGAAGCTAGCTAAAGATCTCAACAAAATTTCTCTGGAGGAACTCATCAGCTCCCTCAGAAGTCATGAGATAGAGCTAGAAGCTGATGAACCTCAGAAGCAAGGTAAGCCTTTAGCATTAAAATCTAACAAAAAATCTGAGTCTAAAGTTTTACAGGCAGTTGAAGAAACATCTGATGGATCCTCATCAGAAGAAGACGAACTTTCCCTCCTCTCCAGAAGAGTGAACCAACTATGGAAGCAGAGGCAAAGGAAGTTCAGGAATCCCAGAAGATCTGATCAGAATGAGTCCTCTTCCAGATACAGAAGGTCAGATTCTTCCTCTGGATACAGAAGATCTGAAGGCTCCTCAGGAAGCAGAAAGCCAAACACCAAGGACATCATCTGCTATGAATGCAATGAGCAAGGACACTACAAGAGTGACTTCCCAAAGCTTCAGAGGGAAAAGCCCAAAAAGAAGTTTGGAAGAGAAAAGAAGAAGAGTCTCATGGCTACATGGGATGACTCTGACTCGTCTGAAGCTGACTCAGAATCAGATGATGAGAGAGCAAACATAGCTCTCATGGCCAACATTTTAGAAGATAGTGAAGCTTCTGAATCAGACTCAGAATCAAACACTGAAGAGGTATTTCCTGACTTTGCAATTAATTTTACTAAGGCTGAACTTGCTGAAAGCCTCAACGAAATTCTGGAAAGGTACCAGCAGATTAGAGTTAAATTCAGAAACCTGAAAAGGAATCTTGAATCTGACTCTGATAAGACTGAGAGTCTTAAATTGGAAAATTCTGAGCTGAGAAATAAAATTTCAAAGTTAGAAAATGTTTTACAAAACTCTCAGAAGGAAACAATTACTGAAACTCCCAGCAGCGCTGATGAGATCATCAAGGAGTATGATCATAGTTTCCAGAAGTTCCTTGCTAAAAGCATAGATAGAAGCAAAATGGCTTCAATGATCTATGGAGTTAGCAGAAACGGCAGAAAGGGAATAGGATACCAAGGTAAGGTTCCTACACCAAAGAATGCCATGGATTTAACTATTAAACACACTCCTCTGAACTCACATTTTGTGTATGGTCACACACATGATATTAAATACACTAGTAGCAAGTATTCTGTGAAACCAAAATTCAACCAGAGTTTTGGTAAATCTAACAAATCAGGACCCAAGAAAATCTGGGTACCTAAGGATAAAATAATACATGTTGCAGATATCTTTAGTAGCAAATCAGAAACACCTGTCATGGTACCTGGACTCTGGCTGCTCGTGACACATGACGGGAAGAAGGCATATGCTCCAAAGCCTGGAACTTAAGCTTGGAGGCCACGTTGGCTTTGGAGGCAATCAGAGGGGAAAGATCATTGGCTCTGGAACTGTAGGTAATGGAAATCTTCCCTCTATAAATAATGTTCTGCTAGTAGATGGATTAATGCATAATCTGTTATCCATAAGTCAATTAAGTGATAACGGTTATGATATAATCTTTAATCAAAAATCATGTAAAGCTGATAGTCAGAAAGATGGGACTATCATATTTAATGGAAAGAGGAAAAACAACATTTATAAAATCAAACTTTCTGAACTGAAAAGTCAGAATGTAAAGTGTTTTCTGTCTGTTAACAACGAGCAGTGGATCTGGCACAGAAGATTGGGGCATGTTAGTATGAGAAGAATATCTCAGATTAACAAACTCAATCTGGTCAGAGGACTTCCTAATCTGAAGTTCAATTCAAATGCTCTGTGTGAAGCATGTCAGAAAGGCAAGTTTGCAAAACCTTCTTTCAAATCTAAAAATGTTGTTTCTACCTCTAAGCCATTAGAAATTATGCACATTGACTTATTTGGACCAATTAAAACTGCTTCAGTCAGTGGCAAGAAGTATGGGTTAGTAATCGTAGATGACTATAGCAGATGGACATGGGTAAAGTTCTTAAGACACAAGGATGAGTCACACTCTGTGTTTGTCACCTTCTGTAACCAAGTTCAGAATGAAAAGGATCTTAGAATCGTTAAAGTCAGAAGTGATCATGGTGGAGAGTTTGAAAACAAAGATTTTGAGTCATTCTTTAATGACAGAGGCATTCTGCATGATTTCTCTTGTCCTAGAACTCCCCAACAAAATGGAGTTGTAGAACGAAAGAACAGGACATTGCAAGAAATGGCCAGAACCATGATCAATGAGACAAACGTTGCTAAGATCTTCTGGGCAGAGGCAATAAACACAGCGTGCTACATTCAGAATAGAATCTCAATAAGACCTATTCTGGAAAAGACTCCATATGAATTGTGGAAGAACAGAAAGCCCAACATTTCATATTTTCATCCATTTGGATGTACTTGTTTTATGTTAAATAC
Organism: Vicia faba; assembly: GCA_948472305.1. Taxonomy (NCBI): domain Eukaryota; kingdom Viridiplantae; phylum Streptophyta; class Magnoliopsida; order Fabales; family Fabaceae; genus Vicia; species Vicia faba. Next base: position 1,055,422,144 of record OX451736.1, on the reverse strand, counting down.
AAAAAATTATTTGAACAAGTTTGACTCTAAAGCACAAAAGTGTATTATGTTAGGATACTCTGAACGCTCAAGAGGGTACAGAGTATACAATACAGAAACACAGATTGTGGAAGAATCAATCAGTGTTCATTTTGATGATAAGCTTGACTCTGAAAAGTCAAAGCAGAATGAAGTTTTTGCAGGTATGGAAGTTGAATTTACAGGTTCTGAAGACAAGTCATCAGAAGCTCTCAACAAAGACACTCCTTCAACATCTAAAAGGAGCACTGCAAACAATCCAGCAACAGCTGCTGAACAACCTCAGAAAAGACTACCCAGAAGCAGCTTGGATCACCCAGAAGAAACTATCTTAGGAAGAAAGGAAGATCCAATCAGAACAAGAGCCAGCTTCAGAAACTCTGAAGAATCCCTTATGGGACTTGTGTCTCTGATTGAACCTTCTTCTATTGATGAAGCACTTCTGGACAACGACTAGATTCTAGCAATGCAAGAAGAGCTGAATCAATTCACCAGAAATGACGTATGGGATCTTGTTCCCAGACCAAAAGGATTCAACGTCATTGGAACAAGATGGGTGTTCAGAAACAAGCTGAACGAACAAGGTGAAGTTATCAGAAACAAGGCACGACTGGTAGCACAAGGTTATAGTCAGCAAGAGGGGATAGACTATACAGAAACCTTTGCCCCAGTCGCCAGGTTAGAATCCATCAGACTTTTAATTTCATTTGCTGTTAATAAAGGCATCACTCTGTATCAGATGGATGTCAAGAGTGAATTCTTAAATGGCTATATATAAGAAGAGGTTTATGTGCACCAACCCCCTGGTTTTGAAAGTACAAAAAATCCAGAATATGTTTTCAAACTAAATAAGTCACTATATGGTCTGAAACAAGCTCCCAGAGCTTGGTATGAAAGACTAAGTAACTTTCTGTTAGAAAATGAATTCACCAGAGTGAAGGTGGACACTACCTTATTCTGTAAGTCAGTTAAGAATGACATCTTAGTCTGTCAAATTTACGTTGATGATATTATTTTTGGACCTACTAATCCTTCTCTTGGAAGAAAATTTGCTAAGTGTATGCAGGCAGAATTTGAGATGAGCCTCATGGGAGAACTGAAATTCTTTCTGGGAATTCAGATCAATCAAAATCCAGAGGGAACTTACATTCATCAGAGCAAATATGTCAGAGAACTTCTGAAGAAATTTGACATCTCAGAATGTAAGCCATCAAAGATTTCAATGCATCCCACGTGCATTCTGGAAAGAGAAGAGGTAAGCAAAAAGGTAGAACAGAAGGTCTACAGAGGTATGATTGGTTCTCTCCTTTATCTGACGGCTTCAAGGCCTGATATCTTATTCAGTGTATGTATTTGTGCTAGATTCCAATCAGATCCTAGAGAATCTCACTTAACAGCTGTTAAGAGAATTTTCAAGTATCTGAAAGGTACTACTAATCTGGGTCTATTTTATAGAAAATCTAGTGATTACAGCTTAGTAGGCTACTGCGATACTGACTTTACTGGAGACAGAGTAGAGCGTAAAAGTACTTCTGGAAGCTGCCAGTTTCTGGGAGAAAATCTGATCTCTTGGTCCAGCAAAAGGCAATCCATAATTGTGCTATCAACAGCAGAAGCTGAGTACATAGCAGCAGCTGGATGCAGCACACAAATGCTCTGGATGAAAAGTCAGCTTGAAGACTTCCAGATTTTTTAGAGTAACATCCCTATACTCCGTGACAATACTTCTGCTATTTGCTTAAGTAAAAATCCTATTTTACATTCTAGGGCTAAGCATATAGAAATAAAACATCACTTCATTAGGGACTATATTTAGAAAGGAATTTTGAACTTGAAATTTATTGATACAGACCATCAATGGGCTGATATCTTCACTAAACCACTTTCTGAAGATAGGTTCAACTTCATTCTGAAACATCTCAGCATGAAGCTCTGCCCAGAGTGGAAATGTTTTAATTTTATATATTAACCTTCAGAATATGTTTTGATTTACTGTGAACTTCTGATCAATCTTCTTTCAGAAAGATAGACATGCAGATTGTATCAGATTCTATTCTTAAAGATCTGAGCGTTTCAGCTCAAGGATAGACGTGTTGCTCACTAAATCAAACAAGTGTCATCCAATCATCAGCAAATCTCTGAAGCAGAACACGCGTGCACGCTTCTGAGAAGGCAAAACGCTGATTGGATGCATTGAGACACATGTCTGGTAACCGTTCCAAGTATCTTTCTCAAATCCCCCAAAATCAGCAAGCATTAAATGCACGTAATCATGTTTTAAAATGTAATCATGAAATGATTCTCTTTCTTAAAACCGTTTACGTTTTCAAAACAATTTTTGAAATCTATTTAAGCACATTAACATCATTCATTAAACTTTTACCGTTTCTTACAATCATCCAAATATTTTCTCAGCATTCTTACTTGTGTGTTCATCTTTCTCAAAAGAAACCCTTTTTCAAGCTTTTCTAAAAGAAACCCTAAGTGTGAACATGGCAACCTCTAGCAATGTTTCTGCAGGTTCTCAGAAGGAGGCTTCATCTGAACAATACCAAATTTCCTTCAGAACACTCCTTACACCAGTGAAGAACTTGGAAGTTCTGTCTGAACTGATTGTTGACTTCTCCAGTCTGAAAGAAAATGGATTCGATTTGACAGAAGAAGTTAGGGCACAAGGATGGGAGAGATAATTTGATAGGTTGGTGGGTCCAACGTTCCCAGTATTGGTCAAGGAATTCTAGATTCATGCGTCTTCATCAACACATCAAGTTACCTCCTATATAATGGGAAAGAAGATTGTGATCACTGAGGATCACATTGCAAGATTGATTGGATACAATGGTGGTGGTATCCGCTGTATCGACATGGCAGAAATATGCTTTGACGCTGCTGACATTGCAAGAGAGATTTTCACCCATGGGGTTCCCAGCAGCAAAATCAGAGACTTGAAGGATCAGCGCAGAATATGGGCGAAGATTATTCTAGGGTGCTTCAATCACAGGAAGCCCACAAGTTCTCCTGATTATATAAACATAAATCAGCATTTTCTAATCTATTTTATTAATCAGAAGGTAAAGATTAACTTGGCTCATCTTCTGTTTAATCACCTCAGGACCAGCGTCAAGGAGACAAGAGAAGAAGAAAGGACAAAAAGGGATTGGATACCCTTTGGTAGGTTAATATCAGATATTCTAACTGAGAATAGGCTGATAGAACACCTTATAGAAGCTCAGGAAGTAAGCTCTATTGAACCTACTGTTGGCAAGCCTCTGAATGCCAAGAATCTGAAGAAAATGAAACTGATAGAGAATATCATAAAGGAGCCCAGCGTCACTCCTCTTGCTGACAGCACCAGCAGAAGAGTCCCTCTAGACGATTTTCCAATATTCTCTGAGATTGAATCTAAACCAGTCATTGTTCTCAGATACTTGGACGCTTGCAAGGCTGATGGCACAGATCCCACTCTGAACATCAAAGATCTGCACCAGCAAAATCCAGAAGTTACTGTGAAGAAGACGAAGAAAAGAAAGGCTACTTCAGAAGGACCATCCCAGCAGACCCCTAAGAAGAGAGGTAATCTATCTGCTGCTAATGTTTTAAATTCTTCTACTATTCCAACATCAATTCCAACCCCAGCTTCACATGAACTCCCAATCCCCATACCAACCATTGATGAAACCGAACCAGAGGCTGACCCTTCTGAGTCACTAACTCTCAGGAGATCCTGCACCAGACCCCAAAATCCAAAACCCACAACATCAACAGAATCAGAACTTGATAAAGTTCTTTCTGAAATTGATCAACGTTCTTCCGATCCCCTCTCATAAAATCCAAACACTCAACCAGAAAATCCCCACTCACCTCAACCAGAACATCCACTCTCACCCATACCAGAGGAACCATAAATTCCACCTCCCTCTCCACAACCTGAAATTCTACCTCCCTCTCCTCAACCAGAACTTCATCCACCTTCACCTCAACCATCATCTCCACAACCTGAGTTTCATCACTCTGAAACTCCATCACCTGAACCTCAAACCCCTGAACCTCATTCACCTCAATCATCTGAACCTCAACCCTTGGCAATTCAACTACCATGTGGTACAACTGTAAACATGGCCCAACTGCCATCCTCACCAGAAACTACCCCTCTAAATACTCCACACAGTCCAATTGTCATTTCTGACTCTCCCACTCCATCTCCCAAACAAACTACAGAAGACCACAGCAGGACCTTCATTGATTTAACAAGCCTTAACCGTCTTGCTGACCTTAAAAACAAAATAGCCATCCCCAAACCCAAACAACTAGATGTTGGTGCTGGCATTTTGAATTTTGAAACAGGCTTGCAGAATTGGATTGCTTCTCTAAAGCAGGGTTGTCCTAGAATGATTGATCATGCCGCTTCATACCATCTCTGGACTCAATTAAGAAAGTGGGTACGCGCTGAAGCCCTCAAGCTGCAAGACATCAATTATGAACAGGCACAACAGAACTTCAGCAAGCTGCTGAAGGAAGTTGAAAGTCAGCTGCCAAAGGACGAAGTGCTCTTTCTGGATAGTGAGCCATGGTCTGAAAAGCGTCCAACTTCAAAAGTTCAGCAAGGAGAAGATCAGACTATTCAAGCTGAAGATGTTAGTCAAGCAGAAGATGTTGCAGAAAGCTCTCAGAAGCATCCTGCTTCTGATGTTTCTCAAGCTGCCTTGGACAGGCAGACTCTGGAAGAGCTGAAGCAGAATGATATTCGTCTGCAGCAAAGAATGGATGAGAATGATCAGAAAATGTAGGAAAGAATGGATGTGCAAGATGGAAAGATTGATACAGTTGTCAGCATGGTGCATCAGCAGAAGGAAACTGCTGATCAGATCAAGAACATGCTAGAAGCTCTGTTCACACGCTTTCCACCCCAACCTTAGTTTTTCATTCATGATGTTTTCATTGATTTTCTTTCCATGTTTTCTGTACTCTTTTCTATGCTCTGAATTAAATATAACAGTTTTTCTGCTCTGATCGTTTTAGCTTATATTACTTGCACTTTTTGATTGCTGACAAAAAGGGGGAGAACAAGAATGATATTTTTCAATAACGGACTACTGAGACAAAAAAGTCTCAAACATTCTAACACTCTGATATACTTGAATGTTTTCTGTTTTGCATAGGCTTACAGGTACAAGAAGTTAATCATCTCTGATACACTGAAGCTCTGATGTTCTGATGTTCAAAGAAAGTCAATAAAGATCTGATCCTGAAGAACTCTTGGAATTAAAAAGGGAAGTAATAAATTCAGGGGGAGTATCTCCGATCTAAACTCTGATATCTCTTTATCCCTTATCCTCTTATCTTTGATAACTTCCTATTTAATTCTGATACTCTTTACTATTTAGTTATCTCTGATACTTTTCACGTTATTTTTCAATTGAAAAAATCTAGTTTTTGTCATCATCAAAAAGGGGGAGATTGTTAGAACAAAGTTTGAATCTACTACCCTAAGTTTAAGTTTTGATGATAACAAAATGCAAAGATATATTAATTGTATGATTCATGTAAGACATATATGCTGCCTAAAAAATTACATTCTGTTTTACAGAAACTCTGATGGGTATCAGCAAGAGAACATCATCATCAGCATCAGAAGATGAGATATCAACATCAGCATCAGAAGATGCTATATCAGATGCCAGAATCAGAAGATCAACTTGTGCTTACGCTGAAGCTTGATGAACAGATCTGCGCTTAACCATCTGAACTCTGATCTAGAAAACAACAGTTCATCAGCACCTAAGCAGCGTCAGAATGATCCAAAGCCAGAACACGCTTAAGTGGCAACGATACTGTGCATTCAAGATGCTTTATTACCAACGGCATCATTCTAGACAAGATCTTCTCAATTTGGAAAGAATGTTATTGGCATTGAAACAGATTAACGGACTCCAACGTACCATTTTTCCAATGCTATATAAACAAGTCAGTGAAGATTGAATTGGCTAATGCTCTACAACCTTCTACACGCCTAAATCTATTCATCATCTTCCTCACTCTCAGTTTTCTAAAGCTCTCAAATTCTTTATTCAATTACTTTAGCACTCTAGTTCTCATAAGCTTAAATTGTGTAGTATCACAGTTGTGATAAACAGTTTTTGTAGAAAACATTCAACACACCTAGATTTCTATTATCTGTAAGAAAGTATTACCTTGAGAAACCGGTTTGTGGTTTGACACAAGAAGGCTTTAGCAATTGTTAAAGCAGTTGTAATATTTAGTTGAATATAGTGGATTAAGACCTCATTGGAGAGAGGCGAAATCACCTTGACGGGTGGACTGGAGTAGTTTGAGATCAAACGAACCTGGATAAAAATACTGTGTTGACTGCAATTGATTTCTAGTTTTACAATTCAACCCCCCTTCTTGTGTTTTTCACTTCTTCAATGCTCGTAACTTAAGAAACAGCGGCAAAAATAAGAAATGTCAAACCTGACAGTTACTCTATCCAGCAGGTACCGAGGCATAGACAACTTTGAAACACAGTCATCAGTACATACGACCTTGTAACATCTACACTCCCCACAGAGTAAAAGCAATCAAGGCATTTGATATCAGCTCTCCCAAAACAGGAAGTAATCCTCAGCCAGGGTCTTTCATAAACCTAACATCTATACCCCCCGACCAAATTTCATAATCGCAAGCGGGTCTTAAATCTTATCTCCCAAGCAGAGTTTATTTCTCTGAATACAGAAGCTCAATCCCCAACATTGCTTATTACTTCAGCTATGAAAATTCACCTCCCAACAGAATTATTCCCCGCAGAGTTACTCTCAAACAGAGTCTCTCCCTGACAAAATATTCACAAACAATAAGGAGTAAATCTCCAGCATAATCATCTCCATTCACCATCTCCAACGGAAGTAGAAGAACCACAATTCTCTACAATAGTCAGGAATGCTTTACTCTTCAGTAGCAGTCAGGGATTTATTTTCCCGGACTCGAATATGGCACAAATAGTATCTCATGCTCATACATCACGACATGCGCATACATATTACATACAACATAGTCTCATTTATTTTGAGAACATCATCTCATGATGCATTTCATGCATCGCATATAATTAACCCTGTTATCTTTTTAGGAAAGACAATTTTCGCCAACAATTCCAGTAGTTATACATGTCACATCTGCAGACAACTAATGGAAACTCAGTTCCTGAAACCCACCGGGTCAACTAATCTACATGACCAAACAAAGTAACCCTACTATCCAGGTTCCTTCTCATAGCCCTACTATCCAGGCTTTCATTTCGAAGTAACCCTACTATCCAAGTTCCTTCTCGTAGCCCTACTATCCAGGCTTTCATCTCGAAGTAACCCTATTATCTAAGTTCATTCTCATATCCCTACTATCCAGGCTTTCATCTCGAAGTAACCCTACTATCCAGGTTCCTTCTCGTAGCCTTACTATCCAGGATTTCATCTCGAAGTAACCCTACTATCCAGGTTCCTTCTCGTAGCCCTACTATCCATGCTTTCATTTCGAAGTAACCCTACTATCCAGGTTCCTTCTCGTAGCCCTACTATCCAGGCTTTCATCTCGAAGTAATCCTACTATCCAGGTTCCTTCTCGTAGCCCTACTATCTAGGATTTCATCTCGAAGTAACCCTACTATCCAGGTTCCTTCTCATAGCCTTACTATCCAGGCTTTCATCTCGAAGTAACCCTACTATCTAGGTTCCTTCTTGTAGCCAAACTATCCAGGCTTTCATCTCGAAGTAACCCAACTATCCAGGTTCCTTCTTGTAGCCCTATTATCTAGGCTTTCATCTAGAAGTAACCCTATGATCCAGGTTCCTTCTCATATCCCTACTATACAGGCTCTCATTTCGAAGTAACCCTACTATCCAGGTTCCTTCTCCCTTATCTCCAGATAACAGTTTACAACACTGTAAGACCCGGACCCGACCAGATACAGTTGATTACACATTCCCCCGGTAAGTCGTCGTGCAGCCTGGATTCTAACCATGATATGCAGTGTACTCCCACCTCCTCAACCAGGAGTTAATTCCCCCGGTAGAGTAATGGACAATCGAAGCTCATATACTCTGTTTTCCCAGACATAAATCAACATTCTCCAGCAAAGTCCTCCTCAGTAGCAGGTACAGGAATTATCGCAAAGGAATCTCTTATACAACCAATAGATTTTTTTTGGATGGCATCTTTAAGCCCATCTCCGACGACTCTCTGTTGATTTCCAAATGGCATCTGTAATCCCATTCTTGATATCATCCGATCAGTATTACTTCATGCGAGTGCAAATTTCTGGGCACTCTAGTGTTCAATCATCTTCCACCTTCAGATCACGAAAGGCAGACCAGCCAATCTACATCCTCGAGCTTAAGAAGATTGAACAGGGGCAGCTGTGGTACCCCAAAATTTTCCCTCCCATTTTACTCAAAATATGTTCATTGAGATCCTCAATTTCCTCAAGGATGCCCAAGAGTTGACTAGACAAACTCTTTCCTAAAGCAATGAACCTCTAACTAGGGTTTCCATTTTCATCAATATGGGTGAGCTCCAAAGGCCTCATATGCTCTCCATAGTCCTAATTTGTTCTCAAGACCATCCATTCCAAGTTTCATGCCTTGCACAAGAATTTTGCTCAGTCAATTGCTCGGATGCTTGAAAATCAATTTATTAGATCAAAAGTCAACTGTGGCCCCCATACAGTCAAACTTTGAGATTTTTGGTCAACATAAACATTTTGAAGTGATATCCATCATTTGATCAACTTTTGATCATGGTTCCTCAAGGAATGCTCCTAATTCATCAAAACTCAAAAGTTGTTAAATTAGGGTTTCTATAGGAAAAGTCAACCAAATATTGACCAAGCATAACTTTCTCATACTTTATCAAAATGTTTCCATCCAAGCCTCATTTTGAAGAGGATGCAATTACAAATAACTCATCTTCAGCCCTCAAGTTCAAAAATTTCACTCATGAAAAGATATGAATCCAGGCATTACAGGTCATTTCAAAAAGTCAACAAGAACACTTGTTGGGTCAAAGCTTCTTACATGAGCATGGAAGATCCAATTGAAATGAAATCAAAAAGGTTGTTTAGGGGACATCCTAAGCTTTATAAAAGGTCCAAGATTAACCTCTTAGGGTCAAAATTGAAGGAGATATGCATTGTCAAAGTTAGCCATTTTTGGAAAATTGTCAAAAGTCAACAATGCCCAAAATTGCATCTTTTGTCCAATGGGCCCAACTTTTTATGCTTGCATCTCCTTCCAACATGATCCACGACCCAAACACCCTTCCACGTGTTATTGGCTTTATTTATTTAATTTATTTTGATTTTTATCATTTAAAAATCAAATTAAATCAAATAAATAATCAAAATAATAAAAGATCTTATTGCAAATCTTTTTCTCATCAATTGACAATCAACATAAACTGGCAAATCAAGGCAAACTCGTGGAGAGATAATAAGAGTGGATTTGATCCAAAAGTAGACAAAAATCAAATATTTGAAAGGAGAATATTTTATCATCAAAGCATGGGATTGTTTCCATTTATATTGACCTAATATGCTACCATACATAAGCACAACAATCCCAGACCTAAAGGACAAAAAAAAGCTGCCTAAAGAGAAAGAACAAAGTTTCCAAAAAGTTCAAGAAAAGGTGCAATTCTCTAAGACACGATACAACCAACTTCAGGAAGTACCACACATCCTAACACCTTCCAGGAGATCTCAGGATCTCATTCCAGCCACTCTTGAAGGCCAAGACACCCAGGACCACTCTTTCCAATACCCTCACGAGTTGGTAAATTTTTTAGTTTCAAACTTTTGAATCATGCAATATACATTGATTTCTTGCATTAATATGTGTTCATAATGTTGTTCTGAAGTTTTTTGAATCGTTAGTGGCAAGCATGCACGCAGAAACCACCATATGCCATGTTTAGGGCACACACTGAAAGCATGTTTAAAACTCTGGATACAGCCATGATCTCTCAAAACCAAGCTCAGATTTGAACTCAAGAGGTGATTTTTTCGTAGGACAAGTCTCTTTGGGAGCTTTGAATCTCACGAAGTTTGCAGGTTAGCCATTGACTGGGCCGGAGAAGACGACCGAAGCGAAGCTCTGGCGTCGTTGACTCATCTTCCTCAGGTGAAGACATTTTGACTGCAGTCGTTACATTTCCTTATAACATGATTGGTTCTGGAAATGCTGACGCGTTTATGTTTTGCTGACTGGGATCTAATGGGTTGTTTGATATATTATTTTTATTTGATTATATGTATGAGTTAACATCCAGCGCAGTTGGTCAGGGGAAGGAAGTATGAAGCTCATGTCCTGGGTTCGATGCCAGGTGTGAGCTTTTGGCATTTTCTCCATTACTTTCACCAGATCCAACATATCTCACCTTCTGAGGATCATCACGCGCCCCATGAATCATCAGAGGAAGGATGCACTGAATCAGGCACGGTCCTCTGAGCCACCAGCTTTGGGCCCATCCTCCTGGGTTTTAGAAGTTCAACACACACACACCCAGTCCGCTCATGACATCAGGCCCAATTCCTTTAATTCTTTTTTTTCTTCTAATTTCCTTATTTATTTTGTCTTAATATCTTGTTTTAATTATTTTCACAATAAAAATCATTTTTTCAATTAAATCATAAAATCAGAAAATCATTAGAAAATTAGATTTAGTTTTTTTTCATAAAATATTTAATTGCTACTAATTAATTAGTTTAATTAGATTAATTCAAATTCCTTTTTTTTTTGTAATTAAAATTTAATAGAAAGTTAGGTTAACTTAAATATTTTTTTAAAATTAAATAGAAATTAGTTTAATTTGCAAGATTAATTGCTTTTTCTCAAAAATCCAAAAAAATATATTTTCCTCATTCTCGTCTCAATTCTTTACGCGCGTTTTTATTTATTTTCAGATTATTGTAACTGTTTTGAGTTTGTAATAGATTAATTAGGATTTTAAATTTCTGAATGTTTATTTTTCAGTCAAATATTTGTGTATCTGTCCAAAAGCCCTGTAATAGCGTAGATTTTTCTTTTCCGCTTTTAATTTCCGCAACTATTAAAATGCTAGATATATGGATAACAGGATTGAATGGCAAGACAAATAACTTTAAAACGGTAGATAACCCTAATTGGACAAAGATAATTAACTGGAGAAAAAAAAAGCACACTTGCACATGCTCACTCTTAGGGTTTGCCCCATTTGGTTGCCTCAAAAATAATGGTCGTGTCCCTCGAACATAGGGATACCTTAGCAATGACCCGCGATTTAAACTCGTCATAAAGATCATAGTCCCTAATTATCCCTCGAGTTACCTACAAATTGATCTTATGACGATAGCCCCTTTGAAATGTTAAGGTATCCTTACTTGTTGTCTTCAGAGACCATTTCGTCCCTTCGAACGTCCCTTACAAATCCAACAACGGAGCTACCTACTCCTTAATAGTAGGATAGCACTGTCTAATGGAAACGAAAACGAACAGACTTTTTCGAGTAGGTAGAAAACTCTTAAGTACTTGCTCAAAACAAAAAAAACTTTTCACACAAACACTTTTCAAAAACAGTTTTCAAAACAACTTTGTCACACTCTTGAAGACACATACAAGGGTTATCACGAAGTAAACAAAACTTTTCAAAACAAACACACACAAGAAATTTAAAAAATGATTAAGTACCTAAGAGCCCGTCTCAGAAACATCTCGAAAAAAGGTTTTTTCTATTAGTTTTCCTTTTCCTTTGTTGGATGAAATAAAAGTCGGTAGCGACTCTTGCTTACCGTGACATTTGCGAACAAAAAACGCAAACCAGTATTAACAGTCGGTTCTGCCACCGTATCACACTGTCATACTCCTTTCACCGCCCGACTATGCTTCAACTGTACTAACAACATGGCGGAGTATGAAGCCTGTATCATGGGTCTCAAAGCTGCTATAGACCTCAGGATCAAGTTCTTAATTGTCTTCGGGGATTCAGCCTTGATGATAAGTCAAATCAAAGGCAAATGGGATACTAAGCATCCAAACCTCATCCCGTATAAAGAGCACGTGCTGACATTGCTCCATCATTTTGAGGAAGTAACCTTTGAACATTTCCCACGAGAGGAGAATCAGTTAGAGGACGCGCTAGCTACCATGTCTTCTATGTTCAAAGTCAGGTGGGACAACGAAGCTCCCTGAATCACTATTGAGAGGTTGGATGAACCAGCGTACTGTTATGAGATTGATACTGAAGAGGTAGACGAAAAACCCTGGTTTCACGAAGTAAAAAGGTATCTCGAGACTCAAGAGTATCCTGAGGGGGCATCCGTCAATGATAAGAAGTTTCTAAGAAGGTTCGCCATAAAATTCTTTCTCAGTAATGGAATCCTCTACAAGCGCAACCATGACTCTACCTTACTGGGTGTGTAGACAAGATTGAAGCAGAGAGGATTATGACAGATTTACATGAAGGTACCTTCAGAACCCATTCAAGTGGACATACCATGGCTAAGAAAATCCTACAGGAAGGATACTACTGGTCCACTATGGAAGAAGATTGTTATCACCACTCCCGAGCTTGTCATAAGTGTCAAATCTATGCTGATAAGGTGCATGTGCCTCCGGTTCCTTTGAATGTCTTGACGGATCCTTGGCCCTTTGCAATGTGGGGAATTTACATGATCGGAGAAATCAGACCTACCGCTTCCAATGGGCATCTCTTCATCCAGGTGGACATTGATTACTTCACGAAGTGTATTGAGGCTGCCTCCTTTGCTACCGTTACCAAGAATGTTGTGGCACGGTTTATCAGGCATAACCTGATTTGTCGGTATGGTGTGCCAGAGAGAATCATCACTGACAACTGTACCAATCTCAATAACACGATGATCATTGAACTCTGTAAGCAATTCAAGATACAGCATCATAACTCTTCTCCCTACCGGCCAAAGTTGAATTGCATTATCGAAGCAGATAACAAAAACATCAAAAAAAGCATACAGAAGATGATAGTAACATACAAAGACTGACATGAGATGTTACCATTTGCTTTTCATGGGTACCGTACCTCAACACAGATGTCGACAGGGGCAACAACCTACTCTCTGGTGTATGGCATGGAGGCAGTCCTACCGATTGAGGTCCAGATCCCTTATTTGAGGATTATGAAAGATGCGGGTTTGAACTAAAATGACTGGATCTAGACTCGACTTGATCAACTGAATTTGATCGATCAGAAGAGACTTACTATTGTCTGTCATGGTCAAATGTATCAAAAATGGATGATCAAGGCTTTCAACAAAAAAGTCAGACGCCAAGAGTATCAAGTCATAGATCTAGTGATCAAGCGCATCATACTGCCGCAAGGTGATCCCAGTGGAAAATGGACTCCAACATATGAAGGGCAATTTGTGATCAAAAACATTTTCTCTGGTGGAGCCCTTATTCTAACCACCATGGACAGTGACGACCTTCCTCACCCTTTCAATGCGGACATAGTGAAAAGATACTACGCATGATTAAAGACCCGCTAGGTTGACTTGCCTAGGCAAAAATAAAGGCTTCCCGGCGAACCAAAAGGGTTCGGGCAAAAATAAGAGATGAAAACGAAAAAATTTGTACACCCGGCAAGTTGAAAACCTGAAAAGGAGACTTTGGTAAAAAAGGGTATCCCGGTGGACTGAAAACCCTAAAGGGCAGTCCAGGAAAAAGTTAGGGATGTAAAGCGTATCACAATGTCCCATTGGATCACCTTGCGACCAGACCTCAGTATCAACTGTCAAGCTCGAACGGTACCGATCAATCTAATCAGCTTCAGACAAGTAGTAAAGTGGGATTATCGAACATAGCTGTTTTCTTTTCTTTGTATACAATATTGTATAGCTTCTATTTTTACGGCGGTGTTCTCTTACTAGAGCGTCAGATTCCTTGTACAAAAACACCTGTTATAGGCCAACTTCGGAAATTAATACAAGTCATTTTTACAAAACCATTTGTTTTTGTTTTTCTGTTTTGTTTTGCAAAAACATCCAATGATTTATTCTTGACATATTCATTTGAATATGATTGTTGTTCATAAATATTTGTATAGGAAACGGAAAGACAATTGCTCGTAACTTAAGAAACATGGGCAAAAACTAAAAAATGTCAAACCCGACAGTTACTCTGTCCAGCAGGTACCGGTGCAGAGACAGCTTTGAAACAAAGTCATCATTACATACGACCCCGTGACGTCTATACTCCCCATAGAGTAGAGGCGACCAAAGCTTTGACATTGACTTCTCCAAAACAGGAGGTACTCTCCCCAGCCGAGTTCCTTCAGAAATTTGACATCTATATTCCCCAGCCGAATTTCATAATCGCAAGCGGGTCATAAAGTTTTCTCCCGAACAGAGTTTATTACTCTGAATATAGAAACTCAATCCCCGACAGAGTTTATCCCTTCAGCTATAGAAGCTTCTCTCTCAAACATAGTTATTCCCCCGCAGAGTTATTCTCAAGCAGAGTCTCTCCCTGGGAGAATATCCATAAACAAGGAGCAAATCTCCAACATAGTCATCTCCGTTCACCATCCCTAACGGGAGTAGAAGAACCACGGTTTTTTACAACAGTCAGGAATGCTATTTCCAAAACTCTCCAGCAGCAGTCAGGGATTTATTTTCCCAGACTCAGATATGTCACAGTAGCATCTCGTGTTCATGCATCATGACATTCGCATACATATCGCATACAGCATAATCTCATTTATTTTGAGAACATCATCACATAATGCATCTCATGCATCGCATATAATTAACCCTGTTATCTTTTCAGGAAAGACAATTATCATCAACAATCCCAGCAGTTATACATGTCATATCTGCAGAGATCTAATGGAAAATCAGTTCCCGAAACCAAACGGGTCAACCAACCCACCTGATTAAACGAAGTAACCCTACTATCCAGGTTTCTTCCCATAAGCCCTACTATCCAGGCTTTCATCTCGAAGTAACCCTATGACCCAGGTTCCTTCCCCTAAGCCATACTATCCAGGCTTTCATCTCGAAGTAACTCTACGACCCAGGTTCCTTCCCCTAAGCCCTACTATCTAGGATTTCATCTCGAAGTAACCCTACGACCCAAGTTCCTTCCCATAAGCCCTACTATCCAGGCTTTTCATCTCGAAGTAACCCTAAGACCCAGGTTCCTTCCCCTAAGCCCTACTATCCAGGCTTTCATTTCGAAGTAACCCTATTATCCAGGTTCCTTCTCATAAGCCCTACTATCCAGGATTTCATTTCGAAGTAACCCTACTATCTAGGTTCCTTCTCATATCCCTACTATCCAGGCTTTCATTTCGAAGTAACCCTACTATCCAGGTTCCTTCTCATAGCCCTACTATCCAGGCTTTCATCTCGAAGTAACCCTACTATCCAGGTTCCTTCCCATAAGCCCTACTATCCAGGATTTCATTTCGAAGTAACCCTACTATCCAGGTTCCTTCTCATAAGCCTTACTATCCAGGCTTTCATTTCGAAGTAACCCTACTATCCAGGTTCCTTCCCATAAGCCCTACTATCATGGCTTTCATTTAGAAGTAACCATACTATCCAGGTTCCTTCCCATAAGCCCTACTATCCAGGCTTTCATATCGAAGCAACCCTACGACCTAGGTTCCCTCTCTCTTATCTCCAGACAATAGTTTACAACACTGCAAGACCTGGACTCGACCAGTTACAATCAATTTCACATTTCCCTAGTAAGTCACTGTGCAGCCTGGACCATGATGAGACATGCAGTTTACTTCCACCTGCTCAATTAAGAGTTAATTTCCCCAGTGGATTAATGGACAATCGAAGCTCCTAAACTCTATTCCCCAAGACAGGGACAAACATTCCTTAGCGAAGTCCTCCCTAACAACAGAAACAGGAATTCCCACGAAGGAATATCTCACAAAATTATCATTATTATGGATGGCATCTTTAATCCTATCTCCGAAGACTCTCTGTCATCTTCCAAATGGCATTTATAAGCCCATTCCCGATATCACCAATCAGTATTACTTCATGCGAGTGCCAATTTCTGGGCACTCTAGTGTTCAATCATCTTCCACCTTCAGATCACGAAAGGCAGACCAACCAAACTACATCCTCAGGTTTAAGAAGATTGAACAGGGGTAGCTGTTGTACCCCAAAATTTTCCCTCTCATTTCACTCAAAGGCATGCCTCTAGAGGTCCTCAACTGCTCAAGTTTGACTAAGGCTTGACCAGATAAACTCTCTCCTAAAGCAATGAATCTCCAATTAGGGTTTCCATTTTCATCAAGATGGGTGAGCTCCAAAGGCCTCAAATCTTTTCCATGGTCTTAATATCTTCTTAAGACCATCCATGTCAAGTTTCATGCCTTGCACAAGAAGTTTGCTCAGTCAACTTCTCAAATGCCTAAAAATCAACCATATTAGGTCAAAAGTCAATTGTGACCCTCATACAGTCAAACTTCAAGCTTTTTGGTCAAAATCAACATTTTGAAGTACCATCCATTATTTGATGAAGGGTTGATCATGATTCCTCAAGGATTGCCCCAAATTCATCAAAACTCAAAAGTTGCTAAATTAGGGTTTCTATAGGAAAAGTCAACCAAACTTTGACCAGGCATAACTTTCTCATACTTTACCAGAAATTTCCCATCCAAAGCTCATTTTGAAGAGGATTCAATTCCCTACAACTCATCTTCAGCCCTCAAGTTCAACATTGAACTCATGAAAAGATATAAATTCATACATTATAGGTTATTTCAAAAAGTCAACAAAAACACCTTTTGGGTCAAAGCTTCTTACATGAATATGAAAGATCCAATTGAGATGAAACTAAAAGGGTTGTTTATAGGACATACTAAGCTTTCTAAAAAGTCTAATAACACCCTCTTAGGGTCAAAATTGAGAGAGATGTGCATTGTCAAAGTTGGCCATTTTTGGAAATTTGCACAAAGTCAATCATGCCCAAAATGCATTTTTCTTCAAATGGGCCCAACTTTTTATGCTTGAAACACACTCCTAGCCTGGTCCACGACCCAAATACCTTTCCATGCATTATTGGCTTTATTTATTTAATTTATTTTGATTTTAATCATTTAAAAATCAAATTAAATAAAGTAAATGATATAAAAATAATGAAGATTTGTTTTGATTTGATTTTGAAGTGAATTGCAATCCAAATATGCTGTATAATACCAAGATGATTCGTGCAAGCTTGGAAAGGGAGGAAATCTTCTCATTTGGAAAGATTTGAAGCATAATGAAAGCACATTCATATCTTTGATTCTTGCCAAAAACAATACCCTAATTTGATTCACATACATATACAGAGGTGTTGTGAACCCTAGAAAAGAGATTACAGACATGCAGCCTGCTGGAAGGAGTCAAACAAAGTTTCAAATTTTCAAAGAAAAGGGCAGATCGAATCTTTCTCTACAGACCAATTATACTAATTTCAAAGCCAGCAATCCATTCTTGGACGTGTTCTGAAGCTATTCCAATCATTCTCAAGTCACAAAACATCCAGAATCGTAAGATACAGGATT
This sequence comes from Vicia faba, assembly GCA_948472305.1. Classification (NCBI taxonomy): domain Eukaryota; kingdom Viridiplantae; phylum Streptophyta; class Magnoliopsida; order Fabales; family Fabaceae; genus Vicia; species Vicia faba. The sequence goes on along the minus strand of OX451736.1, from coordinate 1,055,404,552 downwards.
CGGTTTTCCAACTTTTTTTGATTTTCGATTACATGCATACATGCGTTTTCAATGAAATTTAACCATGCATTCTTGCTTATTATAAGGTTTCGATGCTTTCTGAATTGTTTGATTGAGTTTTAAGTTCAGGAATGGAAGGATGCCATTCTTAGGGTTTCGAAACTCGTTTTAGGGCTTCCTGATACAGGAAAAATTAGGGTTAGATATTGCTACCATGGTGTTCAGGGCTTCAAGCCTAGTTGATTCATGGTCTCCATTAATATTTATGTTGCTTGTATCTAATTTTTGAATGACGCATGGTTATAGCTACAGACATCTTCTGTAGATAAAAGTTCAGGCCTAAAACGACAGTTTGAGGAAGAAGACAATGATGTGACAATGATGATCCAAAATACTTCAATTGATCAACCTCGCAGCAATAAGCCAAGAGCGAATCAGCAAAGGGTAGAAAGGCCACAACGGTAGTTCACCCGAATCAACATGACACCGGCTCAAGTCCTCCCTCATTTGTTAAAGCTGAGTCTCACCAATTTGAAAGAAGCGCCGAAGAACCCTAATACCTCTTCTCCATATTATCACTCCAATGCTAAATGTGCATACCACTCTGACAGTGTAGGGCATGATACCAACAACTGTTGGGCTCTTAAAACCAAAATCCAAGACTTGATAGATGCCAAGGAGGTAGAATTTGATGCGCCCGAAAATCCAAATGTGATTTCTGCCCCAATTCCCAAGCACGGTCATAATGTTCATGCCGTTATGGAAGATCTTCATGTTACCAATGTTGCTGACCTTTTGACTCCATTATAAGTGATTAAAGTGAATTTAATGAGAGCCGGGATACTCCCAGGCTGTGGAAAAAACTGTTATTTCTGTTCAAACTTGCAAACTGACTGCCCACTATTAAAATCAGGCATCCAACGCCTGATGGATACTCAAGAGATCCTATTCCAAAAGACTCATGTTAATACTATCACTCATGTTACTCCTGCTACTTTTGTTACTTCAACCAATGACATTGCCATAATAACCATCTCCGACAATCTTCCCAAGACCTGCAAAAGGCATGTCAAGATTATGCCTGATCCTAAGTTTGTGCCATTGAAAATCACCACGCAGGGGCCTGTCCCGTATAGATCTAACAAAACGATACCATGGAACTATGGAGGAGAAATCTTCTATCATGGTATCAAACAGATTGAATCAGTCCAAGAGAATTCCGATGATGAAACTCTTGATATAGGGAATATTGCGGGAACAAGCAAGGTAACTCGTAGCGGAAGGTTATTCTCTCCGGAGATTGCTCCCCCACGGGCAGTCTTCGGACCCTCGAGAGTTTCTGTACCTGTCAAGCCATCTGTGCAAAGCCCGATAATTGAAGAAATTGATGTACCTGAAGTTATACCCTCTGATGCTACTACCAAAGGTAAGGGGACACTAGAAGCGCCTGTCAGGATGAAGGCTCAGACTGTGGTAATTCCCAAGACCACCCAGAAAGAGATGGAAGAAATCTTAAAGATAATCAAGAGGAGCGACTACGATGTTGTGGAGCAGCTAGGGCAGACCCCTTCAAAGATCTCCATGTTGGCTCTTCTACTCTGCTCTGAGGCTCATGCTAAGGCCTTAATCAAATTTCTAAAGACGGCACACGTGCCTCAAGAAAATTTCGCTGACCAGTTTCAATAGTGCGTGGCTAGCCTTACTGCTGATAATGGTCTTGGTTTTTCCGATGCTGATTTGACTCCTAAGGGAAGGAAACACAATGATGCGCTGCATGTCTCAGTAGAGTGTAGGGGTACCACACTTGCCCATGTTCTGGTTGACACTGGTTCATCATTAAATGTGTTGCCGAAAAAAGCGTTGGACAGGTTGGACTGTGAGGGTTTGACCCTGAAGCCTAGTAACATCGTTGTTAGAGCCTTCGACGGTTCTAAAAGGATGGTTCACAGAGAGGTGGACATCCCAATCAAAGTGGGCACAGAAATTTTCAACTCTACCTTTTATGTGATGGACATCCGTCCTTCATATTCATGTTTGTTGGGAAGGTCGTGGATCCACAATGCTGGGGCAGTCACCTCCTCTCTACACCAAATGTTAAAATATCCAGTTCAGGGAAAGATCATAACGGTTCACGGTGAGGAAGAGTACATGATAAGTCACCTTAACTCCTTCCGCTATGTGGAGTTGGATGGCGAGTTCATAGAAACGCCTTTCCAACATTTTTAAGGAAGTTTCTCCTGAAGTCGCAGTTGCAAAGACAATGACTTATGTGCCTATCATTTCCAAGCCTGTGTCTAGGATGGCATCCCTCAAAGATGCGGAAGCCGTAATCAAAGAAGGAAGGAGTACAGTGTGGGGGCAACTGCCTGATTTTTCTCAGAAGACGGACAAGTTCGTATTAGGTTTCACTACTGTTGGCCAGAAAGTTGTGCGTCGCTCCAGGGCCAGAGGACCACCCGTAAAAATCACTCACCGTGGAATAAATGCCTTATAAGATGATGATGAAGAAGACAACTTTGAAGATTGGATCTTTCCAACCGTCGAAGGAGGTTTAAGCAACTGGGAAGCGAAAGACTTTGTTCCCATCACTTTCATCAACCAGTAATTTATCTTTGAACAATTTCCTATTTTGGTCTGTAATAATTAAACAATTCGTACACTATTTTCACCTTATGCCTTACCCGGGGCATATAGGTCCATTTGTAAGGGCTTGATTTCTTCATTATCATATGCCATTTTTAAGTGAATCATTGGACGTTTTCATCTATAAACTGTTGTGTTCATTTTCTTTCCTTTTACATTTTGTTTTGTTTAAGGATGGCTATCCCTTACACACACACACTCACAAAATGCAGGTACCCATCCACTCCGGATTCTATGGGTGACTATTCTGCTTTAGCCTTCGGTGACTCTGAAGATTTGGTCAATCATGCTGAGTACGAAGGTGACAAAGACTGTGAAGTGCCGGGAGAGTTAGCCAGACTTTTGCAACAAGAAGAGAGGGCTATTCTGCCCCATGAAGAGTTGCTAGAGACCATCAATCTGGGAACAGAAGAAGACAAGAAAGAGGTTAAGGTGGGTGCCAAGTGTCAAAGAGCGTCTAGTTCAGCTGCTGAATGAATATGTCGAAATCTTCTCCTGGTCCTATGAAGACATGCCGGGACTAGATACGGATATCGTGGTTCACCGTCTCCCTACAAGAGAAGACTGTCCACCGATCAAACAAAAGGTCCGTCGAATGAGGCCCGACATGTCTAAAAAGATCAAAGCTGAGGTAATGAAGCAATTCAACTTTGGCTTTCTGGCTGTTACTTCCTATCCATAATGGGTTGCTAACATTGTGCCCATTCCTAAGAAGGAAAGCAAAGTCAGAATGTGTGTGGACTATCGGGACTTAAACAGGGCTAGCCCTAAAGATGATTTTCCACTACCACACATTGACATTCTGGTTGATAACACAGCTCAACACAAGGTATTTTCCTTCTTGGATTGATTCTCGGGATACAACCAGATCAAAATGGCCCCCGAAGACATGGAGAAGACTACTTTTGTTACGCAATGGGGTACCTTCTACTACAAAGTGATGCCATTCGGACTGAAGAATGCCGGGGAAACCTATCAACGTGCCATGGTAGCTTTGTTTCATGACATGATACATCATGAGATTGAAGTCTACGTAGACGACATGATAGCCCGTTCGCAGACAGAAGAAGAACACCTTGATCATCTGCAAAAGTTGTTTGTCAGATTGAAGGAGTATAAGCTCAGACTGAACCCTAGCAAGTGCACTTTTGGAGTCAGGTCTGGTAAACTTTTGGGATTTATTGTCAGCAACAAAGGCATTGAGGTCGATCTTGCTAAAGTCAAAGCTATACAAGAAATGCCTGCCCCCGTACTGAAAAGGAGGTTAGAGGTTTCTTGGGATGCTTAAACTATATTGCGAGGTTCATCTCCCACCTAACATCTACCTGTGAACCAATCTTCAAGCTGTTGAAGAAAGATCAGGTGGTTGAATGGAACGATGATTGTCAAGTTGCTTTTGATAAGATCAAGGAGTATTTGCTAGAGCCTCCTATCTTGATGCCGCCCGTCGAAGGAAGGCTGTTAATCATGTATCTGGCTGTTTTGGATAATTCAATGGGGTGCGTACTGGGCCAACATGACGAGTCTGGCCGAAAAGAGCATGCCATTTATTACCTTAGCAAAAACTTTACCGACTGTTAGACTCGCTACTCACTGCTCGAGAAAACTTGTTGCGCTTTGGTATGGGCTGCTCGCCGGCTAAGGCAGTATATGTTGACACATACCACCTTACTGATTTCTAAAATGGATCTGATTAAGTATATCTTCGAGAAGCCTGCTTTATCTGGAAGAATCGCTAGATGGCAAATGATCCTGACTGAGTATGACATCCAGTATACTACCCAAAAAGCTATAAAGGGGAGTGTACTAGCTGACCATCTAGCTCATCAAGCAGTCAAAGATTACCAGTCTATGAGATTCGACTTCCCTGACGAGGACATTATGACATTAGACAACATTGAAGGTAACAGACCGTATGACGGACCTGAACAAGGATGCCGATGGACCCTGTACTTTGATGGCGTTTCAAATGCACTTGGAAACAGTATCAGTGCGGTGCTTATCCCTCCGGAAGGTTGCCATACACCCTTCACGGGCCGACTTTGCTTCAGTTGCACCAACAACATGGCTAAATATGAAGCTTGCATCTTTGGTCTCAAGGCTGCAATTGACCTGGGAATCAAATCTTTGGTAGTATTTGGGGACTCAGCTTTGGTTATCAGTCAAATCAAAGGAGAGGGGGACATTATACATCCTAATCTTATCCCATACAAAGAACATGTCATGACGTTGTTGCCTCATTTCGAGCAGATTACCTTTGAGCATTTCCCGCGAGAAGAAAATCAGCTAGCGGATGCTCTGGCTACAATGTCTTCCATGTTTAAACTCAACTGGGATAATGATGTTCCCCAAATCACCATTGAACGAATGGATGAACATGCATGCTGTCATGAGATTAATACCGAAGAAGTAGTGGAACAACCCTGGTTTCATGAAATCAAAAGGTATCTCCAGACTCGAGAATACCCTGAAGGAGCTTTCGTCAATGACAAAAGGTTCTTAAGGATATTTGCTGCCAAGTTCTTCCTGAGCAATGGTATCCTTTATAAACGCAGCCATGATTGTGTTCTACTTCATTGTGTGGACAAGGTTGAAGCAGAGTTGATCATGACCGAAATACATAGTGGCACCTTTGGCACCCACTTAAGCGGACATACGATGGAAAAGAAGATTCTAAGGGCAGGCTACTACTGGTCTACCATGGAAGCTGATTGTCATCACCATTCCCGTACTTGTCATAAATGCCAAGTCTATGCTGGCAAGGTACATATTCCTCCTGTTCCTCTCAACATTCTAACAGCTCCTTGGCCATTCGCAATGTGGGGAATTGACATGTTTGGAGAGATCAAGCCTATGGCATCCAATGGACATCGCTTCATCCTGGTGGCTATTGATTACTTTACCAAATGGGTCGAAGCAGCTTCTTTCGCCTCAGTTACAAAGAATATGGTTGCCCGCTTCATCAAGCAGAATCTCATATGCCGGTATGGTATCCCCGACAGGATCATCACGGATAACGGTACAAATTTGAACAACACTATGATCACCGCTTTGTGTGAGCAGTTCAAGATTTATCATCATAATTCATCTCCCTATCAGCCAAATATGAACGGTGTTGTTGAAGCCGCGAACAAAAATATCAAGAAGATCATTCAAAAGATGACAGTCACCTACAAAGACTGGCATGAGATGTTACTGTTTGCTCTCCATGGATATCGTACCACGACGCGTACTTCAACAGGGACAACCCCCTTTTCTTTGGTATATGGCATGGAAGCTGTTTTACCTATGGAAGTTCAGATTCCTTCCTTAAGGATTATGAAGGATGTCGGTTTGAGTGAAGACAATTGGATTCAGACCCGACTTGACCAACTTAACTTGATCAACGAGAAGCGACTTACTGCTGTTTGTCATGGTCAGACGTATCAAAAACGAATGATCAAGGCTTTTAACAAGAAAGTCAGGTGTTAGGTATATCAAGTCGGAGATCTTGTAATCAAGAGGATTATCTTGCCGCAAAGTGATCCCAGGGGCAAGTGGACTCCTACTTACAAAGGACCATTTGTGATCAAGAACGTCTTTTCTGGTGGGGCAATGATTCTGACCACCATGGACGGTGATGACCTGCCACACCCTGCGAACACAGACATAGTCAAAAGATACTACGCATAAAATAACCCGACAAGTTGAAAACCCGAAAGGGCGACTTGGGCAAAAATGGGCATCCCGGTGAATCGAAAACACGAAAGGGCGGTTCAGGCAAAAATTAGGGATAAACAAAAAAATCTGTACACCCGGCAAGTTGAAAACCCGAAAGGGAGACTTGGGCAAAAAAGGGTTTCCCGGTGGACTGAAAACCCGAAAGGGCGGTCCAGGAAAAAATTAGGGAATTAAAGCGTATGACTATGTCTCGTCGGATCACTCTAAGGACAATCTCTTCACCAACAAGCTCCAAGCTTCTAATCAATCCAATCATCCGCAGACGAAGCAACGAATGGACAAGACACTCAGAGTTGTGAAGGCTATAGCAGAATGGGAACCCCATGGAATTGTTACACATAGCCATCTTTCCTTGGTATAAAATTTTTCTCAATTTTACGACAACATTCTCTTACTAGGATGTCTGTCTCCTTTTTACAAAATACTTACAAAAGTTAATACAAAAATACTTACAAAAGTACTTCAAAGTGCAGAAATTTGCTTGCCTTTCTTTTCTTTTTACACTTATGTTTTATTTGAAAACGTCCAATGGTTTGTTAAATAGGCATATGCATTTGAATATAATCATTGCTTACAAATAAAACGAATTGAGAAAGGATAATTACTGGTAGGTCGAAGTGTAGGGAGACGTCTTTGTGCTATTTCAGAGGGAATCCCCTGCAGTAAGTCATTCAGATCCTCAACAAAACTAAAACCTTGGAGTATATATCCCCAGCGGAGTTAAATTTCAAGATCCCCAGCGGAGCCAGTGTGTTCTAAACTTTATTCCCCAGCGGAGTTAAGTTTCAAAGTTCCCATCAGAGTTAAGTCTCCAAACTCCCGATCCCCAGTGGAGCCCGAAAACCCTGAAATACATATCCCCAGAGGATCTAGAACATTCTAAGCCTTCTTCCCCAACGAAGTCAAATTTCCAACTATCAATCCCCAGCGGGAACTAATCAGCTTTCCCCAATTTCCCCAGTGATTTATCTTAAAAGTCTGAGAATCAACCAGATAACAGTTAACTTTTTGTCTCATCCCCAACTAGGATGATTCCCCAGTAGTTTGGCATACAACACAAAGCTCCTGATTTCTCCGGCAGAATAAACACTCTCCCCATAAATTTATTTCCTAACAGAACAAAGATTCTAAATTCCGGTTTCCCCATTTAAATCCCCCCGGGTTTTAATTCCCCAGTAAAGGTCGTTGGAGTTTTCCTTAATTCCCAGGAAAGTCATAAAGGATTCTCATTCCCCGCAGAAGTTGTCAAAGCTCTTGTTAAATCCCCACAAGCTACCAAGGATTTTCAATCCCCAACAGTGGTCCCAGGATTTCTCATTCTCAACAATCAAAGATCTTTAATCCCCAAGCAGTCAGTAAGGATTTCTCATCTTCAAAATTCAAAGATTTTTGAATCCTTAGCATCGGTCAGGAATTTACTTTCTTCGGCAGCAGTCAAAGATTTCATTATCTCCAATTATCAAGGATTTATTTTCCTCGGCAAGACAGCTATGCAGCTTACATACACATCCATTACACTCATATATCATAAACATTGATGGAACACATTTTATTGCATCATACATATCATGCAACATAACTTTGTGTTTTAGCTAACATTTTATCCTTTTCAGGATAATATTAAAAAGCTATCGTTAACAACTATTCAGAGATTTCAGATACAGTATGAATACACCCCAGACACGGCGGTCATTCTATTACTCATTCAAAATTTCAAGCCAAGATACAGTGTGGATACACCCCAGACACGACGGTCATTCTATTACTCATTCAGACTTCAGCGATCCGATACAAATTAGATACGCTCCAGACACGGAAGCCATTCTTTTTCTCATTCAGATTCAACTATCAACTTCAAGTTCAGATACACTCCAGACGCGGAAGTCATTCTGTCACTTGTCCAGATCCCGGTTACAGTACGGATACACTCCAGACACGGAAGTCATTCTGCTACTCATACATATCTCAATTTCAGATACAGTCCAGATACGCTCCAGACACGGTTGCCATTCTGTCACTCATTCGGAATTTATCCCCAGCACATAGATGCTTCGTATACAGATGTTTCTCTATTACCCATTCAGAATACAGATACACTCTAGACATGGCATTCATTCTGATATTCATTCAAGAATCAAATATAGTTATAGCTCGGATACGCTCTAAACACATACGCCATTCCCTTGCTCATACAAACCCAATCTCCAAATACAACTCATATACGTTCCAAATACGGATACCATTCTGATGTTCATTCTACTGATTTTCAACAAATAAATTTTGGATGGCATCTCTAGGCCCATCTCCAGCAAGATTCAATCATCTCCAAATGGAATCTCTAAGCCCATTCCCTCAGATACATTTTGACGAGTGCAAATTTACAGGCACTCTAGTGTCCAATCCTCTTTTACCTTCGAGTCACGAAAGGCAAACTTGCCAATCTAACTCTCCAAGTTCAAGAAGATTGAATAGAGGAAACTGTTGTACCCCAAAATTTCCCCTCTCATTTTATCAACATTTTTCATCACAAGGCTCTTGGAACTCAAGATCAAGCTAGGGTTTGCTCTGCTCAAGACACCTCCTTGCATTGTTAACCTAAATTAGGGTTTGAGTTTGCACAGGGATTTTTGGACCTTCAATGCCCAAATTGACTTTCATACTTCATGTTGGACTCTTAAGTTTGTCCATACCAAGTTTCAAGCCTTGAATCAAATTTTTGCCCAATCAATTGGACAGTTGACCTAGAAATCAGCTGTATTGAGAAAAAGTCAATTGTGGCCAATTTACAGTCAAACCTCCATGAATTTTGACCCACATCAACATTATGAACTCATATGAACCATTTGATCAAGTTTGGACCACAATTCCGCAAGAAATTTGATCAGATCGCCAAAAGGGCAAAATGGTCATTTTTAGGGTTTTGATTGTGCAAAGGCAATTTTTTACTGTTTGACCTAGCCAATGGCAAATCAAGCTCAACCATAGACTCAAGAACTAAATGAAATTATATTGACTTATTCAACAAGTTCAAAAGATCTCAAATGCATGGGATTAACAGATGAATTTTTCAGTCAACTGATCAAAATTTAACTATACACTGAAAATTCAAACTTTGACTTTTTGGTCAAAATCAAGTGCCAAGGGTCATTTTTCATCAAGATGTGTCAAACCATGAAACTTGTTAACCAAGAAACCCAATGTTTCAAATTAGGGTTTGAAATTGAAAAAAAATTCATAACTTAGAATTTTTCTAAGTTATGAAATTTTCTTAATTTTTCCTAACTTTGTCCCACATTTTCACCAAGATGCAAATGGATTAAAACAAAACTTACAACATGAAAGTTGTAGTTCTCCACAAAGTCTACAACTTTGATTCACAAAGTTTTCTCAAAAGAATCTTAGATCTCAAGTTATGATTTTTGGAACAAGGGTCCCTAAAACTTTTAACTTATAGAAAATTTGCCCTAGTTTAGGCAGGATTTTGACCCATCTTCTTGGCCATTTTTCACATAGTTCCACTTGGAGTCTCAAGTTGCATTTCAAATATGGATTATATTTAATGTTGCAAGCTTTCCAAATTGTCAAAGAACTCCTCAAACACATTTGTGGTTAGGGAGAATCAAATGCTTGAAGTTGGCAAAAACTCACTTTGTATCCATGGCAAATACATGTTCATACAAGTTGCATTTTCAAACCAACATGCTTTGTACTTGTTTGCAGGCCTCTAAACCAATTCACACTCCTTAATTGAATGCAAATCCACTGAGCTAATGCATTATCTTAGCCATCTGGACATTGCACACAAAATTAATCCCTAATTGGAAAAAGGTACATTTCCATTTTGGAAAAGGTATGCTTTATGTCAAACATGATCTTTGAAGCATAGGGCCATATCTCTGAAGCCAAATCAAAATCCACAAATTTCAAGTATCAAGAGGATTGTATGCAGCATGTTATAGGGCTTGTACAGGCCTGCATTGACAACTTCCACATCTTTGCTTAAAAAACAAGAAATTGTCCAAACACTTGCCAATTGGAAAACCAGTCCATGCTAGCTTAAACAAACATTGCAAACATATTTCACACAACCCTTTGAGCCATAAACACGAATGCTTGAGCCCCAAAACCTCCCATATCCAGAAATCACATTCTTTTGGCAAAATCGGGCAGGTGCTGCAACTTGAGTGCCATAGCTCATTTGGCTGGTGCGTTTTGCCCCTTTCCACTTCAAAAACCTTCCATTCAACTCACTCAAGCTATCCCAAACCTCCATTGCCAACTATAACTCCATTTACAGTGTTCACCATTTTCATTTCAGGCTTGTGCAGGTTGAGTTCTAGGAACTGATTCAGGGACATTCAAGGCAAGCTAGCTATTGGAAAAAGATCAAGTGAGGTTCAGGCAAGCTACCAGACACCTCAAAACTTATTGAGAAGCTCTGCATTGTCCAACTCGAATCCAACTGAAACAGGTTTTTCATCACTTTTTGTCTCTCTATTTAGGAACATTTAGCCTTAGGTTTGTGAATGAAAAATGTAGTATTCAATGCCATGAAGCTGTACATATGCTCAGTTTTTATTTATATTAAGTGTGCTAGGAGAATTTCATCCATGAACATGCTGAAAAAGTTAGGTCAGATTTTAGGGCCAGAGAAATTCTCTCTGGTCTTTGAGAGTTAGGATTAATGCTTTATATGGTTAGATTCGTATTTAAATTCTCTACAAGTTCGATGTTATGAGTTTTGGAAAAAGATCACGTTTCCAGGATGTTCAAGTTTGTATAACAGGCGCGCGTTTTTTGTCTGGAGGAAGAAGATGAAGCTGGCTTGGGCTGGGCCTGGCCAGGCTTACTTTTGACACCCCTCTTTTCAGTTTCACACCCCCTGGCCCAATTTCTTATATTTTTGCATTTTTTCATTTTTGATTTCTTTTCTGATTTTGTTATTTTATTTCCAAATATAATAAATGCTCAAAAAATATTTTCATAATTTTTTTAATTTATTTGGCAATTTATTCTAATTTTTCTAACATTAAAAGTATTGAAATATTCTTTTATATTATTAATACTTGAAAAAATATTTACATTTTATACTTTTATTCTTGTTCTTTACTTTTATATATATATATATATATATATATATATATATATATATATATATATATATATATATATATATATATATATATATATATATATATATATATATATATATATATATATATATATATATATATATATATATATATATATATATATATATATATATATATATATATATATATATATATATATATATATATATATATATATATATATATATATATATATATATATATATATATATATATATATATATATATATATATATATATATATATATATATATATATATATATATATATATATATATATATATATATATATATATATATATACACTTTTATTTTATTAAATACTTATAAAAGTACAAAAAATATTACATTTTTATTTTTATTATTATTTATACTAAAAATACTTTTTTTTAATTTATTTTTATTTTTTGAACATATTAATATATTTCTTGTATATAAATAATATATAATATTTATTTTCTTAAAGAAATTAGGGTTTCATCCCTTAAACAATAAAATTAATCTTCTTATTTTATTTCTTTATACTTTTTCACATTGAAAATACTTTACATACATAAACAAATAAAAACTTCTTTTTGCATAATATATTTATTCAATATTTATTTATTTTGTTTATTTAAATATTGTACATTTAAATATTGTTGCATTGTAAATTCAATTTGGATGTAATAGTAACTAGGGTTTATATTTCTTGTCAAAATACCCCCCATTCAAAATTGTACCCTCATCCCCATAATTATGTTGTAATAGCTTAGAATTTAAATTCTCACACTTTTACGCTTTCAATTATGCCATGATTAGAGAATTATGGTTTGTATGCAAAAATAAAAATCAACAAATAGTTTGACCTAATCAAAGACAAAAATGCATGAAAAACAAACACAATACACACTTGCACCCCTAGGGTTACACTCCACTTGTTGCCTTCAAAAATGGGCCATGGTATGCATGTTGAGTACTTTGGTAAAACAAAAAAACAAAACAAAAGATCATAGTCCCTCGATGACGCTATCTTGGTTGCCTAAACAAAAATGATCAAGTCCCTCAAGAAAATTGCCAAAGATACTTGAAACAATTGCTATCATGGTCTATATGATGACCCGCGCCTGTCCCGTTTAACATCCTAACACAAGGTTGTTCACCAAATGCAATGGTGAAACAACACTGTTAAAAGGGTTAAAAACATAAGAAAGATCTTTGAGTAAAATAGGGTAGATAACTCTTAGTTACTTGATCAAAAACTTGCAAAAACATCCTTGCTATTTTCAAACACACTTCACAACACAATTTCAAAACATTTCCCAAAACAAACTTCCAAACATTGAAATCTTTTCAAAAGACAAAAACACCTTTGTAAACATTCAAACAAGAATCATTACAAAGGTTGCCACAACGATGGTCTCTTTTCAAAACATCTTTCAAAACCATACACAAAGCACCATTTCAAACAATTGAAAAGCACCATTTCAAACAATTGAAAAGAAAAGCAAGTGATCTAAACAAGTAACTAAGAGCCCATGGATAACCATGGATGAAAAGGGTGCTTGCACCTTCCCTTTTCATAATCTACTCCCCGAACCCAAGAAAACATCTCAAAGGTCTTTCCTGTTCTTTTTGACCTTTCCTTAGGATAAAATAAAAAGTCGATGGCGACTCTTGCTAAACCGAAACATTTGCGAACACAAACGCAAAACCTCAAGTCAATTCTCCCACCGTATCACAGAACTGGCGACTCTGCTGGGGAATACTTTAAAAGTGGAGTAACCTTAGGGTTTAGATCACCTTTTGTATGATTATGTTGTTTTCTTTGATTGCTTTACATTTGGTTCTCTTGTTTGGGTTTTGAATCCTCCACTCGGGTTTTGAGGGTTTCACCGAGATATTTTAGCTGAGATTGTTTGAATTAGGCTTTCTCCCTCTATCATCATGGGACCCTTTCTTCATAATTTGGGTTTGAGTTTGGTTGAGATATTCCATTAACTACTTGCAATATAAGTCATTTAAATGGAATTCTTATCAAGGGCTAGAATAAAGAGAAAAAGTTCTTCTATGGTTCATGAGTCAAAATACACTCTCTTATGCTTGCGTTCATCAATTTTGATTAGGGATTCGACCAAGACCATAACTTAGTACACATCATGAATAAGGTTCCATTGAATTTTCTTATGATAAGAGCATGCATCTAGTTTCCTGAGTTACAAGACATTGGCCAAGATAAGTGACATGAATTAAAGGATACTTTCTCCAATCAACTGTTGCTTGACATAAAGGGATTTGAGAACAATTGTTTATGGTACAAGTTATGGTTTTTAACTTGATGCAAGAGGTTGAATTCAAGTTTAGCAACTAATGTTCATTTAAGTCAGACGCGACATACAAGTTTTGTTTTAGTACAAGTTCTTATGAAACCGTGAGATGATATACAAATGTTGAATTCAAACCTTGGAAAGCTAAAATAAATTGGAAATTAAAGGAAACATGGAATTCTTGAATCAAGCTCCACTAAACTACACTCATTGACTTTATTCAAGTATCAAGTAAATAACATTCAAACTTCATGCTCATTATAATATTCACTCAATTCCATTCAAGCTTATTACAAAATATTTCATACAAGGATTTCAAGGCATGTAAACATTAAACAAGGTTCATCAAACACCATTCATGATTCAAGAAGATCATATCCAATTTCCTTCAATTTTATTCAAAGAAAACCAAGTACATCAAATGAACATTACAAACCATGTTACAACATGTTTAGCCTAAATTATTAGGACCTAAAAATCCATGTTGCCAAGTTGATATATGCCCAAAACCGTGACCCTGCACTAGTTGCGGTCCATCCCAGCTACAAACAACCAATAAAGTCCAAAAATTCTGCCATGCTGCTATGATGTCCCAAACCTGCACACCAGTCCAAAACCTATAAAAAAACATCCTACTAGCCCTGTGCACAATAAAACAAAATCAACTATGCTATGCTACTGTCCCAAATAGACTTCAACAAATCTACATATTAGTCCAAGATCTGTGTCAAACTTGCACGAAAATGGTCATAACAGAAACTGCATAAAAAAGGCTACAAAGTAGTGCACTCAAAATGTTCAAATTCATCCCTTTTTTCCTCCCAATTTTCAACCTTTATCACTGATATAAACAACTTTAGATAATAGGAAAGGGGACATAAGAGAAATCCACAAAAAAAATTCACAGAGAAACCGGATTGAGACACATACTATCTTAAACTCTAATCTCAGTTCATACTACTAAAACCTTCAACAACAAAGTCCCACCATCAATGCTCCTTGCAATACCATTAGCCTTCTGACTTCACTAAGTCTCAATTCTGATTAGCTTTCGCTTGCTAGCAGATCATATTGCATTTCATTCTTACAGACCCATCAACTCAGAACCTACAATTTCAATCCTCTATTGTCATCAATTTAGCAGAACAGGAGTACAAAGAAGAAGAAAGCATAAAAAAGGATTTCTTACTCACCTTTTTGAAGTTCCTTTGGAGAGACTCCAACGGGTAACTCTTTTTCTGGCCATTTTAATACCTCCACTATTGATAGTTTTTATTGTTGATTTTACCGTAATTGTTGTTGTTGCAAAATCTGAGCTGAAAATTTTAAACTGAATTGCATGAATATTTTGTCGTGCCTCGAATTTCTGAGTCAGTGAGGAAAACGATGATTGAGCATATGGTGATGATTTTCGGAGAAAATGAAAGCAGAGAGACCGAGGGAGTATATCGCATAATGAAGGTTTTATGGTGTTAGTGATTAGAAAGTGAGAAGAGAGATGATGAATTGAGGTTTTGTTATTTTTGGTTGAAGCTAAGAGAGGGATGAAATCGAAAGTTGGGTTGGTTCTGTTGAGATTTGTTCGGAACGAATTGAAGAGCAGAGGAAGAAGATCGTGAGATTTGAGAGAAAGTTGTATTGGTTCTGTTGAGATTTGTTTGGAACAAATTGAAGAGCAGAGGAAGAGGACTGTGATATTTGAGAGATTTGGATAACTTTTTTTTGTTTTAATTAAGTTAAATGGGCATTAAAAAAAATTAATTCTTGACTTTTCCCTTCCCAACACAGTGGCGCCACTTTTGTTCAATTAGGGTTTCAAAAACCCTTCCTTTCCCTTACCCAAACCGGGTCAGCCCATTGGGGCCTGTTAGCCCAGCCCATTTCATCAGTTTTAACTTTTATTGCTTTTGATTAGATACATTAACGAATGAATCAGTTTGGCGTAGTGGATGGGGCGTGTGTATGATATGTGTGAGGACCTAGGTTCGAAACCCATTGGGAATATTTTACCATTATTCTATTTTTATTCCCTTTTAGCCCAAACTTTGTTTTATATATTTTAATTGAGGTGTCTATATAACAGAAGAATAAATATGGTCAAGTGGTAAGGCAACTTTGTTACAACCCATAGAACCTGAGTTCAAGTCCTAGCTTTGCACTTTTATTTTCTTATTTCTAATTTTCAAATCTTTTTGCCTTATTTCATTTTAAAAATCTATACAAAATACAAAAAATATTAGAATTAGGTTTTAATATTTTATTTTCACAACAAAAAAAATCATAAAAACATTATAGTATTATTTTCTTTTGTTTACTTGATAAAAAATTATAAAAATAAAATTAGGGTTTAATTTTCTTTATATGATAAAAATACCAAATATATTATTTAAAATTTTAATTTTTTAATATTCATTTATAGCTTTTATTTGATTTAATTTCCTTATTTGATAAAATCATAAAACAATTTCCTTTTCCTTTTATTTTCGCGTAGTTTACTATTTTCGCTTTTTTTTTATTATTGTACCTACTTACGGTTTGTAATAGTTTAATTAGGCTTTTTACTATTTTCCCCTGTTTTATGGTTTTGTAACCCCCATCCCCGAAGCATTGTTGTAGCGTAAAACTTTATTTTCTGCACTGTTTTACCCCAAAATTTGCCCTCTCATTCTCCAAGGCCTTTCTCACAGGGATTGTCAAGGTTCAAGCTTGAACAAGTGCATTGGGATTTTCCAGTACCAAAATTAAAAGGAAATTGTCAAAAATGGAGAAAACAGATAAAAATAACATTTTGACAAATTTGGTGGAAAACATGTCTCCTTCGATTCAGCATACTTCGATTGACTCTTAGCCTCTTTCGATTGCTCAAAGTGGCTGCTAGCGTGCCTATTTCGCCTGGGCATGTGACTTCTTGTCGCAGGCTTCATTTGTGCCTTTTGCTGCCTACAAACCTTCTTCGTTTGTGCCTTTTGCTGCCTGCGTGCTTGCAATCGAAGGCCATGACTTACTGGCCACACATGCCCCCTGCAAGGAAACCCTTTTCGATTCACCAAGCGTATTGCCTACAGGCCTGCTTCGATTTGGACAAGTTTACTGCCTACAAATATGCTTTGATTGGGAAACATATGCTTCCTTCGAGCGTGAGCTTTCGACTGGGCATTAGCTTCCTTAGAGTAAGCTTGTTTCGACCACAAGTTTCGATTAAGGCAAAGGTTTCCTTCGAACATGTGTGCTTCGATCTCACTCTTGCATTCGACTCAGTAATGTCCTTCGAAACAGGAAGTTAAAGCCTCCTGTTGGTTGTCTTCAATTCAAAGAGTCAATAATGTTCTGAAAGCTTCCTTTGATTCAGAAGTTAATAACCTTCTAAAAAGGGCCATTCGAAGAACACATAGTTGGTCCATTCGAAGGACACACAGCTGGTGGAAACGAATGCAGTGCTGTCCCAGAAAGATGGAGGATTCGACCCAGAGGATCAAGTTGAACATATAGACCCATAGGCTAGGCCATGTGTCTTCCCTTTTTAGGCCTGTTTGCTGTCTAAGACCACTTGCATAGCACAGTACCTACTTGTAGAAAAGTCTGTCTTGAGCCTTGTGCCTGTTTTCCTTCAGCATGAAGCAACCCCATCCTGAACCATTCATCTTGCTTTTGTGGCACAAGTGGACATTCACTTTCCAGCTGGCCTTTATTTTATTATTTCTGCTCCCCAAGCTTTTCTCTATAAATAGAGAATTCATTTGCACAAAGAGAGAGAAAAAAACAGAAAAAAGGAAGAGGAGAACGTATCTTCAAAATTCCCACACCCTACAAAATTCTCAAACACTTAATTCTTAAACACTTAAACACTCAAACACATACCCAGAATTCAAACAACAAATCCAGAACTGCGTCCTCCTGCCTAACACCAGAATATCAAACATGTGTTACAAATACAAGCTTAAGGCACAGCAAGCCTTGAGGCCTGCAAACCTGTCTTCCTTACCAAAGCCAGAAAACTCCAGCCAGTTCAACTGCAACTGCAAACGAACCTGCCTAAAGCCAGTCGAACTGCAGCTGCAAGCAAGCCTATATCAAAACTAGCAGAAACTCAGACCTGCTTGCCCAAACTAAACAGTAACAGAACTAGCTTCAGGAAGATCCCAGCAAGGCTCCCTCCACCATCAAAAAAGGTCACCTACAGCTCTTTCGACTAAGCACTTCAAGAGGTAAGTTCTCTCCAGCTTGGGACTTTTTCATTTAAACATCATGAGTACATGCCAATAAAGAAAAATGTAGATATTTCTGGACCACGTTTTAGCATTCGATTCTGAGTGCTCTTATGCTGAAAACTCAACCTTAATTAGTTATAATTTAGACTTTGAGACCCATTAGTTTTTTGTGCTAACCCCTGGACTGTAGTTATGTTAGGATGTTGCATTTAAGAACTTGAGACAGGTTTGTTATATCCTTCGATTGGCTAGCTGCACAAGCCTTTCGAATCACAATTTGAGGGCCTAAATATGCTTACAAGGAGTCAGCAAGGAGCCTGTGGAAAAGCCAGAACCTTGTTGTTTCCAGACCTCAGACAAAATCCATAACCTTTCCATTTCCATGCCATAAACAAAAGACAGGAGTATGAAACGAAGCCCCAGGCTTCCTCACTGACTCCAGACCCAATCGAAGTAGGCAACAAGGCAGAAAGGCCCAGCCAGAGGCACACTTGCACTAAGTCCAGGCTCAGACGAAAGGCACTTCTATGCTGGTGCCAGCCTCCATTCGAAATACACGACCTGACTGGTGTCAAAGCCCAATCGAAGGACAGGACCTTACTGATACCATCCCCCAATCGAAGGAGGCCAACAGAAGGCAAATTGAAGGGTGCTCCTGCCTGGGTCGAAAGACACTCATTTTTCTTGATTTTACCTTATTTTTGCCTTTATATTCTCATGCAATTCAATATGGTTGTAATAGTGTAGGATATTTATTTCTTGCATTTTTCTTGCTTTGTACAAATGCTAGTAAATAGGTGTGTATGGCAAGATAAAATCAACAGTCAGACAACCCAAAAATCAAAGATAATAATGCATGCAATCAAACACACTTGCACACGTGCACCCCTAGGGTTCCCTCCACTTGTTGCCCTATAAAAATGGCCATGTTATGCATGTGGGATGTCTTAGCACAAACGAATCGAAAAAAGATCATAGTCCCTCGATGACGCTATCAAAAGTTGTCTTTCAAAAATGATCTTAGTCCCTACAGAAAAGTGCTAAGTCATTTCACAACATTGCTATCATGATCATACGATGACCCACGCTAGTCCCGTTTACATCCTAACACAAGGTTGTTCACCAAATACAATGGTGAAACAACACTGTTAAAAGGGTTAAAAACATAAGAAAGATCTTTGAGTAAAATAGGGTAGACAACTCTTAGTTACTTGATCAAAAATCTTGCAAAACATCCTTGTTATTTTTCAAAACATACTCCACAACACAATTTCAAAAAAAACTTTCAAAACATTGAAAACCTTTCAAAAAGACAAACACCTCTGTATACATTCAAACAAGAATCATTACGAAGGTTCCCACAATGATGGCTTCTTTTCAAAACATCTTTCAAAATCACGCACAAAGCACCATTTCAAACAATTGAAAAGCAAAAGCAAGTGATCTAAGCAAGTAACTAAGAGCCCATGGATAACCATGGATAGAAAGGGTGTTAATACCTTCCCTTTCTATAATCTACTCCCCGAACCCAAGAAAACATCTCAAAGGTCTTTCCTGTGCTTTTTGGCCTTTCCTTAGGATAAAATAAAAATTTGGTGGCGACTCTTGCTAAACTGAAACATTTGCAAACACAAACGTAAAACCCAAGTCAGTTCTCCCGCCGTATCACAGAACTGGCGACTCTGTTGGGGACTAATTTAAAAGTGGAGTAACCTTAGGGCTTAGATCACCCTTTTCATGATTAATTGTTTGTTTTGATTGCTTTACATTTTGGTTCTCTTGTTTGGGCTTGAAATCCTCCACCCGGATTTGGGAAACATTCATAGATAGCAATACATTGTGGAAACTGTGTGGGGTATACCGACACGATTGAAGCAATAGCTATATTAGTGCGACATATTTGTGAGTACCGGTAGCCTTCGAGTCAATCAAAGAGAATACGGGGCCGCTGAGTGATGTCATTAAGCACTAATGAACTAGAACCTTACTTGACCATCTTGGCCTTTTATTAGGGGTAGTGAGATGACCGGCTTTGGTGCAGTCTGAGGTTGGTAGATACTCGATACTACACTCATTGAGGGTTGTTTTCTTGGAATATTTTGGTCGCTAGTTAAGTGGCTAAACCAAAACAATGAACATAGAAAACAATCCAATGATATTGAGCTCCTTAGAACCCGGTTACTATTTATAGGACAGGTTTTTAAGCCAACTACACTCAAGAGGGTACTTACCTATGAAACCTCATGCAAGCCTGAAACTAGGGTTTTTGTGTGACTTTCCCATCGGATCACTTTAAAGAACAATCTCTTCATCAATAAGCTTCGAGCTTCTGATCAACCCAGTCATCGACGGACGAAGCATTTGAATGGACAAGATATTCAGAGTTGTGAAGGCTATAACAGAATGGGATCCCAAAGAATTGTTGCACATAGCCATCTTTCTTTTGTATAAAATTTTCAATTTTTTACGACAACATCCTCTTACTAGGATGGCGGTCTCCCTTGTACAAAGATACTCATAGAAAGTTAATACAAATACTTTTCCAAAATACAGAAATTCGCTTTGTCTGCTTTTTTCTTTTCTACACTTATGTTTTATTTGAGAAACGTCCAATGTTCTGTTAAATAGGCATATGCATTTGAACATAATCATTTCCTTGCAAATCAAGAAAGATGATTGCTGATAGGTTGAAGGTATAGATAGATATCTTGATGCCCTTTCAGAAGGAATCCCTAGCAGAATTAAACTCCAAATTCCTCAACAAAGTCAAAATCCAGAACTTAATTCCCTAAACAGAGTTAAACTTCAGGATCCTCAGCAGAAAAAGCTTTCTCAAAACTGATTTCCCCAGTCAGAGAGCCTTCCAGAACTCAATTCCCCGCAGAGTTGAATTTCAGAATCCCCAGTGGAGCCTTAAAAATCTGAAAATACTATCCCCAGTGAAGTCAAAGCCGTTAAACCCCAGCGGAGCTAAAACTTCCAATTATCAATCCCCAACAGAACCAGACTAGTGAACCTTCTCCCCACAGAGATACTTCCCAACAGATTGAAGATTCTCAGTCTTACTACTCCAGCATGAGTCTACCAGGATCTGGACTCCCCAGTAGAGATCATCAGAATTCTCGTTCCCTACAAGTCACCAAGGAGTTCCAATCCCCATCAGTGGTCCTAAGATCCCTCAACAACTGAAGATCTTGTTCCCCAAGCAGTCAACAGTCAACAAGGATGTCTCATCCTCAGCAATCAAAGATTCTTACACTCTCCTGCAGCAGCAAGGATCCACTTTCCCTGGTAGCAGTCAAGATTCTATTATCTCCGGCTATCCAGGATTCCTCTATCCGCAGCAAGACAGCTCATCAGCTTGCATACGCATTCATTACATTCATATCATGAACATTGATATACACATATTGCATCATACATTTCATGCAACATAACTTTGTGTTTAGCTAACATTTTGTCCTTTTCAGGATAAGAATAAAAGGCTATCATTAACAATTATCCAGATGCAGTTTTACACGGACTCATCATCAGGCAACCCTACATCGGTTCCTTCTTCAACTTCAAGACTTCTGAAAACAGTTCACAGGTTCTCCAGACACGGATGTTAACCTATCGCTTGTTCAGATTCTTCAACTTCTGAAAACAGTTTACGGATTCTCCAAACACGGATGTTAATCTATCGCTTGTTCAGACTCAACTTTTGAAAACAGTTTATGGACGCTTCCCAACATGGATGCTGCTCTATTGCTTATTCAACTTCAAGACTTCTGAAAACAGTTTAAGGGTTCTCCAGACACGGATGTTAACCTATCGCTTGTTCATATTCAAGACTTCTGAAAACAGTTCACGGGTTCTCCAGACACGGATGTTAACCTATCGCTTGTTCAGATTCTTCGACTTCTGAAAACAGTTTACGAATTTCTCGAAATACGAATGTTAATTTATCGCTTGTTCAGACTCAACTTTTGAAAACAGTTTACAGACGCTTCCCAACATGGATGCTGCTCTATCGCTTGTTCAGATTCTTCAACTTCTGAAAACAGTTTACGGATTCTCCAAACACGGATGTTAATCTATCGCTTGTTCAGACTCAACTTTTGAAAACAGTTTATGGACGCTTCCCAACATGGATGTTGCTCTATTGCTTATTCAACTTCAAGACTTCTGAAAACAGTTTAAGGGTTCTCCAGACACGGATGTTAACCTATCGCTTGTTCAGATTCAAGACTTCTGAAAACAGTTCACGGGTTCTCCAGACACGGATGTTAACCTATCGCTTGTTCAGATTCTTCGACTTCTGAAAACAGTTTACGAATTTCTCGAAATACGGATGTTAATTTATCGCTTGTTCAGACTCAACTTTTGAAAACAGTTTACGGACGCTTCCCAACATGGATGCTGCTCTATTGCTTATTCAATTTCAAGACTTCTGAAAACAGTTTACGGATTCTCCAAACACGGATGTTAATCTATCGCTTGTTCAGACTCAACTTTTGAAAACAGTTTACGGACGCTTACCAACATGGATGCTACTCTATTGCTTATTCAATTTCAAGACTTCTGAAAACAGTTTATGGATTCTCCAAACACGGATGTTAATCTATCGCTTGTTCAGACTCAACTTTTGAAAACAATTTACGGACGCTTCCCAACATGGATGCTGCTCTATTGCTTATTCAATTTCAAGACTTCTAAAAATAGTTTACGGATTCTCCAAACACGGATGTTAATCTATCGCTTGTTCAGACTCAACTTTTGAAAACATTTTACGGACGCTTCCCAACATGGATGTTTCTCTATTGCTTATTCAACTTCAAGACTTCTGAAAATAGTTTACGGGTTCTCCAGACACGGATGTTAACCTATCGCTTGTCCAGATTCTTCAACTTCTGAAAACAGTTTACAGATTCTCCAAACACGGATGTTAATCTATCGCTTGTTCAGACTCAACTTTTGAAAACAGTTTACGGACGCCTCCAAACACGGATGTCAATCCATTGCTTATTCAAGATCCCCAGTGCAGAGATATTCCAAACATGGATACCTTTCTGATACTCACTCACTCATCACCAGCATACAGTTCAACAAGCATTCCAGATGGCACCTTTAAGCCCATCCCCGACAAGATTCTGTCACTCTCCATGATGGCATCTTTAAGCCCATCTCTAAATAGCATCTCTAAGCCCATTCCCGCACCTATGTCTTGACGAGTGCAAATTTAAGGGCACTCTAGTGTCCAATCTCCTTTTACCTTCGAGACGCGAAAGGCAAACCTGCCAATCTAACTCTTCAGGTGCAAGAAGATTGAACAGGGGCAACTGTTGTACCCCAAAATTTTCCCTCTCTTTTCATCAACATTTTCTCATCACAAGACTCTTGGAACTCAAGATCAAGTTAGGGTTTGCTCTGCTCAAGACCCCTCATTGCACTGTTGACCCAAATTAGGGTTTGAGTTTTCACAAAGATGTTTTGACCTAAAATGCCCAAAATGACTTTCATGCTTCATTTTGGACTCACAAGTTTATCCATACCAAGTTTCAAGCCCTGATTCCAATTTTTGCCCGGTCAATTGGACAGTTGACCTAGAAATCAGCTGTATTGGGGAAAAAGTCAATTGTGGCCAATTGACTGTCAAACTTCATGAAATTTGACCCACATCAACATAATGAACTCATATGGACCATTTGATCAAGTTTGGATCACAATTCCACAAGAAATTTGATCAGATCACTAAAAGGGCAAAATGGTCATTTTTAGGGTTTTGACTGCACAAAGGCAATTTTTGACTATTTGACTTAACCAATGGCAAACCAAGCTCACATATGGACTCAAGGACTCAATGGCATTGACTTGACCCATTCAACAAGATTCAAAAAATCTCAAATGCACAGGATTGACAGATGAATTTTCCAATCAACTGATCAAAATTTGACTGTATACTGAAAAGTCAAACTTTGACTTTTTGGTCAAAATCAAGTGCCAAGATTCATTTTTCATCAAAACATGTCAAATTATGAAACTTGTTCATCAAGAAACCCAAAATTGCAAATTAGGGTTTAAAATGAAGAAATTTCATAACTTAGAAATTTTCTAAGTTATAAAATTTCCTTATTTTTTCCTAACTTTGTCCCATTTTTTCACCAAGATGCAAATGGATTCAAACAAAACTCAAAACATGAAAGTTGTAGTCCATTGCAAAATCTAAAACTTTGAATCACAAAGTTTTCTCAAAGGAAGCTTACATCTCAAGTTATGATTTTTGGAATAAGGGTGCAAAATATTTTTAACTTAGAGAGATTTTGACCTATTCTAGGCAGGATTTTCGTCCAACTTCATGGCCATTTTTCGCAAGCTTCCACTTGGAGTTTCAATTTGCATTACAAAGATGGATTGTAGTACATGTTCCAAGGTTTCCAAATTATCCAAGAACTTCTCAAACACCCATGTGGTTAGGGAGAATCGAATTTGCAAAGATGGGCAAAAGTCACTTTTGTTCATAGCCAAATACATGTTCATAACATTGGCATTTTCAAGTCAGCAGGGTTTGTGATGGTTTGCAGGCATCTAAACCTCTTCACACTCAATAATTAAATGCTTAACCTTTGTGTTCAAGTCTTGTTTTGTGCATTTAGTCATTACACAAAGAACTAATCCATAATTAGAAAAAGCAACTTTGCCATTTTTGTAAAGTAGTGCTTTATGTCAAATTCAAAATCCAAGAGGCATGAGCCAGATCTTTGAGGCTAGCATTTGTACACAAATCCCTCTGATCAAGAAGAAGATATGCAGCATACTTTAGGGCATTGTACAGGCCTGTATTGAAACTTGCATTTTCTTGCTTCAAGTAGAAGAAACTTGGAAAAACAAATACCATCTTTCATTCCTGCAAGCATAAGCCTAAGCAAACTTTGTTCTCATCTTGCATACACCCTAACTGACCTAAAACACGATTCCTTCATCCTCAATACCCCCTCATTCATCAAAACACCATTTTTCTGCAAGAAACAGGGCATCCCTGCAGATTGAGTTGCACAACTCAGTTTGCTCGTGCGTTTTGGCCAAAGCTTGTTCAAACACACTCCCTACCATCCATTGAAGCTATCCCAAGCCCTAGATACAAACTGTAACATCCCTAACCCCTGTTGCCATTTTCATTTTTCAGTTGTGCAGGTGAACTTCCATAGCACGATTCATAGTGATTCAAAGCAAGCTAGGTGTTGGAGAAGCATCCTTGGACTTCAGGCGAGTTGTACCAAAGCTCAAACTCCATTGAAGATACCTCCATTGCTGTACACGACTCAAACTGAAACAGGTAAAAACATTAACTTCTATCTCTCAATATAGGAAGAGTTAAGCTTAGGTTTGTGAAAGAAACATGTTCTCCTCATAGCCCTGAAGCCATCCATGTATTTACTTTTCATTTATATTGAGTGTGCTGTGAGAATTTTGGCCATGAACATTGAAGAAAAATTAGGTCAGAAATTGGGGATGAAGAAATTCTCCCTGGTTTCTTAGAGTTAGGTCAAGTTTTTTACATATTTGAACTCGTGATTTGATGCTCTACAATGTTTGTGTTATGAGTTTTGTGTAAAAGTCAAAGAATCAGGAGTTTGTTGTTTGAGCAAGGAGGCGCGCGAAATTCAAACAGAATGGCTGGAGGTTGAAGAAGGTGGTGACTTGGGATGGGCCTGAGTTATTTTTACTCTTTGCACACTCTTTTTTAACTTACACCCCCCTGGCCCATTGTGTGAAATATTCATTATTTTTGCATTTTTCTTTTTGTTTCTGATTCTATATTTTTATTCAAACATGAAAAAACACTAAAAATATTTTTTCTCACATTTTTGCATTTATTTGGTATTTATTTGTTTCATTTAGCATATGTATATAAATAAATGTAATACTTTTTATTTAAAATATTAAAAAAATAATACAAAAATATATATATTTTCAGTCATTATTTTTTATTTACATTTTGAAAACATTTTCTAAAATATACCATTTTTGTAAATAATTAATATTTTATTCTTGTATATATTTAGTATATTAAAATATATAATATAAATACTTGTATATATTTATTAGAATATTTAGGACAAAAATATAAAAATAATGCATTTTTATTTTTATTAGTATATGAGACTAAAAAATACTTTTTTTACAATATACTTCTTTTTTTTATATTATTTTTGTATATAATTAACAAATATTGTATATAATTAATAAATAATTGCTATTTATTCAAAAACTAGGGTTTTGCCCTAAATAACAAAATATCTAAAAATTGACCTTTTTATTTTTGTTTATATTTCACATTGAAAAAATACTTTCATACATAAAAAATCTTTTTTGTGCATAATACATTTTTGCATATTTATTATATTTGTTTAAATATTGTACAATTTGATATTTGTATATTCAATATGGATGTAATAGTTTTAGATTTAATTTCTTGTCTAATATCCCCCCATTCAAACATTTGTACCCCCATCCCCATAATCATGTTGTAATAATTTAGGACTTTAAATTTCCGCATTTAAAAGCTTTCAAATTATGCCATGATAGACCTAGGGTTTGTATGCAAATCAACCAACAAATAGCTTGACTAATACAAAGACAAAAAAGCATAAAAATGGACAACACCAATCACACTTGCACCCTTAGGGTTACTCCACTTGTTGCCTTCAAAAATGGGTCATGTTGCATGTTGAGTGTCTTTGGCAAAACAAAAACAAATCAAATGATCATAGTCCCTCGATGACGCTTTCTCAAGCTGCCTAAAAATGATCAAGTCCCTTAAAGAAAAATGCCAAAGATACTTGACACCATTGCATTCATGGTCCACACGATGACCCGCGCCCGTCCTGTTAACATCCTAACACAAGATTGTCAACCAAATACAATGGTGGAACAATACTGTTAAAAGGGTTAAAACATAGGAAAAATCTTTGAGTAAATTTAGGGGTAGACAACTCTTAGTTACTTGATCAAACTTGCAAAACACACTTGCCTACTTTCAAAACACACTCCACAACACAATTTCCAAAAACAACTTTCAAAACCTTGAAACATCTTTTCAAAAAGACAAACACCTTTTGTAAAACATTCGAGTAAAGAATTGTTACAAGGGTTGCCTAGACAAGGCATCTTTTTTCAAAACATTTTCAAAACCACCCACATAAAGCACCATTTCAAACAATTGAAAAGCAAAGGCAAGTGATCTAAGCAAGTAACTAAGAGCCCATGGATAACCATGGATAGAAAGGGTGTTAATACCTTCCCTTTCTATAATCTACTCCCCGAACCCAAGAAAACATCTCAAAGGTTTTTCCTGTGCTTTTTAACCTTTCCTTAGGATAAAATAAAAAAGTCAGTGGCGACTCTTGCTAAACCGAAACATTTGCGAAAACAAACGCAAAACCTCAAGTCAGTTCTCCCACCGTATCACAATATGCATCCACTAACCATTTCAAGGGTTTGGATCTTCATCTTTGTTCTTGTTTTGTAGGTTATGGAAACTCTTCGCAGGAAAACTATTCAAGTCAACCTTGTGAGAATCCCTCCTCAACTCAAGGAGCTTACATCCAGAATTCCAGAAAATTCTCTCTTCAGTAAAAGACATGGTAGACTTCTAAGCTTAGTCAACACCAACATTGAAGAAGACATGGTTAAAGTTCTCTTCCAGTTCTTTGACCCCCTACACCACTGTTTCACATTCCCTGACTACCAATTGGTGCCTACTTTGGAGGAATTTTCTCAACTCCTGAGAATTCCTATTCTTAATCAACTACCCTACAACGGTACGGAAAAAGAGCCAAAGCCTGAAGATGTTGCTCAAGCATTACACTTGCAACCATCTGACATCAAGGGGCATTGGGAAACCAGAAGTGGTGTCAGGGGTTTCTTAGCAAGGTTTCTGTTTGAGAAGGCACAAGAGTGTTGGAATTCCCTGGATCTGCAAGCCTTTGAAGAGATTGTGGCACTCCTTATCTATGGGTTGGTCTTGTTCCCAAACCCTGACCAACTTATAGATGTGAATGTTGTTAAGATTTTCATGTCCAGGAATCCCATACCTACATTACTTGGAGACATCCTACACTCATTTTACACACGAACAATGAGGAAAAGAGGTGTTCTCATGTGTTGTACTCCTCTCCTAGAAAGGTGGTTTATTTCTCACCTTCCACAATCAGTTCTGAAGAATGAGCAAGGTCTAAGGTGGTCACAACGGTTGATGACCCTCACACATTCTGATGTACATTGGTGTTCTCGGTCCAGAGAAAATGTCATCCTTATTGATCATTGTAGTGAGTTCCCTAATGTCCCATTACTTGGTATTAGGGGAGGCATTACCTACAACCCTTGTCTAGCCTTGAGACAATTTGGATATGCTCGGAGGGATGGCCCTCATGACATGCTGATTCTCGACCTAGTTTTTGACTTTGACAACGATGCGCAAGGACTTCGCCAAAGGTTCATCAGAGCTTGGAGGATGCCTAACAAGGTGGATAGTAAGACACTGGGGCACAAGAATTCCATCCCCCTTGAGCCTTACCTCAAGTGGGTACAAACCCGCTCCCAGAATCTTATGATGTCATATCCTCACATTCTCCCCCTTGATTAAAGAGCCTGTTAACGAAGGAGAGGTTCCATACACCATCCTATATCCTGACATGCCAACATCATGGGAAGAAATGCAAAAGAGTTGGATCCAACTCAGAGAAGAACGAGATACTTTTGAAGCCAGCTTCTATGCCAGTGAGGAGAAGGTTTTAGAGCTCACCCGCCGACTTCACGAGGAGGAAACTCTTAACACCTACATCGCACCAAAAAGGATGCGCAACGTCTTTTTACATTAAGATTTTTGTAATATTTCGCCCATGGGGCATTTATGTACTAACAAATTTCTTCTTAATATGACGTGCGTTCTTTTTGTTTACAGTAAATTTGAATTTTTGAACCCTTGAATGCATTACATGAACAACATATCATTCATCATATGCATAAATAGGTCTTCAAGCCAGGTTTCCTTATCTTTCTGCTGTTTATTTCAGTAAGATGGATTTGGAGCAAACAATGAAGGACCTACAGGCATAAAATTCACAATTTCAGCAACTCCTCATGACCTTGGCAAAGGGTCAAGAGGATCTCAAAGCTCTTCTAGAGAAGAGTAAAGAGAAGAAAAAGAAAAAGAGACCGGGGGTAGCTACTTTCGGAAGAAGATTTGAGGGTGATGCTAGAAGGACTCTTGAGTTTCCATCATCGTCCGACGAAGGGATTGGAAAAGGGAAAGGAGTTACTGTGCCTTCCGAATCTGAGGTAGAAGAGGAGGAAGAGGAAGCAGACGAAGACTATTCAGAACAACAGTATCCACCAGCGGATGACAAGTAGAAGAACCTTGAAGACAGATTCGCAGCTATGGATTTGCAGAAGGTGCCCGGATTGGATTTTGAGGAACTGGGGCTTGTAGCTGGGATTGTTATCCCTCCTAAGTTCAAAGTGCCAACATTCGCCAAGTACGACGGTCTATCTTGCCCTAATATGCACTTAAGGTCGTATGTTAGAAAGATCTAGCCACATTCATCCGACAAAAACCTTTGGGTGCACTTTTTCCAAGACAGCTTGTCTGGCACTCAGTTAGATTGGTTTTACCAGCTCGAGAGATCAGAGGTCCATAATTGGGAAGACTTGGAAGCCGCCTATCGTTAGTATCAGTACAATGCTGATTTGGCGCCTACCCGTACTCAGCTACAGAGTATGGGGATGGCTTCAAATGAAGGGTTCAAGGAGTACGCCCAGAAGTGGCGCGACCTGGCTGGAAGGGTGCAGCCACCGCTATCAGATAGAGAATTAGTTGACATGTTTTTGGGGACCCTATCTGGCCCTTTCTTCAAACATCTAATCGGAAGCTCCTCTGCGGGATTTACTGAGTTGATTTTGACTGGCGAGAGGGTGGAAGCCGGTATCAAAAGTGGAAAGATTCAAAAGGATGCTTCCGTATCCACAGCTGCTAGAAAACCTTTCCCAGCCAAGAAAGAGGTATCTGCTGTGTACACCCAGAAAAATCGGGAAAGAGAAGAACATCGGCCAACAGTGGGGGCCATATTAATACAGAAGTCCGCATCAGACCAGTTTAGAAACAGCCAACCGAGGAATGATCATCCCAGAACTTATCAGCAAAGGCCACCACGGCAGTTTACTCTAGTAAATATGACACCTGCTCAGATCCTTCCGCATCTCCTAAAATTGAATATTGCTAATTTAAAAGAGGCACCAAAGAATGTAAATACCACCTCTCTATTTTACAATCCAAAAGCCAAGTGTGCTTACCATTCCGAAAGTATTGGGCACGATACCAATAATTGCTGGGCACTCAAGAACAAAATTCAGGATTTAATTGACGCCAAAGAGGTCGAGTTTGACGCTCCTGAAAAGCCCAATGTTATATTCGCGCCGATGCCCAAGCACGGCCATAATGTGCATGCTGTTTTGGAAAATCTCCATGTTACTGATATTGCCGATCTGTTAACTCCATTGTTAGTGATAAAAGAAAATTTGTTGAGAGCCGGGATCTTTCTTGGTTGTGATAAAGATTGCTATTTTTGTTTGAATATTCAAGATGATTGTCCAATGTTGAAGTCAGGTGTCCAACGCCTGATGGATATTCAAGAAATACTTTTTCAGAAAACCCATGTTAACACTTTCAATCTGATTGCTCCTGATACTTGTGATACCTCAACCAATGATATTGCCATCATAACCATTTTCGACAATCCTCCCAAGGCTTGTAAAAGGCCTGTCAGGATTACACCCAACTCTGAATATGCACCTCTAAAGATCACAATACCAGGACCTGTCCCGTACCAATCTAGCAAAATGATACCGTGGAACTATGGGGGAGAAATCTTCTACCACGGCATCAAACAAATCAAAACAGTCCAAGATTTCTGAAGAAGACCCTGACATAGGAAACATCGCGGGTACTAGCAAGATCACCCGTAGTGGCCGGATCTTTTCTCCGGAGATTGCTCCTCCCCGAGCAGTCTTCGGACCCTTAAAAATTTCTGCACCTGTTGGACCCTCTGTGCAAGGCCCCGTGATTGAAGAGTTAAACACTCCTGAAGAAAGACCATCCGCTGATAACACCAACAAAGGTAAGGGGATACTGAAAGATCCTATCAGGACGAAGGCTCATGTTGTGGTTATCCCCGAAACCACTCAGAAGGAGATGGATGAAATCCTAAAAATAATCAGAAAAAGTGACTACGACGTTGTAGAACAACTGGGGCCGACCCCCTCCAAAATCTCAATGTTAGCTCTCTTGCTCTGTTCAGAGGCCCATGCTAAGGCTCTGATTAAATTCTTAAAGACAGCACATGTCCCCCAAGAGACCTCGGCTGACCAATTCCAAAACTGTGTGGCCAGTCTTACTACTGACAATGGCCTGGGCTTTTCCGATGCCGACCTGACTCCGAAATGAAGGAAACACGATGATGCGTTACATGTTTCAATTGAGTGCCGAGGGACCACACTCGCCCATGTCTTGGTCGATATTGGTTCTTCCCTGAATGTGCTGCCAAAGAAGGCCTTAGACCGTTTGGATTGTGAAAGTTTAACCCTCAAGCCTAGCAACATTATCGTCAGAGCTTTCGATGGTTCCAAAAGAATGGTTCATGGGGAGGTTGATATTCCCATCAAGGTAGGCACTGAAGTGTTCAACTCCACCTTCTACATGATGGATATCCGTCTGTCATACTCATGTTTGCTGGGAAGACCATGGATTCATCATGTCGGGGCAGTTACATCCTCTTTGCACCAGATGCTGAAGTATCCTGTTAAGGGTAAAATCATAATTGTGCATGGCGAGTAGGAGTACATGATTAGTCATCTCAATTACTTTTGATATATGGAAGTGGATGGCGAGTTCATCGAAACGCCTTTCTAGCATTTGGAGGAAGTTTCTCCCGAGGTGGAAGTTGTGAAGACAGTGGTTGAGGTGCCTATCATTCCCAAGCAGGTGGCTAGGATGGCATCTCTCAAAGACGCAGAGGTTGTGATTAAGGAGGGGAAGAGCACAGTATGGGGACAGTTGCCCGACATTCCTTATAAGACAGACAAGTTTGGTTTAGGGTTTACTGCTGAAGGACAAAAGGCTATGCGCCGCTCTAAGATTGGAAGACCACCCGTCAAGATTTCTCTCCATGGAATCAATGCTGTAGAAGATGAAGTTGAGGAGAGCCACTTTGAAGATTGGATCTTTCCGACTGTCGAAGGGGGTTTGAGCAATTGGGAAGCAAAGGATTTTGTCCCTATCACCTTTATCAACCAGTAATTTTATCTTTGAACAATTTCCCATTTTCTATGGTCTGTAATAACTAAAACAATTTGCACACTACTTTTCACCTCATGCCTTACCCGGGGCATGTAGGTCTACTTGTAAGGGCTTGATTTTCTTCATAATCATATGCCATATTTTAACGAATCATTGGACACTTTTCATCTATAAACTGTTGTGTTCATTTTATTTCCTTTTTGCATTTTTGTTTGTTTAAAGATGGCTATCCCTTACACACACACACATTCACAAATGCAGGTACCCATCCACTTCGGATTCCATGGGTGATTATTCTGTTTTAGCCTTCGATAACTCTGAAGATCTGGTCAATCAAGTTGAGTACGAAGTTGACGAAGATTGTGAAGTGCCGGGAGAGTTAGCCAGACTTCTACAACAAGAAGAGAGGGCCATCTTGCCTCATGAAGAGTTGTTAGAAACCATCAACTTAGGGACAGAGGAGGACAGGAAAGAAGTAAAAATGGGTGCCAACTTGGAACCAAGTGTCAAGGAACACTTAATACAGTTGTTGAATGAATACGTTGAGATCTTTGCTTGGTCTTATGAAGACATGCCAGGTTTAGACACAGATATCGTGGTTCATCGTCTCCCTACAAGAGAAGACTGTCCACCGATCAAGCAAAAGGTTCGCCGAATGAGACCTGACATGTCTGAGAAGATTAAAGCTGAAGTAATGAAGCAATTCAACGCCGGCTTTCTGGCCGTTACAACCTATCCATAATGGGTTGCTAACATTGTGCCCGTACCCAAAAAAGACGGCAAGGTCAAAATGTGTATGGACTATCGGGATTTGAACAGGGCTAGCCCTAAAGATGATTTCCCTCTACCTCATATTGACGTCTTAGTTGATAACACCGCTCAACACAAGGTTTTTTCCTTCATGGATGGATTCTCGGGTTACAACCAAATTAAAATGGCCCCCGAGGACATGGAGAAAACAACCTTTGTTACACAATGGGGTACCTTCTGCTACAAGGTGATGTCGTTCGGACTAAGGAACGCAGGGGAAACTTATCAACGCGCCATGGTAGCTTTGTTTCATGATATGATACATCATGAGATCGAAGTTTACGTAGACGATATGATAGCTCGATCACAAACAGAAGAAGAACACCTTGGACATTTGCAGAAGTTGTTTGCCAGGTTGAAGGAGTACAAACTCAGACTGAATCCAAGAAAGTGCACTTTTGGAGTTAGGTCTGGTAAGCTCTTGGGATTTATTGTCAGCAACAAAGGTATTGAGGTTGATCCTGTTAAAGTGAAGGCCATACAAGAAATGCCAGCCCCCCGTACTGAAAAGGAGGTTAGAGGATTCTTGGGACGCTTGAACTATATTGCAAGATTCATCTCTCACCTGACATCCACCTGTGAGCCAATCTTCAAGTTGTTAAAGAAGGATCAGGTAGTTGAATGGAACGACGATTGTCAAGTTGCTTTTGATAAGATCAAGGAGTATTTGCTGGAACCTCCTATTCTGATGCCACCCGTCGAAGGAAGGTTGTTGATCATGTATCTGACTGTTTTGGATAACTCAATGGGGTGCGTGTTGGGCCAACATGACGAGTCTGGTCGAAAAGAGAATTCCATTTATTACCTTAGCAAAAAGTTTACCGACTGTGAGACTCACTACTCACTGCTCGAGAAAACTTGTTGCACTTTTGTATGGGCTGCTCGC
This sequence comes from Vicia faba, assembly GCA_948472305.1. Lineage (NCBI taxonomy): Eukaryota > Viridiplantae > Streptophyta > Magnoliopsida > Fabales > Fabaceae > Vicia > Vicia faba. Next base: position 1,055,370,512 of record OX451736.1, on the reverse strand, counting down.
CGACTAAGGCAGTATATGTTGACTCATACCACATTGCTGATTTCCAAAATGGATCCAATCAAGTATATCTTCGAAAAGACTGCTTTATCTGGAAGAATCGCTAGATGGCAGATGATCCTGACCGAGTATGACATCCAGTATACTACCCAAAAAGTTATAAAGGGGAGTGTACTAGCTGACCATCTAGCTCATCAAGCCGTCGAAGATTATCAATCTATGAGATTCGACTTCCCTGACGAAGACATCATGACCCTGGACAGCATCGAAGGTAACGGACCATATGACGGACCTGAACAAGGATCCCGATGGACCCTGTACTTTGATGGTGCTTCAAATGCACTTGGCAATGGTATCAGTGCAGTACTCATTTCTCCAGAAGGTTTCCATACACCTTTCACTGCCCGACTTTGTTTCAGCTGTACCAACAACATGGCCGAATATGAAGCTTGCATCTTTGGTCTCAAGGCTGCTATAGACCTGGGGATCAAATCTTTGGTCGTATTTGGGGACTCGGCTTTGGTTATCAATCAAGTCAAAGGAGAGTGGGATACCAAACATCCTAATCTTATCCCATACAAGGAACATGTCCTGACTTTGTTGCCTCATTTCGAGCAGATTACTTTCGAGCATTTCCCGCGAGAAGAGAATCAGCTAGCAGATGCTCTGGATACAATGTCTTCCATGTTTAAACTCAACTGGGATAACGAGGCTCCCCAAATTACCATCGAGCGAATGGATGAACCTGCGCACTGTCATGAGATTAATACCGAAGAAGTAGAGGAACAACCCTGGTTTCATGAAATCAAAAGGTATCTCCAGACCAGAGAATATCCCGAAGGAGCTTCATTCAATGACAAAAAGTTCTTAAGAAGATTTGCTTCCAAGTTCTTCCTAAGCAATGGCATCCTTTATAAATGCAGCCATGATTCTGTTTTACTTCGATGTGTAGACAAAGCTGAAGCAGAATTGATCATGACTGAAATACACAGTGGCACATTTGGCACCCACTTGAGCGGACATACAATGGCAGAGAAGATTCTAAGGGCAGGTTACTACTGGTCCACCATGGAAGCTGATTGTCATCAACATTCCCGTACTTGCCACAAATGCCAAGTTTATGCTGACAAAGTACATATTCCTCCCGTTCCTCTCAACGTTCTGACAGCTCCTTGGCCATTCGCAATGTGGGGCATTGACATGATTGGAGAGATCAAGCCCACGGCATCCAATGGACATCGCTTCATCCTGGTGGCTATTGATTACTTCACCAAATGGGTCGAGGCAGCTTCCTTTGCCTCCGTTACAAAGAATTTGGTTGCCCGTTTCGTTAAGCAGAACATCATATGCCGGTATGGTATCCCTGACAGGATCATCACAGACAACGGTACAAATCTGAACAATACTATGATCACCGCTCTATGCGAACAGTTCAAGATTTATCATCACAATTCATCTCCCTATCGGCTGAAGATGAACGGTGTTGTTGAAGCTGCGAACAAAAATATCAAGAAGATCATTCAAAAGATGACAGTCACCTACAAGGACTGGCACGAGATGTTACCGTTTGCTCTGCATGGATATCGTACCACGGCACGTACTTCAACAGAGTCAACCCCATTTTCTTTGGTGTATGGCATGGAGGTTGTCCTACCCATGGAAGTTCAGATTCCTTCCTTAAGGATCATGAAAGACGCTGGTTTGAGTGAAGACGATTGGATTCAAACCCGGCTTGATCAACTCAATTTGATCAACGAGAAGCGACTTACTGCTGTTTTTCATGGTCAGGCGTATCAAAAACGCATGATCAAGGCTTTCAACAAGAAAGTCAGGCGTCAGATATATCGAGTCGGAGATCTTGTAATCAAGCAGATCATCTTACCGCAAAGTGATCCCAGAGGCAAGTGGACTCCTACTTACGAAGGACCATTTGTGATCAAGAGTATCTTTTCTGGTGGAGCAATGATTTTGACCACCATGGACGGTGACGATTTGCCACACCCTGCGAACACAGACATAGTCAAAAGATATTACGCATAAAATAACCCGACAAGTCGAAAACCCGAAAGGGCGACTTGGGCAAAAATGGGCATCCCGGTGAACCGAAAACCCGAAAGGGCGGTTCAGGCAAAAATTAGGGATAAAACAAAAAAATCTGTACACCCGGCAAGTTGAAAACCTGAAAGGGCGACTTGGGCAAAAAAGGGTTTCCCGGTGGATCGAAAACCCGAAAGGGCGATCCAGGCAAAAGTTAGGGAATTAAAGCGTATGACTGTGTCTCGTCGGATCACTTTAAGAACAATCTCTTCATCATCAAGCTCCGAGCTTCTGATCAACCTAGTCATCGACAGACGAAGCAATGAATGGACGAGATATTCAGAGTTGTGAAGGCTATAGCAGAATGGGAATCCCATGGAATTGTTACACATAGCCATCTTTCTTCTGTATAAAATTTTTCAATTTTTACGACAACATTCTCTTACTAGGATGTTTGTCTCCTCTGTACAAAGATATTCATAAAAGTTAATACAAATACACTTCCAAGTGCAGAAATTTGCTTGCCTTCCTTTTCTTTTTTACACTTATGTTTTATTTGAAAAACGTCCAATGTTTTGTTAAATAGGCATATGCATTTGAACATAATCATTGCTTACAAATAAAACGAAATTGAGAAAAGATGATTACTGAGAGGTTGAAGGTTAGGAAGATATCTTTATGCCATTTCAGAAGAAATCCCCAGCGGAATTAAACTTTGAGATCCTCAACAGAGTTAAAATTCAGAATATATTTCCCTAACAGAGATCCTCAGCAGAGCAAATGCTTTCTAGAACTTGATTCCACAGCTGAGATGAATTTCAAAATTCCCCTAAGAGTCAAGTTTCATGATCCCCATTGGAGCCCGAAAACCCTGAAAATCCCATTCCCCAGCGGAACCAGAACGGTGAACATTCTCCCCACAGAGATATTTCCCAGCAGATTGAGGATTCTCAGTCTCACTTCTCCAGCGGAAGTCTCCTATGTTTTAATTCCCCAGTAGAGATCGTCAGAATCCTCATTCCCCGCAGAAGTTAGTGAAGTTTTGTTAAAACCCTTCACAAGTCACCAAGGATTTTCAATCCCCAGCAGTGGTCCTGAGATCCCTCAACAATCGAAGATCTTCAATCCCAGAGCAGTCAACAAGGATTTCTATTCTTCAACAGTCAAAGATTTGTTGAATCCCCAAGCTTCAGTCAAAGATTTACTTTCCCCGGCAGCAGTCAAGATTTTCATTATCTCTAGCTATCAAGGATTTATTTTTCTCAGCAAGACAGCTACTCAGCCTGCATACATAACCATTACATTCATATATCATAAACATTCATGAAATACAATTCATTGCATCATACATATCATGCAACATAATTTTGTGTTCAGCTAACATTTTTACCCTTTTCAGGATAAGATTAAAAGGCTATCAGTAGCAATCATTCAGATACAGTAAGGATACACCCCAGACACGGCGGTCATTCTATTACTCATTCATAATTTCAAGTCAGATACAGTACAGATACACCCCAGATACGGCGGTCATTCTACTACTCATTCAGAACTCCAATTCAGATACAGTATGGATACACCCCAGATACGGCGGTCATTCTACTACTCATTCAGAACTCCAATTCAGATACAGTAAGGATACACCCCAGACACGGCGGTCATTCTATTACTCATTTAGAATTTCAAGTCAGATACAGTACAGATACACCCCAGATACGGCAGTCATTCTACTACTTATTCAGAACTCCAATTCAGATACAGTAAGGATACACCCCAGACACGGCGGTCATTCTATTACTCATTCAGAATTTCAAGTCAGATACAGTACAGATACACCTCAGATACGGCGGTCATTCTACTACTCATTCAGACTTCAGCAATCTGGTACAGACTAGATATGCTCCAAACACGGCAGCCATTTTATCTCTCATTCAGATTCTCAACTCAAAGTTCAGATGCGCTCCAAACACGGATGCCATTCTGGCCTTTACACCAGCAGCCTGATTCTCCTCAGTGCAGTCGCCACGGAAGTCATCCTGTCACTCATTCAGATCACAGTTACAGATTCAGATACACTCCAGACACGGAAGTCATTCTGCTACTCATACAGATCTCAACTTCAGATACAGTCCAGATATGCTCCAGACACGGTTGCCATTCTGTCACTTATTCAGATCACAGTTACAGTTCCAGATACACTCCAGACACGGAAGTCATTATGCTACTCATACAGATCTCAACTTCAGATACAGTCTAGATACGCTCCAGACATGGTTGCCATTTTGTCACTTATTCGGATCCCAATTATAGTCCAGATACACTCCATACACGGAAGTCATTCTGCTACTCATACAGATCTCAAACTTCAGATACAGTCCAGATACGCTCCAGATACGGTTGCCGTTCTGTCACTCATTCAGAATTTATCCTCAGCACACAGTTGCTCCACACATAGATTTTTCTCTGTTACCCATTCAGAATATAGATACACTCCAGACACGGCAGTCATTCTGATATTCATTCAAAATCAAAATACAGTTACAGCTCAGATACGCGCCAGACACGGACGCCATTCTTTTGCTCATACAAATTCAGTCTCCAGATATAGTTCGAGTGCATTCCAGACATGGATACCATCTTGATACTCATTCTTTTGACCTACAGCATTGCACTTACAACAAACATTCTTGGATGGCATCTTTAAGCCCATCTCCGACAAGATTCTGTCACATCTCCAGATGGCATCTTTAAGCCCATCTCCAACAACTTTCTATCATCTCTCCAAATGGAATCTCTAAGCCTATTCTCCCAATCATCACATCACCGAGTGAAAATTTCTGGGCACTCTAGTGTTCAATCATCTTTCACCTTCAAGTCACGAATGGCAGAATTACCAATCTAACTCCTCAGGTGTAAGAAGATTGAACAAGGGCAGCTGTTGTACCCCCAAAATTTGCCCTCTCATTCTCCAAGGCCTTTCTCACAGGGATTGTCAAGGTTCAAGCTTGAACAAGTGCATTGGGATTTTCCAGTTCCAAAATTAAAAGGAAACTGTCAAAAATGGAGAAAACAGATAAAAATAACATTTTGACAAATTTGGTGGAAAACATGTCTCCTTCGATTCAGCATACTTCGATTGACTCTTGGCCTCTTTCGATTGCTCAAAGTGGCTGCTAGGGTGCCTATTTCGCCTGGGCATGTGACTTCTTGTCGCAGGCTTCGTTTGTGCCTTTAGCTGCCTATAAACCTGCTTCGTTTGTGCCTTTTGCTGCCTGCGTGCTTGCAATCGAAGGCCATGACTTACTGGCCACACATGCCCCCTGCAAGGAAACCCTTTTCGATTCACCAAGCGTATTGCCTACAGGCCTGCTTCGATTTGGACAAGTTTACTGCCTACAAACATGCTTCGATTGGGCAACATATGCTTCCTTCGAGCGTGAGCTTACGACTGGGCATTAGCTTCCTTCGAGTAAGCTTGTTTCGACCATAAGTTTCAATTAAGGCAAAGGTTTCCTTCGAACATGTGTGCTTCGATCTCACTCTTGCATTCGACTCAGTAATGTCCTTCGAATCAGGAAGTTAAAGCCTCCTGTTGGTTGTCTTCAATTCAAAGAGTCAATAATGTTCTGAAAGCTTCCTTCGATTCAGAAGTTAATAACCTTCTAAAAAGGGCCATTCGAAGAACACACAGTTGGTCCATTCGAAGGACACACAGCTGGTGGAAATGATTGCAGTGTTGTCCCAGAAAGATGGAGGATTCGACCCAGAGGATCAAGTTGAACATATAGACCCATAGGCTATGCCACATGTCTTCCCTTTTTAGGCCTGTTTGCTGTCTAAGACCACTTGCATAGCATAGTACCTACTTGTAGAAAAGTCTGTCTTGAGCCTTGTGCCTATTTTCCTTCAGCATGAAGCAACCCCATCCTGAACCATTCATCTTGCTTTTGTGGCACAAGTGGACATTCACTTTCCAGCTGGCCTTTATTTTATTATTTCTGCTCCCCAAGCTTTTCTCTATAAATAGAGAATTCATTTGCACAAAGAGAGAAAAAAACAAAATAAAGGAAGAGGAGAACGTATCTTCAAAATTCCCACACCCTACAAAATTCTCAAACACTTAATTCTTAAACACTTAAACACTCAAACACATACCCAGAATTCAAATAACAAATCTAGAACTGCATCCTCCTGCCTAACACCAGAATATCAAACCTGTGTTACAAATACAAGCTTAAGGCACAACAAGCCTTAAGGCCTGCAAACCTGTCTTCCTTACCAAAGCCAGAAAACTCCAGCCAGTTCAACTGCAACTGCAAACGAACCTGCCTAAAGCCAGTCCAACTGCAGCTGCAAGCAAGCCTGTATCAAAACTAACAGAAACTCAGACCTGCCTGCCCAAACCAAACAGTAACAGAACTAGCTTCAGGAAGATCCCAGCAAGGCTCCCTCCACCATCAAAAAAGGTCACCTACAGCTCTTTCGACTAAGCACTTCAAGAGGTAAGTTCTCTCCAGCTTGGGACTTTTTCATTTAAACATCATGAGTACATGCCAATAAAGAAAAATGTAGATATTTCTGGACCACGTTTTAGCATTCGATTCTGAGTGCTCTTATCCTGAAAACTCAACCTTAATTAGTTATAATTTAGACTTTGAGATCCATTGGTTTTTTGTGATAACCCCTGGACTGTAGTTATGTTTGGATGTTGCATTTAAGAACTTGAGACAGGTTTGTTATATCCTTCGATTGGCTAGCTGCACAAGCCTTTCGAATCACAATTTGAGGGCCTAAATATGCTTACAAGGAGTCAGCAAGGAGCCTGTGGAAAAGCCAGAACCTTGTTGTTTCCAGACCTCAGACGAAATCCATAACCTTTCCATTTCCATGCCATAAACAAAAGACAGGAGTATGAAACGAAGCCACAGGCTTCCTCACTGACTCCAGACCCAATCGAAGTAGGCGACAAGGCAGAAAGGCCCAGCCAGAGGCACACTTGCACTAAGTCCAGGCTCAGACGAAAGGCACTTCTATGCTGGTGCCATCCTCCATTAGAAATACACGACCTGACTGGTGCCAAAGCCCAATCAAAGGACAGGACCTTACTGATGCCATCCCCCAATCGAAGGAGGCCAACAGAAGGAAAATTGAAGGGTGCTCCTGCCTGGGTCGAAAAACACTCATTTTTCTTGCTTTTACCTTATTTTTGCCTTTATATTATCATGCAATTCAATATGGTTGTAATAGTGTAGGATATTTATTTCTTGCATTTTTCTTCCTTTGTACAAATGCTAGTAAATAGGTGTGTATGGCAAGATAAAATCAACAGTTAGACAACCCAAAAATCAAAGATAACAATGCATGCAATCAAACACACTTGCACACGTGCACCCCTAGGGTTCCCTCCACTTGTTGCCCTATAAAAATGGCCATGTTATGCATGTGGGATGTCTTAGCACAAACGAATCAAAAAAATATCATAGTCCCTCGATGACGCTATCAAAAGTTGCCTTTCAAAAATGATCTTAGTCCCTACAGAAAAGTGCTAAGTCATTTCACAACATTGCTATCATGATCATACGATGACCCACGCCTGTCCCGTTTACATCCTAACACAAGGTTGTTCACCAAATACAATGGTGAAACAACACTGTTAAAAGGGTTAAAAACATAAGAAAGATCTTTGAGTAAAATAGGGTAGACAACTCTTAGTTACTTGATCAAAAATCTTGCAAAATATCCTTGCTATTTTTCAAAACACACTCCACAGCACAATTTCAAAAACAAATTTCAAAACATTGAAAACCTTTCAAAAAGACAAACACCTCTGTATACATTCAAACAAGAATCATTACAAAGGTTGCCACAACGATGGCTTCTTTTCAAAACATCTTTCAAAATCACGCACAAAGCACCATTTCAAACAATTGAAAAGCAAAAGCAAGTGATCTAAGCAAGTAACTAAGAGCCCATGGATAACCATGGATAGAAAGGGTGCTAATACCTTCCCTTTCTATAATCTACTCCCCGAACCCAAGAAAACATCTCAAAGGTCTTTCCTGTGCTTTTTGGCCTTTCCTTAGGATAAAATAAAAAGTCGGTGGCGACTCTTGCTTAACCGAAACATTTGCGAACAAAAACGCAAAACCCAAGTCAGTTCTCTCACCGTATCACATGCACTTTACTGCTTTTACTTATTACTGTATAGTAATTAGGCGTGTATGGCAAGATTTAAAATCAACCGCTAGTAAACCCTAATCAAGACAAATTAACTGAAAAAAATCACTTTTCACACACGCACCTATAGGGAAACCTCACTTGTTGCCTTCGAATAAAAAAAGTCATATCCCTCGAACGTGGGACGCTTTAGAAAAGTCCCTTGGTTAAAAATATCGCAGTTCCTCAATGACCCTTCTATGCTGCCTTCGACAAATGATCTTAGTCCCTTACGGAAAATTGCTAAAGCATCCTACATGTTGCCTTTATGACTGTAGATGACCTGCGCCTGTCCCTCACATCCAACGATAGGGCTTTCTACTAACTAATGGTAGGGTAGCACAATCTAAAGGAGGAGTAAAAGAACAATGACTTTTTTAGTAGGTAGATCGCTCGTAATCGCTTGCTTACAAACTAAAACAATTTTCACACCTCACACTTTAAAAAATAACTATTTTCGAAACGCTTTATAAACACTCTGAAGGACTGATACAAGGGTTATTATAAAGCATATTACCTTACATTGGCATCTTCAAAACACATTTCACAAAACAACACTTTCTTTCAATAAATATTTTCAAAATAAATATTTTTTATGAATTCTCAACGATACGAGAATCATTACAAAATTGTCGCACTTAGGCATTTTTAAAATATTTTCAAACATACACAAGCTCAAAGCATTTCAAAAGTGAGTTAACGATTAAGAGCTAGTAGATAACTACAGATGAAAAGGGTGCTAACACCTTCCCTTTTCATAACCTACCCCCCTTACTCAGAAAAATTCTCAAAAGGTATTTCCTGTTCTTTTCACCATTTCCTTTGTTGGATAAAAGAAAAGTCGATGGCGACTCTTGTTATCCGCAACATTTTTGATAAAATGCAAAACCAAAATTCAGTTCTCCCACCGTATCATAGTATCATTACACATTATAGGGTATCCTTGTGCCATGTTGGGTATCATTGCTCCCTACGAGGTATCAATATGTCCTATAGGGTATTATAGTGTCCTACAAGGTGTCATCTTATTGTCAGGGATACATAAACACCTACACAGTATTCCTACGTTCATCTCTAATTTATTTATGGACATTTCAAATTTACAAACTGATACTTTAAATATTTTTCAAGGAAATTAACAACATGCTTGGTCGGATTCGATGAAAATACAAAGGATATATTATCACTTATTGCAGAACATTAATGGAAATGCATAATAAAACATAAAATAAGAAACTAGATTTCATTAGATATCTATAGCGGGTAGAAATGTTTAAGACTAAGCCATTGGATTGACTAGACTTATACATATCAAAATAAAAATTTCCACCGTGCTTTATTGTTTCTAAAGGAAAGGGAAAAGAGCGAGTAACCCAAAAAAGAGGGGGAAAGATTCAACGTAGGGGGTTGGTTATGCAAAGGGAAGGTATTAGCACCCTAAACAACTATGGTACTCCACAGGAACCTCTCTGTAAAATCTGTATATTTTGGCTATAAAATGTTGTATAAAAATGGATAGTGGAGGTGAGAAAAGAAATATATTTTATGGTTTTATGGCAATTACGATAAGATATCATCGTCATTTTTCGTGTGGAAAACATACTTACTATCCAAAATCATGAGAAAGGAGAATTTGCATCATCTCAAAGTGGAGGATATGGCTTAGATTTTAAAATCAACAATGTCTCAATGAACACCCAAGTGGAAAATATCTCTCTTCACTACACATTGTAGAAGTATAGTTGTTTGCATCACTACAAGGATTGACAAGAGTCCAATCTTTTGAGAAAAGTTTTAAAGTAGAAGTCAAAGTGGCAAAATAGTTTGAAATGAGATTGATTGACTTTTAGTCTTCTCAGAAAAAATGTCAAGGTATTATTAAGTTGATTGAAGTTTATTTATGAAAAGGTTTTGAAAATGGATGGACCTAAGTCCAAGTTTATTATGAAAGTGGTTCAAGTTTAAAAGAAATAAGAAGAGTTTTCAAAAGGAGAGAGAAGATTTTTGAAATTAAAGAAGATAGGAGGAGAAGAAGAGACTATCCTAAAGCATAAGGTAAAAGCTAGGGATAAGAACCATCTAACCAACAAGAAGCCAACACTTGACATTATGAGCCAAGATAGAATTCTCATTATTTAGATTAAAACTAAACAAGCAAAGATACTAGACCTATTGAGAGAACCAAACTTCAAGTGTATTAAGCCTTCATAAAAATTGGGCAGAGTAACGGCTGTATACGGGTGAATTCCAGATTACAAACAAAGTACGTAATCATAATAACATGTATACAAAGCAAACAAACAACCAATGTCTTGAGGTAAACCTCAAGAACTCCAGACAAAATATAAATTAAGATCACAAGGTCTCAAACATAGGCCAAGGTTTCTAATCCTAAGTCCAAGAAGTCCAATGCTCCATAATTCCAAGGATAGTATCCAAATAGTCCAAGTATTATTAAAGGTTTTTATGTTTCATGTTGATTATTAAGTGTCTTAGAAGAGAAAAGAAAATGCTCAAGTGAGCAAAATAAAAATGACATGAAGTGTAATGCTTAAAGTAAATGGTACATAAAGCATAAAAAATAAAAGGCATAAAGTAAAAACAATTTAATAATTAGTGCTTAGTTGGATGACCATCTTGAAACTTGCAATTGGAACTCATTAGAGGATTGGTAGAACCAAATCCTCCACACAACAAGTTGCATTTTCTTTTTGTCAAGTATATCATCTGTTTGGAATCCTCAAAAGTACCATTTAATGATCAACGATGTTTAAGTGATCCGCGTTGACCAAAGTGTTGTAGATCCATTAGAGGATTGTTAGAACCAAATCCTCCACACAATGAATCTCAAGGTTATTGGATCAAAGAGATCAAATTAACATACTTGGGCTTGTAAACATAGGTTTGGACCATGAATGATCATTTATTCTAATCGGGACAAAATTTAGTGTTATGTTAAGCAATCGTAAGTGGACTTATGTAGAAGTCGCACCTATTTTGTGGTCGGTCAATAGCAATCTATGCACCATTTATTTTAAGACATGATATAGGGATCATACTCCAATAACACTTAGTGAAATAAGAAAGAGATAAGATGGAGAAGGGTGGGAAAGAATATACAAACCATATTTGAATTAAAATTTAATCAAACTATTATTAAAATCATTTATCCATTTTTGTGGAGTTAGACTTAACACCATGGGTCCAATGATGTTAATAAAGTTCATGATTAAAAATTCAACCCAAGATTATCCAAAAAATAATCACAAAAAAATATTGCACTTAATATATACATTAAAAAGGTTTTTTAAAATGTTTTAAAATAGAAATAAAAGAGAAAAATATCACCTCTGTTTGAATGAATCAAGAAATAAAAAGTAAGACCATAGAAAAATCAGAAATGAACTAAAATAATTTTATGAAATTTTTGGTAATTTTTTAAAGTCAGAAACTATTTTTATAATTAAAAGAAATAAGTAAAATAAACCAAAAATGATTAAAAAAATAGCAAAGCCAGAAATAAAAAATAAATGAGGTCACCAATATATATCACAATATCATTGGATCATTCCATAATTTTTTCAAAATTTAAAAATGCATAAAAGTATTTTTAAACATTTAAAACAATTCAAATAAAATGAAAATTTATAAAAAATATCAAAACAAAAAATAAAATTGTGAAAAAATAAAAATCAGAAAGAGAAAAATCAAAAATATTTTTCATAATTTTTTCAGATTTTTTTGACTAAAAAAGAATTTTCTATGATTTTTTGAAATTTAAAACAATTAAATATAAAAATTAGAAAAGAAAAATAAAGTAAAAAATATGTGGACCATTGGATGAGAGTCAAAACACGTTAGTAATCAAATCCAAGAGATCTGGCACGCTGTGCATATCATAGTCATTAGTGAATAAAGCACTGAATCAAATGTAAAACAGAAATTCAAAAAATCCAAATGGCGTTGTTTCATTGGTTGAAGGATGACACGTTGGTCATCTTCAACCTCCAGCCAGTCTCAAAACCAGGTTGCTCAATCTGTAAAATTAGAGCACGAGACCTATTCCATTCGCTTCGTCTCTTCAAGACGAAGACAACCACACCTTCGTGATAAATTTATATAAACTGTAGCTCAAGCAATTTGGAAAGAAAGTTTTGAAAAGGGATTTGAAATTTCATGGTCAAAACATGTTTCCAGATGAAAGTAAGTGTTGTGACTAGAACCAGGGCAATGAGGGCATCACAATGATATCAAAGTTTTGAAGAATTGATGAAGAAATCTACCTATTGAAGTTGAGTTGCAGAGCTCTGAAACTGGACTTCTATGGAGCAATATAGGGCACGATTTTTTAAGGTAATTATATGGTTAGCTTCAGGAAAGATCAAGGGAGGTAAATGAATTAAAAATTAGATTGAAAAAGGCTTGAACACGGATTTCGAAGTTGTAGAAATTTGAGTTATGGAACAAGTTTGGCAGGGTGATTCTAGCTATCCAAGCTTAAGAAAATGAATGAGGGATGACCCTCTATTTATATGGAATCAAATGGAATGTCCAAAACTCATCCAAAACGCGTGTTTTGCTATGCTAATCACTTTTAGAAGCAAAAACACGCAGAAACAAAGTGTTTAGAAGTTAAATCAATGATTTCAAATTCTGACTTTTGAAGAAACTTCAGTTCCAAGTTACCAAGTTCAAATCAATGGAATTCTCATCTGAAGGGGTCTTAGGACATAATTCTTGATGCTTTAGAAATATTAGGTTACAATCTTTGCAATAGAAAATTAATGGAGTCAAATAGATGTTTGAGCTGAAAGTTGCATTGAGTCAAAGTTGGAGAAAAGGGTTGACTTTCCATACTTAGAAATATTTCAAATTTTTATTCAAAAGTGACCTATAATGTTTTGCATCCAAACATGGAATTCCACTTAGAATTTGCTCTTGACCAAAAAAGATGGCATGAAATAGATCTCTTGAATGACATTTTAAATTTTGAACCATTCAAAATCTCCAAAAATTGAGAGAGTTGTGAATTGTTGAAGTTGGAAAAAATTCATGAAATGACCTATAATCTTTTGTATCCTTAGAGCATCTTCCATCCATTTTCTCACTTTACATATAAAAGAAGGAATAACGTTAACATCCTCAAGATCATTATGGAAAATAGTGGGCTCAAGGTGATAAAAATTGACCAAGTTATGATCATTTGAAGTCACACATGAGAAATTGGGGGTTCATCTGGAGGACTTGTAATCTTTCTTCATCATCAAGTTTCTTCCACATGAAATCTCCTTGAAACTTTTGAAGTGATTTGTTAATAAACCTTTGAAGAGAAGGATGTCTTTGGAATTACTCAAAAATACCAAAATATGAGCAAGATATACTTCTTTGAAGTTCAAAACCCTAGCTCCTAGATCAAGAAAATGCTTTGAGGAACTTTGACAATTTTGAACAACCTTTTTGTACCAACACTCTTGCTTTGTAAATAGAAGTTGTTGAGGATGATAATGAGGACTCATAGAAACAAAAACCACTTCCATATCTTGATAATTGAGAGAAATATGAACTTGTGACCAATAGGAACAAGACCTTATCCAACCATGAGAACTTCTTCAATCAACCCCTTGTACTTTTGAATCAATTTGATAACTTGGAAATATAGTAAACCAAAATAAACATTGCCATGACATCCCTTCCAAAACAACTTCAATGGTGAGGTTTGAATTTCTCAAGCTTTATTGGCTAGGGCATGGAAATAAACTCATGAACCCGTGGATAAAATTGCTAAGCCACATTGCCTTTACCTACATTATTAACAAGTAAGACAAACCAACATTGCATTTTATTCAATAGAAGGAAAATCAAGACAAGATATTCATGATCATAAAAGAAAATAAGTCAAGGTGCTTGGGGATTCCTCAAAGAGAAAAACTAAAGATAGGGAGAAGAACCACAAGCCCTAATGTGATCTTGCTATGATTGAATCAAAATGGTATGATGAAGGGATCTTAGGGGGGAAAATTGGGGTACAACAGCTTCCCTTATTTAAGTTTCTTCTATCTGAAGATACGAAGGTTAAAAATCTTCGTGTCGACGTGATCGAAGATACTTAAATATAAAACAAACCCTATTTTTGGACCTAAGATGCCATCCAATGCTTATGAGTATGAATGCATATGAACAAAATCAAAGAGACGCAAAAAACCACTAGGGAAGTAACAAAGGAAATAAAGATCAAAAGGGGAACCCAACCAGGAAAATAAAACACTGGTGGATCAAAAGACCCAACTCATAGAGGGTGGTAAAAAGTCAAAGGATACACCAACTTTTACTGAAGGAGAAACGACCAATATTCACCGAAGGTAGAAAGAGGAAAGAAAAACAACACCGACGTTTACTAACGGTGAACTACCAACATTCACTAAAGTTAGAAAGAGAAAAGAAAAACAACACCGGCGTTTACTGACGGTGAACTACCAACATTCACCGAGGGTAGAGAGAAAAAATCATCGACGTTCACTGACGATGAACTACCAACTTTCACTGAAGGTAGAGAGAACAAGAAATATCACAGCACTGTCGTTCACTGATAGTGAACTACCAACGTTCACTGGAGGTAGAAAGAGAATATATCATAGCACCACCGTTCACTGACGATGAACTACCAACATTCACTGAGGGTAGAAAAAGGATAACAATCACCAACGTTCACTGAAGGTGACCTACCAACTTTCATTAAAGGTAGAAAGAGAATATATCATAGCATTGTCGTTCACTAATGATGAAATACCAACGTTCACTGAGGGTGGCAAAAAGATAACAATCACCGACGTTCATTGAAGGTGACCTGCCAACTTTCACTGAAGGTAGAAAGAGAATATATCATAGCACCGCCGTTCACTGAAGATGAACTACCAATGTTCACGGAAGTTAGCAAAAATATAACAATCACCAACATTCACTGAAGGTGACCTACCAACTTTCACTGAAGGTAGAAATAGAATATATCATAGCACCACCGTTCACTGACGATGAACTACAAACGTTCACTGAGGGTAGCAAAAAGATAACAATCACTGACGTTCGCTGAAGGTGACCTACCAACTTTCACTGAAGGTATAAAGAGAATATATCATAGCACCGCCGTTCACTGATGATGAACTACCAACATTCACTGAGTGTAGCAAAAAGATTACAATCACCGACGTTCACTGAAGGTGACCTACCAACTTTCACTGGAGGTAGAAAGAGAATATATCATAGCACCGCCGTTCACTAACGATGAACTACCAACATTCACTGAGGGTAGAAAAAAGATAACAATCACCAACGTTCATTGTAGGTGACCTATTGTACTTTCACTGAAGGTAGAAAGAAAATATATCATAGCATCGCCGTTCACTGACGATGAACTACCAACATTCACTGAGGGTACCAAAAAGATAACAATCATCAACGTTCACTGCCGATGACCTACCAACTTTCACTGAAGGTCAAAAGAGAATATATCATAGCATCGTTGTTCACTGATGATGAACTACCAACATTCACTGAATGTTGCAAAAAGATAACAATCATCGACGTTCACTGCCGATGACCTACCAACTTTCACTGAAGGTAGAAAGAGAATATATCATAGCATCATCGTTCACTGACGATGAACTACCAACGTTCACTGAAGGTAGAAAAAAGATAACAAGCACCAACTTTCACTAAAGGTGACCTACCAACTTTCACTGAAGGTAGAAATAGAATATACCATAGCATCGTCGTTCACTGACGATAAACTACCAACGTTCAATGAAGGTAGCAAAAAGATAATAAGTTTTTTTCCAAAATCCCGGCGTTTCACCTAGAACGGGTCTCAACTTCTTATTTAACCAAGGCATTCTACCTGGAAAGGGTAATATATAAGTTGTCTCAAATAAAGAGACTACCACTTGCAAAGATTTCAGAATGAACTATCTCTGCGATATTGAAAGTCTTGCCATCCACTGGAGTAATTTGACAACGGACTGAAAACTATCCACTCGTAGAGAAGATAGCAAAAAAGTTACGTCGACTCTTACAGGGAAGTACAAGTTGCTCAAATGAAGAGACTTGCTACTCGTTGTTATGGAGGATTGTAAAAAAATGACTTTCTGGGGAGAACAATATGGCTTCCTGGGGAAAGAGATATGACTTCCTTGGGAAATGCCACTATTTTCCTGCTGAGGAGATAAAATCTTCTCGTGCAAAATAAATGCACATCCTCAAACCAAAACTCAAAGCTTTTAGACGTCCAAAGTAATAATATTGCTGGGAAACAAAGATTCGGTCCAGAAATAAACTGGAGTAAAATAGTCTACCAAAATACATCCTTTGAGAAATAAACTCAAGAAGGAAACCCCAACCATCCAGTTGAGGAGCTGTGTAGGAAGGCTAAAGCAACAAAAAAACTTCAACGAGGGATAATTTAATGGGGAAATTAAAATAACATACACTTTCTGCTTACGACTGACACTCTATTGGAGAAAGGACAACACAATTCTGCAAAACAGGGAAATACGTCCATAAAATAATAACGAATGTGAATGAGCAATGATTTGCCAAATTTAAATATGCATGATGTATGTATGAGTGTGTGAGTGATATCGTGCATATACTGGCAAAACAGACATATAACACTGGGAGTAACCAGGCAAAACCAACTCGGGCACAAACAACCCTCGGCCAAATCACATCCAAGATGAAAATTCCATAAGAAAAAGTAAGCTCCAACTGAGGAAAAAAAATCCTACTGCATGTCTTAACTTCACTGGGGAGAAACGTAATCTGGAAGTAAACAAAACATAGCAATAAAATAGTACAGATACAGAGCTATAACATCCTTCTCCAGGCTTCACTAGGGAATATCACTCAGACTTCAACGGGGAGACAAATGTTTTCAATTGTAACACTTCTACTGGGGATTGCAAAATCAATTTCAAGTAAGGCAGATGGACACTAAATCATCAAAACATTCATTGGGGAATTCAGGCCCATTTTGAAGCAGGAAAAACATACAAACTTTGCTAAAGCATATAATGCCCCATCGTCGAGACATTAACTGGGGATTTCATGCTGACTTTATTTGGGAGGTCAACACCACATTCTCAAAGGGAAAACCAATATACATTCTTAACTGGAGAAACCGGAGACATGTGTTCTTCGAGAGTAATTATTGTACCAACTTCTCTGGGAAGAAGGAACTTCTATCAAACAAGTGAAACCTTCACTAGAGAAATCTTTGATTGAGTCTTCATATCATGCAAACTCAGATAAGAATAAAAATGAACCAAAACTTGACCGGGGACACTGGAGTCACAAACCCAATACAGCGAAAACATCCTGAGAAAGTCTTCCCCGGGAAACAAAACTTCTAAAAACAACTGGAGTTCGTCCATTCCTGGGGTCACCACTTTAGTTTTTTCTCTTACATCACAAATTCTAAAGTAAAAGAAAATCGTAAATTCTTTTTGAAGATCAATTTTGTTATTTAATCTTTTCACTTTGAAAATTATTATCAATAATAAATGGGGTCTTTGTAAGCTAAATAAAATAAGAAATACAAAGAATTGGGTAAAAGCTCAAATTTCATTAATAGAATGGTAGTCTGCGAATGGCGAGACTCCATGGATGATTACAAAGATCAATATCCCCTCTAACAACTTTTGAAATCCTGAGCAGCAGCTTCCGTTGAAGCATGTTAAGGATTCAAGAAGATTGTTGCTTCAACGATCAAGTCTTATCGGATGTAGTTACTTGCCAAGATAGTCCCTAATTTTTGCCTAAGCTGCCCTTGAGGGTTTTCAACTTAGCAGGAAACTTTATTCTGTTTATGTCTCTAATTTTTTCCTAGACCGCCCTTTCGGGTTTTCAGCCTACCGAGACGCTCTTTTTTGCCTAATCCACCCTTTCGGGTTTTCAACTTAGCGAGTTGTTCTTTTATTTGTTTAGGCGAAGTATTTCTTGACTGCATCAGCATTCATGGGACGTGGGAATTCCTCGCCATCCATAGTTTCAAGAATTAATGCACCGCCAGAGAAGGATTTCTTGACAACATATGGGCCTTCAAAATTGGGAGTCCACTTGCCCCTAGAATCAGCGTTAAAAGACATGATCTTCCTAAGCACGAGGTCGCCTTCTCTGAATTCACGAGGTTTGACCTTCTTATCAAAAGTTTTCTTCATTCTCTTCTGATATAACTGCCCATGACACAAAGCTGTCATTCTCTTCTCTTCAATCAAATTTAATTGGTCAAACCTGTTCTGGACCCATTCAGCCTCTGACAACTTGGTTTCCATTATCACACGCAAAGAGGGAATCTCAACCTCAATTGGGAGTACCGCTTCCATTCACAAGGGAGAACGGGGTTGCTCTTGTTGAAGTGCAGACAGATGTTCGATATCCATGCAAAGCAAAATGGAGCATTTCATGCCAATCTTTATAAGTAACAACCATCTTTTGGATGATCTTCTTGATATTCTTATTAGCAGCTTCAACAGTCCTATTCATCTTTGGCATGTACGGAGATGAATTGTGATGCACAATCTTGAATTCCTCACAAAGTTTTGTCACCATCTTGTTGTTAAGATTCGAGCCATTGTCAGTGATAATTCTGCTCGGCACACCATACGGACATATGAGATTATACTTAATGAAGCGCACAATCATCTGCTTGGTGACGTTAGCATATGAAGCAGCTTCCACCCATTTGGTGAAGTAATCAATTTCTACCAAGATGAAACGGTGTCCATTAGAAGCTTTGGGTTTTATCATCCCAATCATGTCAATACCCCACATAGAGAAAAGCCATGGGGAAGAGATCACATTAAGAAGTATCGAAGGCACATGAACCTTGTCCGCATAAATCTGGCATTTATGACACTTGTTTGCAAATTTGTAACAGTCGGATTCCATTATCAGCCAATAGTAACCTGCCCTTAGCATCTTTTTAGCCATCGAATGTCCGTTGGCATGTGTGCCAAATGAGCCTTCATGAACCTCATGCATCAAAATGTCTGCTTTGTGTCTATCCACGCATCTAAGCAAGACTATGTCATAATTTCTCTTGTACAACACATTTTCACTGAGGAAGAAATTGCCAGCCAGTCTTCTTGATGTCTTTCTATCTTTATTCGATGCACCAATCGGATATTCCTGAGTTTGGAGAGAATGCTTAATATCATAATACCAAGGTTTCTCATCTGATACCTCTTCTGTTGTAAACACATGAGCGGGCCTATCTAGTCGACGAACCATAATTCGAGGTATATCATTCTAAGTATTCACTTGATACATAGAAGCCAGAGTTTCCAGAGCAGCCGCCATTTGATTTTCATCTCTAGGAATGTGATGGAATTCAACTTTATTAAAGAAGGGTAACAATCTTCTAGCATAATCTTTGTAAGGGATCAAGTTGGGGTGACGAGTATCCCATTCTCCTTTAATCTGATTTATTACCAACGCTGAATCGCCATACACATCTAAAATTTTAATTATGAGATCAATAGCTTCCTCGAGACCCATGATGCAAGCCTCATATTCTTCCATATTATTTGTATAATCAAATGTCAACCTTGCAGTAAAAGGAATGTGCGATCCATGTGGAGTGACAATCACAACACCAATTCCTTTACCATAAGCATTCACATCTCCATCAAATATCATACTCCAATGAGATTCATGATCAGGACCTTCCTCAGGCAATGGTTCATCACAATCTTTCACTTTCAGAAACATCACATCCTCATCAGGAAAATCATACTTCACAGACTGGTGATTATCAACCGGTTGGTGAGCAAGGTAATCTGCCAACACGCTGCTTTTAATAGCTTTTTGAGTATGGTATTCGATGTCATATTCAGATAACAGCATCTGCCAATGGGAAATTCTCCCAGTAAGAGCAGGCTTTTCAAAAATGTACTTGATTGGATCTATTTTGGAGATTAACCAAGTAGTGTGATTCAACATATACTGCCGCAAACGTTTTTCCGCCCAGGCTAGAGCACAACGAGTCTTTTCCAGCATGGAATACCGCGACTCACAATCATTAAACTTTTTAATGAGATAATAAATGGCATAATCTTTCTTCCCTGTTTCATCTTGTTGTCCCAGAATACAGTCCATGGAATTATCTAACACTGTAAGATACATAATCAATGGTCTTCCTTCAATAGGAGGGAGCAAGATAGGAGGTTCAAGCAGATATTCTTTAATACTTCCAAAAGCCCTTTGGAAGTCATCTGTCCATACACAACCTTGATCTTTCTTTAACAACTTAAAGATCGGTTCACATGTTGCATTCATGTGGGAAATGAATCTGGAAATATAATTCAAACGCTCGAGGAACCCTCTGACTTTCTTTTCAGTTCTTGGTGTTGGAATCTCTTGAATTTCTTTGACTTTGTTAGTGTCAAATTCAATTCCTTTCTGGCTAACAATGAAACCTAACAATTTCCCTGATCGAACACCGAAGGTACATTTATTTGGATTCAAGCAGAGACGATACTTCCTCAAACGCTGAAACAACTTCAACAAATATTCTACATGCCCTTCTTTAGTCTGGGATTTAGAAATCATATCATCAACATATACCTCGATTTTCTTGTGCATCAGATCATGGAACAGGGTTGTCATAGCTCTCTGGTACGTTGCACCAGCGTTTTTCAACCCGAAAGGCATCATTCTGTAACAGAATGTTCCCTAGGGTGTGATAAACGTTGTTTTTTCCATGTCCTCTAGAGCCATTCATATTTGATTATACCCAGAAAATCCGTCCATGAACGAGAATACTTTGAATTTTCTTGTGCTATCCACTAACATGTCAATGTGTGGCAATAGAAAATCATCTTTTGGACTAACTTTATTTAGATCTCTGTAATCTACGCACATGCGAACTTTTCCGTATTTTTCGTTACTGGGACAATATTGGCAATCCATTAAGGTTACACTAACGTCACAAGAAAACCTGCATTAATCTTCTTTAGAACTTCTTCTTTGATCTTCACTGCCATATCTGGGTGAGTTCTTTGCAACTTTTGTTTGATTGGCGGACACTCTGGCTTCAAAAGCAAACAGTGCTCTACAATATTTGTATCTAGACCAGGCATATCTTGATAAGACCAATCAAAAATATCCACATACTCTTTCAATAACTCAATCAACTTGCTCTTCACATCAGGATGGAGCAACGCTCCAGTCTTGACTTCTTTTGGATCTTCTTCTGAACCCAAATTGATTACTTCCAATGGCTCTTTATATGGCTGAATGGCATTCTCCTCACGCTCAAGTAACCGTGAGACCTCTTCTGGAATCTTATCTTAGTCTTCTTCTTCGGCCCTATACACAGGACGTTCAAAGTTGGGAGAGGGTGCAGGGTCATTGTATTCAACGGGTTTTTTAATTAATCTGCACATATGATTTATGATTGCTTTTAGAAACTGACACATATAACAAGTGATCATGCAGATTGAATTTTAGTTATTATTTATTTTGAAAGGTTTTTTCTGATTACCATTTTCTAAGAAAAATCAGAAAATAAAGACACAATTTGGGAAACAAAGACAACTTTTATTATTGATTGTAAAAGTCACAGCAAAGAGATAAGCCCATACAATATTAATACTTCCACCTTGGGCAGAGTGAAATATTTTCAAAAAGATTAACAAAACAAATTACTTTGAAACATGTATGCAAGAGGGAACGCTAATGGTGATCCAGTTCTGAACCCTAACTCGGTGCGTCACGTAATTTGACATTTTCGGCTCTGCTTTATCTTCCACGATGGCATTAATCCCGGAGACAATTGGATGAAGATAACCCCCGCTATGGAAGATGTCTTGATACTTGACTGTAGCAGACTTTGGCTTCATGCTCTTACCCTTATCATTCTTCATAGAGAACCCCAAGCCAACTTTATTCTTGTTTACAGGTGGATAAACAATCTGTCCCCAAACTTCACTATGACCCTTACGCACAACTTATTGCGCATCCTTAAGCAAAACCATGGAATTCTCATTTCCTCTTATGTTATCAATGGATAAGGCTTGGAATTGGGTTCCAACAGCAGCTT
Source organism: Vicia faba (assembly GCA_948472305.1). Taxonomy (NCBI): domain Eukaryota; kingdom Viridiplantae; phylum Streptophyta; class Magnoliopsida; order Fabales; family Fabaceae; genus Vicia; species Vicia faba. Next base: position 1,055,348,170 of record OX451736.1, on the reverse strand, counting down.
CATCCTCCTCCACAATGCTGAAAGAGGACAAATGAGATATCAATAATGCATGTTCTCCATTTATAATCACTACTTTTCCTTCATGTACAAACTTCAGTTTCTGGTGTAAAGTTGAAGTGAAAGCCCCTGCCTCATGTATCCACGGCCTTCCTAGAAAACAGATATAAGCGGGTACAATATCCATGACCTGGAAAGTAATCTGAAATAGATGCGGGCCTATATGAATAGGCAAGTCCACTCCACCAATAATAGATTTCCTTGATCCATCAAACACTTTCACAATGATGCCACTTGGGCGCATGGGCGTTCCTTGATATTTCAACTTCATAAGTGTACTCCTTGGTATAATGTTCAAAGTGTATCCATTATCAATCAGCACATTGGATAATGAATCATTCTTGTAGTTCATAGAGATGTGGAGGTCCGAGTTATGATTCCTTCCTTCATCTGGAAATTCATCGTCGCAGAAACTCAGGTTATTACATGACGTAATGTTCACTACTACACTATTGAATTGGTCTATAGGCATGTCACTTTCCACAAAAGCGTGGTCTAATACCCTCATCAGAGATTCTCTATGAGCAGAGGAGTTCATCAATAAAGCCAAGATAGATATTTTTGAAGGAGTCTGCAGTATCTGATCTATAATTTTGTAGTCGCTCATCTTGATTATCTTCAAAATATCATCCACTTCTTTCTCTAGTGTAGTTCCACTAGATTCACCCGTAACCTTCTTGGGTTCAACATTCTCAGCAAGTTTCTTTACAGTGCTAACATCTCCATGATCAACTAGTGCAAATACACGACCGTTGCGGGTCACTCTGCTAGTCTCATCAATATTTCCAACATCAGGCATTGGCTGGATGGGAACTTCCACACCATCCTCTAAGATTGTAGCGTTATATTTGTAGGGTACAGCCTTATCTGACTTGTAGGGGATAGGACTCGGCAAACTAATCACCAGTGGAGTAATAGCCGTCTTTCTATGATACTCGACTTCAAAATGGGAAGGTATACCAAATCAAGGCACAATGACGTTTACCCCTTCTTCAACACAATCAGTCACTATGGAATCATCTCTAGAAAACAAATCTTCATCCGAGGAGAAGAACTCATCCGCTGGGGCATACTCATCATCCAATTCTTCTTCAGCCAAACAAAACTCAATCATATCAATTTCATGGTAATCATCCCTTTGACTTGTAACCTTGATAGTTCCATTATCCAACAACAATTGAACACCTTTCCTCACGATTGAACATCCTCGGGAGTCTAGACATCAAATTCGGCAAGATCCATACTGATGTTCCACCTGACCAGCCATGTGGCAAAAAGTAGCATGAAATTGTACAAGATCCTCATTCATGTACTCCACATCAAAAATTATGAACTCTTCAGGACATCCAGAAGCCATGTTCACCTCCTCTTCATACTCTGCCCTAGGCCTAATTATGTGGATGAGGCCCTCATCCATCATCTCCTGCAAATCAGCCTTTATCTTATCGCAACCCTGTATGTCTATACTGCAAATAGCACAACCAGAATGGTCATGCGAATAGTAGCTAAATTCACAGATGTCTGCATGCATTTTCACCAAATCTCCTCTAACCAGATGAATATCAAAAATCTGAAATTCGCCTGGACAACTGGCCACCATGTTCATAGCATTCGCTCCTCCATGCTTGGGTAGAGGATTGTCTTTCACATTAGGTCCCACATCCTTGAAAGATAGAATACCAGACTTCACCAATTTCTGCACCTCAGTCTTCAAAGGATAGCAATTCTCAACATTATGCCCTGGTGCTCCCTAATGAAAAGCACATGTTTGGTCGGCTTTTTAATATCAAGGCAATGGTGATGGTACAGTGGGAGGTGGTCGGGTATGAACAAACTTATTCTGAATCACTTCAAGTAGTAACTCTGTATGACTCATATCAATAGGTTCATAACTCTCCCTTCTATGATTTTAACCTTGATTCCCCTGCTGGGATGGTCTCTGATAAGCAACGGTGGTTGGAGCTACACCAACAACTGGAGTAACTGAGGCGACTTGCTGATGACGCTGATAATTTCTTCTAGGAGGATTAACCTCCTCTCTTGCATAACAATATTTGTATCCCCTTCCTTCATCTTGGTAAACCCATAAGATGGCTTTTTTGCACCTCCAGATCCTTCACTCTTTGTTAAACCGCCCTCTCTTACAGCCTCTTCTAAACGGATACCCATGCCTACCATTTCAGTAAAGTCACTTGGCGCACTCGCTACCATCCTCTCATAGTAGAAAGCACCCAGAGTATTCAAGAAAATCTTAGTCATCTCCTTCTCTTCCATGGGAGGAATCACTTGGGCGGCCACCTCACGCCATCTCTGTGCATATTCTTTGAATGATTCCTTGTCTTTATGAACCATGGCCCTGAGTTGATCACGGTCAGGTGCCATGTCCATGTTGTATTTTTATTGTCTAATAAATGCTTCTCCCAAGTCATTGAAAGTATGGATATTGACACTATCCAAACTCATATACCCCTTCCGCGCAGCATCGGTCAAACTATCCTGAAAAAAGTGAATCAGCAGACACTGATCATCGGTATGGGTAGACATTCTATTTATAAACATTACCAGATGAGCACAAGGGCAAGTGTTTCCCTTTTACTTTTCAAACTCCGGGACTTTAAACTTTGCAGGTATCTTAACATTCGGGACCAAGCATAATTCATTCACATTTTACCCGAATAACTCTTTTCCCTTGAGGGCCTTCATCTCCCTTTGCATCTTGTCAAACTGCTCTTAAAAATCATCCATTATGTCATAAAGACCCAAGACTTCACTTGGTGGAGGAAAAGGATGACACACATCATCATTAACAAATGGAACCAAATTCACTGAAGGAGGTGCAGTAGGAGCAGCATGCACCACAAGAGGTGCAGGAGTAACAGTAGTCTGAACAACTGAAGCCTCTTGAGGAGAGATTGAAACCTTCGGTTGCAAAATTCTCTGTAATTCCCCATGGATAACCTTGAGGCATGCGATTCTGAATAACAATTGGGGTAGCAGACACAGGAACAACAAGAGCTTCAGCAGTAGCCCTTGTCAGTTGAGGTTGAACAATCGGTGGCTGATTCTGAGCAGCCACCGGAGATTCCATTATAGCAGTAAGATTGGCCATGTCGGCCTTCAAAGCAGAAACCTCCTCGCGCAGCTCGTGATTCTCTTGTTCTAAGTTGTCCATCTTCCTTCTGAAATTAGCTCGAGTGTTGTAGCGGTGAGTCAGCTTGCAGAACGAAGTAGAGAAGCTTGGTAAGACACCTGGATATGCATAACAAATGCAAGCAATATGTGTAATATGATGCATGATATGTGATGCACATGATTTATTTCATTATTAATATTTCAAGGGACTTAAAGATTTATAGACATATTGCAAATATCAAAGTAATAACGCATTTGAAATACTGAAAATTTTTATTATAATAACTTCAAAATAGGTTACAAGTCTCAACAATCCCAAGCACAAGATCAAAATAAAGTCTAAAACCCTGAGAAGTAAAGCTATCGGAGATCACTCTATACGCTGGTGCTTTCTTGTAAGTCGGGCAATCTGAGCCTTCAACCTCTGCTTCTCTTCCGCATATCTGGTGGCAACCTTTTTCCAATCACCTGAATCAGGAAGTGAGCAACTAGCATCTGACTGAGGCTCAGGAGAAAAAAAATCCCCTTGCCTCTCCATCATCTCTACAGCCCAACTCTCAAGAATCTTAATCAAGTCGTCTTTCTCCTTCAAGTCTACTCTATGGGAAATCTCTAAAGTTTAGCACTTATTCTTCCAAGCATCCTTTTCCTGTTGCATCCTGACCAAAGCAAGTTGTAGCTCTTCTATATCATCCAATAAGGGAGGAGTGGTTTTCACAAACAAATTAGGCATAGGTGTTTCTCGGGTGTTGTACCACAAAATTTACCCTCTCTTTTCTCAAAGGATCATCCTAGACCCTCAGGTTTGCTTCTATCAAGTTTCAAGCCTTGAATTACAAATTTTCCAAGAAAATCATTCGCAAGGGCAAAAATGGTCAAAAGCACACTGAAAAATCAAACTTTGACTTTTTGACCAAATTTGAGTCCCAAAGTCACATTGCGTCAAGACATCCAAAAGGTGAAATTTGATCATCAAAGAAATCAAGAGAATCAAAAATCAAACTTTTACAAGACTTTGAAAATTTTATATACTTGTTAATTTCATTTGCTTCATGACATTTTTTACTACAATTCCAAATAATTTAAAATGAGGCAAATAATTCAAGTTATTACAAAGTGACATTTTTTGCAAGTTTACAAACCCTAAACTTGGTATTGCTTGGACTTTTCCCTTTGACTCAAAATCTTGTCACAATATTTTGTCCTTGATACAATGTGCATAAAATACTCCACAAGACCAAATTTGTTTCATACTACAAATTTTGCTGCCCAATTTGAATAAAGCATGATATGCTGCATTACCACAACACCCCAAAACCTGCTCCATTGTTGTCCTACAAAAAACCTTGTGCTATGCTGCACCACAAATCTGCATATGCTATCCTATACAGTCCAAAACTGCTCTATGTAGTCTGCACCAACCTGCATCACAACAGCCCCAAAATTGCACCAAAATGGAAAAAGAAAATTGTGTGAATAAAGTATCAAAGCAGTAGGCAAAAACAATTCAAAATGACTTATTTTGTTTCCCCCCTAAACCTCAGTCAAGGGTCTACAAAAGGGACTGTTTCATAAGACACAGGGGTTGGAATTTTTGGAGAGAAGAGAGAGTTTTGAACAGAAAAATAGTGTTATTTGTAACTTTAACTCATTCAGAAAGAAACCAGATCTAATCTCATTCAAAACAGAACTTCAATCCATTTTACAAACTCTCCCATAAACCAAACACCTTAGCACATAGAGAGGTTAAAAACACTAAAATGGTTTCTGTTAGTTCCATTATCCTCACCATCAAAACATAAAAACAATAATGTACAACTTGACTGGGTTTCAACAGTTTAGAACAAGCCTTGACTGGGTTTCAACAGTTTGGAACAAGCTTCCTGGAGATTCATTGGAGCCCTCACAACATCTTGAAAAGTATTCTGATTTCAAACACCAAGTGTAATTTCCAGGTAAGTCTTCTTGACTTGGCATTTTTTCATACATCATTAATGATTTATTCTTAAAGATAAGATGTAGTAATCGTTGCCCCATTAATGATTTATTCTTAAAGAAAAGTATTCTGATTTCAAACGCAGTATGTATCGACACATACACACATGTGTCGACTCATCCTAGTAAAAAACAGGTTATAAATCGACACATGAACCTCATGCATCGACTCATACTGATCCCAGGTCCCAAAACAGAAGGTTGAAAAGTCCATGAATCGATATAAAATGCGTATGCATCGACACAAAGAAGGTGTATAAGTCGACACATCCCATTATGTGTCGACTCATACTGAGCTGATTTTTCTTTACAGGAGCAAGTAAAGGTTATGTGTTGATGCATAACAGCATGTGTCGACACATAATGGTTCAAAAAGCAATTTCTCCCATTTTCTATACTGTTTATGCATATATTTTTCATCACTGCCCATTAGTTCGATGTGGTTGTAATAATTAGACATTTATTTCATCCCTAATTGCAAATTGAACCCCCATCCCCCTCAAGATGTAATAGCTTAGGATTTTATTTTCCGCATTTTATTTTTGCTTTCATATATTGCTAATAATTAGAATGTATGGCAAGATAAAATCAACAAATAGATAACTCTTAAATACAAGACAAAATGTATGCAATCAAACACACTTGCACACTAGCACCCTTAGGGTAATCCCACCTTGTTGCCTATCGAAAAATAGTCATGTCCCTCGAATATGGGCGTTTTAGCAAAGACCCTCGATAAAAGATCATAGTCCCTTGATGACCCTCGATGTTGCCTTCGGTAAACGATCTAGTCCCTAAAACGATATTGCTAAAACGTCCCATAAGTTTCCTTCTATGACTATATAAAAACGTCCCGTGCCCGTCCCTTCACATCCAACGATGGGGCTTCTTACCAAAACAATGATAAAGATAGCAACATCTAAAGGAGGAGGAAAAGAACACTAAAGACCTTTTGAGTAGGTAGATTTGCCCCTAGTTGCTCGCTTGCTCATGAAAAAACATTTTCACACCAACACTTTCATCTCAAAAACATTTTCTAAAGACAAAACATTTTGTATACATTCTTATAGAGATGAGAACCATTGCAAAAACATCTTTTCAAAACCACTTTCAAAAACACATTCCACAAACACGTCTTTGAACTATTTTTCGAAACAAAACTTTGTACACGTTCTTATAGAAACGAGAACCATTACAAAGACATTTTTAAAATACTTTCAAAGCTCACATCACAAGCACATTGTCAAAGCAAAAGCAAGTGATCTAGCAAGTAACTAAGAGCCCGTAGATAACTACAGATTAAAAGGGTGCTAATACCTTCCCTTTTCACAATCTACACCCTGAACTCAAGAAAACATCTCTAAAGGTCTTTCCTGTGCTTTTTCACCTTTCCTCATTGGATAAAAGAAAAGTCGGTGGCGACTCTTGCTAACCGTAACATTTGCGATAAAATGAAAAACCCTCAAGTAAGTTCTCCTGCCGTATCACACCGGTAATATGACATCTTCAACTGAATAGATCTCGTCTGGATCCATTGAAGATATGGTTCCAAAGAAACAACCCCCCTAGGTCCCAAGTCTTTCCTACTCTTCTTATAAATGTGATGGCAGGCCTTCACAATCTACTCTCTAGCTTCCTTATGGTCTTTTCCCTCCTTCAGAAAGAAACTACTCAAATGAATACTATTTGGTTTATCACTCATCGGATAACCGAGTTGTCGTCGTGCAAGAACAGGGTTATAGTTAATTCCTCCCTTTGTACCAAGAAGATGTACATTGGGGAAACTGCCACAATTGTCGACAATCTCTACATCCTAGTAAGCTCGATGATACCAATCAATATTCGAGTGAGTAAGTGCCATGATTTTAGGAGCCCAACGGGGTTCCTTCCTGACATCCCAGAAAGCATCAGACTGAGGCATATGAGAGATAAACCACTGGTATAACAAAGGTGTGCAATAGATAATCATCCCCCATGATAAGAATTCTGAAGATGAATAGAGTAATAAGCATCACCCAACAATGTAGGAATTGGGTTTCCAATCATGAAGATCCTGATAGAATTAACATCAACAAACTTATCCATATTAGGAAATAAAAACAACCTGTAAGCAAGTATAGCAAAGATGGCCTCGAAAGCGACTGTACTCTTCATCCTGGAAAAGTAACGAGCTTTCTCCAATAAGAACTGGGCTGGTAATCCTCTAATACCTCATTTAGTAGTCATATGGGCTTCCACCTCAGACTTCCCTAGATGGATCAAAGCAGCAACCTCATGTGGTTTTGGCTCACCCTTCAAACCAGTAAAAGGAACACGATTGGTAACAGGTAAATCCAGCAGATAAGAATACTTTTGTAGTGTAGGCATCAACTGATAGTCGGGGAAAGTAAAGAAATGATATATCAGATCATAAAACTAGACCACGGTCGAGAGAATACCCTCTTTCATCCTAAGCTTCATAAGAGGAATGATGGATCCATACTTCTTCCGAAATTCTTTAGAACACTCAATCTCGTGAATTAGACTGATCAACTCATCTATCTTCGGATCCTTGAAACTGTACTTTCTGATCTTTATTTTTTCAGAATCCATGGTCAAAAAGTACTTGAGATATTCACAAATGGTCAACTTTTAAGTCCCTCGAAATAAAATTTCTTCAAAAGATGCTTATGAGTGCACGGATGCATCAAGCAACAATCACACACAAGATCACACATATAGGGTTCATAGGTTCAACGTCACGAGCATGAGGTCGAAGGTACTACCCATAAGGTGTTGGTCTAAGAGTTATCACCTGCCCAACAAGGTTCTAGAGGTTCCCAGAGTCTACATCCTTCCTTAGGATATTACTAACTTCCCGATTAACTCGGTGATTAGTAATATACTCAAGAAAAACTCGTCTGAGCATAGTATCGCGTGACAACTATTTCCGGATTACTCCGTCATAGCTTTTGCACTACATCTAAAAGGCCAAGATGGGTTAGGTATTCTATGGTCCTCAGCTTCAGCAGGCTCCCAAGTCGAAAGCAGCACATCTTCCTGATTACTCGGTAAACAACACTACAGTCAAAGGGTCCTTCACTGAGTAGGGGATCTCATGCCTCCTTTTTTGGGATTACTCCCTCAAAATTAACATGACTATACCGTCTATCATATCTTAAAATTTTCCCAAGTTCGGGTATAGGACTTATCAGTAATTACCAAGCACCCTGTAAACCAGGAAAATCCAGACAAACATATATACAACATATAACACATAAACAACGATAGCACATATACAGGTATAAACAAAGATAGGATCAACCCACTTAGGGATGGACCAGCAAGAGGTCAATCTTTCCCCAGTAGAGTCGCCATTTTTTCTGTAGCGGTAGAAATGTTTAAGACTAAGCCATTGGATTGACTAGACTTATACAGATCAAAATAAAAATCGCCACCGCGCTTTATTATTTCCAAAGGAAAGGGAAAAGAGCGAGTAACCTAAAAAAGAGGGGGAAAGATTCAAGGTAAGGGGGTTGGTTATGCAAAGGGAAGGTATTAGCACCCTAAACATCTACGGTACTCCGCAGGAACCTCTCTGTAAAATCTGTATATTTTGGCTATAAAATGTTGTATAAAAATGGATGGTGAAGGTGAGAAAAGAAATATATTTTTATGGTTTTTGCACCAGCCGCGGTTGCGAACCTTTAGTGCCTACGTACCACCTTTCATGCAATAGGGGATCAGGGTACACGTAGTTCCTTTTTTAAAGTATTTTAAAACATAAGTGTGTTGGTTAATTTTATGAGATAAGACATCATCGTCATTGTCCGTGTGGAAAACATACTTACTGCCCACAATCATGAGAAAGGAGAATTTACATCATCTCAAAGTGGAGGATATGGCTTGGATTTTAAAACCAACAATGTCTCACTCAGAACCCAAGTGGAAAATATCTCTCTTCACTACACATTGTAGAAGTATAGTTGTTTGCATCACTACAAGGATTGACAAGAGTCCAATCTTTTGAGAAAAGTTTTAAAGTAGAAGCCAAAGTGGCAAAATAGTTTGAAATGATATTGATTGACTTTTAGTCTTCTCACAAAAAATGTCAACGTATTATTAATTTGATTGAAGTTTATTTATAAAAAGGTTTTGAAAATGCATGGACCTAAGTCCAAGTTTATTATAAAAGTGGTTCAAGTTTAAAAGAAATAAGAAGAGTTTTCAAAAGGAGAGAGAATATTTTTGAAATTAAAGAAGATTTGAGGAGAAGAAGAGACTATCCTAAAGCATAAGATAAAAGATAGGGATAAGAACCATCTAACCAACAAGAAGCCAACACTTCACATTATGAGCCAACACTTGGACTTTGAGGAATTAGGGTTAGTATCGGGGATTGTCATTCCTCCAAAATTTAAAGCACCTGTGTTCGCGAAGTATGACGGAGTCTCATGCCCTAAAATGCATCTCCAATCTTATGTAAGGAAAATCCAGCCCCATACCGCTAACAAAGACTTATGGGTACACTTCTTCCAAGATAGTCTGTTTGGAACTCAACTTGACTATTTATACCAACTAGAAAGAGTCAACGTTCACAAATGGGAAGATCTTGCTGCAGCCTTCTACAAACAATACCAATACAATGTTGATCTTACGCCTACCCGTACTCAACTCCAGAGTATGGCCATGGTTTCCAATGAAAGTTTCAAGGATTATGTGCAAAAATGGAGAGACTTGGCTGGAAGAGTTCAACCCCCTCTATCTGAGAGAGAATTGGTAGACATGTTCTTGGGCACCTTGTCTGGTCCCTTCTTCAATCATTTAATTGGAAGTTCATCTGCAGGTTTTACTGAACTAATATTGACCAGAGAAAGGGTGGAAGCCGGTATAAAGAATGGAAAGATCCAAAAAGATGCATCCTCTTCCGTAGCTATAAGGAAGCCATTTATCGGAAAGAAAGAAGTGGTTGTTGTTTATCCTCAGAGAAATCAAGATAGGGCTGAACGCCGACCAATGATGGGGGCTGTTATGATTCCTAAACCAGTGCCTGATCAGCAAAGAAATAACCAACCAAGGACGGAAAGGCCAGTCAGACAATTCACCAGAATTAACATGACCCTATCTCAGGTATTACCGCATCTACTAAGATTCAATTTAGTGACCTTTAAAGAAGCTCCAAAGAACCCGAACACAAAATCTCCTCACTATCATCCCAATGCCCGTTGAAGCAAAAGAGATTGAATTCGATGCGCCAGAAAAGCCAAATGTTATTTCTGCCCCTATGCCCAGACACGACTATAATGCCAATGTCATTGAGGAGGATATGTTTGTTACTTCAGTTGATGAACTTATGACCCCACTCCTGACTATTAAAGTGAACTTGTTGAATGTCGGTGTGTTCTCGGGCTGTGATTAAGTGTTCCATTTCTGTTTGTCCTTACCAACTGTTGTACCCCAAAATTTTCCCTCCCATATTTCTCAACAAATGTCATGTGAGGTCCCCAAATTGCTCAAGGAAGTTCAAGAGTTGACCAGACAAACTCTCTCCTAAGGCAGTCTACCTCAAATTAGGGTTTCATTTTTCATAAGGATATATGAACCACAAAGGTCTCAAATTCTCACCATTGTCCTAATATGTTCTCAATATCATCCATGTCAAGTTTCAAGCCTTGCAGAAGAAGTTTGCTCAGTCAATTGCTCAAAGGCCTGAAAATCGACTATGCTAGGTCAAAAGTCAACTGGGGCCCACATACAGTCAAACTTCAAGATTTTTGGTCAACATCCTCATTTTTAAGTATCATTCATCATTTGATAAAGTGTTGATCATAATTCATCAAGGATTGCTCACAATTCATCAAAATCCAAAAGTTACTAAATTAGGGTTTTGCAGGAAAAGTCAACTCAACTTTGACAAAGCATAACTTTCTCATACTTCATCATAATTGACCCATCCAAAGCTCATTTTGAATAGTATGCAATTCCCTACAATTCATCTTCATCTCCCAAGTCCATAATATGAACTCACAAAAATATATGAATTTTGACATTATAGGTCATTTTGAAAAGTCAACAAAAACACCTTTTGGGTCAAAGCTTCATACATGAACATGGAAGACTCAATTGAGATGAGACCAAACGGGTTGCTTAGGGTACATCATAAGCTTTATAAAAAGTCCAATAACACCTCTCTAGGTTCAAAATTGAGAAAGTTATGCATTGGCCAAGTTGGCCTTTTTTGCAAAATTGCCAAAAGACAAATGTGCTCAAATTTGCATTTTTTTTGTCAAATGGGCCTAGTTTTTCATGATTGAATCTTGCTTATGACATGGTCCACGATCCAAATCATCACCCACACACCTTTTTATATATTTATTTATTTTGATTTTGATTTTTATAATTTAAAATTCAAATTAAATCAAATAAATAGCAAAAAATATCAAAGATTTGTTTTGTGATCAGATTTTGGATGGAATCAAATCCAATTATGCTGGGAAATCATATTCAAAACGTGAAAAAAAATAGAACCAATTTTGGCATGATTTGGCTTGATATAGAAAGATATCATACAAAGATAAAGACCAAATCAAATCTTCATAATGGACCAAGATTCAGCTCATTTTTGTTGACCTAATGTGTTGCATTACATATACATAACATAGCCAAGGCAAGAAAAAGAGGGGAGAAGTCGTGCAGAGCAAGAGCAAAACTGAAAAAAGTTCAAGTAAAGTGGTGATTCAATTTCCATCCTAGAGGCCAATCCAAGCCATTCTAACGAACCAACAGACTCCTGGACATCTCCAGAAGGGATCTCAATCAAGTGTAAGCCTTTTCACGCCTGGAATCGTAAGTATAGAGGCCACGGTTTGTCCCAAAATTTTGATTTTGATTTCGTTGATTTACTCATCATTAGCACGTTTGATGCATATATTCTTGTTTATCATTGAGTTTGCAAGCTATTGGTATTATTTAATTGCGTTTTTAGTATAGGAATCAAGATATGCCATAGTTAGGGTTTTGTATTCTTGTTTAGGGTTTTCCAATACAGGCAAAATTGGGCGTTGATTCTGGTACCATGATGCTCGTGAGGATGAGACGAGTTGATTGGTACCAGCCATGGTTATTTATCTTAAACATATGAAATTTTTGAGATGCACAGGCTTGTACCTACAGCAAGGTGTCTGTAGGTAAAAGTATCTTAGGCTAAAACGACGGTTTGGGGAAGAAGACAATGTGTGGCACTCACTGGTTGGATGGTTTGAATTTTAGCGTGTTTTTTTAATACATTATTGGTTTTTGATTATATTATTTTACTTCCATTATGTGTATAACAAAAATGTGTGGCTCAGTTGGCAGACAGGCATTGGAGTTAGATATAAGGGTCTGGGTTCGATCCCTAGGTCCCAACCTTTGTTCATATTATTTTGTTTCATGAGATCAGGTACATCACAGGTCCTCACTTCCATCATATGCCACCAATATCTGGCCGTCAAATTCACCAGCGATCTAGATCCAATGCATTTCCATTGAAGGTCCATCTTACACCTCAAGTCCCATGTGCATCATATCCAGCAAAGTCAAACGGGCTTGGATCATTTGGGCTCAGAATTTCAACAATATACCCCCGTAATTGCTAGCACAGGCCCATCATTCTTTTCTTATTTCTTTCATTTTATTTAATTCTCTTAATATTTCTTTTATTTATTCTTGATTCACAAATTAATTTATTTTTTCATAAAATCAATAATTCACAAAAAAATTAGTAGTTTCTTTTTATATTATCAAAATTAATTTAATTTAGTGTTAACTTAGGGAAATTGTAATTTATTTTCACAAATAAAAATCAAATAGAAATTATGTTAAAATTCTCGATTTAATTCTTTTAGTTTTCTCAAATAAATAAAAATACAAAAATAGGTTTTAGATGGAATTAATTTATTTTCTTTAGCTTAAAATCAATTAGAATTTAGGATTTTATTTTCAATTTAACTATGCCATTATTTTTTATTTTAAAATAAACAAAAGCTTATTTTGACCAATCGTCAATAGGTTTAGTCAAAGGTCAAAACCCTAATCGCCCCGTATTTAATTCGTCGCGCGTTTATTATTTTTGCCAATATTTTTGTAACTTCTCACTGGTTTGTAATAGTTTAATTTAGGGCTTTTATTTATCGCTTTTCCCCGGGTTTTTGGCTATGTAATTAATCCCCCTCCCCGAAGCCTTGTAATAGCGTAGATTTACTTTCTCTCATTTTTATTTCCCGTAAATATTTAACTGTCTAGATGTATGCTAATAGGATTGTATGACAAGAATGCATGACAAATTAATACGGTTAGAAAACCCTAATGTGCAAAGATAAATAACTGAAAACAAATCACTCGCACATATCACTATTAGGGTATACTCTCACTTCGGTTGCCTTCGATAAACGATCATCAAGCATAGGGTGTCTTAGTGGTTGCCCTCCTGTCTAAAAAGATCAAATGTCTCGTTTGAATGTTGCCTCGAATATGATCTTAAGACTTTAGGGTTATTACTAAGATGTCCTAACATTGCTTTAGTGATCGTACGTCCCTTTCGAATTAACCCTTACAACTCCAACGACGGTGCTACCTATTTCTCAATAGTGGGATAGCGCTATCTAAAGGAAACAAGAATAGAAACGATCTTTTTTCGAGTAGGTAGATGCTAGTAGGTACTTGCTCAAATCAAAACTTTTCACACTTACACATTTCAAAACAATTTTCAAAACAACTTCGTCACACCTTTGAGGACTGATACAAGGGTTATCACGGAGTAAAACATTTTCAAAAACAAAGCACATACACAAGCTATTTTAAAAAGATGAGCAAGTACCTAAGAGCCCATGGAAAACCATGGATAGAAAGGGTGCTAACACCTTCCCTTTCTATAATCTACCCCCCCTCCCCACCCCCCCGGTACTCAAAATATCTCGAAAAAGGATTTTTTATGTACTTTTTTCCTTTCCAAGATTGGATGAAATAAAAGTCGGTGGCGACTCTTGCTTACCGCGACATTTTGCAAACACAAAACGCAAAATGCAAGCCAGCGTCAAACAGTCGGTTCTGCCACCGTATCACAGAACTGGCGACTCTGCTGGGGAGTTATAAGTGGGGTATACCTTAGGATCTAGTTCATCTTAATTGCTTCTCTTGATTGCTTTGTTTGCTTTACTTTTAAGGGTTTTGTTTGGGGTTACTATATATCCTACACCCAGATCAGGGGAATACCTTTTAGGTAAGTAGCAATAGACTGTGAGGGAACTGTACAGCATAGACCGATACGGTTGAAGCAGTAGCTATGTTGGTGTGGCACATTGGTTGGTACCGGTATCCCTTGTGGAGAAACGAGGAGAATACGGGGCCGCTGTATGGTGTCGTTAAGCATCAACTGACCTTAGAACCTTTAATCGCCAAACTTGGCCATTAGAAAGTAGTGAGATAGGCGGCCTCGGTGTAGAGCTGAGAACTGGTTGATACTCGATGCTAAACTCATTGAGACCATACTCTCGGAATAATTTTGGCCGCAAGAAAAGATTGTGTGAGCTGAAACCATGACCGATGGAGGATGGTCAGTGATATTGAGATCCTCTAGAACCCGGTTAATTTTCTAGGACAGGTTTGAACCAACTCAACTTCAAGAGGGTACTACCTTTGACCTCATGCAAGCCTTAAACCTAAGGGCTTTATGTGATTTGACTGTGTTTACAATATTTGTGTTTGCTATACCTGTGGTTTATCATGACATCATGCATCATAACATGGCATTCATGCTTCATTACACTAACCATTTCAAAGACCAAGGGAATTTATCATTGTTCTGTTTTGTAGATCATGGCTTCCGTGCGTAGAAATACCATCTGATTCAACTTTATGCAAATACCTGCCCAACTTAAAGAGTTAGCATCAAGAGTTTCTAAAACTTCTACTTTCATTAAGAGACACGGTCAACTTCTCAGCCTGGTTACTTCAAACCTTGATGAACAGATGATGAGCATACTATTTCAGTTCTTCGATCCCAAACATCATTGCTTCACCTTTCCAGATTACCAGCTGGTACCCACCTTGGAAGAGTTCTCTCATCTATTAGGCATATTCATTCTTGAACAGGTACCCTTCACAGGTATGGAAGAAGTTCTTAAGCCAGAAGATATTGCCTCAGCTTTGCATTTAAAACGGGCTGATGTGGTATCCAATTGGGAAACTCGAAGCGGGTCGAAGGTTTTCTAGCTAAATTTTTGATAGACCGGGCTCAGCTATTCTGGGATGATTTGGATTTTCAGGCTTTTGAAGATGTCTTGGCACTTCTTATCTATGGTTTGGTTCTCTTCCCTAATCCGGATTCCTTCGTAGATATGAATGTTGTCAAGATTTTCCTTTCTCGCAGCTCTGTGCCTACCTTGCTTGGAGATATCTTGCATGCCTTCCATACCCGTACTATGAAGAGAAGAGGAACTCTTATGTGCTGCATGTCGTTGTTGTCAAGGTGGTTTATTTCTGATCTCCCTAAGTTTGTGCTGAAGAACGAAGAAGGTTTGGGTTGGTCATACAGAATAATGTCACTTGCTCATACGGATATTCTTTGGTGTTCCCGGGCTATGGAAGACACTGTTGTTACTGACCGCTATAGGGGATACCCTAATGTCCCATTACTTGGTATCAGAGGGGGTATAACTTACAATCCTTGTTTAGCGTTGCGGCAGTTTGGTCGTGCTCGAAGAGATGGTCCCCATGAACTACTTCTCGAGGACATTGTATTCGACTATAAGGATGACGTTAAGGAGCATCATCGGAGGTTCATACGAGCTTGGGGCATGGTAAACAGATTTGACCCCGAAGAGTTGGTACCGAAGACTTCCCTTCCTATGCAGCCTTACCTCCAATGGGTCCGAGCTCATGCCCAGAAGTTCATGATGCCTTACGAGGTCGTATTACCAGTGATTGTGGATCCCACTAACGAAGGCATTCCTTACATGGTTCTCTATCCTTACATGCATGCTGATCCTAGGGAGTTACAGAGGTCTTGGATTCAGCTGAAGAATGAGAAGGATACTTACTTGGAACACAAAAGATCCAGTTTTTGCAAGGTATGATGGGGTGTCCTTCCCAAAACTCCATCTCCATTCGTATGTCAGGAAGATTCAATTCCACACAGCTGATAGAAATTTGTGGGTGCATTTATTTCAAGATAGTCTGTCAGGGACTCAGCTTGAATGGTTCTACCAGTTGGAGGGAGCCAGTGTCCGAAACTTGGAAGATCTTGCTGCTACTTTCTACAAGCAGTACCAGTATAATGCCGACCTTGCTCCCACTCGTACTCAGCTCCAGGGTATGTCCATGGGTGCAGGTGAAGGTTTTAAGGACTATGCTTAAAAGTGGAGAGACTTAGCTAGAAGAGTTCAACCCCCGTTGTCTAATAGGGAGTTGGTTCACATGTTTTTGGGGACGCTATCTGGTCCGTTTTTCGAACACTTGATCGGTAGCTCGTCATCTGGTTTCACCGAGTTAATTTTGACTAGAGAAAGAGTAGAAGCTGGCATTCGAAGTGGTAAAATACAGAAGGATGCCTCCTCGAGCTCGGTAAATAAGACTTTCACTGGTAACAAGGAAGCTAGTGCAGTCTATAACCCGAGGGGCCAGAGCAGATTTGAACATCGTCAAACGGTAAATGCTGTAGTGATACCAAGACCTGCAGTTTCTCCATAATGCAGCAATCAACAAAGGGTGGAAAGACCACAACGGCAGTTTACCTGCATCAACATGACTTTGGCTGAAGTTCTGCCTCATCTGTTAAATCCAACTTGGCAACTTTGAGATAGGCTCCCAAGAATCCAAACACTACTTCTCCCAGATACAATCCCAACGCGCGGTGCGCCTACCATTCTGAGAGTCCATACCACGATACAAATGATTGATGGGCCCTGAGGAACAAAGTACAAGATCTTCTTGAAGCCAAGGAGATAGAGTTTGATGCTCTAGAAAAGCTGAATGTTATAACTGCTCCCATGCCCAAACATGGTCGTGGAGTTAATGTTGTTGACACTGATTTGTTTATAACCTTTGTTGATGAAATTTCTACTCCTCTTATGACTGTTAAGAAGAATTTTTTGTTGTCCGGTTTATTTCCGGGTTGTGGTGAAGGTTGCCACATGTGTACAAATATGCCTACTAGTTTCCGTTTGTTGAAGTCAGGTGTTCAGCGCCTGATGGATAATAAAGAGATTTTGTTCGAGAAGACTATGATTCCCGTTGTTCCCACTGAAGACGTTGCCATTATAA
This sequence comes from Vicia faba, assembly GCA_948472305.1. Taxonomy (NCBI): domain Eukaryota; kingdom Viridiplantae; phylum Streptophyta; class Magnoliopsida; order Fabales; family Fabaceae; genus Vicia; species Vicia faba. The sequence continues at coordinate 1,055,330,707 of OX451736.1, read as the reverse complement.
CCATTTCCGCCAATCCTTCCAAGGTTTCCTCGAGAAGACCTGTTAGGGTTACACGTGTTCAAAGAATTGCTCTGCTAATAATCACTATTCCTGGTCCCATCCCGTACACCTCAGACAAGGTTGTCCCATGGCATTATGGTGCTGATGTGTACTATCATGGTGTTAAGCAAGATCTGAATAATGAAGAAGCTGATACTGATGTCAGTAATATTTTCTGGACTAGTAAAGTTACCCGAAGTGGAAGGGTCTTCTCTCCCGAGATTTCCCCGAAGACTATCATCAAGCCTACTGTTATTCCAACTGCTGCTCCAACCAGCACTCCTGACATTTCTCATGTTCCTACTCCAGTTAGTACACCTGCAACTATTCTTGTTCTTACTCCAGTTATCACCCCTGCTGCTGAGCCATCTCTGACTCGGGGCAAAGAAATTATAGGTGAGCCTGCCCGGACGGAGGCACCTAAGAAAATCGTTGTGGAAGCCTCTAAACAAGAAATAGAGGAAATACTGAAAATTATCAAGAAGAGCGACTACAATGTGGTCGAGCAGCTGGGGAAGACCCCATCAAAGATATCCATGATGTCTCTATTATTGTGTTCTGAAGCCCATGCGAAGGCTTTGATTGCGTTCCTCAAGACTGCGCATGTGCCGTAGGAAACTTCAGCAGATCAGTTCAAAGATTGCGTGGCCAGCCTAACTGCTGACAATGGGCTGGGTTTTTCAGATGCGGATCTGACACCAAAAGGAAGAAATCATAATGATGATCTGCATGTCTCGATCGAGTGCAGGGGCATCACTATGGTCCATGTGATGGTAGATATCGGGTCCTCACTGAATGTTCTGCCGAAGAAAGCGTTGGACCGTTTGGATTGTGAAGGTTTGACTCTAAAGCCTAGTAACATTGTGGTAAGGGCTTTTGACGGATCAAAAAGAATGGTACACGGGGAGGTGGACATCCAAGTTAAAGTGGGTTCTCAGACTTTTGGGTCTACCTTCTACGTAATGGATATCAAGCCATCGTATTCTTGCTTGTTGGGTCGTCCTTGGATCCATATGGATGGGGCAGTTACTTCCACACTCCATCAAATGCTGAAGTACCCAGTGAAGGGGAAGATTGTCATCATGCAAGGTGAAGAAGAATATATGGTGAGTCATCTTAATTCCTTCCGCTACGTAGAGATGGACGGGGAATTCATAGAAACTCCTTGTTAGAATTTTGAAGAGGTCCCTCAGATCTTGGCATCAACTGAAGTTACTACCAACAAACCTCTGTTGAAGATGGCTTCTCTCAAGGATGTCAGGGCTGTAATTGAAGAAGGTGGGTGTACCAATTGGGGTCAGCTCCCTGATTTCACTCACAAAACTGACAAATTTGGTTTGGGCTTTACTACAGGGGCTCAAAGGGCTGTTAGGGGCGCACGGATTGGAAGACCTCCTCTACATATCAGCAATCAGGGAATTAATGCAATTGAGGACAGTGAAGAAGATTCAGACATCGACAGCTAGATCTACCCAACAACCAACGGTAGACCAAATAACTGGACGGTGAAGGACTTCATACCTGTTTCTTTTTTTCCACAGTAATTGAATTTTGTTTTAAGATTTGTAATAAACAGTTTGAAACTTTACGGCCCGGTGCCTTGCCCGAGGCACCTTGGCTTTTTTTGTGAGGGCTTATTATTTGTCATTTCATATATCATTAATAAAGCATTGGACGTTTCTTGCATACAAATTTTACGCTCCTTGTTTTTCTTTTCTGTCTCTCACTTTATCAAAACTGTTGTTCTCTTACACACACTCACATATCATATTGTAGATCCATATCCACTCTGGATCCCATTGATAACAGCTCTGCTACTGCCAGTTATGACTTCAAAAATCCGATCAACCAATCCGAGGACGAAGGTGGGGATGATTGTGAGGTGCCTGGAGAACTTGCTAGACTGTTACAGCAGGAAGAAAGGGCCATACAGCCTCATGAAGAGCTAGTTGAGTTAGTGAATTTTGGTACAGAGGAAGACAGGAAAGAGGTTAAAATAGGTGCGAATCTAGAGCTTAGTGTCAAACAACGGTTAATACAGATTCTACACGACTATGTTGAGATCTTCGCCTGGTCCTATGAAGACATGCCTGGTTTGGACACTGATATTGTGGTATATCGACTGCCGACTAAAGAAGACTGCTCTCCGGTAAAGCAGAAGGTCCGCCGTATGCGCCCTGAAATTTCAGAGAAAATCAAAGCAGAGGTCATGAAACAGTTCGACACAGGATTCTTAGCTGTCACTTTTATCCGCAGTGGGTTGCCAAAGTCGTTCCGGTACCTAAGAAGGATGGTAAGGTACGGATGTGTGTGGACTACAGAAATCTAAATAAGGCAAGCCCCAAGGATGACTTCCCACTTCCTCACATTTATGTTCTAGTCGACAACACCGTGCAACACAAAATCTTCTCCTTCATGGATGGTTTTTCTGGCTACAACCAGATCAAGATGGCTCCTGAGGACATGGAGAAGACAACCTTCATTACACAGTGGGGCACCTTCTGTTACAAGGTAATACCTTTTGGGTTGAAGAATGCTGGGGTAACTTATCAGCGCGCCATGGTCGCTTTGTTCCACGATATGATTCACCACGAGATCAAGGTTTATGTTGATGACATGATAGCCAGGTCCCAGACTGAGGAAGAGCACCTTGATCATCTCCAAAAACTGTTTGACAGGTTGAAGACGTACAAGCTGAGGTTGAATCCGAACAAGTGCACCTTCAGGGTAAGATCTGGTAAGCTTCTGGGTTTTGTTGTCAGTGACAAAGGTATTCAGGTAGACCTTGCAAAGGTAAAATCCATACAATAGATGTCGGCTCCTCGCACAGAGAAGGAAGTTAGAGGCTTCTTGGGACGTCTGAATTACATTTCCAGATTCATTTCACATCTGACTGCCACTTGTGAGCCAATCTTCAAGCTGCTGAAGAAAGATCAAGTGGTAAAGTGGAATGATGAATGCCATACCGCTTTCGAAAGAATCAAGGAATACCTACAGGAACCGCCAATTTTGATGCCTCCAGTTGAAGGAAGACCTTTATATTATAACTGACAGTGCTAGACAGTTCAATGGGGTGTGTGCTGGGGCAGCATGACGAGTCTGGTCGAAAAGAGCATGCAATTTACTACCTTATCAAAAAGTTTACCAACTGTGAGACCCGATACTCATTGCTCGAGAAAACTTGTTGCGCTTTGGCATGGGCTGCTCGCCGACTGAGACAGTATATGCTGACTCACACTACCTTGTTGATATCAAAGATGGATCTGATCAAGTATATTTTTGAGAAGCCCGCCTTATCCGGAAGAATAGCAAGATGGCAGATGATCTTAACCGAGTACGACATCCAATACACAACCCAAAAAGCAATCAAGGGGAGTGTATTGGAGGATCATTTGGCACATCAGGCCATGGATGACTACCAGTCCATGAATTTGGAGTTCTCGAATGAGAATATCATGTTGGTGACCGACTCCGAAGAACCTGGACCGGATGAAGGACCCGAGGAGGGATCCCAATGGTCTATGTATTTTGATGGAGCCTCGAACGCGTTGGGTAATGGCATTGGCGCTGTAATTATATCTCCTGGGGGATGTCATACTCCATTCACCACCCGATTATGTTTTAACTGCACCAACAATATGGCGGAGTATGAAGCGTGTATCATAGATCTTCGAGCTGCTATTGACCTGAGGATTAAGTTCTTGAGTGTATTCCGACATTCCGCTCTAGTGATAAGTCAAATCAAAGGCGAGTGGGATATGAAGCATCCGAATCTTATTCCTTACAAAGAGTATGTACTGACATTGCTCCCACACTTTGAGGAGGTAACATTTGAACATTTCCCAAGAGAGGAGAATCAGTTAGCGGACGCGTTAGATACTATGTCTTCTATGTTCAAAGTCAGGTGGGACAACGAAGCTCCCCAGATTACCATTGAGAGGTTGGACGAACCCGCATATTTCTGTGACATTGAGACTGAAGAGGTATCAGATAAACCCTGGTTTCACGAGGTAAAGAGGTACCTTGAGGCTCAAGAATACCCCGAGGAGGCATCTGTCAATGATAAGAAGTTTCTGAGAAGGTTCGTTGTGAAGTTCTTCATCAGTAATGGTATCCTCTATAAGCGTAACCATGATTCAACCTTACTGCGGTGCATAGACAAGAGCGAGGCAGAAAGGATCATGGTAGAGTTACATGAATGCACCTTCGGAACTCATTCTAGTGGACATACGATGGCAAAGAAAATCCTACGGGCAGAATACTACTGGTCCACTATGGAGGCTGATTGTTATCAGCACTCTCGAACCTGTCATAAGTTTCAAGTCTATGCTGACAAGGTGCACGTACCTCCGATTCCCCTTAATGTCTTGACAGCCCCTTGGCCCTTTGCAATGTGGGGCATCGACATGATCGGAGAGATCAGACCTACTGTGTCTAACGGGAATTGCTTCATTCTGGTAGCAAATGATTACTTTACAAAGTGGGTTGAGGCAGCTTCCTTTTCTATAGTAACCAAGAACGTCGTGGCGCAGTTTATCCGATACAATCTGATCTGTCGATATGGTGTCCCAGAGAGAATTATTACTGATAATGGTACAAATCTCAATAAAAAAATTATCACCGAGCTCTGCAAACAGTTCAAGATTCAGCATCATAACTCTTCTCCCTACTGGACGAAGATTAATGGAGTTGTCGAAGCGGCTAACAAGAACATCAAGAAGATTGTGCAGAAGATGACGGTGACATATAAAGACTGGCACGATATGTTACCATTCGCTCTTCATGGGTACCGTGCCTCAGCACGGACGTCGACTGGGGAAACACCCTACTCTTTGGTGTATGGCATGGAGGCAGTCCTACCCATCGAATTCCAAATACCCTCTCTCAGAATTATGAAGGATGCGGGTTTGAACGAAGACGACTGGATCCAAACCCGACTTGATCAACTGAATCTAATCAATGAAAAGAGACTTACTACTATCTGTCATGGTCAGACGTATCAAAAGCGGATGATCAAGGCTTTTAACAAGAAAGTCATATGTAAAGAATATCGAGTCGGGGATCTAGTAATCAAGCGCATCATACTACCGCAAGGTGATCCCAGGGGAAAATGGACCCCCACATACGAAGGGCCATTTGTGGTTAAGAACATTTTCTCGGGAAGATCTATGATTCTAACCACCATGGATGGTGACGACCTTCATCACCCCGTCAATGCAGACATAGTAAAAAAATACTACGCATAATCAAAGACCTGCTAGGTTGACTGGCTTAGGCAAAAATAAGGGCTTCCCGGCGAACCAAAAGGTTTCGGGAAAAAGTAAGGGATGAAAGTTAAAAAAACTGTACACCCGGCAAGTCGAAAACCTGAAAAGGTGACTTGGGCAAAAAAAGGGTATCCCGATGGATTGAAAACCCGAAAGGGCGGTCCAGGCAAAAATTAGGGATTAAAGCGTAACACTATGTCTCATTGGATCATCTTGCAACCAGACTTCGGTATCGACTATCAAGCTCGAACAGCGCCAATCAATTTGATCAACCTTCGGCCAAGTAGCAAAGTGATGAGACGCTTGAAGATATAAAGGCAATAGCAGAGTTGGAACCCAATGGGATTGTTTTACATAGCTATTTTTTTCTTTCTTTTAAAAATTGTAATTTCTTTCGGTGGTGTTCTCTTACTAGGACGTCAATCTCTTTGTATAAAAATGCCTATTACAGTCCAACTTCAAAAAAATCAATACATTTCATTTTCACAAGAAATTTCAATTTGTTTTTCTTTTTCTGTTTTGTTTTGAAAGAAAGTCCAATGATTCATCTTTGATATATGCATTTGAAAAAAAAATCCGCTCATAAATATTTACATGAAAAAACAAAAGACAATTACTCGTAATGCCAGGAACAGGGAAAAACAAGAAGCTCCCAAACCTTACAGTTACTCTACCCATCAAGTACCGGGATAGAGCCAGCTTGAGAACATGAGTAGTGGTACATACACTCTCCACAGAGTAAAAAGTATCCAAGGACACTGATGTTAGCTTTCCCGAACAGGACGTAACTCTCCCTAGTTGAGGTTCACAATCGCGAGTGGGTCAGTAAATTGTTCCCCAAGCAGAGTTTATTTCTCTCATAGGCAGAAATTCAATCTCCAACAGAGTTCATTATCACCAGCAACGAAAATTCATCCCCAACTGAGTTATCTCTCCAAGACAGCAGATCTATCAATAGAGTATGTCCTCTTCAACAGAGTTATTCCCCGCAGAGTTATCCTCAGACAGGGTCTCTTCCGGCAGAATATTCGCCAGCCAAGTGGAAAATCCCTAGCATAGTCATCGTTGTTCACCATCCCTAACAGAAACAGAGGAACTATGGTTTGTTACAGCAGTCAAGAATACCATTTCTCACACTCTCCAAACAACAGTCAGGGATTTATTTTCCCGGACTCAGATTATTATGTCAACATTTCATGTTCATACATCATAACATGTGCATAAATCACATATAACATAGTCTCATTTATTTTGAGAACGTCATTATACAATGCATCTCATGCATCGCACATAACTAACCATTTATTTCTTCCAGGAAAGACAGTTATTATCAACAATTTCTAGCAGGTCCTCGATCAACACTCGAAGCTAAACAGAGTAATCATCGGCACGACAAGAACAACCTTACCCAGGTTCCCTCTGCAGTTTTACCCAAACTCATTCTGAAGCAGCCCTACTATCCAGGTTCCTTCTCACAGCCCTACTATCCAGGCTTTCATATAAAGGTTCCTTCTCACAGCCCCACTATCCAGGCTTTCACCTCAAAGTAACCCTACTATCCAGGTTCCTTCTCACAGCCCTACAATCCGGGCTTTCATCTCGAAGTAACCCTACCACCCAGGTTCCTTCTCACAACCCTACTATCCAGGCTTTCATCTCGAAGTAACACTACCACCCAGGTTCCTTCTCACAGCCCTACTATCCAGGCTTTCATATCAAGGTAACCCTACTATCCAGGTTCCTTCTCACAGCCCTACTATCTAGGCTTTCATATCGAAGTAACCCTACTATCCAGGTTCCTTCTCACAGCCCTACTATCCAGGCTTTCATATCGAAGTAACCCTACTATCCAGGTTCCTTCTCGCAGCCCTACTATCCAGGCTTTCACCTCGAAGTAACCCTACTATACAGGTTCCTTCTCACAGCCATACTATCCAAGCTTTCATACCGAAGTAACCCTACTATCCAGTTTCCTTCTCACAGCCCTACTATACAGGCTTTCATATCGAAGTAACCCTACTATCCAGGTTCCTTCTTACAGCCCTACTATCCAGGCTTTCATACCGAAGTAACCCTATTATCCAAGTTCCTTCTTACAGCCCTACTATCCAGGCTTTCATACCGAAGTAACCCTACTATCCAGGTTCCTTCTCACAGCCCTACTATCCAGGCTTTCATACAAAAGTAGCCCTACTATCCAGGTTCCTTCTTGTAGCCCTACTATCCAGGCTTTCATACCGAAGTAACCCTACTATCCAGGTTCCTTCTCACAGCCCTACTATCCAGGCTTTCATACCGAAGTAACCCTACTATCCAGGTTCCTTCTCACAGCCCTACTATCCAGGCTTTCATACCGTAGTAACCCTACTATCCAGGTTCCTTCTTGCAGCCTTACTATCCAGGCTTTCATACCGAAGTAACCCTACTATCCAGGTTCCTTCTCATAACCTTATTATCCGGGTTTTTCCTCTCTTATCCTCAGACAGCAGTCCACAACACTGTAAGACCGGGACCTGATCAAACACAATTGATTTCACATTTCCCCAGAAAGTTGCGGTGCAGCATATACCCCGACCAAACACACAGTTCACTTCCACTTCCCAAATTGGAATTATTCCCCAGTAGAGTAACAGACAACTGAAGCTCCTAAAACTCTATTTCTCTCAAGAGAGAGACCAGCATTCCCCAATGAAGTCCTCCTCAACAACAGGTATACAGGATCTCGCAAAGGAATCTCTTATGCGATCGACACCTCTTCGGATGGCATCTTTAAGCCCATCTTCCGCCATCGAATTCCAAATGGAATCCATAAGACCATTCCTAATATCGCAAGTCAAGTATCACTTCATGCGAGTGCAAATTACTGGGCACTCTAGTGTTCAATCATCTTCCATCTTCAGATCACGAAAGGCAGACGAGCTAATCTACATCCTCAGGTTTAAGAAGATTGAACAGGGGCAGCTGTTGTACCCCAAAACTTTCCCTCCCATATTTCTTAACAAATTTCATGTGAGGTCCTCAAATTGCTCAAGGAAGTTCAAGAGTTAACCAGATAAACTCTCTCTTAAGGCAGTCTACCTCAAATTAGGGTTTCATTTTTCATCAGGATATATGAACCACAAAGGACTAAAATTCTCACCATTGTCCTAATATGTTCTCAAGACCATCCATGTCAAGTTTCAAGCCTTGCAGAAGAAGTTTGCTCAGTCAATTGCTCAAAGGCCTGAAAATCGACTATGCTAGGTCAAAAGTCAACTGGGGCCCACATACAGTAAAACTTCAAGATTTTTGGTAAACATCCTCATTTTTAAGTATCATTCGTAATTTTATAAAGGGTTTATCATGATTCATCAAGGATTGCTCACAATTCATTAAAACCCAAAAGTTCCTAAATTAGGGTTTTGCGGGAAAAGTTAACTCAACTTTTACCAAGCATAACTTTCTCATACTTCATCAGAATTGACCCATCCAAAGCTCATTTTAAATATTATGCAATTCCCTACAATTCATCTTCATCTCCCAAGTCCATAATATGCACTCACAAAAAGATATGAATTTTGACATTATAGGTCATTTTGAAAAGTCAACAAAAACACCTTTTGGGTCAAAGCTTCATACATGAACATGGAAGACTCAATTGAGATAAGACCAAAAGGGTTACTTAGGGGACATCCTAAGCTTTCTACAAAGTCCAAGAACACCTCTCTAGAGTCAAAATTGAGAAATTTATGCATTGGCCAAGTTAACCTTGTTTGCAAAATTGCCAAAAGACAAATGTGCTCAAATTTGCATTTTTTGTCAAATGGGCCTAGTTTTTCATGATTGAATCTTGCTTATGACATGGTCCACGATCCAAATCATCACCCACACACCTTTTGCTTTATTTATTTTTTTATTTTGATTTTTATCATTTAAAAGTCAAATTAAATCAAATAAATAGCAAAAAATATCAAAGATTTGTTTTGTGATCAGATTTTGGGTGGAATCAAATCCAATTATGCTGGCAAATCATATCGAAAACGTGCAAAACAAATTGAACCAATTTTGGCATGATTTGGATTGATATAGAAAGATATCATACAAAGATAAAGAACAAATCAAATCTTCATAATGGGCCAAGATTCAGCTCATTTTTGTTGACCTAATGTGTTGCATTACATATACATAACATATCCAAGGCAAGAAAAAGAGGGGAGAGGTCGTGCAGAGCAAGAGCAAAACTGAAAAAAGTTCAAGAAAAGTGGTGATTCTATTTCCATCCTAGAGGCCAATTGTTGTACCCCAAAATTTTCCCTCCCATATTTGTCAATACATTTCAAGTGAGGTCTTCAAATTTCTCAAGGAAGTCCAAGAGTTGACCAGACAAACTCTCTCCTAAGGCAGTCTACCCCAAATTAGGGTTTCATTTTGCATCAAGATGCTTGAGTCCAAAGGATCCCAAATGCTCACCATTGTCCTAATTTGTTCTCAAGATCATCCATGTCAAGTTTCAATCCTTGCAGAGAAAATTTGCTCAGTCAATTGCTCAAAGGCCTAGAAATTGATTGTGTTAGGGAAAAAGTCAACTATGGCCCACATACAATCAAACTTCAACATTTTTGGTCAACATTTTAATTTTGAAGTATTATTCATCATTTGATCAAGGGTTGATCATGATTCCTCTAGGATTGCTCACAATTCATTAAAACCCAAAAGTTGCTAAATTAGGGTTTTGTAGGAAAAGTCAACTCAACTTTGACCAAGCATAACTTTCTCATACTTTATCAAAAATGACCATCCAAATATCATTTTGAATAGGATGTAATTACCTACAATCCATATTCATCTCCCAAGTTCAAAATATGCACTCATAAGAAGATATGAATTTGGACATTATAGGTCATTTTGAAAAGTCAACAAAAACACATTTTGGTCCAAACTTTCATACATGAACATGGAAGACTCAATTGAGATGAGACCAAAAGGGTTGATTAGAGGACATCTTAAGCTTTCTAAAAAGTCCAAGAAAACCTCTCTAGGGTCAAAATTGAGGGAGTTGTGCATTGGTCAAGTTGACCTTTTTTGCAAAATTGCCAAAAGTCAAATGTGTCCAAAATTGCATTTTTTGCTAAATGGACCCAACTTTTTATGCTTGCCCTAAGTTTGTAATGTGACCCATGACCCATGAGCCCTTCCACTTGTCATTATTTTATTTTTGTTATTTATTTTGGTTTTATTTCATTTAAATCAAATAAAATCAATATAAAATAATGAAAATATCAAAAACTAATTAAAGCTTGAGATTTTGTGCATGATTAGGTCCATTACACAACTGGACACAAAATCAAATCGTGCAAGGCATCAAAACAAGCACAAATTAGATCTTTTATCACTTTGGGAAACTTTGGATCTTTTAAGAAATAAGATTATTCTCTTCTTAATGGAGAGATATTGGGTGGTTATTCTGACCCTAATTCGCCCTCTATATATAAAGGAAGCAATCCCAAAAACCTAGCACGGTTCAGCAACAGCCTCCCAAGGTCAGATTTCTTTCAAAATTTCAAAGAAGTGGATCAAGATCTAATTCAAAGTTCCAGCCGTCTACGAGATCTTCCATCCACTCTATTGTGATCTACAGGTAAGACAAGGTATAAACACACCCTTTTTACATAGCCATGCATGCTGAAACTGTACATACATGAACACATACCTTGCAAAATTTCTATAGATCTCACTTTCATTTATAGCTTGATTCAATTCATAATGACCATGCCATTGAGTTCCAGTGAATGTTTAGAACAGGATTGGACCATCGTTTGAGATCTCTAGTGGCCAAAACATAAACCACCATTGTTAGGGTCATATCGATTGAAGCTTCATTTTGGTGAAAGCAGACAGTATTAAGCCATGAAAATACCATCATGATGATCGTCATGCCCTAATTATTGGATCTGCATATTTCGTATGGTTTGTTTTTTCCGTTTTCACAGGGTTCCAGAATTGCCCCTACCAGAGGAAGACGACCGGAGCACAGCTCCTGCGTCGTTGACTCCTGCTGACTCTGGTATACGCATGCGTGGCCTTTTCCCATGTCTTGATTCGCCCTTCAAATTGCTGACTCAATTAATTTTGCTGACTAAACTTAGTGGCTTTGTTTCCTATATGTTTTATTTTTGTAATTATACTTATGATTCATTAGCTAGCGCAGATGGTCCAGGTGGAGGTATGTGAGAGGAAGGACCTGGGTTCGATCCTAGGTCCAAACATTTTCATATTTTCTAACTTATCTCATGCAGATTCCATACGCCTCAAGCCCGGGTCCATACCATGCACTTACGGGATCCAGCCAGTGAGTTGTTCTTGATTCAGATCTAACGTCCCATACACGCAGGTGTACCATGGACCATCAGAAGAACTGTACATAGGATCCAATGAAGGGTTTGGGCCATCAGCATCTGAGCCCAGAAATTCAGCAATAAACCTCTTGTTTAGCAACAACATCAGGCCCATCTTTTTCTTTCTTCTCTATTTATTTCATTTATTTATTTAATTAGCTTAATTACTTTTAAACAAAATTAATTTCTTTTTTTTCATAAAATCATAAAATCGAGAGTTTCACAAAAAATTAGAATTAGGTTTTATTTTATCAAATTTAATTTAATATTAGTTTAAATTTAATTTAGGGTAATTCTAACTTTTTATATATAATTAAAATCAACTAGAAAAATTAGGGTTAGCTTGTGATTTAATTTTTATTAATTTCTCAAATAAAATAAAAAATAAAAAAATAGGTTAATTTAATTATTTTTCTTAATTAAAATAAATTAGTAATTAGGTTTTTGTTATTATTCAATTAAGCTTTATTTTCTCAAATAACACAAAAACGACAAAAATAATAATTTTCCTTTTAAATTGCAATTAGGTATAGTGGGGTCAAAACCCTAAATCTCTCATTTTCGATTCATTGCGCATGTTTATTATTTTTGCAATATTAATGTAACTGTTCATGGTATGTAAGAGTTTAAATTAGGGTTTTCTTTATTTATCGTCTTTTGCGGATTTTTTTTAGCTATGTAATTAATCCCCTACCCGAAGCCTTGTAATAGCGTAGGTTTTATTTCTCGCATTTTAATTCTCGCAAATATTAACTATTTAGATGTATGTTAATAGGATTGTATGACAAGATTGCATGATAATTTGAAACGGCTAGAAAACCCTAATGTGCAAAGATAACTGAAATCAAATCACTCGCACATGCGCACTCTTAGGGTATACTCTCACTTCGGTTGCCTTCGGTAAACGATCATTAAGTATAGGGTGTCTTAGTGGTTTCACTCTTGTCTAAACAAAGATCAAATGTCCCGTTCGGAAAGGTTTCCTCAGAAATGTTGCCTCGAATATGATCTTAAGACTTTAGGGTTATTACAAAGATGTCTTAACATTGCTCTAGTGATCATACGTCCCTTACAAATTGACCCTTACAACTCCGACGACGGTGCTTCCTATTTCTCAATAGTAGGATAGTGTTGTACCCCAAAATTTGCCCTCTCATTTTATCAACATTTTCCATCACCAGGCTCTTGGAATTCAAGACCAAGCTAGGGTTTGCTCTGCTCAAGACATCTCCTTGCACTGTTGACCTGAAATTAGGGTTTGAGTGTGCACAGGGATTTTTGGACCTTCAATGCCCAAATTGACTTTCATACTTCATGTTGTACTCTTAAGTTTGTCCATACCAAGTTTCAAACCTTGAATCAAATTTTTGCCCAGTCAATTGGGCAGTTGACCTAGAATTCAGTTGTATTGGGGAAAAAGTCAATTGTGGCCAATTGACAGTCAAACCTCATAAATTTTGACCCACATCAGCATTATGAACTCATATATACCATTTGATCAAGTTTGGACCACAATTCCATAAGAAATTTGATCAGATCCCCAAGAGGGCAAAATGGTCATTTTTAGGGTTTTGACTGCACAAAGGCAATTTTTGACTGTTTGACCTAACCAATGGAAAACCAAGCTCAACCATGGACTCAATGACTCAATGACACTATCTTGACCTATTCAACAAGTTCAAAAGATCTCAAATTCATAGGATTGACAGATGAATTTTTCATTCAACTGATCAAAATTTGACTGTACACTGAAAAGTCAAACTTTGACTTTTTGGTCAAAATCAAGTGCCAAGGGTCATTTTTCATCAAGATAGGTCAAATTAAGAAAATTTTTCATCAAGAAACCCAAAATTACAAATTAGGGTTTGAAATTGAAAATTTTCATAACTAAGAAATTTTCTAAGTTATGAAATTTTCTTAATTTTTCCTAACTTTGTCCCACATTTTCACAAAGATGCAAATGGATTCAAACAAAACTTACAACATAAAAGTTGTATTCCATCACAAAGTCTACAACTTTGATTCACAAAGTTTTCTCAAAAGAAGCTTGGATCTCAAGTTATGATTTTTGGAACAAGGGAACCTAAAACTTTTAACTTAGAGAAATTTTGCCCTAGTTTAGGCAGGATTTTGACCCATCTTCTTGGCCATTTTTCACATAGTTCCACTTGGAGTTTCAAGTTGCATTTCAAAGATGGATTATATTACATGTTGAAAGCTTTCCAAATTATCCAAGAACTCCTTAAACACATTTGTGGTTAGGGAGAATCGAATGCTTGAAGTTGGCAAAAACTCACTTTGTAACCATGGCCAATACATGTTCATACAAGTTGCAAAATCTGATCAAGATAGATTTGTACTTGATTACGGGTCTCTAAACCAATTTACACTCAAAAATTGAATGCAAATACATTGGTTAGAGGCATTGTTCTGATCAAGGGAGCATTATACAATGAACAATTCCATTTTGGGCATAAAGATAACACTTCCATTTACATAAAGCATGCTTTATGTCAAGTTTCATTTCTTGAGCCATACACCAAGCCTTTTGCTGCAAATAAGGCTCCCTAATGTCAGGCAAAGTTCGACCACTTTGTGCAGCTAGGTTCCAAGCCAGTACAGCCTTGCATTGTCAACTCTCACATTTTGCTTCAAAACCAAGGCATTGTACTAAAAGTCCATAACTCACATGTCTGATATAATCAACTCAAGCCAAGGTTTCAAACAAGTTTTGCATATCCTTGTAAGCCAGAAACACGAGCCTTTCACCTCTAAAACCCCCTTGTGCACAAAAACCAATTTTTCTTGCAAAACAGGGCAGGACCTGCAAATCACAAGCCAAATCACATTCCACTCGTGCATTTTGCTTGCAATCAGTTCCAATACCTTCCATTCAACTCACTCAAGCTGTCCCAAACCTCCATTTCCAACTGTAACTCCATTTACAGTGTTCACCATTTCTGTTTCAAGCTTATGCAGGTTGACTTCTAGAGGTTGATTCAGGCCATTTCAAAACAAACTAAGCATTGGGAAAGGTTCAGGGAACATCAAGCAAGCTCCAAAGAACCTCAGGCCTCACTGAAAGTTGCTGCATTGTCCAACTCGAACTCAGGTGAAACAGGTTTTTTCATGAACTTCTATCTCTCTATTTAGGAATATTTAGCCTTAGGTTTGTGAATGAAAGATGTAGTACTCATTTCCCTGAAACCATGCATATGCTCAGTTTTCATTTATATTGAACGTGCTAAGAGAATTTCATCCATGAACTTTCTGAAAAAAACTAGGTTAGAAATTAGGGTCAGAGAAATTCTCTCTGGTCTTTGAGAGTTAGATTTAATGCTTTATATGGTTAGATTCGTGTTTAAATTCTCTACAAGTTTGACGTTGTAAGTTTTGGCAAAAAGTCACGTTTCCAGGATGTTCAAAGATGGATACAGGGCGCGCGTTTTTCTATTTGTCACAAGGAAGAAGATGAAGTTGATGGGCTGGGCTTGGTTTCTTGCTTCTAACACCCTCCTTTTGCTAAATGCACCCCTTGGCCCATTTCCTTTATATTTTGTCATTTTTATATTTTAATTTTATTTCTGACTTTGTTTATTTATTTCCAACCATAAAAAATGCTTAAAAAATATTTTTCATAATTTTTACATTTATTTGATATTTATTTTAATTATTACTAGCATTAAAATATTTTATATACTTGTATATTATTTTGTTTAAACTTGAAAATAATGTAAATAATGTTTTTATTTTCATTTCTTATTTTTATTCACATTGAAAATATTTTCTTGAATATATATATTTTTGTAAATATTTTATTTTTATTTTATACACACTTAACATATTTAATATATATATATATATATATATATATATATATATATATATATATATATATATATATATATATATATATATATATATATATATATATATATATATATATATATATATATATATATATATATATATATATATATACTTTTATTTTATTAAATACTTATAAATAAAATACAAAAATATTACATTTTTATTTGTATTATTATTTATACTAAAAATACCCCCTTTTTTAGATATATTTCATTTTTATACATATTAATACGTTTTTTTTTTGTGCATAAATAATACATTATATTTATTTTCTTAAAAAAAATTAGGGTTTTTACCCTAAAACAAATAAAATTAATATTTTATTTATTTCTTTACACCTTTTTACATTAAAAAATACTTTTGCATATATGGACAAATAAAAATTCTTTTTTTGCATAATACATCTTATTTAATATTTATTTATCTTGTTTAATTAAATATTGCCCATTTATTTTATTTGCACAAAGAATTCAATTTGGATGTAATAAGTAATTAGGGTTTTAATTTCTTGCAAAATAATCCCCTATTCAAAATTGTACCCCCCTCCCTATATCAAAGTTGTAATAGCTCAGATTTATTTTTTACGCACTTAATGCTTTCAATTATGTCATGATTAGAGAATTAGGGTTTGTATGCAAAATCAAAACCGACAATTAGTTTGACCTAATCAAAGACAAAAAATGCATGAAAAAAACAAACACAATGCACACTTGCACCCCTAGGGTTACAATCCACTTGTTGCCTTCAAAAATGGGTCATGGTATGCATGTTAAGTACTTTGGCAAAACAAAAACAAAACAAAAGATCATAGTCCCTCGATGACGCTATCTGAGTTGCCTAAACAAAATGATCAAGTCCTTTAAGAAAATTGCCAAAAATACTTGACACCATTGCTATCATGGTCTATACGATGACCCGCGCCTGTCCCGTTTAACATCCGAACACAAGGTTGTTCACCAAATACAATGGTGAAACAACACTGTTAAAAGGGTTAAAAACATAAGAAAGATCTTTGAGTAAAATAGGGTAGATAACTCTTAGTTACTTGATCAAAAGCTTGCAAAAACATCCTTGCTATCTTCAAACACACTTCACAAACACAATTTCAAAACCCTACTTTCAAACATTGAAAAACCTTTCAAAAACAAAAACACCTTCGTATACATTCAAACAAGAATCATTACAAAGGTAGCCACAACGATGGCCTCTTTTCAGAATATCTTTAAAAACCACACACAAAGCACCATTTCAAACAATTGAAGAGCACCATTTCAAACAATTGAAAAGCAAAGCAAGTGATCTAAACAAGTAACTAAGAGCCCATGGATAACCATGGATAGAAAGGGTGCTAATACCTTCTCTTTCTATAATCTACTTCCTGAACCCAAGAAAACATCTCAAAGGTCTTTCCTGTGCTTTTTTACCTTTCCTTAGGATAAAATCAAAAGTCGGTGGCGACTCTTGCTAAATCGAAACATTTGCGAACACAAACGCAAAATCCCAAGTCAGTTCTCCCACCGTATCACAGAACTGGCGACTCTGTTGGGGACACTTTAAAAGTGGAGTAACCTTAGGGTTTAGATCACCTTTTCATGCTTATCTTGATTGCTTTGATTGCTTTACATTTGGTTCTCTTGTTTGGGCTTGAAATCCTCTACCCGGATTTTGGAAATATTCATAGGTAAATAGCAATACATTGTGGAAACTGTGTGGGGTATACCGACATGGTTGAAGCAATAGCTATATTAGTGCGACATATTTGTGAGTATCGGTAGCCTTTGAGTCAATCAAAGAGAATACGGGGCCGCTGAATGATGTCATGAAGCACTAATGAACTTTTAGAACCTTACTTGACCATCTTGGCCTTTTTTTAGGGGTAGTGAGATGACCGGCTTTGGTACAGTCCGAAGTTGGTAGATACTCGATACTACACTCATTGAGGGTTGTTTTCTTGGAATATTTTGGTCGCCAGTTAAGTGGCTAAACCAAAACAATGAACATAGAAAATAATCCAGTGATATTGAGCTCCTTAGAACCCGGTTACTATTTATAGGACAGGTTGAGCCAACTAAACTCAAGAGGGTATTTACCTGTGAAACCTCATGCAAGCCTGAAACTAGGGTTTTGTGTGACTTTCTTGTACATGTGTTTGTGCGTACATCATGAACATCATAAAGCATCATATGCATCCACAACCGTTTCAAGGGTTTGGATCTTCATCTTTGTTCTTGTTTTGTAGGTCATGGAATCTCTTCGCAGGAAAACAATTCAAGTCAACCTTGTGAGAATCCCTCCTCAACTCAAGGAGCTTACTTCCAGGATTCCAGAGAATTCTCTCTTCAGTAAAGACATGGTAGACTTCTCAACTTGGTCAACTCCAACATTGAAGAAGACATGGTGAAAGTTCTCTTCCAGTTCTTTGACCCCCTACACCACTGTTTCACATTCCCTGATTACCAACTAGTACCTGCTTTGGAGGAATTTTCTCAACTCCTGAGAATTCCTATTCTTCATCAACTACCCTACAACGGTACGGAAAAAGAACCAAAGCCTGAAGATGTTGCTCAAGCATTACACTTGCAACCATCTAATATCAAAGGTCATTGGGAAACCATAAGTGGTGTCAAGGGTTTCTTGGCAAAATTTCTGTTTGAGAAGGCACAAGACTGCTGGAATTCTCTGGATCTACAAGCTTTTGAAGAGATTGTGGCACTCCTCATATATGGGTTGGTCTTGTTCCCAAACCCTGATCAGCTTATAGATGTGAATGCTGTCAAGGTTTTCATGTCTCAGAATCCTGTACCTACATTGCTTGGGGATATCCTACACTTATTTTACACACGAACAATGAGGAAAAGATGTGTTCTCATGTGTTGTACTCCTCTTCTAACAAGGTGGTTTATTTCTCACCATCCCCAAACAGTTTTGAAGAATGAGCAGGGATTAAGGTGGTTACAACGGTTGATGACCCTCGCACATTCTGATGTTCATTGGTGTTCTCGGTCCAGAGAAAATGTAATCATCATTGATCATTATGGGAAATTCCCTAATGTTCCACTACTTGGTATTAAGGGAGGCATTACCTACAACCCCTGTTTAGCTCTAAGACAGTTTGGATATGCTAGAAGGGATGGCCCTCATGATATGCTGATTCCTGACCTAGTTTTTGACTTCGACAACGATACGCAAGGACTTCGACAAAGGTTCATCAGAGCTTGGAGGATGCCTAACAAGGTGGATGTAAGACACTAGGGCACAAGAATTACATCCCCCTTGAGCCTTACCTCAAGTGGGTACGAACCCGCGCCCAGAATCTTATGATGCCATATCCTCACATTCTCCCTGTGATCAAAGAGCCTGTTATGGAAGGAGAGGTTCCATACACCCTCCTACATCCTGACATGCCAACATCATTGGAAGAATTACAAAAGAGTTGGATCCAACTCAAAGAAGAACGAAATACCTTTGAAGCCAGCATCTATGCCAGTGAGAAGAAGGTTTTGGAGCTTACCCGCCGACTTCATGAGGAGGAAACTCTCAACACTTACATCGCGCCAAAAAGGATGCGCAATGTCTTTTTACATTAAGAATTTTGTAATATTTTTCCCATGCGGCACTTATGTACTAACAAATTTCTTCTTAATATGACGTGTGTTCTTTTTGTTTGCAAAAAACTTGAATTTTTGAATCCTTGAATGCATTACATGAATAACATACCATTCATCATATGCATAAACAGGTTTTCACACCAGGTTTCCTTATCTTTCTGCTGTTTATTTCAGCAAGATGGATTTGGAGCAGACGGTTAAGGATTTGCAGGCACATAATTCTCAATTCCAGCAACTCCTCATGACCTTGGCAAAGGGTCAGGAGGACCTTAAAGCACTGTTGGAGAAAGATAAAGAGAAAAGGAAGAAAAGGCCCAGTGTGGTCATTATGGGAAGAAGGTTTGAAAGCAATGCTAGAAAATTTCTCGAGTTCCCCTCGACGTCTGATGAAGGGGCTGGCAAAGGAAAAGGAACTACAATGCCCTCTGAATCTGAAGTTTAAGGAGAAGAAGAGGAAGAGGAAGAAGACGAAGATTACTCCGAACAGCAATATCCCCCGGCGGATGTTAAATTTAAGAATCTTGAAGATAGATTGGCAGCCATGGAGTTGCAAAGGGTACCTGGTTTAGATTTCTAAGAACTAGGGTTGGTCGCTGGAATCGTTATTACTCCCAAGTTCAAAGTTCCTACATTTTCCAAGTACGACGATCTGTCATGTCCGAAGATGCATCTAAGATCCTATGTCCGAAAGATCCAACCCCACTCATCTGATAAAGATCTTTGGGTCCATTTTTTTCAAGACAGTTTGTCAGGCACACAATTGGACTGGTTCTATCAATTCGAGAGATCAGAGGTTCATAACTGGGAAGATTTAGTTGCTTCTTTCTACCAACAATACCAATACAACGCCGATTTAGCACCTACTCGTACTCAACTATAGAGTATGGGTATGGCTTCTAATGAGGGATTTAAAGAGTATGCCCAGAAGTGGCATGATCTGGCTGGAAGGGTGCAGCCACCATTATCGGATAGAGAGCTGGTTGACATGTTTTTAGGGACCCTGTCTGGCCCTTTCTTCAATCATTTAATCGGGAGTTCCTCCATAGGATTCACTGAACTAATTTTGACCGGTAAAAGGGTCGAGGCCGGCATTAAAAGTGGTAAGATTCAGAAAGATGCCTCCGCGTCCACCGCTGTTAAGAAGACCTTCCCGACTAAGAAGGAAGCTTTTGTTATTTATTCTCAGAAAAGCCAAGGAGGAATGGGGCACCGACCGACGGTAGGGCCTATGATGATTCAAAACTCTTCAAATGATCAACCTCGCGGAAATCAGCCAAGACTTAATCAACAACGGGTAGAAAGGCCACAACGGCAGTTCACCCGAATCAACATGACGCCAGCTCAAGTACTCCCTCATTTGCTAAAATGGAATCTTACCAATTTGAAGGAAGCGCCAAAGAACCCTAATACATCTTCTCCATATTACCACTCCAATGCCAAGTGTGCTTACCACTCTGACAGTGTAGGGCATAATACCAACAACTGTTGGGCTCTTAAGAACAAAATCCAAGACCTGATCGATGCCAAGGAGGTAGAATTCGATGCGCCCGAAAAGCCGAAAGTGATTTCTGCCCCAATGCCCAAGCACGGTCATAATGTTCATGCCGTTATGGAAGACCTTCATGTTACCGATGTTGTTGGCCTTTTGACTCCCTTATCAGTGATTAAAGTGAATTTGATGAGAGTCGGGATATTCCCAGGCTGTGGAAAAGACTGTTACTTCTGTTTAAATATACGAGTTGACTTCCCAATGTTGAAATCAGGCATCCAACGCCTGATGGATGCCCAAGAGATACTCTTCCAAAAGACTCTTGTCGATACCTTCACTCCCGTTACTCCTGCTACTGTTGCTACTTGAACCAATGACATTGCAATAATAACCATCTTCGACAATCTTCACAAGGCTTGCAAAAGGCCTGTCAAGATTACGCCTGATCCTAAGTTTGTTCCGTTAAAAATCACCATGCTGGGGCCTGTCCCGTATCAATCTAACAAAACGATACCATGGAACTACGGAGGAGAAATCTTCTATTATGGTATCAAACAGATTGAATCAGTCCAAGAGAATTTTGATGATGAAACCCCTGATATAGGGAACATTGCGGGAACAAGCAAGATAACTCGCAGCAGACGGATTTTCTCTCTAGAGATTGCTCCCCCCAGAGCAGTCTTCGGACCCTCGAAAGCTTCTGTGCCTGTTAAGCCATCTGTGCAAGGCCCGATTATTGAAGAATTATATACTCCTAAAGTTAGACCATCCATTGATACTACCGATAAGGGTAAGGGGATACTAGAAGCGCCTGTCAGGATGAAGGCTCAGACTGTGGTAATCCCCGAGACCACCCAGAAAGAAATGGAAGAAATCTTAAAGATAATCAAAAAGAGCGACTACAACGTCGTGGAACAGCTAGGGCAGACCCCTTCCAAAATCTCCATGTTGGCTCTTCTACTCTTCTCTGAGGCCCATGCTAAGGCCTTAATCAAATTTTTAAAGACGGCACACGTGCCTCAAGAAACTTCGGCTGACCAGTTTCAAGAGTGTATGGCTAGCCTCACTGCTAATAATGGTCTTGGTTTTTCCGATGCTGATTTGACGAAGTAAACACAACGACGTGCTGCATGTCTCAGTTGAATGCAGGGGAACCACCCTTGCCCATGTCTTAGTTGATACTGGTTCATCCTTGAATGTGTTGCCGAAGAAAGCGTTAGACCGTTTGGACTGCGAAGGATTGACCCTCAAACCTAGTAACATCGTTGTTAGGGCCTTTGATGGGTCCAAAAGAATGGTTCAAGGAGAGGTTGACATTCCTATCAAAGTGGGCACAGAAGTTTTCAACTCCACCTTTTATGTGATGGACATCCGTCCTTCATATTCGTGTTTGTTGGGAAGGCCGTGGATCCATTATGCTGGGGCAGTGACCTCCTCTTTACACCAAATGCTAAAATATCCTGTTCAAGGTAAGATTATAACGGTGCACGGCGAGGAAGAGTACATGATAAGTCACCTCAACTCCTTCCGCTATGTGGAGTTGGATGGCGAATTCATAGAAACGCCTTTCCAACATTTTGAGGAAGTTTCTCCTGAGGTCGCAGTTGCGAAGACAATGGTTGAGGTGCCTATCATTCCCAAGCATGTATCTAAGATGGCATCTCTCAAGGACGCAGAGGGTGTAATCAAAGAAGGAAAGAGTACAGTGTGGGGGCAACTGCCTGATTTTCCCCATAAGACAGATAAGTTTGGACTAGGTTTTACTGCTGCTGGCTAGAAAGCTATACGTCGCTCCAAGGCTGGAGGACCACCCGTAAAGATCACTCACCCTAGAGTTAATGCCTTAGAAGATGATGATGAAGAAGACAACTTTGAAGATTGGATCTTTCCAACCGTTGAAGAAGGATTAAGCAACTGGGAAGCAAAGGACTTTATTCCCATCACTTTCATCAACCAGTAATTTATCTTTGAACAATTTCCTATTTTGGTCTGTAATAACTAAACAATTCGTACACTATTTTCACCTTATGCCTGGCCCGGGGCATATTGGTCCATTTGTAAGGGCTTAATTTTGTTCATTATCATATGCCATGTTTTAATGAATCATTGGACGTTTTCATCTATAAACTGTTGTGTTCATTTTTTTTCTTTTCTTTTGCATCTTGTTTTGTTTAAGGATGGCTATCCCTTACATACACCCACACTCACAAAATGCAGGTACCCATCCACTCCGGATTCCATGGGTGACTATTCTGCTTTAGCCTTCGGTGACTCTGAAGATTTGGTCAATCATGCTGAGTACGAAGTTGATGAAGACTGTGAAGTATCGGGAGAGTTAGCCAGACTTTTTCAGCAAGAAGAGAGGGCTATTCTTCCCCATGAAGAGTTGCTAGAGACCATCAACTTGGGATCAGAGGAAGACAAGAAAGAGGTAAAAGTGGGTGCCAACCTAGAACCAAGTGTCAAAGAGCGCTTAGTGCAGTTGTTGAACGAATATGTTGAGATCTTTGCCTGGTCCTATGAAGACATGTCGGGATTAGACACAGATATAGTGGTTCACCGCCTCCCTACAAGAGAAGACTGTCCACCGATCAAGCAAAAGGTCCGCCGAATGAGACCCGACATGTCTGAGAAGATCAAGGCTGAGGTAATGAAGCAATTCAACATTGGCTTTCTGGTTGTTACTTCCTATCCCCAATGGGTTGCTAACATTGTGCCCATACCTAAGAAGGACGGCAAAGTCAGAATGTGTGTGGACTATCGCGATTTAAATAGGGCTAGCCCTAAAGACGACTTTCCACTACCACACATCGACATCTTGGTTGACAACACAACTCAGCACAAGGTAATTTCCTTCATGGATGGATTCTCGGGATACAACCAGATCAAAATGGCCCCCGAAGACATGGAGAAAACTACTTTTGTCACGCAATGGGGTACCTTCTGCTACAAAGTGATGCCATTCGGACTGAAGAATGTCGGGGCAACCTATCAACGTGCCATGGTAGCTTTATTTCATGACATGATACATCATGAGATTAAAGTTTACATAGACGACATGATAGCCCGATCACAAATAGAAGAAGAACACCTTGATCATCTGCAAAAGTTGTTTGCTAGGTTGAAGGAGTATAAGCTCAGACTGAACCCAAGCAAGTTCACTTTTGGAGTCAGGTCTGGTAAACTTTTGGGATTTATTGTCAACAACAAAGGCATTGAGGTTGATCCAGCTAAAGTAAAGGCTATACAAGAAATGCCTGCCCCCCGCACTGAAAAGGAGGTTAGAGGATTCTTGGGACGCTTAAACTATATCGCAAGGTTCATCTCTCACTTGACATCTACCTGTGAGCCAATTTTCAAGTTGTTGAAGAAAGATCAGGTAGTTGAATGGAACAATGATTGTCAAGTTGCTTTTGATAAAATCAAGGAGTATCTACTTGAACCTCCTATTTTGATGCCACCTATCGAAGGAAGGCCATTAATCATGTATCTGACTGTTTTGGATAACTCAATGGGGTGCGTACTGGGCCAACATGACGAGTCTGGATGAAAAGAGCATGCCATTTATTACCTTAGCAAAAAGTTTACCGACTGTGAGACTCGCTACTCACTGCTCGAGAAAACTTGTTGCGCTTTGGTATGGGCTGCTCGCCAGCTAAGACAGTATATGTTGACTCATAACACTTTGCTGATTTCAAAAATGGATCCGATCAAGTATATCTTCGAGAAGCCTGCTTTATCTGGAAGAATCGCTAGATCGCAAATGATCTTGACTGAGTATGATATCCAGTATACTACCCAAAAAGCTCTAAAGGGGAGTGTACTAGCTGACCATCTAGCTCATCAAGCCGTCGAAGATTATCAATCTATGAGATTCGACTTCCCTGACGAGGACATCATGACATTGGACAACGTCGAAGGTAACGGACCGTATGACGGACCTGAACAAGGATCCCGATGGACCCTGTACTTTGATGGTGCTTAAAATGCACTTGGAAATGGTATCGGTGCGGTACTCATTTCTCCGAAAGGTTTCCATACACCCTTCACTACCCGACTTTGCTTCAGCTGTACCAATAACATGGCTGAATATGAAGCTTGCATTTTTGGTCTCAAGGCTGCAATAGACTTGGGAATCAAATCTTTGGTCGTATTTGGGGACTCGGCTTTGGTTATTAGTCAAGTCAAAGGAGAGTGGGACACTAAACATCCTAATCTTATCCCATACAAAGAACATGTCTTGACATTGTTGCCTCATTTCGAGCAGATTACTTTCGAGCACTTCCTGCGAGAAGAAAATCAGCTAGCAGATGCTCTGGCTGCAATTTCTTCCATGTTTAAACTCAGCTGGGATAACGAGGCTCCCCAAATCACCATCGAGCGAATGGACGAACATGCGCACTGTCATGAGATTAATACCGAAGAAGTAGTGGAACAACCCTGGTTTCATGAAATAAAAAGGTATCTCTAGACTCAAGAATACCCTGAAGGAGCTTCCATCAATGACAAAAAGTTCTTAAGGAGATTTGGTTCCAAGTTCTTCCTAAGCAATGGCATCCTTTATAAGCGTAGCCATGATTGTGTTCTACTTCGTTGTGTGGACAAGGTTGAAGCAGAGTTGATTATGACCGAAATACATAGTGGCACATTTGGCACCCACTTAAGCGGGCATACGATGGCTAAGAAGATTCTAAGGGCAGGCTACTACTGGTCTACCATGGAAGATGATTGTCATCAACATTCCCGTACTTGCCACAAATGCCAAGTCTACACCGACAAGGTACATATTCCTTCTGTTCCTCTCAACGTTCTGACAGCTCCTTGGTTATTCGCGATGTGGGGAATTGATATGATCGGAGAGATCAAGCCTACGGCATCCAATGGACATCGCTTCATCCTGGTGGCTATTGATTACTTCACCAAGTGGGTCGAAGCAGCTTCCTACGCTTCAGTTACAAAGAATGTGGTTGGCCGCTTCATCAAGCAGAACCTCATACGTCGGTATGGTATCCCCGACAGAATCATTACGGACAACGGTACAAATTTGAACAACACCATGATCACCGCTCTGTGAGAGCAGTTCAAGATTTATCATCATAATTCATCTCTCTATCGGCCAAAGATTAACGGTGTTGTTGAAGCCGCGAACAAAAATATCAAGAAGATCATTCAAAAGATGACAGTCACCTACAAGGACTGGCATGAGATGTTACCGTTTGCTCTGCATGGATATCGTACCATGACACGTACTTCAACAGGGGCAACCCCCTTTTCTTTAGTATATGGCATGGAAGCTGTTTTACCTATGGAAGTTCAGATTCCCTCCTTAAGGGTTATGAAAGATGCCAGTTTGAGTGTAGACGATTGGATTCAGAACCGACTTGATCAACTTAACTTGATCGACGAAAAGTGACTTACTGCTGTTTGTCATGGTCAGACATATCAAAAACGGATGATCAAGGCTTTCAACAAGAAAGTCAAGCGTCAGGAATATCGAGTCGGAGATCTTGTAATCAAGCGGATCATCTTACCACAAAGTGATCCCAGGGGCAAGTGGACTCCTACTTACGAAGGACCATTTGTGATAAAGAGCATTTTTCTGGTGGGGCAATGATTCTGACCACCATGGACGGCGATGACTTGCCGCACCCTGCGAACGTAGACATAGTCAAAAGATACTACGCATAAAACGACCCGACAAGTCGAAAACCTGAAAGGGCGGCTTGGGAAAAAATAGGCATCCCGGTGAATCGAAAACCCGAAAGGGCGGTTCAGGCAAAAATTAGGGATAAACAAAAAAATTTGTACACCCGGCAAGTTGAAAACCCGAAAGGGCGACTTGGGCAAAAAAGGGTTTCCCGGTGGATCAAAAACCCGAAAGGGCGGTCCAGGCAAAAATTAAGGAATTAAAGCGTATGACTATGTCTCGTCGGATCACTTTAAGAACAATCTCTTCACTAACAAGCTCCAAGCTTCTGATCAATCCAATCATCGGCGGACGAAGCCGCAAATGGACAAGATACTCAGAGTTGTGAAGGATATAGCAGAATGGGAACCCCATGGAATTGTTACACATAGCCATCTTTCTTTTTGTATAAATTTTTCAATTTTTACGACAACATTCTCTTACTAGGATGTCTGTCTCCTTTGTACAAAGATACTTACAAAAGTTAATACAAAAATAGTTCAAAACGCAGAAATTTGCTTGCCTTTCATTTCTTTTTACACTTGTGTTTTATTTGAAAACGTCCAAAGTTTTGTTAAATAGGCATATGCATTTGAATATAATCACTACTTACAAATAAAATGAAATTGAGAAAGGATAATTACTGATAGTTTGAAGGTGTAGGAAGATAACCTTGTGCTATTCCAGAAGAAATCCCCTATGGTACATTGTTCAGATACTTAACAAAGCTAAAACCTTGGAGTACATATCCCCAATGGAGTTAAAATTCCAGATCCCCAGCGGAGCCGGTGTATTCTAAACCTTATTCCCCAGCGGAGTTAAGTTTTAAATTCCCATCGGAGTTAAGTCTTCGAACTCCCGATCCCCAGTGGAACCCGAAAACCCTGAAATACATGTCCCTAGCGGAGCTAGAATGTTCTAAACCTTCTTCCCCAGTGAATTCAAAACTATCAATCTGTTTACCTTGGGTTTTGGTAAACAACCGCTGATCCTCCAAATGGTTACTTATTTGGTTACTCGCAGGATCGATCAGATTGATCCTAGGACATAGGTTGATTTTGAAGTTTGATTGAATTGGATAAGGCTTTAAATGAATTGCATAAAGGAAAGGCTTGGCAAAATAAACAAGGCTTAAAGTAAAAAGGTTCGACGGGAATTTAAAGGAGAAAGCAAGTAAATTTCTGGAAAAGTAAATGACTTTAATTGATAAAATTGGTGTTTCACACATACATTTCTCAACAATTCTTTCTCACACGCTGGGTACTCGAATCTATATGAGTGACTTTGTATAGAATTGTGAACACACGCGAGAAACTACATGTCTACTCCTATTTATACTAAAACATCCCAAGTAACCGTCGGGCAGTTACACTGCTTCGAGATCAATCCACTTGGCACGTTCTCCATGCTCGACGCTCCAGATCCTTGCACGTTTGCACGTGGTAACTGCTAGAAACCGTTTTCCCTCCAAACGCTTGAATTTCAAACTGCTCCACTATGGACCATCGAACACTTTCGTCAAGAGACATCTTCGACGAGAAATTCCTTCGACGTCGAAGGCAACCAGCCTTCTTCCTTGGAAGAAATCTTCTAAGTATTTTGCCATCTTTCGACGGGCGCTTCGACAGACTTAGCCAGTCGAAAGCATCTCTCAGCTTTTAATGGTTGACATTAATAAAACAAGAGTGTCGAATTTAGGAGCCAACAAATTGCCCCCCAAGAATGCCTTATTTCGACTCTGACAGAAAAAGGCATTCTTTGAAAACGTCATTCGACACTTGTCTCTTTATGCTTAGTCACAAATTAACTTGTGCACTTTTTGTTGCTTTTTACCAACTATTGGCAATCCCAAGAAAACCATCATTGATTTGATCCTAGGACGTCACTTTCATGTACGGCGTGCAGTACCAAACGTCATTTCAGAATTTGTCATTATGATAAATCCCAAAAACGAGGACGCACGCTGCGTCCCTCTATTTCTGCAGAAACGGCCAAAACAACAGGGGGCTGCCACGCGTCCCACTAACTCCTGCAGCATTAAATGGCATTTAATGTCCTCGTTATTGGGGATCTTTCCCACTACTATAAATAGCAGTGAATATCCCATTGTGGGACTTTTTACGCCAACTAGCCTTCAAACTTCCTTGTTTCCATATAAGCTTGTTATCTTCGCAGAAAACTCTTCCTCTTTCACTTCATCTTCAACCTCATTTCAAACGATGGCATCTGCTTCTACTGCTCCCAGTGCTAACGCACCAACTGAACATGTTAAACCCAAAGTTTTCGTCACTGCCCCAGTAGTGAACTCTACAGGCAAACGAAGGGTTCCTGAACCTTCTGACATCGCCGTTCGCGATGCTTACTCGCGCCACTTGATGATCCCGGTTGGATACTCCAACCAGATCTTTGCAATGTCTGGCCCCATGAATCCAAGTATTTCTGAGGCTCTGAAGATCAAGAGCTATTTCCCAATAGTCGAGAAACTCAAGCCAGTAGCATGCGCCAAGAAAGACGCAGAAGACAATGAAGACCCTACTCGTGAAAAAATCGACCTCCGCTTCTTCAACAGGGGTGTTAGGGTCTTCAGGTCTTGCCCTAACCTTACCTCCGATTATGTTGCTTGGCTAACAAAGTTGGAGAAGCACCAAACCTCGATCTGGAAGGATATGGGAATCTTCGACTTAGTGATGCTGTCGAAGACGGGTTTGAACTACTCCCCAGAGATGCTGATAGCTTCACTGTTGTTCTGGGATTACTCCCACTTCACTTTTCATCTTCCATGTGGGATGCTAACCCCCACACTCTTCGATGTGGCCGCTATTACTGGCCTTCGACCAACCGGGGATTACTTCGATCCGGAGGAGATGTCGGAGGACCAAATTGGCTTCTCTGAGACCAAACCAACATACACCACTTTCATCAACCATTATCATGACAGGTCGACAGATGCTGTGTCGGATGTCGAACATATAGCGTTTCTAGCCTTATGGCTAACTCGCTTTGTGTTTTGCTCGAAATCTCTACAAGTGACCAAAAAGATGGTCACTCTTGCTACTCAACTCCATCACCGCCAAAACATCTGTTTGGCAGAACTGATTCTGGCCAGCCTCTATGATTCGATCAGCAATGGGGCAACCCTTCTGAAACATATCGAAGACAGGGCCAGTTTGCTACTCGCTGGGCCTTTTTGGCTACTCCAACTGTGGCTCAACGCCACTTTCGAATCTTTCCTGCCCAAGAAGGTTCAGATAAATGAACAGGCTCCAGCGATAGCGAATAGACGCATCGAAGGAATCAGGCTGGCTCTGCTGACACCTACGGACGATGGACTGGAGTTTCAACAAACCTTCACCAACTTCGTTCTAATGTTTGCTCGAAGGAAGGAGTTTGTTTCAACTATGGCTCCATTTGCTCAACGGCGGGTGGGGCCAGCATGGTTCACAAGGCCACATCCAAAGGCGTCGAGTGGTCCCAATGTCGATGAGCATACAATACTTTGGGAGGCGTTCCTTACACCAAGGATCATGCCTCTTTGATTCAAGAGCTCAAAGACTCATTTGAGTCTGATTGCCTATCAACCAAATCTGGTATCTCGCCAGTTTGGTATCATCCAAACCCTACCTTCTCCGATTTTTCAAAGAGAGAAGTCCATGATGTACTTCTGCAATGATTACACAGAAGAAGCGGCCATTAAACATATCGGAAGATATGCTGGTCGAACAATCCTCTCGCTGTTTGACTACCAGCTCAATTTCCTTTGCTTACCATCCTTCGAGGAGTGGTGGAGAAGTTATTATGCTGAGTACTTCTTCGACGAGAAGGACTTCATGGATGAGTTGCAGAATTCTTTTGTCCTTGTGTTGGACAAAATAAAGAAATGTAAGTTCATTCTCTCACATTACTTTTTGTCTTTTTCTTCGACTGCTAGCCTGTTAACTTTTTCTTTGCTTCCAGTTGTTTGAAAGCCTGTAGCCAAGAAGGCTACAGAAGGCCAACAGGGAGGAGTCCCTTCAACAAAACCTCCACCGCCGGCGAAGACTACAGCGCCGGCGAAGACCACAGGCAACCAACAGGGGGAAGGCTCTTCGAAGAGGCCTTCTATATCGGTAACCAGATTTTATTCATTTTTCTTCTGGCTTTCGATTTTGATTTTCGATGTAATTATTAAATCGAATTCCCATTGGTTTTCTAGGCACCTTCGCCCAAGAAACGGCCAGGACTGGTGGTCGAATCTGGGAGTGATGAAGAGAGTGATTCCCCTCCTGCCCCCTTAAAAAGGCGAAAGTTGACGAAGGATGCTTCTGTTCCTGCTCCTGCTCCTGAAGGTCGAACCGTCAGAATAAAGGTTGCTGTGAGAAAGCCTAGGCCACCTCCAGTGATCATCGAGGAGCCAACTGAGGAGGAACTAAACATTCTTCTTAACAAGCCTGTCGAAAGTGACAATTCCAGCCCTGGGGCTGAAGCTAATCCACAGGTAATCCCTTAGACCTTTTTATAATTTAGGCATAGATACCCATATTCGATTGTGCCTCTTTCGACATCTGAAGATTTGTCTTCTTTCCCTTTTCAGGACACTACTGAGAGTTCTCCGCCAAGGACCTCAGAAACGCTGGAATATGCTGAACTTAGCAGGCCTCAGGAAAAAGGCTTGGGCAATGACGAAGCCCATACTGAGAATGAGGCCAATGCTAAAACAGTAGAAAAACCAGCGGAGGAGCCTCAAATGGGGGAACCACAGCCAGAAACGGTTCAGGTGGTGGACCTGTCAGAAGAGAATCATGAAGAAAGGGACCAAGGAAATGACGGCGAAGAGAATCAAAATGCTGCCGACGAAGAGAACCAAGGTGGTACTGGCGAAGGACACCAGGGTGACGCTAGCGAAGAGCCACAAAATGACGCTGGCGAAGGACCCCAGGGTGATGCTAACGAAGAACCACAAGTCGACGCTGGTACTGCCCTAGTCCGAGTCGAAGAGCAACCAGTCGAGGCACCTAACACTCAAGAACCTCAAACCCAAGACAATATTGTTGCAAGGGTTACCTCAACGAAGCACAGGTCGAAAGAGGACTTGGAACTCTTGAAAGAAACTGACCCTGTTAGCTACCTCAATGCCATCATCGAGAGCAAGAGTTCGTCTGACGCGAGTCAGGAAGTTCCTACCTTGTCGGGGAAGTCTACTGAAACTTCTCCCCTTGATGATGCTTTGGCGAAGGTTAAGGCCCAGTTCTTCAAGAGGGACTTGATGAAGGCTTTAGAGGGGGACCCCACTGCTCCATCATGCTTGAAAGAGGTCTTGAATGCTGTCGACTTTGAAGTTGTAGCCCCAGAAATCTCAGACTTGATCATGGAGTTACACTCTATGATTGATCAGGTCTCAGCAGATTACAGGCGCCAAAGGGGGTTTAACAGTCAGCTTGAGGTGTTGTATGGCAAAAGCTCCTCTGCGTGGACTGCTGTCTCAGATTCGACTTCTCGAATTGCTGAGTTGTCGAAACAGAAAGCGTCTGCGCAGGAAAGAGTCGATGCCATTGATCGAGAGAATGCTTCCTTCCGGGCGCAAATCGCAGAAATAGAGGCGAAGATAAACGCCAATACTGTACTCAAGGAGGAAATTCTTTCGACCATCTCAGACACCGAGATCCAGACTGAGATCAAACAAGGCCTGGAATTTGCTGAGAGGGCCCAAAGCCTCGACGCTCAAATTGCCAAACTAGTGCAAGAAAACTCCTGGTGCAAGAAGAGGTTGGAGCTGCAGTACGCCAAGTATCTTCGACTCAAGAATTCTCTTACCTTTTGATTGATTCTCTTTTGTAACCATATTCTGTAATCGTTATTCGACAACAATTGCCATTTTGGCTTAAATTTATAAAATTTCTATTTTGGCATTTTTATGGTTAATTTAGACTTGTTCTTTTATTATTTTATTTTTATCTCTTGAAGTATAGGTTTGTATTTTTTCAAATATTTACCATTTACTCTCAAGAGCCTTTTATCTCCACCTAATTCTTCGACTTCATAGGCTCCACCAGAAAAAGTTTGGATAACTCTGAAGGGTCCTTCCCATTTGGGTGACCATTTTCCCATGCTTCGATCCCTTCGATCCATGGCAAGAATTACCTTCCAAACTAGTTCTTCAGGCAAAAATACCTTAGGTTTTACCTTTCTATTATAAGAGTCTTCTACTCTTTTCTTCTGATGCCTGAGTAGGTCGAGAGCGTGTAATCTCTCTTCGTCTAAATCCACCAGTTCATCCAACATCATGTTCCAATAAACTTCAGAAGGAATATCATAATGCCTCTGAACCCTTGCAGATTGAAGACAAATTTCTGCTGGCAACACTGCATCATGGCCAAAAGTTAGCCTATACGGTGTTGTACCAGTGGCTTCTTTTGGGGACGTTCGACAAGCCCATAAAATCTGGTCTAACGTCTTATGCCAATTCTTTGGTTTCTTCCCAACATGTTTCTTTATCAAGCCAATCACCACTTTGTTAGCTGCTTCGACTTGACCATTCGCCTGTGCATAATAAGGCGTGGATGTTAGGAGTTTGAAACCTGTTTCCTGAGCAAATTCCTGCATCTTTCGACCAGTGAAAACTGACCCTTGATCAGTTGTGTGATACGGTGGGAGAACTGACTTGAGGTTTGCGTTTGTATTCGCAAATGTTGCGGTTAGCAAGAGTCGCCACCGACTTTTTATTTTATCCTAAGGAAAGGTCAAAAAGCACAGCAAAAACCTTTTGAGATGTTTTCTTGGGTTCGGGGAGTAGATTATAGAAAGGGAAGGTATTAGCACCCTTTCTATCCATGGTTATCCATGGGCTCTTAGTTACTTGCTTAGATCACTTGCCTTTTGTTTTCAATTGTTTTAAATGGTGCTTGAGTGTGTGGGTTTTGAAAATGTTTTGAAAAGAGGCCAATGTGGTGGCAACCTTTGCAATGATCCATGTGGGGATGTATACAAAGATGTATGTCTTTTAAAAAGGTTTTCATTTATTTTTGAAAGTTGTTTTGAAAGTGTAGTGATGTGTGATTTTGAAATCAGGCAAGTGTTTTGTTTTGCAAGTTGATTCAAGTAACTAAGAGGTTATCTACTCCTAAATTTCTCAAAAGATTATTGCTATACTTTAACCCTTTTAACAAGTTTGCACCACCATTGTATTTGGTGGGCAACCTTGTGTTAGGATGTGAAAAGGGACAGGCGCGGGTCATCGTTTAGACCATAATTGTAACGACGTTAAATGTCTTTGGGCAATTTCTCTAAGGGACTTGATCATTTGTTTTGTTTGTTTTGAAAAGTTTTATCGAGGGACTATGATCATTCAAACTGTTTGCTTTGCCCAAAGATGTTCAACATACAATATGGCCCATTTATTTGAAGGCAACAAGTGGAATACCCTAGGGGGTGCAAGTGTGATTTGTGTGTCCATTTTCATGCTTGTTCATCTTGTATTAGGTCAAACTATTTTTTATCGTTTTTTCGCATACAAACCCTAATTCTAGCATGTTATTATTTAGAAAGCAATAAAGTGCGAAATTAAAATTACTAAGCTATTACAAAACCAAATATGGGAAGGGGGGTACAAATGTTCAAATGGGGATATTGACAAGAATTTAAATCTAAATTATTACAACAATTGGGTATTTGCATGGTAAATAAATTGCATAATTTAAATGTAAATAAAATAAATATGTGAAATGTAAAAAAGAAAGTTTTTATGTGTATGAGAAAATATTTATGTAAAAGGAAAAAGAAATAAAAATGTATTTATTTTTTAGTATTTTGAAACTTAGGGTAAGAAACCCTAATTTTTATATAAAAAGTATTATTATCTAATTTAATTCTACTATTTATTTATTATGTACAAAAATAAAATAAAATGAAGTATTTTGTGAAAAAAGTATTTTTGTATCAAATATTAATAAAAATGAAGAAAATCAAGTATTTTATATTTTTATCTTAAATATATCAATAAACATGTATATATATATATATATTAAACCCTAAATGAGTATTATACAAAATAAATATTTATTTAATATTTTAATAAAATAAATAAAAGTATTTTTTGTGTGAAATATTTTCAGAAAGTAGAAATAAAAATAAAAATGTATCTACATTATTTTCTATTTATTTTAATAATAGTGTACATATATATTTGTATATAAATAAAAGAAATAAACAAACAAATATGCCATAAATACAAAAAATGATGGAAAAAATATTTTAAAAATTTTAATGGCATGAGAAAAAATAAACAAAGTCAACCCAAAAAGAAAAAGTCAAAAATGTTGAAAAATAAACAAATGGGCTCAGGGGGTGTAAACCAAAAAAATGGGGTGTGAAAAGGAAACAAATCCAGGCCCAGCCCAGATCACTTCTTCTTCAACCTCTGTACATCTTTCTTCTCACAAAACACGCGTTTTCTAACTCTGGATTCCTGGACTTTCAAGCAAAACTCATAACATGAAAAGTGTAGAGCATTAAGAGACGGTTTCAACCATATAAAGAACATGACCTATCTCTCCAAGATGAGAGAGAATTTCTCTCCCCCTCTTTTCTGACCTAGTTTTTCTACCGTTTTCAGAGCTCAAATTCTCTTCACTCAGACAAAAGAAATGAAAAGTAAAACTATGTACATGTTCAGGGCTATGAGTAGGACTTTGTTTCTTCACAAACTTAAGACTAAAGATGCCTAATAAGAGAGATACGAATTCAAACTTTTACCTGTGCAGTTGAACTTCTATGTGGAGAATGAGAGACTTTCAGTGCAATGTAATGATTGGAAAAGCTTCCTTGAAGTCCAGGGATGCTTTTTCAATGCTCACTTTGTCTTGAAACTTCTTGTATCAAGCTATGAAACTTCACCTGCAAGTCAAAGATGTGAAAATGGTGGAAGTGGTTAGAGCAACTACAGATCGTGCCTTAGCTTCTGGATAGCTTGCATATGTTGTAAGGAAGGTAGAGGAACAGGTTTGGACAGAAATGCTTGAAGGGATTGAGAGATTGCACTCAAACTGCAGGGGCACCCCTGTTTGTGCAGTTTGAGGATGATTCTGAGATGGAGGGTGTTTGAAAGGGAAATGGCTCGTGCAAAAGCTTCAATGTGGTCTATGGAATGTGTTTGATATCTTTTGTGCTGTGTTTTTTTGACTGATATGAGAGATAGCATATGTTATGGACCTTTCTTCACACTTAAGCTATCAAAAGCAAATTGGTGTTCTAGGTCAGTATAGGACCCCCTAATGTGCTGCATCAACTCCTCTTGATCAGTGTGTTATGCCCATAATCTTGTGTTAGGCAGATCTTCTTTGTACTTGTTGGATTACAAACTTGACATAAAGCTAAACTTTTCAAAAATGGAAATTCCACTTTATCTAGTTTAGGATTAAACCATTATGCAATGTTAGAACACAAAGAACATGACCTTAACACATTGAATATGCATTAAATTATTGAGTATGAAATGGTTCAAGGACCTGTAATCAAGCATAAAGCAAACTGATTTCAAATTGGCAAGGTTATGAACATGTCTTGATGAAGAACAAAAGTGAATTTTTGCCAACTTGTGAAATTCGAATCTCCCAAGTTATGAGGTTGTTTGATGAGTTCTTGGACATTTTGGAAAGCTTGGAATGTGTACTACAATCCATCTTTGAAATGCAAATCAAAATTCCAATTGGAAGGGCATGAAAAGTGGCCTTGAAGTAGGGTAGAAAACCTTGTCAAAATAGGTCAAATTTCACTAAGTTAAAAGATGGTTTAGTGCCCTTATTCAAAAAATCATAACTTGAGATACAAGCTTCAAATGAGAAAACTTTGTGAATCAAAGTTGTAGATTTTGCAACAAGCTACAACTTTCATGTTTTGACTTTTGTTTGAATCCAAATGGATCATGGTGAAAAGATGGGGCAAAGTTGGGAAAAAATTAGGGTTTTCCATAACTTAGAAAAATTCTAAGTTATGAAAAATTCCATTTTCAAACCCTAATTTGCATTTTGTGATTTCTTGGTGAACAAGTTTCATAATTTGGCATGTTTTGATGAAAAATGAATCTTGACTCTTGATTTTGACCAAAAAGTCAAAGTTTGACTTTTCAGTATACAGTCAAAATTGATCAATTGACTGAGAAATTCAATTGTCAATCTTGTGTACTTGGGATCTTTTGAGCTTGATGAACATGTCAAGATAATTCCATTGAGTCCTTGAGGCCATATGTGAGCTTGGTTTGCCATTGGCTAGGTCAAACAGTCAAAAATTGCCCTTGTGCAGTCAAAACCCTAAAAATGACCATTTTGCCCTTTTGATGATCTGATCAAATTTCTTGTGGAATTGTGATCCAAACTTGATCAAATGGTTCATATGAGTTCATAATGTTGATGTGGATCAAATTTCATGAGGTTTGACTGTCAATTGGCCACAGTTGACTTTTTTCCCAATACAGCTGATTTCTAGGTCAACTGTCCAATTGACTGGGTAAAACTTGGAATCAAGACTTGAAACTTGGTATAGGTAAACTTGGGAGTCTAACATGAAGCATGAAAGTCATCTTAGGCATTTTAGGTCAAAACATCTTTAGGCAAACACAAACCCTAATTTGAGTCCACAGTGCAAGGAGAAGTCTTGAGCAGGGGAAACCCTAATTGTATCTTGATCTTTAAATGTCTTGTGATGAGAGAAATGTTGAGGAAATGGGAGGGCAAATTTTGGGGTACAACAGTTGCCCCTGTTCAATCTTCTTGGACCTGAAGAGTTAGATTGGCAAGTTTGCCTTTCGTGACTCGAGGGTAAAAGGAGATTGGACACTAGAGTGCCCGGAAATTTGCACTCGCATGCTGGAGTCTCAACAATGTGGTGTCGGGAATGGGCTTATAGATGCCATTTGGAGGTGGTGGATAGGGAGATGGGCTTTGTAGATGCCATCTGGAAAAGTGACAGAACTTTGTCGGGAATGGGCTTATAGATGCCACTTGGAAGTGTTGATCGCATAAGAGATTCCTTAGCGAGAACTTGTGTGTTTAAGAAAGACAGATGTTTTCCTGGCTTGTTACAGGTGTTTGATCTTCAGTCTCCTTATGCAGATATGCCCTGGCTGGATACAGGTATCGAATCTACGATCGGTTGCTCACAGATGTGCCCTGGCTGGATACAGGAGTCGAATCTGGAAATAGTCATCAATAGATATGCCCTGGCTGGATACAGGAGTCGAATCTTTGAACTCTGCAGACGTGCCCTGGCTAGATACAGGAATCGAGTCTGGAAATATGGTCAACAGATATGCCCTGGCTGGATACAGGAATCGAATCTGGAAATGTTGTAGTTGATAGATGTGCCCTGGCTGGATACAGGAGTCGAATCTTTGAACTCTGCAGACGTGCCCTGGCTGGATACAGGAATCGAATCTGGAAATGTTGTAGTTGATAGATGTGCCCTGGCTGGATACAGGAGTCGAATCTTTGAACTCTGCAGACGTGCCCTGGCTGGATACAGGAATCGAGTCTGGAAACTGATCACTCTCAGATGTGCCCTGGCTAGATACAGGTATCGAATCTGGAATTGTGACAGTTGAAAGTAGTCGTTTTTGAGATTGTCTTTTTCCTGAAAAGGAAAAGACGTAAGCTGTATGCAATGTCATGATGTATGATATGCATGATGTCATGATGTTCAACATTTGATGTTGTATGTGTCTCATCATGTATGTAAGCAAGATGTGTGAAAATGTGACATGTTTATGAGTGTAATTTCATCTTAGGAAAATAAATCCTTGACGAAAGGCCGGGAAGCTGTTTTGCGGAAGAGATATTTGGCCGAAGCTCTGATGAGAGGCCTGCTGAGGACTTTAACAATGGATTCCGCTGAGAATAATGATGATAAACTCCGCTGGGGAACCCCAAAGATAAACTCTGCTTGGGAAAACCAAAGACAGACTTCGCTGGGGATTGAAGGAACTTTCGCCGAGAACGGTCTTCCGTGGCTTTTAGCTGAGGATAACCCAGTTATAAGTCCTTGTGAGGAAATAACTCTAAATAAAACTTGGGCGAGACGTTCGTACTTCGCCGGGGATAAGCTCGCAGAATCTACTGGGGATGAGCTTTTAAGACCTGCCGGGGGATGTTGTGCCTTTTTTCAGGATCGACGGGGAATCGACTCCCGCTTGGGGAAAGTGCTGCTGAACCTGTTTTATTCTGCGGGGAGCTAAGATGATTCGACCAATATTTTCAGTTGAACCTACCTTGGTGCCTTGGTGGACAAAGCAACTAGACCGCTTTAGACAACTACACATTGCCCCTGTCTTTGATGTCACTTGCAATTAATCTCTTTTTTCATATGCAAACATTTAGGGATCAGCAATTTAATGTCAAATGCATATATCAAAAATGAACATTGGACGTTCTTCGCAAAACAAAACAGAAAAAGAAAAACAATGGCAATTTGTATGGACAAGTGAATTTGTATTGATTTAAACTTTGCCTGTGAATAGGCGTTTTTTTGTACAAGAGGCTGACATCCTAGTAAGAGGACGCCGCCAAATAACATAGAGTTTACAATTTGAAAAAACAAAACAGCTATGTGAACAATCCCACTGGGTTCCAACTCTGCTATTGCCTTTATGTTTTCGAACGTCTCATCGCCTTACTGCCTAATCTGAAGATGAAGCTGATTGGTCAATGCCGAAATTTGGGGCCAGATAGTTGATGCCGAATTCCGGATGCGAAGTGATCCAATGAGACATAGTGTTACGCTTTTATCCCTAACTTTTGCCTGGACCGCCCTTTCGGGTTTTCAGTCCACCGGGATACCCTTTTTTGCCCAAGCCGCCCTTTCAGGTTTTCGACTTGCCGGGTGTACAGATTTTTATTCATTTCATCCCTTATTTTTGCCCGAACCCTTTTGGTTCGCCGGGAAGCCCTTATTTTTGCCTAGGTATGTCAACCTAGCGGGTCTTTTATTTATGCGTAGTATTTTTTCACTATGTCCGCATTGGCGGGGTGAGGAAGGTCGTCACCGTCCATGGTGGTTAGGATCATGGCTCCTCCTGAGAACACACGCTTAACCACAAATGGCCCTTC
Source organism: Vicia faba (assembly GCA_948472305.1). Lineage (NCBI taxonomy): Eukaryota > Viridiplantae > Streptophyta > Magnoliopsida > Fabales > Fabaceae > Vicia > Vicia faba. The sequence continues at coordinate 1,055,291,304 of OX451736.1, read as the reverse complement.
GTAAGTAGGGGTCCATTTGCCCCGGGGATCACTTTGAGGAAGGATGATGCGTTTGATTACCAGGTCCCCAACTTGATACTCTTGCGGTCTGACTTTCTTGTTAAATGCCCTGATCATCCGTTTTTGATACGTTTGACCATGACAGATAGCAGTGAGCCTCTTTTCGTCAATCAGATTTAGTTGATCAAGTCGAGTCTGGATCCAATCATCTTCATTCAAGTCTGCATCCTTCATTATCCGGAGAGAGGGTATCTGGATTTCGATCGGCAAGACTGCCTCCATGCCATAGACTAGGGAGAAGGGAGTTGCCCCGGTTGACGTCCTTGCTGAGGTGCGGTACCCATGAAGAGCGAACGGTAACATCTCGTGCCAATCTTTATAGGTCACTGTCATCTTCTGCACAATTTTCTTGATATTTTTATTGGCTGCCTCTACAGCCCCATTCATCTTCGGCCGATAGGGGGAAGAATTGTGGTGCTGTATCTTGAATTGTTCACAGAGTTCAGTGATCATTTTGTTATTGAGATTGGTACCATTGTCCGTAATGATTCTTTCTGGGACTCCGTACCGACAGATCAGATTATGCCGGATGAAACGTGCTACGACGCTCTTGGTTACCGTTGCGTAGGAAGCCGCCTCAACCCACTTTGTGAAGTAATCGATCGCCACCAAGATGAAGCGATGCCCATTGGATGCCGTTGGTCGGATCTCACCGATCATATCGATGCCCCACATTGCGAAAGGCCAGGGTGCCGTTAGGACATTCAAAGGAACTGGAGGGATATGCACCTTGTCAGCATAGATCTGGCACTTATGACAAGTTCGGGAGTGCTGGTAACAATCGGCTTCCATTGTGGACCAGAAATATCCTGCCCGAAGGATTTTCTTAGCCATGGTGTGTCCACTGGAATGGGTTCCAAATGTACCTTCATGTAGTTCCATCATGATTTTCTCAGCTTCAGCCTTATCCACACAACGCAGCAGAGTTGAATCATGATTCCGCTTGTAGAGAATGCCGTTGCTGAGGAAGAATTTTGCAGCAAACCTCCTCATGAACTTCTTATCATTGACAGACGCACCTTCAGGGTATTCCTGAGCTTCCAAGTACCTCTTCACCTCATGATACCAGGGTTTTTCAGTCACCTTTTCAGCCTCGAGCTCGCAGCAGTATGCCGGTTCATCCAACTTCCAGATTATGATTTGGGGAGCCTCATTGTCCCATTTAACTTTAAACATTGAAGACATCGTGGCTAGTGCGTCCGCTAGCTGATTTTCCTCTCTGGGGAAATGTTCAAAAGTTATCTCTTCAAAGTGGGGGAGCAGGGTCGATACATACTCCTTGTAAGGAATGAGATTCGGGTGTTTCGTATCCCACTCGCCTTTGATCTGATTGATCACGAGAGCGGAATCTCCGAAGACACTTAGAAACTTGATCCTCAGGTCGATTGCAGCTTGTAAACCCATGATACATGCCTCATATTCTGCCATGTTGTTGGTGCAGCTGAAACATAATCGGGCGGTGAGTGGAGTATGAGTCCCCTTGGGAGATATGATTACAGCGCCGACGCCGTTACCCAAAGCATTGGAGGCTCCATCAAAATGCATAGACCATCGGGATCCTTCCTCAGGTCCTTCATCCGGTCCAGGTACTTCACAGTCAGTTACCACCATGATGTCTTCGTCCGGAAAATCAAAGTTCAATGATTGATAATCGTCCACAGGTTGGTGTGCCAAATGATCAGCCAGTACACTCCCCTTAATTGCTTTCTGAGTTGTATACTGGATGTCATATTCTGTTAAGATCATTTGCCATCTCGCTATTCTCCCAGACAAAGCGGGCTTTTCAAATATGTACTTGATGGGATCCATCTTTGAAATCAATAAAGTAGTGTGAGTCAGCATATACTGTCTCAGCCGGCGAGCAGCCCATACAAGAGCGCAGCAAGTTTTCTCAAGCAGTGAGTAACGAGACTCACAGTCGGTAAACTTTTTGCTCAAGTAGTAAATAGCGTGCTCTTTTCGGCCAGACTCGTCATGCTGCCCCAGCACACACCCCATTGAATTATCAAGCACTGTCAAGTATAGTATCAGAGGTCTTCCTTCCACTGGTGGCATAAGAATGGGTGGCTCTTGGAGGTATTCCTTTATTCTTTCAAAGGCGGCCTGACATTCATCATTCCAGCGTACCACTTGATCTTTCTTCAGTAATTTGAAGATTGGCTCACAAGTAGCAGTCAGATGTGAGATGAATCGGGCAATGTAATTCAATCGTCCTAGGAAACCTCTGACTTCTTTCTCTGTTTTTGGGGTCGGCATCTCTTGAATAGCTTTAACCTTGGCAGGGTCCACCTGGATACCTTTATCACTTACAATGAAACCTAGCAATTTTCCGGACCTCACCCCGAAGGTGCATTTGTTGGGATTCAATCTCAGCTTGTACAACTTGAGTCGGTCAAACAACTTCCTCAGATGATCAAGGTGTTCCTCCTCAGTTTGAGACCTTGCAATCATGTCATCAACGTATACTTCAATCTCATGATGGATCATATCATGAAATAAAGCAACCATGGCACGCTGATAGGTTGCCCCAGCATTTTTCAATCCGAATGGCATGACCTTATAACAGAAGGTCCCCCACTGAGTTACAAATGTAGTCTTCTCCATATCTTCAGGAGCCATCTTGATCTGATTATACCCTGAGAAGCCATCCATGAAGGAGAACACCTTGTGTTGAGCTGTATTATCAACAAGGACATCGATGTGAGGTAGGGGGAAATCATCCTTGGGGCTGGCCCTGTTCAGATCCCTGTAGTCAACACACATTCTGACCTTACCGTCCTTCTTCGGCACTGGCACAACATTGGCAACCCACTGAGGGTAAGAAGTTACTGCAAGGAAACCCGCATCAAACTGTTTCATCACCTCAGCTTTAATTTTCTCAGACATCTCTGGACGCATTCGTCGAACTTTTTGCTTTACTGGAGGGCAATCTTCCTTGGTTGGCAAATGGTGAACTACAATGTCGGCATCCAAACCAGGCATATCTTCATAAGACCAGGCAAAGATCTCCATGTAGTCTTGTAGCATCTGGATCAATCGTTGCTTCACGCTGAGCTCTAGATTGGCACCAATTTTGACCTCTTTCCTATCTGTCTCAGTACCCAGGTTAATTGTCTCCACAGGCTCTTCATGTGGTTGAATAGCCCTCTCTTCCTGTAGTAGCAGTCTTGCGAGTTCACCAGGCACTTCGCAATCATCTTCACCTTCGTCTTCGGCCAAGTTGATCGGATTTTCGAAGTCATAACTGGCGGTAGCAGAGCTGTTGCCAGTGAGATCCAGAGTGGATTGAAACCTGTATAAGTGAGTGTGTGTAAATATAGCTGTTTTGCAATATATATATCACAGAAAGAAAAGGAGCACAAGATTTAAAATGCAACAAACGTCCAATGTTTTGATTGATGATATATGAAAATGTCATACAAAAAGCCCTCACAAATGGAGCTACGATGCCCCGGGCAGGACACCGAGCCAACAGAGTTTTAACATATTGTTTGTTACAAATTTGGAAATCAAAAGAAATCAATTACTGCGTGACAAATGTGATAGGGGTAAAATCCTTTGCTGTCCAGTTGTTTGGTCCGTCGCCGGCAGTTGGGTAGATCCAATTATCAAACTCAGCTTCCTCCACATCCTCCTCGATAGCATTCACCCTTGAGCTGGAAATAAACACCGGAGCCTTTCCAATCTTCTCTTTGCGCACCGCCTTCTGAGCCTCTGCAGTAAAGCCTAGCCCAAACTTGTCGTTCTTCTGAGTGAAGTCAGGAAGCTGACCCCAGTGTGCACCATTGCCTTTCTGAACCACAGCCCGGGCATCCCTTAGGGAAACCATCTTCAAGGAATCATTCTCTTCGGCCATTGTCTCCGCAACTGCTGAAATTGGATGTACCTCTTCGAAATGTTGGAAGGGAGTTTCAATAAATTCTCCGTCCATCTCGATGTACCTGAAGGAATTCAAATGGCTCACCATATACTCCTCTTCTCCTTGCACAGTGACAATTTTCCCCCTGACGGGATACTTCAGCTTTTGGTGTAAGGTGGAGGTCACTGCCCCAGCTTTGTGGATCCAAGGTCTACCCAACAGACAGGAGTACGATGGACGTATATCCATCACGTAAAAGGTAGAGTCAAACACTTGAGAGCCCACACGAATTGGGATGTTAACCTCTCCATGAACCATCCTCTTGGAGCCGTCAAAGGCTCTGACGATGATATTGCTGGGTTTCAACTCCAGGCCTTCATAATCCAGACGATCCAAAGCCTTTTTCGGAAGAACATTCAAAGAAGAACCAGTGTCCACCAATACATGTGCCAGAGTAGTGCCCCTGCATTCAATAGAGACATGCAGGGCATCATTGTGGTTTCTCCCTTTTGCGGTTAGGTCATCATCTGAAAAGCCCAAGCCGTTGTCCGCCGTCAAATTTGCTATGCAGTCAGTGAACTGAACTGCAGACGTCTCCTGCGGCACATGGGCCGTCTTGAGAAATGAGATCAAGGCTTTTGCATGGGCCTCGGAACATAGTAATAAGGAAAGCAGGGAGATCTTGGAGGGTGTATGCCCTAACTGTTCGACAACATTAAAATCACTTTTCTTTATTATTTTCAGAATCTCCTCCATTTCTTGTCGGGAGGCCTCAGCATTCACGGGTATTGGTGCCTCCATCCGGGCAGGCTCTTCTTCAATCCCTTTGCCCCGAGCATTTGATGACTCGGCAGCAGGGGACACAATTTGATCAGCAACAGGACTTGGTAAACTTGCAGGTTTTATGAGGAGGGGTTTTCGAATAGCGGGCGGCGCAATGTCGGGCGAGAAGAGCCTGCCACTGCGGGTGACTTTAGCTGGACCGGTGATATCGCAGATATTGGCACTAGCATCAAATTCTTGCTTGATTCCATTTACATATACGTCTGCCCCATAATGCCAGGGGACAGCCTTATCAGACACGTAGGAGAGGGGTCCTGGAACAGTAATGATCACAGGCGCAACTGTCAAGATTTGAATAGGCTTCTTTGGGGGAGCCTTGGTTGGATTTTTGAAGATGGTAATCACGGAAACTTCTTTCATTGGAACCAATTGAACAGCAGTCTTTTTGAATAGAATCTCCTTGCTATCCATTAGGCCTTGGATGCCTAACCTTAGCAAAGGACAATCAGATAGGGAAATAGCACAGAATGGGCAACCTTCGCCGCAACCCGGAAATAAACCGGCCCGCAGTAGGTTCTTCTTAACAGTCTTCAAAGGGGTAACAACTTCATCTATCGAAACAGCATACACTTCTTCCTCAATGGCACTTACCCTATGCTGGGGCATAGGAGCCGTTACAACATTCGGTCTTTCCGGCGCTTCAAACTGAATTTCTTTTGCGTCAATCAGATCTTGCACTTTGTTTCTCAAGGCCCAACAATCATCAGTAGTGTGCCCGGGACTATCGGAATGATAAGCACACCGGGCATTCGGGTTGTATTTAGGGGACGCAGTGTTGACGACCTTAGGAGCTTCTTTGAGGGTCACCAGGTTGGTGGATAACAGTTGGGGTAAAATTTGAGATAATGTCATACTCAATCGGGTATACTGCCTCTTGGGCCTTTCACTTCTTTGCTGATTGTACTGCTGAGGAGCAGCAACAGGTTTAGAGATGACCAAAGCATTAACGGCTTGGCGACTTTCGGGCTTGACTTGTCTTCTAGGGCCATAGACGGCGCTTGCTTCTTTCTTAAATGGCCTCTTCTCAGCACTTGTAGAGGCAGCCTTCTGTATCTTGCCTGACCTGATGCCAGCTTCAATTCTCTCTCCCGTTAATATCAAATCTGTGAACCCAGCGGAGGAGTTACCAACCAAATGATTAAAAAACGGACCAGACAACGTTCCCAGAAACATATCAACCAGCTCTCGATCAGTTAATGGAGGCTGCACCCTGCCAGCCAAATCTCTCCATTTTTGAGCGTACTCTTTGAATCCTTCACCCGTCCCTAGAGACATACCCTGAAGTTGGGTACGCGTAGGAGCGAGATCAGAATTATATTGGTATTGTCTGTAGAAAGCAGTCGCCAAATCCTCCCAGTGCCGGATGCTAGCTCCGTCTAATTGGTAGAACCATTCAAGCTGAGACCCCGAGAGGCTGTCTTGGAAGAAGTGAATCCAGAGGTTTTTATCCGCCGTGTAAGGTTGGATTTTCCTTACATACGACCTCAGATGCAGCTTTGGGCAGGAGACCCCATCATACTTGGCGAAGGCAGGCGCCTTAAACTTGTGTGGAATTACTACTCCAGAAGATAATCCCAAATCCCCGAAATCCAGTCCCGGCACGTTCTGAATTTCCATAGCGCTCAAACGGTCCTCCAATTGTTTGTATCTGTCAGCAGCAGGTGGGTATTGTTCCTCGTTATAGTCCGTCTCGTTGTCGGAGACTGCGGGACTAGGTGCTTCTCCCCCTTGGGGACTGTTTTTCTCAGCAGAAGAAGTGGTCGGATCAGCTTCATTGTGGAGTGTGTTCCCAAATCTGCGTCCGGTGTTGAACATTGCCGTCCTCTTTTTCTTCTTCTTCTTCAGGAGTAGAGTCTTCAACTCTTGCTGTCCCTGGGCTAGGCTTAGGACCATCTCTTGAAACTGTGCACTTTGGGCCTGAAGGGCCTTGATTGCTTGCTCACTGGATGTCTCCGAATTCATGATGACTGTGCACACAAACAGCGAAGAAAATTAAGCAACCTGTGAATTAGGGTACCTGCTATGCATATGGTGCAATGGAATGCGTATGTATGCAATGCATTCAAGGATTTAGAACATTCAAACTTTGTTGTAGACAAAAAGGAACGCACATCATATTAATAAGGAGAAATTCGTTAGTACATAAATGCCTCATGGGCCAAATATTACAAAATAAACTCCTTAAGGTAAAAAGACATCGCGCATCCTTTTTGGCGCGATGTAAGTGTTGAGATTCCTTTCCTCGTGCAGCAGGCGGGTGAGTTCCAGGACCTTCTTTTCGCTAGCATGTAGACTGGTCTCAAGAGAATTCCGCTCTTCCTTAAGTTGGATCCAGCTCTTCTGCATCTCTTCCCAGGAGGTGGGCATGTCGGGATGTTGAATGGTGTAGGATGCTTCTCCTTCCAAGACTGGCTCTTTGATTACAGGTAGCATGTGAGGGTAAGGCATTACTAACTTCTGAGAGCGGGCTCGTACCCACTTGAGGTAAGGCTCCAACGGGATGGAGTTCCGGTGCCCCAGTGTTTTACTGTCTATCCTACTTGGCATCCTCCAAGCTCTGATAAATCTCTGACGAAGCCCTTGAGTATCGTTGTCGAAGTCGAAGACTATGTCAGGAATTAACATGTCATGAGGGCCATCCTTCCGAGCATAACCAAACTGTCTCCAAGCCAGGCATGGGTTGTAGGTTATACCTCCTTTGATTCCAAATAAAGGAACATTAGGGTATTCCCCACAACGATCAATGATAGTGACGTCTTCCCGGGACCTGGGACACCAATGTATATCTGCATGCGTGAGAGTCATTAACCGTTGTGACCATCTCAAACCCTGCTCGTTCTTCAAAACTGTTTGTGGAAGATGCGAAATAAACCACCTTCCCAAGAGAGGAGTGCAACACAAAAGGACACCCCTTCTTCTCATGGTTCGAGTGTAACATGAGTGAAGGATGTCCCCCAACAGTGTAGGTATAGGATTCCTGGTCATAAAGATCTGGACAGCACTGATATCGATAAGCTGATCTGGGTTAGGGAACAATACCAAACCATAGACAAGGAGGGCTACAACTTCTTCAAAAGCTCGTAGGTCAAGAGAGTTCCAACATTCTTGGGCCTTATCAAACAGAAACCTAGCTAAGAACCCTTTGATACCACTTCTCGCTTCCCAATGTCCTTTGAGGTCGGATGTCTGTAGGTGCAAGGCTTTAGCAATCTCTTCAAGTCTGGGTTCCTTTTCCGTACCGTTGTAGGGTAGTTGATCGAGGATAGGGACCTTCAGAAGTCGGGAGAATTCTTCTAATGTAGGCACCAACTGATAATCCGGGAAGGTGAAACAGTGATGCAGAGGGTCAAAGAATTGGAACAGGACCTTTATCAAGTCCTCCTCAATGTTGGTGTTAACCAAGTTGATGAGTTTTCCATGTCTCTCACTGAATGAAGAACTCTCGGGAATTCTGGACAGAAGCTCCTTAAGCTGAGGAGGGATCTTTACAAGGCTAATCTGAATTGTCTTTCTGCGAACAGTTTCCATGTCCTATAAAACAAGAACAAAGATGAAGATTCGAAACCCTTGAAACGGTTAGTCAATGCTCATGATGTTTGTATGATGTAATGATGCACTATAAACATTCACAAAAGCAAACATGGTAAGGCACACAAGTCACACAAACCCTTAGAGTTTAGGCCTGCATGAAGTTTGGGTGTTACCCTCTTGAAGTTTTGTGGGCTCAACCTGTCTTATCAAAAGTAACCGGGTTCTAAAGATCCCAATATCACTGGATTGCTTTCATTGTTCATCGTTTCGATTTAGCCACTGAACTGGCGACCGAAATATTCCAGGAAAGCAACCCTCAATTGAGTGTAGTATCGAGTATCAACCAACCTCGGACTGCACCAAAGTCAGTTATCTCACTACCCTAAAAAGGCCAAGATGGTTCAATTAAGGTTCCTAAGGTCTGTTGATGCTTCATGACACCACATGGAGGCCCCGTACTCTCCTTGACTGAACTCAAGGGTTACCGGTACACACCAAAGTGCCACATCAACGTAGCAGACTGCTTCAACCATGTCGGTATACCCCGCACAGTTCCCTCACAGCCTTGTTGCTACCTAAAAAAAGGTTTCCCCCAGATCCGGGTTAGGATCTATAAAACTCCGATACAAAGCCCACAATATGTAAAAGCAAACAAAGCAAGCAATTGAAAACAAAGGTGATCTAAACCCTAAGGTTACTCCACTTTAAAAGATACTCCCCAGCAGAGTCGCCAGTTCTGTGATACGGTGGGAGAACTGACTTGAGGTTTGCGTTTGTATTCGCAAATGTTGCGGTTAGCAAGAGTCGCCACCGACTTTTTATTTTATCCTAAGGAAAGGTCAAAAAGCACAGCAAAAACCTTTTGAGATGTTTTCTTGGGTTCGGGGAGTAGATTATAGAAAGGGAAGGTATTAGCACCCTTTCTATCCATGGTTATCCATGGGCTCTTAGTTACTTGCTTAGATCACTTGCCTTTTGTTTTCAATTGTTTTAAATGGTGCTTGAGTGTGTGGGTTTTGAAAATGTTTTGAAAAGAGGCCAATGTGGTGGCAACCTTTGCAATGATCCATGTGGGGATGTATACAAAGATGTATGTCTTTTAAAAAGGTTTTCATTTATTTTTGAAAGTTGTTTTGAAAGTGTAGTGATGTGTGATTTTGAAATCAGGCAAGTGTTTTGTTTTGCAAGTTGATTCAAGTAACTAAGAGGTTATCTACTCCTAAATTTCTCAAAAGATTATTGCTATACTTTAACCCTTTTAACAAGTTTGCACCACCATTGTATTTGGTGGGCAACCTTGTGTTAGGATGTGAAAAGGGACAGGCGCGGGTCATCGTTTAGACCATAATTGTAACGACGTTAAATGTCTTTGGGCAATTTCTCTAAGGGACTTGATCATTTGTTTTGTTTGTTTTGAAAAGTTTTATCGAGGGACTATGATCATTCAAACTGTTTGCTTTGCCCAAAGATGTTCAACATACAATATGGCCCATTTATTTGAAGGCAACAAGTGGAATACCCTAGGGGGTGCAAGTGTGATTTGTGTGTCCATTTTCATGCTTGTTCATCTTGTATTAGGTCAAACTATTTTTTATCGTTTTTTCGCATACAAACCCTAATTCTAGCATGTTATTATTTAGAAAGCAATAAAGTGCGAAATTAAAATTACTAAGCTATTACAAAACCAAATATGGGAAGGGGGTACAAATGTTCAAATGGGGATATTGACAAGAATTTAAATCTAAATTATTACAACAATTGGGTATTTGCATGGTAAATAAATTGCATAATTTAAATGTAAATAAAATAAATATGTGAAATGTAAAAAAGAAAGTTTTTATGTGTATGAGAAAATATTTATGTAAAAGGAAAAAGAAATAAAAATGTATTTATTTTTTAGTATTTTGAAACTTAGGGTAAGAAACCCTAATTTTTATATAAAAAGTATTATTATCTAATTTAATTCTACTATTTATTTATTATGTACAAAAATAAAATAAAATGAAGTATTTTGTGAAAAAAGTATTTTTGTATCAAATATTAATAAAAATGAAGAAAATCAAGTATTTTATATTTTTATCTTAAATATATCAATAAACATGTATATATATATATATATTAAACCCTAAATGAGTATTATACAAAATAAATATTTATTTAATATTTTAATAAAATAAATAAAAGTATTTTTTGTGTGAAATATTTTCAGAAAGTAGAAATAAAAATAAAAATGTATCTACATTATTTTCTATTTATTTTAATAATAGTGTACATATATATTTGTATATAAATAAAAGAAATAAACAAACAAATATGCCATAAATACAAAAAATGATGGAAAAAATATTTTAAAAATTTTAATGGCATGAGAAAAAATAAACAAAGTCAACCCAAAAAGAAAAAGTCAAAAATGTTGAAAAATAAACAAATGGGCTCAGGGGGTGTAAACCAAAAAAATGGGGTGTGAAAAGGAAACAAATCCAGGCCCAGCCCAGATCACTTCTTCTTCAACCTCTGTACATCTTTCTTCTCACAAAACACGCGTTTTCTAACTCTGGATTCCTGGACTTTCAAGCAAAACTCATAACATGAAAAGTGTAGAGCATTAAGAGACGGTTTCAACCATATAAAGAACATGACCTATCTCTCCAAGATGAGAGAGAATTTCTCTCCCCCTCTTTTCTGACCTAGTTTTTCTACCGTTTTCAGAGCTCAAATTCTCTTCACTCAGACAAAAGAAATGAAAAGTAAAACTATGTACATGTTCAGGGCTATGAGTAGGACTTTGTTTCTTCACAAACTTAAGACTAAAGATGCCTAATAAGAGAGATACGAATTCAAACTTTTACCTGTGCAGTTGAACTTCTATGTGGAGAATGAGAGACTTTCAGTGCAATGTAATGATTGGAAAAGCTTCCTTGAAGTCCAGGGATGCTTTTTCAATGCTCACTTTGTCTTGAAACTTCTTGTATCAAGCTATGGAACTTCACCTGCAAGTCAAAGATGTGAAAATGGTGGAAGTGGTTAGAGCAACTACAGATCGTGCCTTAGCTTCTGGATAGCTTGCATATGTTGTAAGGAAGGTAGAGGAACAGGTTTGGACAGAAATGCTTGAAGGGATTGAGAGATTGCACTCAAACTGCAGGGGCACCCCTGTTTGTGCAGTTTGAGGATGATTCTGAGATGGAGGGTGTTTGAAAGGGAAATGGCTCGTGCAAAAGCTTCAATGTGGTCTATGGAATGTGTTTGATATCTTTTGTGCTGTGTTTTTTTGACTGATATGAGAGATAGCATATGTTATGGACCTTTCTTCACACTTAAGCTATCAAAAGCAAATTGGTGTTCTAGGTCAGTATAGGACCCCCTAATGTGCTGCATCAACTCCTCTTGATCAGTGTGTTATGCCCATAATCTTGTGTTAGGCAGATCTTCTTTGTACTTGTTGGATTACAAACTTGACATAAAGCTAAACTTTTCAAAAATGGAAATTCCACTTTATCTAGTTTAGGATTAAACCATTATGCAATGTTAGAACACAAAGAACATGACCTTAACACATTGAATATGCATTAAATTATTGAGTATGAAATGGTTCAAGGACCTGTAATCAAGCATAAAGCAAACTGATTTCAAATTGGCAAGGTTATGAACATGTCTTGATGAAGAACAAAAGTGAATTTTTGCCAACTTGTGAAATTCGAATCTCCCAAGTTATGAGGTTGTTTGATGAGTTCTTGGACATTTTGGAAAGCTTGGAATGTGTACTACAATCCATCTTTGAAATGCAAATCAAAATTCCAATTGGAAGGGCATGAAAAGTGGCCTTGAAGTAGGGTAGAAAACCTTGTCAAAATAGGTCAAATTTCACTAAGTTAAAAGATGGTTTAGTGCCCTTATTCAAAAAATCATAACTTGAGATACAAGCTTCAAATGAGAAAACTTTGTGAATCAAAGTTGTAGATTTTGCAACAAGCTACAACTTTCATGTTTTGACTTTTGTTTGAATCCAAATGGATCATGGTGAAAAGATGGGGCAAAGTTGGGAAAAAATTAGGGTTTTCCATAACTTAGAAAAATTCTAAGTTATGAAAAATTCCATTTTCAAACCCTAATTTGCATTTTGTGATTTCTTGGTGAACAAGTTTCATAATTTGGCATGTTTTGATGAAAAATGAATCTTGACTCTTGATTTTGACCAAAAAGTCAAAGTTTGACTTTTCAGTATACAGTCAAAATTGATCAATTGACTGAGAAATTCAACTGTCAATCTTGTGTACTTGGGATCTTTTGAGCTTGATGAACATGTCAAGATAATTCCATTGAGTCCTTGAGGCCATATGTGAGCTTGGTTTGCCATTGGCTAGGTCAAACAGTCAAAAATTGCCCTTGTGCAGTCAAAACCCTAAAAATGACCATTTTGCCCTTTTGATGATCTGATCAAATTTCTTGTGGAATTGTGATCCAAACTTGATCAAATGGTTCATATGAGTTCATAATGTTGATGTGGATCAAATTTCATGAGGTTTGACTGTCAATTGGCCACAGTTGACTTTTTTCCCAATACAGCTGATTTCTAGGTCAACTGTCCAATTGACTGGGTAAAACTTGGAATCAAGACTTGAAACTTGGTATAGGTAAACTTGGGAGTCCAACATGAAGCATGAAAGTCATCTTAGGCATTTTAGGTCAAAACATCTTTAGGCAAACACAAACCCTAATTTGAGTCCACAGTGCAAGGAGAAGTCTTGAGCAGGGGAAACCCTAATTGTATCTTGATCTTTAAATGTCTTGTGATGAGAGAAATGTTGAGGAAATGGGAGGGCAAATTTTGGGGTACAACAAGTTGTTATTGTCTCAGGAATTCCATATCTAAAGATAATGTTCTTTTGAATAAATTCAATGACATTTTCTTGGTCTACATTGACTAAAGGGATAGCTTCGATCCACTTAGTAAAATAATCAATGCCTACCAATATGTATTTCTGACTCTTTGATGATGCTGGTCGAATCTCTCCAATGAGGTCCAACGCCCATCCTCTAAAGGGCCAAGGCTTCACTATCGAGTGAAGTTCACTTGCTGGTACATGTTGGATGCCTGTATGAACTTGAAACTCTTGACAACCTTTGGCGAACTCAACACAATCTTTCAGCATAGTGGGCCAATATAGTCCTTGTCGAAACAACAACCATTTCATCTTATGGCCTGCTTGGTGAGCCCCACATGCGCCAGCATGCGTAGTCGAAAGGGCTATGTATGCTTCAGTTTCACTTAAACATTTCAGCAACACCCCTTCAGGCGTCTTCTTGAATAACTCATTACCCATGAGTACAAAACTCAACGCCCTGTATTTTGTTTTTCGTTCTGTCGAAGCTCCTGGATTTTGAAGATAGTCCACAATGGGTTTCCTCCAATCTTGCTCTGACAAATTATCAATGAACGAAATCTCGAAGTTACTGTGATCAGCATAACCTAATCTCGTCGATTCCAAGTCTGTTGGTGATAGACAAGTTGCTTTTATCTTCTCTCGAACTTCGATTGCTCTTTGTAATCTCGTTTTTGAAATCTTATACCCATATGCAATTTGTGCCAAGTCATTGGCTATTTGATTTTCGACTCTGGGTATGTGTCGAATATTGATCGTTTCAAATTGTTTCAATAAACGATTTGCTATCACAAAGTACATAATGAGATTCTCCCTTATGCATTTATATTCCTTTGTGACTTGCTTGATGACTAACTCTGAGTCTCCCATTATTTCGACCCGAGTTGCCCCCAATTCCAACAATATCTCAAGGCCAGTAATTAGAGCTTCATACTCAGCCTCATTGTTCGAACAAGAACCTGCTATTTTGTACTTGAATGTTGTTGGAATTTTATCTGGAGAAATAATCAAGACTCCTACCCCTGTTCCATCTTTATGGCTGGAACCATCGAAGTAGAACTTCCAAGGCTCTATCTCCACATAATTAATATCCTCAACTTGAATTGAGTGGTCGACTATGAAATCTGCAACCACTTGTCCTTTTACTGCCTTAAGAGGCATAAAGGTCAAGGAGTATTCAGTTAATGCTAATGCCCATTTGCCAATTCGACTATGCAAGATAGGTTTCGACAACATATATTTGAAAACATCAAAATGAGACGAAACATAAACATCAACTGGTTTTATATATTGCTTGAGTTTTGTACAAGAAAAATACAGACATAGACACAATTTTTCAACTTCGCTATATCTAGTTTCTGCATCATTCAAAACTCGACTGAGATAATAAATGGGTCTTTCGACTCCATTCTCATCCTCTTGGGCTAACATACTTCCCAGAGTTTTGTCAGATGCAGCTATGTACAATCTCATACTCCTATTGCTACAAGGAGGCACCAAAATAGGTGGCTTAGTGAGGTACCCTTTGATTTTGTCGAAGGCTTCTTGTTGCTCCTGCCCCCATTCAAACCCCTCTTTATTCAGTCGAAGTAAGGGTGAAAAGGCCTGAGCTTTCCCACTTAGATTAGATATAAACCTCCTTAAGAAATTTATCTTGCCTAAGAGAGATTGCAATTCCTTCTTATTCGATGGCGCTTTCGCTTCCAGAATTGCCTTCGTCTTGTTCTGGTTGATTTCGATTCCTTTTTTGTGGACAACGAAGCCCAAGAAATCTCCAGCTTTCACACAGAACGCACACTTCAAAGGGTTCATCTTTAGACCATGTTCTCTCATTCTTTCGAATGATTGTCGAAGGTGGGCAATATGGTTCTTCCTGGAAACAGATTTTATAACAATATCATCAATATATACTTGCATAAAAGTGTTAATAAAATCATGGAAGATAGTATTCATTGCTCGCTGGTACGTTGCCCCAGCGTTCTTTAGGCCAAAAGGCATCACTACCCATTCGTAAGTGCCTAAGGCCCCAGGGCATCGAAAGGCTGTTTTCGACACATCTTCTTCAGCAATGAATATTTGATTATATCCTGAATAACCATCGAGCATACTCAGGTATTCATAGCCAGCGGCAGAATCGACTAGCATTTCCGCCACAGGCATAGGATATTCATCTTTGGGGGTGGCAGCATTCAAATCTCTGAAATCTATGCACACCCTTAACGTACCATTTTTCTTAATTACTGGCACAATATTTGCAATCCATTCGACATACCTTGTAACACGGATGAATTTGCATTTCAGAAGTCTTTCGACCTCCGTTTTGATCTTCGACAGTATTTCAGGAGCAAAGCGCCTTGGATTTTGCTTGATTGGCTTCTTCCCAGGTTTGATTGGCAACTGAAGTTCTACCAATCCTCTGTCGAGACCAGTCATTTCGTCATAATCCCATGCAAAACAGTCTTTAAACTCTTTCAGCAATTGGATTACTTCCAACCTAAGTTCTGGATCGATTTTGGCGCTGATGTAAGTTGGCCTCTTCTCTGATCCTTCGCCTAAGTTGATTTCTTCTAAAGGGTCTTGTGCTAACATTTTAATGTTGTTCGCCAAGGGATCCTTTTCGAAGCCCAAAGGCTCATCGTCATAGATGGCGTCGAGCCTCTGTTCCTGCATTTCTTCTGGCATGATATCAGGAGGTTTTGGATCGAAATCCTTTCCTGGGCCAACAGCAGATAATTGTTGATCATTGGCCTGTGTGGCCATGTACTTTACTTCGGCTTCGAGAGCCGTTATCATCTTGGTTTCGGCTACATAAGCCGAAATTCGCTTCAAAGATTGTGACTCAGTCATTATCACTGAATTCACTTCCCCAACCAGTTGGTTGGATATCAGTTAACCCACTGAAGTCTATGTGGGACAAGTCTTCTCTGTCCCATTGGAAACCATGCTCAGGATGCAGGTATAGGGAACAAAAGGTGTTTGGCGCTGGCGCCATGTCGAAGTCAGGTGTTGGACATGGCCCTATGTGAGCCAAGTTTTTGTCGAAATCTGCCACACCCAAGTGATTCACTTCGCCAAGGTAGTAGCTTTGATCTGCCTCTATGTTTTCGACCATCCCATCTGGACGCCATAGCAGCAGTCTTTGGTGCATCGATGAAGGCACAGCGCCTACACCATGAATCCATTCACGGCCCAACAAAAGGTTGTAATTAGGTTTGGCCGATATGACCATGAACATCGTTGGTCGAAGGATAGACCCCACTTTGATATCTAGCTGGATCACTCCCATAGTGGTCCCAATGCCGCCCTCATAGTTCGACAGGACCATGTTGTGGGGTTTAATGTCCTCATCTCTTTTGCCAATCTTCCTTAGCATAGAGTGAGGGATAATATTGATGGTTGCCCCACAATCGACCAATATTTTATTCACAGTAGTTTCTTCGAGCTTAGCCCTTATGAACAAAGGCTTGAGGTGATTCTTCATCGCCTCTGTAGGTGGCTCGAAGAAGCCGTTTTGTTCCTCAGTAGTGCCATTGTCCATGACAAAATAGCACACTGGCCTATGTTTGGCCATTTCTTGTTCCACTTCCCAGTCACTTGCTTCGACTTCTACCTGTCGATTAAATTCCCTGGGCAGCACTGAAACAATATTCACCATTATATCCAAAGTATCATCAGACTCAGCATCGTCTTCGTCTTCGACTTCACTTTGGTTAGGCCAAACTAGCCTGTTGGTAACTGGCTCTCTCTCTAGAGGCTTCCTTTGTTTCCTTTGAGGAACATTCGAACTAGTTTCTGCCTTAGGTTCGTTGGCAGCCTCCCTTTCAGCTTTTCGTCTCCTTTGATATCTCCTCCATTGAGATCGAGACATAGGGTTTTTACCCTTGTAGTTGCTGGACACTTGTGTAACCTTAGGTGCAACAACTTGAGGCTCTTTCTTTTGAGTCAAAGAGGAACCTCTTGGCACATCGAAAGAATGCCATTTCTCCTCACTTGGCCTTTTCCGGCCAGAGGTTTTGTACCAAGTGTCTACTGGTACATTTGTTGGAGGCCTAAAAGTCAATGGCCTCTTGTCTTGATTAGAACCCCTTCTGGGATCATGTCGAAGGTCAGCATTCTCCCTTCTCTTGTTCTCTGCTCTCACGCCTTGAATGTGCTCAGCAGCTTTTTTATCAAAGATCGAACTGCATCTTGGACACAGCATCACCTCTGATTTCTTTTTCTGGCATCTTTGTAGAAAATCTGCCAAGTTTTCGTTTTCCCGAGGGAAAGCCGTCTTATTAGCCTGCTCTTGCCTTATGGCCTCTTCTGATGCTTTTGGGTCAGAAAGTTCAACCATGTTGATATTCATTGTATCTTTGCTAGCAATAGTTAACTGCTTCATTTGTATCTCCAGATTCTCCGTCTGGCCTTGAACGGTGGCCAAGTGGGAACTGGGCTTTGATCCAGTTTTTTGTGTTTCAGCAGTCTCCGACTTCGGGTTCTCGACCGCTTTCTGGACAGCTTCAATTGTCTTCCTGGATAAATTTCCAGAAAAACTGCCAAAAATTGGCATGTTGATGTGGTCCTTTGAGACTTCGACCATGGTAATGCCTGGCTTCTTCGACTGGATCCTGGTTGCCTCTATCATGTTCACCTCAGAGGGTTCAGCATAGTGGGCCTCAGCCTTCAGTGGATTGGAGTCGACAGCCATGGGGGATTTGTCTGCAAACTTTAATCTCCCTTCCTCAATAGCGTCTTGCACAAGATTCCTGAAAAGAAAACATTGAGAAGTTTTATGGCCCAAAAAATTATGATATTTGCAAAAACCTCTCTTCTTTCTTTGATCAAGAGGAGGAACTTTTACCCCAGGGGGTACTATCATTTGGCCATCTTTAACTAGCAAGTCGAATATTTCATCACATTTTGTGATGTCAAAACTATAAGTCTTTTTTGGGAACCTATCGTTGGTCCTTTCTGGACCAATGGGATTTTTCCCATTTGAGGGGACTAACAGTTTACAAGAGTATGGTGGCCCTTGTTTTAGTTCTGCTAAATCAACTTCTCCTTCTTCGACGGTTAAAGTATCGTCGAAGGATTCTAGATCTTCGTCATCCATCTCAACGTACGCTATTCTCTCTCTCTTGTGAGTTTTCGTTGCCTTAGCTTTTTCAGCTTTGAGGCGTTCGACCTGTCGAACTCTATCGGCCAGTTGGGCCATGTCTCTTAGGTACTGGGTGTCTAGCTTCTTCCTAATGGAATAATCTAAACCGCCTGCGGCTATTTCGACCAACTCATGTTCTGGCACTTGTGTAAAACATCTCGCCTTGAGCAACCTAAACCGATTTAGATATTCGTCTATAGGTTCAGTGAAACGTCTCTTCACACTGGCCAGTTCTTTCAGGCTTATCTTGGTTTGCCCCATGTAGAATTGTTCATGGAACAATCTTTCCAACTGGGTCCAATGATGGATCGAATTGGGGGGGAGAGTTGTAAACCAAGTAAAAGCGTTCTTGGTTAAAGAACTTGGGAAGTACTTGTTCCTTAGGTTTTCGTTATTCGAAATGTCTCCTGCTTCGATCAAATATCTCGCCACATGCTCGACAGTAGATTCTGTCGTGTCCCCAGAGAACTTAGTAAATTTGGGGACTTTGCATCTAGGAGGTAAGTTCGTTTGTAACACGTATTCTGACAATGGAGATGTAAAGTTGGGCCTTCGAAAGCCCATGTTCATCCCGTTCTGAGTCATGATCCTTTCGATCATGGTTGCCAGATTGTTTTCCAAACCCATGTTTTGGTGTTGGATATGCTGAACCACTTCGTCAGCATTTTGGTTTCTGTTAACTAACCTTACCTCTGGGGCTATTACCCTAGGTTCTTCGACAGGTTGTTCCAATCGTGCCCTAAGGTTTTCTTCGACAGGCTGTTGAGCCTGGTTAATGGTGGTTTCTTCCTCTAAAAATATCCCCTGGTTTCCCCTTATTTGCGCCCTTTGGGGCTGTCGAATAGGTGGGGGTACTCCAAAGAAGTCAGCCAAACGCGTCATTTGCGCTATAACTTGCTGATTCGATTGGGTAGTGTTTTGTATTAGAGGGTTTAGCACTGTACTCAAAGTTTGTGCCAACATTTGCACCATATCATGGTTGCTTTCGTCCATTTGTTGCCTCAAGACTGTTGTCGAGGCATTCGTAAGGCCATGGGCTACTTGGGACGTTCCTCCTAAGAGTTGGGTCCTATTTCTATTCGCCATGCCTACTCCAGAGCCTTGGAGTGGCGAAGAGGCACTCACAAAAGGGTCTGAAAAAGTGGACGCAGCATTCGTCAGGCTTGCCACTTCAGAAGTTGGCATACCATAGAATGGAATAAATCCTGGGGGAACCAAAGGCCTTGTGCCTAAATTTCCCCTTGGTGGGGGAGTTCCCAAAGGTATTCTGGGGCCTGTTAACGAAGGTATTGGCCCCGTGGTTGTGACCGACACTGCTGGTGTCGAACCAACGTTTGTCGCTTCACTTACGGTCATACTAACCGTTGCTCCCACACTTGTTTGTGGAATTTCGTTATTGTTTGGCGGATTCGCCATCTCTTCCCTTCTTCTGGCAGTATTGTTATCGTTAGTGTATATTCTACCACTTCTCAATAACATACAACTCGAAAAGATGAGATTATTTTCAACAATCAACACACAGTCCCACCAGGTGTGCCAATTTGTTTACCTTGGGTTTTGGTAAACAACCGCTGATCCTCCAAATGGTTACTTATTTGGTTACTCGCAGGATCGATCAGATTGATCCTAGGACATAGGTTGATTTTGAAGTTTGATTGAATTGGATAAGGCTTTAAATGAATTGCATAAAGGAAAGGCTTGGCAAAATAAACAAGGCTTAAAGTAAAAAGGTTCGACAGGAATTTAAAGGAGAAAGCAAGTAAATTTCTGGAAAAGTAAATGACTTTAATTGATAAAATTGGTGTTTCACACATACATTTCTCAACAATTCTTTCTCACACGCTGGGTACTCGAATCTATATGAGTGACTTTGTATAGAATTGTGAACACACGCGAGAAACTACATGTCTACTCCTATTTATACTAAAACATCCCAAGTAACCGTCGGGCAGTTACACTGCTTCGAGATCAATCCACTTGGCACGTTCTCCATGCTCGACGCTCCAGATCCTTGCACGTTTGCACGTGGTAACTGCTGGAAACCGTTTTCCCTCCAAACGCTTGAATTTCAAACTGCTCCACTCTGGACCATCGAACACTTTCGTCAAGAGACATCTTCGACGAGAAATTCCTTCGACGTCGAAGGCAACCAGCCTTCTTCCTTGGAAGAAATCTTCTAAGTATTTTGCCATCTTTCGACGGGCGCTTCGACAGACTTAGCCAGTCGAAAGCATCTCTCAGCTTTTAATGGTTGACATTAATAAAACAAGAGTGTCGAATTTAGGAGCCAACACAATCCCCACAGGGAACCATTCAGTTTTTCCTAACTTCCCCAGTAAATTGGCATACAACCCAAGCTCCTGATTTCCCCGGCCGAGTAAACACTCTCCCCATAAAGTTTATTTCCCAACAGATCGAAGATTCTTGGTCTCATTTCTCCAGCAGAAGCCTCCTAGGTGTTAGCTCCCCAGTAGAGATTTTCATAGTTTTCCTTACTTCCCAGGAAAGTCATGAAGGATTCTCATTCCCTGCAGAAGTTGTCAAAGCTCTTGTCAAATCTCCACAAGTCACCAAGGATTTAAAATCCCCTGCAGTGGTCCCAGGTTTTCTCATTCTCAACAATCAAAGATCTTTAATCCCCAAGCAGCCAACAAGGATTTCTCATCTTTAACAATTAAAGATTTTTGAATCCGCAACATCGGTCAGGAATTTGCTTCCTCCGACAGCAGTCGAAGATTTCATTATCTCCGGTTATCAAGGATTCATTTCCCTCAGCAAGACAGTACTCAGCTTATATGCACATCCATTACATTCATATATCATAAACATTGATGAAACGCAATTCATTGCATCATACATATCATGCAACATAACTTTGCGTTTTAGCTAACATTTTACCCTTTTCAGGATAAGATTAAAAGGCTATCATTAACAATTATTCAGATACAGTATGGATACAACCCAGACACGGCGGTCATTCTACTACTCATTCAGACTTCAGAAATCCGATATAGACTAGATACGCTCCAGATACAGCGGCCATTCTATCTCTCATTCAGATTCAATTATCAACTTCAAGATCAGATATGTTCCAAACACGGATGCCATTCTGGACTTTACACCAGAAGTTTGATTCTCCCCAGTGTAGTCGTCACGGAAGTCATTTTGTCACTTATTCAGATCCTCGTTACAGTCTCAGATACACTCTAGACACGGAAGTCATTCTGCTACTCATACAGATCTCAACTTCGGATACAGTCCAGATACGCTCTAGACACGGTTGCCATTCTGTCACTCATTCAGAACTTATCCCCAGCATACAGTTGCTTCCATATACAGATGTTTCCCCGTTACCCATTCAGAATACAGATACACTCTAGACACGGCAGTCATTCTGATATTCATTCAAAAAATCAAATACAGTTACAGCTCGGATACGCTCCAGACACGGACGCCATTCCTTTGCTCATACAGACTCGGTCTCCAGATACAGTTCAAATGCATTCCAGACACGGGTATCATTTTGATGCTCATTCTTCTGATCTACAATGTTGAAGTTCAACAAACATTCTTGGATGGCATCTTTAAGCCCATCTCCGGAAAGATTCTACCACCTCCAAATGGCATCTTTAAGCCCATTCCCTTAACAATATTTTGACGAGTGCAAATTTACGGGCACTCTAGTGTCCAATCCTCTTTTACCTTCGAGTCACGAAAGGCAAACTTGCCAATCTAACTCTTCAGGTTCAAGAAGATTGAACAGGGGCAATTTTTGTACCCCAAAATTTTCCCTCTCATTTTATCAACATTTCCCATCACCAGGCTCTTGGAATTCAAGACCAAGCTAGGGTTTGCTCTGCTCAAGACATCTCCTTGCACTGTTGACCTGAAATTAGGGTTTGAGTGTGCACAGGGATTTTTGGACCTTCAATTCCCAAATTTAATTTCATACTTCATGTTGTACTCTTAAGTTTGTCCATACTAAGTTTCAAACCTTGAATCAAATTTTTGCCCAGTCAATTGGACAGTTGACCTAGAAATCAGTTGTATTGGGGAAAAGTCAACGGTGTCCAATTGACAGTCAAACCTAATAAATTTTGACCCACATCAACATTATGAACTCATATGAACCATTTGATCAAGTTTGGACCATAATTCCATAAGAAATTTGATCAGATCCCCAAGAGGGCAAAATGGTCATTTTTAGGGTTTTAACTACATAAAGGCAATTTTTGACTGTTTGACCTAACCAATGGTAAACCAAGCTCAACCATGGACTCAAGGACTCAATGAAACTATCTTGACCTATTCAACAAGTTCAAAAGATCTCAAATGCATAGGATTGACAGATGAATTTGTCAGTCAACTGATCAAAATTTGACTGTACACTGAAAAGTCAAACTTTGACTTTTTGGTCAAAATCAAGTGCCAAGGGTCATTTTTCATCAAGATAGGTAAAATTATGAAACTTGTTCATCAAGAAACCCAAAATTACAAATTAGGGTTTGAAATTGAAAAAATTTCATAGCTTAGAAATTTTCTAAGTTATGAAATTTTCTTAATTTTTCCTAACTTTGTCCCACGTTTTCACCAAGATGCAAATGGATTCAAACAAAACTTACAAAATAAAAGTTGTATTCCATCACAAAGTCTACAACTTTGATTCACAAAGTTTTCTCAAAAGAAGCTTGGATCTCAAGTTATGATTTTTGGCACAAGGGTACCTAAAACTTTTAACTTAGAGAAATTTTGCCCTAGTTTAGGCAGGATTTTGACCCATCTTCTTGGACATTTTTCACATAGTTACACTTGGATTTTCAAGTTGCATTTCAAAGATGGATTATATTACATGTTACAAGATTTCCAAATTGTCCAAGAACTCCTCAAACACATTTGTGGTTAGGGAGAATCGAATGCTTGACGTTGGCAAAAACTCACTTTGTAACCATGGCCAATACATGATCATACAAGTTGCAAAATCTGATCAAGATAGCTTTGTACTTGATTACAGGTCTGTAAACCAATTTACACTCAAAAATTGAATGCAAATACATTGGTTAGAGGCATTGTTCTGATCAAGGGAGCATTATACAATGAACAATTCCATTTTGGGAAAGATAACACTTTCATTTACATAAAGCATGCTTTATGTCAAGTTTCATTTCTTGAGCCATACACCAAGCCTTTTTCTGCAAACAAGGCTCCCTAATGTCAGGCAAACTTCAACCACTTTGTGCAGCTAGGTTCCAAGCCAGTACAGCCTTGCATTGTCAACTCTCACATTTTGCTTAAAAACCAAGGCATTGTACTAAAAGTCCATAACTCACATATCTGATAAAATCAACTCAAGCCAAGGTTTCAAACAAGTTTTGCATATCCTTGTAAGCCAGAAACACGAGCCTTTCACCTATAAAACCCCCTTGTGCATAAAAACCACTTTTTCTTGCAAAACAGGGCAGGACCTGCAAATCACAAGCCAAATCACATTCCACTCGTGCATTTTGCTTGCAATCAGTTCCAATACCTTCCATTCAACTCACTCAAGCTGTCCCAAACCTCCATTGCCAACTGTAACTCCATTTACAGTGTTCACCATTTCTGTTTCAAGCTTATGCAGGTTGACTTCTAGAGGTTGATTCAGGCCATTTCAAAACAAACTAAGCATTGGGAAAGGTTCAGGGAACATCAAGCAAGCTCCAAAGAACCTCAGGCCTCACTGAAAGTTGTTGCATTGTCCAACTCGAACTCAGCTGAAACAGGTTTTTTCATGAACTTCTATCTCTCTATTTAGGAACATTTAGCCTTAGGTTTGTGAATGAAAGATGTAGTACTCATTGCCCTGAAACCATACATATGCTCATTTTTCATTTATATTGAACGTGCTAAGAGAATTTCATCCATGAACTTTCTGAAAAAACTAAGTTAGAAATTAGGGCCAGATAAATTCTCTCTGGTCTTTGAGAGTTAGATTTAATGCTTTATATGGTTAGATTCGTGTTTAAATTCTCTACAAGTTTGATGTTGTAAGTTTTGGCAAAAAGTCACGTTTCCAGGATGTTCAAAGATGGATACAGGGCGCGCGTTTTTCTGTTTGTCACAAGGAAGAAGATGAAGTTGATGGGCTGGGCTTGGTTTCTTGCTTCTAACACCCTCCTTTTGCTAAATGCACCCCCTGGCCCATTTCCTTTATATTTTGTCATTTTTATATTTTAATTTTATTTCTGACTTTGCTTATTTATTTCCAACCATAAAAAATACTTAAAAAATATTTTTCATAATTTTTACATTTATTTAATATTTATTTTAATTATTACTAGCATTAAAATATTTTATATACTTGTATATTATTTTGTTTAAACTTGAAAATAATGTAAATAATGTTTTTATTTTCATTTCTTATTTTTATTCACATTGAAAATATTTTCTTAAATATATATATTTTTGTAAATACTTTATTTTTATTTTAACTTAACATATTTATACATATATACTTTATTTTTATTTTAACTATACATATATACTTTTATTTTATTAAATACTTAAAAATAAAATACAAAAATATTATATTTTTATTTTTATTATTATTTATACTAAAAATACCCCTTTTTTTAGATATATTTCATTTTTATACATATTAATATTTTTTTTTGTTCATAAATAATACATTATATTTATTTTCTTAAAAAAATTTAGGGTTTTTACCCTAAAACAAATAAAATTAATCTTTTATTTATTTCTTTACACCTTTTTACATTAAAAAATACTTTTGCATATATGGACAAATAAAAATTCTTTTTTTGTATAATACATCTTATTTAATATTTATTTATCTTGTTTAATTAAATATTGCCCATTTATTTTATTTGCACAAAGAATTCAATTTGGATGTAATAAGTAATTAGGGTTTTAATTTCTTGCAAAATAATCCCCTATTCAAAATTGTACCCCCCCTCCCTATATCAAAGTTGTAATAGCTCTGATTTATTTTTTATGCACTTAATGCTTTCAATTATGCCATGATTAGAGAATTAGGGTTTGTATGCAAAATCAAAACCGACAATTAGTTTGACCTAATCAAAGACAAAAAATGCATGAAAAAAACAAACACAATGCACACTTGCACCCCTAGGGTTACAATCCACTTGTTGCCTTCAAAAATGGGCCATGGTATGCATGTTAAGTACTTTGGCAAAACAAAAACAAAACAAAAGATCATAGTCCCTCAATGACGCTATCTGAGTTGCCTAAACAAAATGATCAAGTCCCTTAAGAAAATTGCCAAAAATACTTGACATCATTGCTATCATGGTCTATACGATGACCCGTACCTGTCCCGTTTAACATCCTAACATAAGGTTGTTCACCAAATACAATGGTGAAACAACACTGTTAAAAGGGTTAAAAACATAAGAAAGATCTTTTAGTAAAATAGGGTAGATAACTCTTAGTTACTTGATCAAAAGCTTGCAAAAACATCCTTGCTATCTTCAAACACACTTCACAAACACAATTTCAAAACCCTACTTTCAAACATTGAAAAACCTTTCAAAAACAAAACCACCTTCGTATACATTCAAACAAGAATCATTACAAAGGTTGCCACAACGATGGCCTCTTTTCAAAATATCTTTCAAAACCACACACAAAGCACCATTTCAAACAATTGAAGAGCACCATTTCAAACAATTGAAAAGCAAAGCAAGTGATCTAAACAAGTAACTAAGAGCCCAAGGATAACCATGGATAGAAAGGGTGCTAATACCTTCTCTTTCTATAATCTACTCCCGAACCCAAGAAAACATCTCAAAGGTCTTTCTTGTGCTTTTTGACCTTTCCTTAGGATAAAATAAAAAGTCGGTGGTGACTCTTTCTAAACCGAAACATTTGCAAACACAAACGCAAAATCCCAAGTCAGTTCTCCCACTGTATCACAGATAGCATTGTCTAAAGGAAACGAGAATAGAAACGATATTTTTTCGAGTAGGTAGATGCTAGTAGGTACTTGCTCAAATCAAACTTTTTCACACCAAACACTTTTTCAAACAAAGTTTTCAAAAACAACTTCGTAATACTCTTGAGGACAGAAACAAAGGTTAAAACGATGTAAAATAAAAACTTTTCAAAACAAACACACACAAGCAATTTTAAAAGATGAGAAAGTACCTAAGAGCCCATGGAAAACCATGGATAGAAAGGGTGATAATACCTTCCCTTTCTATAATCTACCCCCGTACTCAGAATATCTCGAAAAAGGATTTTTTTTCTGTGCTTTTTTCCTTTCCAGTTGGATAAAATAAAAGTCAGCGGTGACTCTTGCTTACCGCGACATTTTACGAATACAAAACGCAAACCAGCATTTTTCAAAACAGTCGGTTCTGCCACCGTATCACAACAATCCAAGCCATTCTAACGATACCACCAGACTCCTGGACATCTCCAGAAGGGATCTCAATCAAGTGCAAGCCTTTTCACGCCTAGAATCGTAAGTATATAGGCCATGGTTCGTCCCAAAATTTTGATTTCGATTTCGTTGATTTACGCATCATTAGCACGTTTGATGCATATATTCTTGTTTATCATTGAGTTTACAAGCTATTGGTATTGTTTAATTGCGTTTTTAGTACAGGAATCAAGATATGCCATAGTTAGAGTTTCGTGTTCTTGTTTAGGGTTTTCCAATACAGGCAAAATTGGGCGTTGATTCTGGTACCATGATGCTCGTGAGGATGAGACGAGTTGATTGGTACCACCATGGTCATTTATCTTAAACATGTGCAATTTTTGAGATGCACAGACCTGTACCTACAGCAAGGTGTCTGTAGATATAAGTATCTTAGGCTAAAACGACGGTTTGGGGAAGAAAACAATGTGTGGCACTCACTGGTTGGGTGGTTTGAATTTTAGCGCGTTTTTGAATACGTTATTGGTTGTTGATTATATTATTTTAATTCCATTATGTTTACAACAAAAACACATGGCTCAGTTGGCAGACAGGCATTGGAGTTGGATATAAGGGCATGTGTTCGATCCCCAGGTCCCAACCTTTGTTCATATTATTTTGTTTCATGAGATCAAGTACATCACAGGTCCTCACTTCCATCATATGCCACCAATATCTGGCCATCAAATTCACCAGCGATCTAGATCCAATGCCTTTCCATTGAAGGTCCATCATGCACCTTAAGTCAACATGTGCATCAGATCTAGCAAAGTCAAACGGTCTTGGATTATTTGGTCTCAGAATTTCAACAATATATCCCCATTATTGCTAGCACAGGGGCCATCATTCTTTTCTTATTTCTTTCATTTTATTTAATTCTCTTAATATTTCTTTTATTTATTCTTGATTCACAAATTAATTTATTTTTCATAAAATCATAAAATCAATAATTCACAAAAAAATTAGAATTAGTTTTTTTTATATTATCAAAATTAATTTAATTTAGTGTTAACTTAGGGAAATTGTAATTTATTTTCACAAATAAAAATCAAATAGAAATTAGGTTAAAATTCTCGATTTAATTCTTTTAGTTTTCTCAAATAAATAAAAATACAAAAATAGGTTTTAGATGGAATTAATTTATTTTCTTTAATTTAAAATCAATTAGAATTTAGGATTTTCTTTTCAATTTAACTATGCCATTATTTTTTTATTTTAAAATACACAAAAGCTTGTTTTGACCAATCGTCAATAGGTTTAGTCAAGGGTCAAAACCCTAATCGCCCCGTATTTAATTCGCCGCGCGTTTATTATTTTTGCCAATAATTTTGTAACTGCTCACTGGTTTGTAATAGTTTAATTTAGAGCTTTTATTTATCGCTTTTCCCCAGGTTTTTGGCTATGTAATTAATCCCCCTCCCCGAAGCCTTGTAATAGCGTAGATTTACTTTCTCGCATTTTTAATTCCTGCAAATATTTAATTGTCTAGATGTATGCTAATAGGATTGTATGACAAGAATGCATGACAAATTAATACGATTAGAAAACCCTAATATGCAAAGATAAATAACTGAAAACAAATCACTCGCACATATCACTCTTAGGGTATAATCTCACTTCGGTTGCCTTCAGTAAACGATCATTAAGCATAGGGTGTCTTAGTGGTTTCCCTCCTGTCTAAAAAGATCAAATGTCCCGTTCGAATGTTGCCTCGGAAATGTTGCCTCGAATATGATCTTAAGACTTTAGGGTTATTACTAAGATGTCCTAACATTGCTTTAGTGATCGTACGTCCCTTTCAAATTGACCCTTACAACTCCAACGACGGTGCTACCTATTTCTAAATAGTGGGATAGTGTTGTCTAAAGGAAACAAGAATAGAAAAAATCTTTTTTCGAGTAGGTAGATGCTAGTAGGTACTTACTCAAATCAAAACTTTTCACACTTACACATTTAACTACAATTTTCAAAACAACTTCATCACACCTTTGAGAACTGATACAAGGGTTATCACGAAGTAAAACATTTTCAAAAACAAAGAACATACACAAGCAATTTTAAAAAGATGAGAAAGTACCTAAGAGCCCATGGAAAACCATGGATAGAAAGGGTTCTAACACCTTCCCTTTCTATAATCTACCCCCCGTACTCAAAATATCTCGAAAAAGGATTTTTTCTGTACTTTTTCCTTTCCAAGACTGGATGAAATAAAAGTCGGTGACGACTCTTGCTTACCGCGACATTTTGCGAACACAAAACGCAAAATGCAAACCAGCGTCAAACAGTCATTTTTGCCACCGTATCACACCAACCAACTGTTCTTTGTTGAAAGCAGGCGTTCAGTGCCTAATAGATAACAAGGAAATTTTATTCGAGAAGACTTATGTTCCACCTATTCCTTTTGAAGATGTTTCTGTCATTACCATTTCCGCCAATTCTTCCAGGGTCTCCACCAAAAGACCCGTTAGAATTACATCAGTTCCAAAAGCAACTCCTTTAATAATTACAATGCCTGGACTAGTCCCATATTCGTCAGACAAAACCATACCATGGAATTATGGAGGGGATATATACTACCATGGTATCAAGCAGGACTCGCCAGCAGCCAAAGATTCAAGCTCTGAGAAAGTCAACTCTGACATCAGTAATATTGCAGGAACTAGCAAGATTACCCGAAGCGGAAGGATATTCTCTCCAGAAATTGCTCCCCCAAAAGCAGTTTCTGGACCCATAATCATTCCTATCGTTTCTCCCCCAAAAGTTGTTCCCGGTTCTACAATCATCTCCACCAATACTCCAACTGACAAAGCTGTTACAACCCCTGTTATCATTCCTACTGAAACTCCTGTTGCCGAGTTAACTGAAACTCGAGGTTAAAGTATTCTGATTGAGCCTGTCCGGGCAAAGGCTCAGTCATTGGCTATCCCTGAGACCTCTCGGAAAGAGATGGAGGAGATTCTAAAGATCATTAAAAGAAGCGACTACGATGTAGTTGAACAACTCGGGCAAACTCCCTCTAAAATTTCCATGCTGGCATTACTACTATGTTTCGAGGCGCATGCAAAAGCCTTGGTAAAATTCCTGAAAACTGCCCACGTACCCCAAGAGACATCTGTCGATCAATTCCAAGACTGCGTAGCCAGCTTGACTGTAGATAATGGTCTAGGTTTTTCGGATGCTGATTTAACACCGAGAGGAAGGAAGCATAATGAGGCATTTCATGTCTCAATTGAATGTAGGGTGTAGTACCCCAAAATTTTCCCTCTCATTTTACTCAATACATGTCCATTGAGATCTTCAATTTGCTCAAGATTGCCCAAGAGTTGACCAGACAAACTCTCTCATAAGGCAGTATGCCCCAAATTAGGGTTTCTATTTTCATCAAGATGGGTGAACCACAAAGGCCTCATATGCTCTTCATGGTCTTAATATGTTCTCAAGACCCTACATGTCAAGTTTCATGCCTTGCACAAGAAGTTTGCTCAGTTAACTGCTCAGATGCTTGAGAATCAACTGCATTAGGTCAAAAGTCAATTGTGGCCCACATACAGTCAAACCTCAAGATTTTGGGTCAACATCAACATTTTGAAGTGACTTCCATCATTTTATCAAGGTTTGATCATGATCCCTCAAGGAAGGCTCCAAATTCATCAAAACCCAAAAGTTGATAAATTAGGGTTTCTTAGTAAAAGTCAACCCAACTTTGACCAAGCATAACTTCTTCATACTTTATTAGAAATTTTCCATCCAAGGCTAATTTTGAAGAGGATGCCATTCCCTACAATTCATCTTCATCCCCCAAGTTCAAAATATGCACCCACAAAAAGATATGAATTTCTACATTATGGGTCATTTTAAAAAGTCAACAAAAACACCTTTTGGGTCAAAGCTTTATACATGAACATGGAAGACCCAATTGGGATGAGACTAAAATGGTTGCTTGGGAGACATCCTAAGCTTTCTAAAAAGCCAAAGAACACCCTCCTAGGGTCAAAATTGAGAGAGTTGTGCATTGTCAAAGTTGGCAATTTTTGGAAAATTGTCAAAAGTCAACATTGATCAAATTGGCATTTTTTTTCCAAAGGGGCCCATGTTTTCTTGCTTGAAACATGTTTCTAATAGGACCCACGACCCCTGAGCTTTTCCACCTATTATTTTATTACTTTTATTATTTATTTTGATTTTTTATTCATTTAAATCAAAATAAATCAAATTAAATGGTAAAATAATGAAAACAAATCAAACCTTGGGATTTTTGTGCACATTTGGAGTCCATGTACAGCTAGCATGATGACCAATTCGTGCAAGACTCATTAGGGTTGGAAAAGATTGGATTGAAGCTTGTTTTAGAAAGATATCATACATAGAGCAAATCAAATCAAATCTCCATTATTTCTCAAGATTCATGCCAATTTTATTAACCTAATTCAGTCTACTACATATACACATTAATTCCAGACCATAAGCATAAGCATTGGAGGTGTGAAATAGCAACAAAGAAACCAAAATTTTGCAAGAAAGGTGTGAGACCTATCTTTGTTTACAGGACAATTCAAGCCAGTCCAAGGTTTCCAATTGATTCTTGGACATCCCAGGAAGCTAAGAGCATCATTTTCAAGCCTCAAAGCATCCAGAAATCATCCCCAAAAGCATCACGGTTTTCCCTAAAACTCAAACTTTATTTTAATGTTTCACGCATCATAAACATGTTCTAACCATATATTCTTGTTCATAATCATGTTTGCAAGCTTTATGTATCACTTAATTGTACTAATAGTGTAGGAATCCATATTCACCATTGTTAGGGTTTAAGAGCACGATTTGGAGATTTTTGATACGGGAAAAATTGGATCATGAATGAGGTACCATGATACTCGTGAGACCAAGACGAGTTGATTGGTACCATCACAATTAATTTATCTTGCTTGTACGAGATTTTTGAATTTTTACAGGGTTGTAGTTATAGCCAACGTCCGTAGGTATAAGTCCTTAACCTAAAACGACGGTTGCAGTGAAGAAGGTGATGCGTGGCAGCCCATGACCGGTTGATTTGAATTTTCGCGCATTTTTCTGGGCATCGTGCATTTTTTATATTATATTATATTTTGTTTACTTGTATTAACAAAGGAACCAGCGGCGTAGATGGTTGGGAGGCACGCCTTTGATGCACACGTCCTGGGTTCGATCCCAGGCATGTGCATTTTATTATTTTCCCATTTATTTCAGGCAAATCCAATGCTTCACTCCCTCACACGCCTTTCATACAACCATCAACGCCTATCCACTAGATGCACAGCTAGCCAGATCTAACGTCTCTCCCTTGAATGTCCATGGTACACTTACAAGTCAATGCTACATCGGATCCAAAGGTTGACTGGGCTTGGAGCTTATTGGGCTTGGAATTTCAGATTCATACCCCCAGAATTGCTAGTATACAGGCCCATTTGGTTATTTTTACTATTTTGTTTAATTTCTTTTCTTTATTTCTTTTCCTTTTTTTAATTAATACAAAAATTATTTTTATTAAATTAACAAATCAAAAATCACAAAAAGAGTTTATTTTTTCGTAATAAATATTTTTTTGAATTAATTAGTTTAATTAATTTAGGGCAATTAAATGTTCTTTTTATGATGAAAAACAATTAGAAGTAGGGTTTGAGATTGAGATTGTACATAATTTAATTAATTTTCTTTAAAAAATACCTCAAAAATCATTTTTTTTTCTCATAAATATTTATTCCTTTAATTAATTAGGTTAATTTAATTTCTTTCATAATTTAAAAACAATTAGAAATTAGGTTTAATTAATTTGCAATTAAATATTTCTTTCAAATAAAATCCAAAAAAATCTTTGTCTCTCAAATTAGGGTTTTAGATTATTTCAATTGTCCTCGCATTTAATTTTGTCTAGTTCTATTTTGACTAATCCGAATCTGTCGCGCTTGTTAATTATTTGTCCATTATTTTGTAACTGCTCGGGGTTTGTAATAGTTAACTTAAGGTTTTTATTTACTGTTTAAATCCTCGATTTTTGGCTATGTAATTAATCCCCCTCCCCGAAGCCTTGTAATAGCTAGGTTTTATTTCCTTGCACTTTTATTTTCCGCAATCTTTAACTGTCTAGATGTATGGCTAATAGGATTGTATGGCAAGAATGTCTGGAAAATTAAAACGGTAGATCACCTAATGTGCAAAGATTAAATAACTAAAACAAATCATATGCACATATTCACTCCTAGGATTTACCTCACTTCGGTTGCCTTCGGTAAACAATCATTAAGCATAGGATATTTTAGTGGTTTCCCTCTAGTATAAAGAGATCAAAGTGTCCCATTCGAATGTTGCCTCGGAAATGTTGCCTCGGAAAGATCTTAAGACTCTAGGGTTACTACTAAATTTTTCTAACTATTTCTTTGGTGATTGTACTCGTCCCTTTCGAATGTCCCTTACAACTCCACCGATGGTGCTACCTACTCCTTAATAGTAGGATAACGCTGTCTAAAGGAAATAGAACGAATAATCCTTTTTTCGAGTAGGTAGAATCTTAAGTACTTGCTCAAACAAATAAACTTTTCACACCAACACCTTCCAAAATGATTTTCAAAACAAACTTTGTCACATCCTTGAGGACCGATACAAGGGTTATCACGAAGTAAAACATTTTCAAGACAAACACACGCAAGCAATTTGAAAAAGGAGCAAGTACCTAAGAGCCTGTAGATAACTACAGATAGAAATGGTGCTAACACTTTCCCTTTCTATAATCTACCCCCCGTACTCAGAATATCTCGAAAAAAAGGTTTTTTTTGTTCTTTTCCCTTTTCCATGATTGGATGAAATAAAATTCGGTGGCGACTCTTGCTTACCACGACATTTTGCAAACATAAAACGCAAAACGCAAACCAGTATTAAACAGTCGGTTCTGCCATCGTATCACATAGGGGCACAACCTTGGCCCATGTTTTGGTGGACACTGGCTCATCTCTGAATGTATTGTCTAAAAAAGCTCTTGATAGGCTTGACTGTGAGGGATTGACATTGAAGCCAAGTAACATAGTAGTAAGGGCTTTTGACGGCTCAAAAAGGATGGTACATGGGGAGGTAGACATTCCTATAAAAGTTGGAACACAAACATTTGATTCAACTTTTTACGTAATGGATATTCGTGCCTCATATTCTTGCTTGCTAGGCCGACCATGGATTCACAATGCTGGTGTTGTCACTTCTACGTTGCACCAAATGCTGAAATATCTGATTCAAGGGAAGATTATCATCGTTCATGGAGAAGAAGAGTATATGATCAACCATCTCAATTCCTTCAGATATATGGAATTAGATGGTGAATTTATTGAAACTCCATTTCAACACTTTAAGAAGGTCCCGCAAGATGTGGCAGTAACCAAGGTTATTCCCAAGATCACAAGGCCTCCGCTCCATATGTCATCTCTGAAGGATGCCAAAGTAGTGGTAGAAGAAGGTGGGTGCACTATCTGGGGACAACTCCCAGATATCCCATATAAGTCTGACAAGTTTGGCCTGGGTTTCACTTCAAGTGCTCAGAAGGTTGTACGTCGCACTCGTGCTGGAGGACCACCCCTGAAGATTAGCAACCGCGAGGTCAACGTCATAGAAGATGATGAAGATAGTTGTGACTTGGAGGACTGGATATTCCCAACTGTCAATGGGGGGCTCAGTAATTGAGAGGATAGAGATTTTGTCCCGATCACTTTTATCCCCCAGTAATCTGTCTTCACATTTTGTTTGATCTGTAATATTAAAACAATTCGCACTCTTAAAACCTTGTGTCTTACCCGAGGCACAATGGTCCATTTGTAAGGGTTATTATCTCATTTTCATATGACATTAATGAATCATGGACGTTTTCGCATACAAAAATTTTATGCTCATTCTTTTTCTTTTTACATTTTTTATTTTCTTCAAGGATAGTTATACGCTTACACACACTCACATTCACAATGCAGGTATACATCCATCCGGGATCCCATGGGTAACGATACTGCTATGGCCTTTTGTGACTCTGAGAATCTAATCTTCCAAGCCGAAGACGAAGGTAAGGAAGATTTTGAAGTACTAGGGGAACTTGCCAGACTACTACAGCAATAAGAAAAAACCATTCAGCCTCACGAAGAACTCGTGGATACAGTCAACCTAGGTACCGAAGAAGACAAAAAAGAGGTCAAGGTGGGTGCCAATCTGGAACCCAGTATCAAGGAGCGTCTGATTCAGTTGTTACACGATTATGTCGAAGTCTTTGCCTGGTCGTATGAAGACATGCCAGGACTTGATGCAGATATTGTGGTACATCATCTGCCTACAAGAGAGGATTGTCCGCCAGTAAAGCAAAAAGTTCGTTGAATGCGACCAGATATGTCGGAGAAGATTAAAGTAGAAGTCATAAAGCAATTCAACGTTGGATTCTTGGTCTCACCTCTTATCCCCAATGGGTTGCCATGTTGTTCTCGTGCCCAAAAAGGACGACAAAGTGCGAATATGTGTGGACTACAAAGATTTGAATAGGGAAAGCCCTAAGGATGATTTTCCACTCCCCCACATTGATATTCTAGTTGACAATACGGCACAAAACAAAGTGTTTTCCTTCATGGACATTTTCTCAGGTTACAACCAAATCAAAATGGCGCCTGAGGACATGGAGAAAACAGCATTTGTCACGCAGTGGGGAACTTTCTGCTATAAGGTGATTCCATTCGGACTGAAGAATGTTGGGGCAACCTATCAGCGTGCCATGGTAGCTCTATTTCACGACATGATACATCAAGAAATAGAGGTCTATATAGATGACATGATAGCCAGATCTCAAACAGAAGAAGAGCATCTTGATCACTTACAAAAACTGTTTGAGAGACTGAAGAAGTACAAGCTGAGGTTGAATCCAAATAAATGCACATTTTGGGTACGGTCTGGTAAACTTCTAGGCTTTATCGTCAGTAACAAAGGTATTGAAGTAGATCCTGCCAAAGTTAAAGCGATACAAGAGATGCTTGCTCCTCGTACTGAGAAGAAAGTCAGAGGATTCTTGGGGCGTTTGAACTACATTGCCAGATTCATCTCTCACCTGACAACTACTTGTGAACCAATCTTTAAATTGTTAAAGAAAGATCAAGTAGTCAAATGGAATGACGAGTGCCAATTTGCTTTTGACAAAATCAAAGAATACCTACAAGATCCTCCTATTTTGATGCCGCCAGTCGAGGTAAGACCATTGATCATGTATCTGACCGTTTTGGAAAATTCAATGGGGTGTGTGTTGGGGCAGCATGACGAGTCTGGCCTAAAAGAGCATGCTATATATTACCTGAGAAAAAAGTTTACCAAATGTGAAACAAGATATTCACTGCTCGAGAAAACTTGTTGCGCTCTGGCATGGGCTGCTCGTCGGCTAAGACAGTATATGCTGACTCATACTACTTTGTTGATATCTAAAATGGATCTGATAAAATACATCTTCGAGAAACCTGCTCTCTCCAGGAGAATAGCGAGATGGCAGATGATCCTGACAGAATATGACATACAGTATACTACCCAGAAAGCAATAAAGGGCAGTGTATTAGCAGATCACCTTGCTCACCAAGCTGTAGAAAACTACCAATCCATGAAGTTCGAATTTCCATATGAAGACATCATGACGGTAAATAACTGTGAAGAATTCAGGCCATATGACGGACCTGAACAAGGATCCCGATGGACCCTGGTTTTTGATGGGGCATCTAACGCACTCGGAAATGGTATTGGTGTTGTACTCATATCTCCTGAAGGGTGTCATACTCCATTTACGACAAGACTCTACTTCAATTGTACAAATAACATGGTGGAATACGAAGCATGCATCTTTGGTCTCAAAGTTTCCATAGACTTGGGGATCAAATCCTTAAATGTATTCGGAGACTCAGCTTTGGTCATTAGCCAGATCAAAGGGGAATGGGACACCAAACACCTTAACCTTATCCCTTACAAAGAACATGTTTTGACATTGCTCCCACATTTTGAGAAGATTGCCTTCGAGCACTTCCCGCGAGAAGAAAAGCAGCTAGCAGACGCACTAGCCACGATGTCATCTATGTTTAAACTTAAAGAGGATAATGAGGCTCCCCAGATCACCATTGAACGAAGGGATGAACCAGCACACTGTCACGAGATTATTACTGAAGAAGTAGTGGACCACCCTTGGTTTTACAAAGTCAAGAGGTATCTCGAAATCCAAGAATATCCAGAAGGAGTTTGAGTAAACGATAAGAAGTTCTTAAGGAGATTTTCTGCTAAATTTTTCCTTAGTAATGGTATTCTTTACAAACGCAATCATGACTCTATGTTACTTCAGTGCGTAGATAAGGTTGAAGTTGAAAGGATCATGGCTGAATTACATGAAGGCAATTTTGGCACCCATTCCAGTGGGCATATGATGGCAAAGAAAATCCTACGGGTGGGATATTACTGGTCTACCATGGAAGCAGATTGCTATCAACATTCTAGAACTTGCCACAAGTGTCAGATTTATGTTGATAAGGTGCACGTACCCCCGGTTCCTCTGAATGTCTTAACGGCTCCTTGGCCCTTTGCTATGTGGGGGATTGATATGATTAGGGAAATCAAGCCAACAGCATCCAATGGACACCGCTTCATCCTAGTGGCCATTAACTATTTCACAAAGTGGGTGGAGGCAGCTTCTTTCGCTTCTGTCACCAAGAATGTTGTCGCCCGATTCATCAAGCAGAATCTCATCTGCCGATACAGTATCCTGGAGAGGATCATTACGGATAATGGTACGAACTTGAACAATACTAAGATCACCGCTTTGTGCGAGAAGTTCAAGATCCAGCATCACAACTCTTCCCTTTACCGACCAAAGATGAATGGTGTTGTCGAAGCCGCAAATAAGAACATTAAAAAGATCATACATAAAATGACAGTCACACACAAAGACTGGCATAAGATGCTACCATTCGCTCTCCACGGGTATTGTACCATAGTGTGCACATCGACTGGGGCAACACCCTACTCTCTGGTATACGGCATGGAAGCTATCTTGCCTATTGAGGTCCAGATCCCCTCTCTAAGAATTATGAAGGATGCAAGGCTGAATGAAGAAGATTGGATCCAGACTCGACTTGATCAACTAAACTTGATTGATGATAAAAGGCTTACTGCTATTTGCCATAGTCAAATGTATCAAAAACGGATGATCAAGGCTTTCAACAAAAAGGTCAGACGCCAAGTGTATCAAGTTGGAGATCTGGTGATTAAACGTATCATACTACCGCAAGGTGATCCTAGGAGCAAATGGACTCCTACATACGAAGGACCATTTGTAATCAAAAACATATTATCTGGTGGAGCAATGATCTTGACTACCATGGATGGCGACGACCTTCCGCACCCTGCGAATGCAGACATAGTCAAAAGATATTACGCATAAGAGACCCGCTAGATTGACACACCTAGGCAAAACAAGGGCATCCTGGCGAACTAAAAAGGTTCGGAAAAAAATAAGGGATAAAAAAATTTGTACACCCGGAAAGCTGAAAACCCGAAAGGGCGGCTTGGGAAAAAAAGGGTATCCCGGTGGACTGAAAACCCAAAAGGGCGGTCCAGGCAAAAGTTAGGGAATTAAAGCGTATGACTATGTCCCGTTGGATCACCGAACGGGCAACCTTTGGCTTCCACATTCAAACTCAGAGGTTCTGATCAATTCAATCATCTTCGGACAAGGCAACAAATAGACAAGATGCTCAGAGATACGGAGACTATAGCAGAATGGGAACCCCATGGGATTATTGCACATAGCTATCTTTTCTTTGTATCAAAATTTTCATCTTTTACGACGGCATTCTCTTACTAGAATGTTTGTCTCATTGTACAAAAAAAACTTACTCAAAGTCAAATACAAATATATCCCTTTGAAAGTGCAAAACTATCTGTTTTTCTTTACTCTATTGTTTTGTTTACAAAAATGTCCAATGATTTATTTTTGAACATATGCATTTGAACATAATTACTGTTTACAAATAAATAAAATAGAAAGACAATCATTGATGGCCTTAAGAGGCAGGGAAATCTCTCTAAGCTATTTCCATAAATCTCCCACAGTGTACAGTTTAATCCCCAATGGAACAAAGCTTCCAATTATCAATCCCCAATTGAAGTCGTTCGATTTCTCAGGATGTCCCAACAGGATTTTACAAGCAATACAGGGTGTTTCCCTTATAACAAAGTTTATTTCTCTAAGCGGAAACTCATCAACACTTCAACTTCACAAACATGAAGACTTACACTCTACATTCCCAGCAGCAGTCAGAGATTTATTTCCCCCAATCCAACAACAGTGCAACAGATTAGTTCACATACGCATACATCGCATCCATATATCATCGATAACACGAATGCATATATCACAATCTCATTGTACCATGCATTTCATACATCATGACATTGTATACAACTAATTTTTTTACCCTTTTCAGGATAAGATTAATCAATGACTATCATTAACAAATTACAAAAGTCAGAAATTGATACCTAAGACAATCCGGGACAATTATCTACACAACCAACTGAAGCAATCCCGTACGGGTCACTCAGATTCAGCTTTCAGATACAATTCAGATACGCTCCAAACACGGATGCCATCCTGATACTCATTCAAAGACAGCTTTCAAATATAGTTCAGATACGCTCCATACACGGATGCCATTCTGATACTCATTCAGTTTCAGCTTTCAGATACAGTTCAGATACGCTCCAAATACAGATGCCATCCTGATACTCATTCAGATTCAACTTTTAGATACAGTTTAGATACGCTCCAAACACGGATGCCATTCTGATACTCATTCAAATTCAGCTTTCAGATACAGTTCAGATACGCTCCAAATACGGATGCCATTCTGATACTCATTCAGATTCAGCTTTCAGATACAATTCAGATATGCTCCAGACACAGATGTCATTCTGATACTCATTCAAATTCAACTTTTGATACAGTTCATATATACTCTAGATATGGATGCCATCCTAATACTCATTCAGATCCAAGCTTTCATCTTGAAGTAACCCTATTATCCATGTTCCTTCCCATAAGCCCTACTATCTAGGCTTTCATCTTGAACTAACCCTACTATCCAGGTTCCTTCCCATAAGCCCTACTATCCAGGCTTTCATCTTGAAGTAACCCTATTATCCAAGTTCCTTCTCACATCCCTACTATCCAGGATTTCATTTCGAAGCAACCCTACTATCCAAATTCCTTCTCTCTTATCTCTAGACAACAGTTTACAACACTATAAGGCCCGGACCCGTCCAAATACGATCAATTTCATGTTTCCCCATTAAGTTGCTGTACAGCCTGGACCCTAACCAGATATGTGTTCTACTTTCACCTCCTCAATCAAGAGTTAAATCCCCAGCAGAGTAATAGACAACCGAAGCTCTTAGACTCTACTTCCCATGACATAAATCAACATTCCCCGACAAAGTTCTCCTCAACAGCAGGTACAGGAATTCTCAGCAAGGAAGCTCTTATGCAACTGATCTTTTCTGGATGGCATCTTTAAGCCCATCTCTGAAGATTCTCCGTCGCCTTCCAAATGGCATCTGTAAGCCTATTCCCGATATCACTAATAAGTATTACTTCATGCGAGTGCAAATTCCTGGGCACTTTAGTGTTCAATCATCTTCTACCTTCAAATCACGAAAGGCAGACCAGCCGATATACATCTTCAGGTTTAAGAAGATTGAACAGGGGCAGTTGTTGTACCCCAAAATTTTCCCTCTCTTTTCTCAAAAGACCATCCTAGACCCTCGGGTTTGCTTCTATCAAGTTTCAGGCCTTGAATTACAAATTTTCCAAGAAAATCATTCGCAAGGGAAAAAATGGACAAAACCATAATGAAAAATCAAACTATGACTTTTTGACCAAATTTGATCCCAAAAATTACATTGCGTCAAGAAATCCAAAAGGTGAAATTTGATCATCAAAGAAATCAAGAGAATCAAAAATCCAACTTTTGCAAGACTTTGAAAATTTTCTAAGTATTTTGTATACTTGTTAATTTCATTTGCTTCATGACATTTTTTACTATAATTCCAAATAATTTAAAATGAGGCAAATAATTCAAGTTATTACGAAGTGACATTTTTTGCAAGTTTACAAACCCTAAACTTGGTATTGCTTGGACTTTTCCCTTTGACTCAAAACCTTGTCACAATGTTTTGTCCTTGATACAATATGCATAAAATACTCCACAAGACCAAATTTGTTTCATACTACAAATTTTGCTGCCCAAGTTGAACAAAGCATGATATGCTGCATTGCCACAACACCCCAAAACCTGCTCCATTGTTGTCCTACAAAAAACCTTGTGCTATGCTGCACCACAAATTTGCATATGTTGTCCTATACAATCCAAAAATTCTCTATGCAGTCTGCACCAATCTGCATCACAACAGCCCCAAAATTGCACCACAATGGCAAAAGAAAATTGTGTGAATAAAGTATCAAAATAGTAGGCAAAAACAATTCAAAATGACTTATTTTGTTTCCTCCCTAAACCTCAGTTAAGGGTCTACAAAAGGGACTGCTTCATAAGACATAGAGGTTGGAATTTTTGGAGAGAAGAGAGAGTTTTGAACAGAAAAATAGTGTTCTTTGTAACTTTAACTTATTCAGAAAGAAACCAGCTCTAATCTTATTCAAAACAGAACTTTAATCCATTTTACAAACTCTCCCATAAACCAAACACCTTAGCACATAGAGAGGTTAAAAAAACTAAAACAGATTCTGTTAGTGCCATTATCCTCACCATCAAAACATAAAAACAATACTGTACAACTTGACTGGGTTTCAACAATTTGGAACAAGCCTAGACTGGGTTTCAACAGTTTGGAACAAGCTTCCTGGAGATTCATTGGAGCCCTTACAATATCTTAAAAAGTATTCAGATTTCAAACACCAAGTGTAGTTTCCAGGTAAGTCTTCTTGACTTGGTATTTTTTCATACATCCTTAATGATTTATTCTTGAAGATAAGATGTAGTAATCGTTGCCTCATTTTAGCTAACCGTTTTCTTGTTGTTTATATTTATCAATCATATGTTGTAAACTGCCATGTATGGACAATAAAACAATGTTTAAGGCAGAAAAACGCAGTATGTATCGACACATATACACATGTGTCGACTCATACTAGTAAAAAATAGGGTATGAATCGACACATGAACCCCATGCATCGACTCATACTGATCCCAGGTCCCAAAACAGAAGGTTGAAAAGTCGACGAATCGATATAAAATGCGTATGCGTCGATACAAAGAAGGTGTATGAGTCGAAACATCGCATTATATGTTGACTCATACTGAGCTGATTTTTCTTCACAGGAGCAAGGAAAGGTTATGTGTCAATGCATAACAGCATGTGTCGACACATAATGGTTCAAAAAGCAGTTTCTCCCATTTTCTATACTGTTTATGCATATATTTTTCATCACTGCCCATTAGTTCGATGTGGTTGTAATAATTAGACATTTATTTCATACCTATTTGCAAATTGAATCCCCATCCCCCTCAAGATGTAATAGCTTAGGATTTTATTTTTGCTTTCATATATTACTAATAATTAGAATGCATGGCAAGATAAAATCAACAAATAGATAACTCTTAAATACAATACAAAATGTATGTAATCAAACACACTTGCACACTAGCACCCTTAGGGTAATCCCACCTTGTTGCCTATCGAAAAATAGTCATGTCCCTCGATATGGTTGTTTTAGCAAAGACCCTCGATAAAAGATCGTAGTCCCTCGATGACCCTCGATGTTGCCTTCGGTAAACGATCTAGTCCCTAAAACGACATTGCTAAAACGTCCCATAAGTTGCCTTCTATGACTATATAAAAACGTCCCGTGCCCATCCCTTCACATCCAGCGATGTGGCTTCTTACCAAAACAATGGTAAAGATAGAAACATCTAAAGGAGGAGGAAAAGAACACTAAAGACCTTTTGAGTAGGTAGATTTGCTCCTAGTTGCTTGCTTGCTCACGACAAAAACATTTTCACACCAACACTTTTATCTCAAAAACATTTTCTAAAGACAAAACATTTTGTATACGTTCTTATAGAAATGAGAACCATTACAAAAACATCTTTTCAAAACCCCTTTCAAAAACACATTCCACAAACACGTCTTTGAACTATTTTTCGAAACAAAACTTTGTACGCGTTCTTATAGAAACGAGAACCATTACAAAGACATTTTCAAAATACTTTCAAAGCCCACATTACAAGCACATTGTCAAAGCAAAAGTAAGTGATCTAGAAAGTAACTAAGAGCCCGTAGATAACTATGGATGAAAAGGGTGATAATACCTTCCCTTTTCATAATCTACCCCCCGAACTCAAGAAAACATCTCTAAAGGTCTTTCCTGTGCTTTTTCACCTTTCCTCGTTGGATAAAAGAAAAGTCGGTGGCGACTCTTGCTAACCGCAAAATTTGCGATAAAGCGTAAAACCCTCAAGTTAGTTCTCCCATCGTATCACACCGGGAATACGGCACCTTCAACTGAATAGCTCTCGTCTAGACCCACTGAAGATATGGTTCCAAAGAAAGAGCCCCCCTAGGTATCAAGTCATTCCTACTCTTATTATGAATGTGACGCCAGGCCTTCGCAATCTTCTCTCTAGCTTCCTTATGGTCTTTTCCATCCTTCAGAAAGAAACTA
Organism: Vicia faba; assembly: GCA_948472305.1. Lineage (NCBI taxonomy): Eukaryota > Viridiplantae > Streptophyta > Magnoliopsida > Fabales > Fabaceae > Vicia > Vicia faba. Next base: position 1,055,247,798 of record OX451736.1, on the reverse strand, counting down.
CTTAAATGAATACTATTTGGTTTATCCCTCATCGGATAACCGAGTTATCGTCGTACAAGAACAGGGTTATAGTTAATTCCTCCCTTTGTACCAAGAAGAGGTGCATTGGGGAAACTACCACAACTGTCGACAATCTCTACATCCTGGTAAGCTTGATGATACCAATCAATATCCGAGTGAGTAAGTTCCATGATTTTAGGAGCCCAACGGGGTTCCTTCCCGACATCCTAGAAAGCATCAGACTGAGGCATATGAGAGATAAACCACCGGTACAACAAAGGCGTGCAACAAATAATCATCCCCTCATGATAAGAATTCCGAAGATGAATAGAGTAATAAGCATCACCAAACAATGTAGGAATTGGGTTTCCAATCATGAAGATCCTGGTAGAATTAACATCAACAAACTTATCCACATTAGGAAATAAAAATAACCTGTAAGCAAGTATAACAAAGATGGCCTCGAAAGCGACTGTACTCTTCATCCTAGCAAAATAACGAGCTTTCTCCAATAAGAACTGGGCTGGTAATCCTATAATTCCTCCTTTAGTAGTCATATTGGCTTCCACCTCAGACTTCCCTAGATGGATCAAAGAAGCAACCTCATGTGGTTTTGGCTCACCCTCCAAACCATTAAAAGGAACACGATTGGTAACAGGTAAATTCAGTAGATAAGAATACTCCTCTAGTGTAGGCATCAACTGATAGTTGGGGAAAGTAAAGCAATAATACATCAGATCATAGAACTGGACCAAGGTCGAGAGAATAACCTCCTTCATCCTAAGCTTCATAAGAGGACTGATGGATCCATACTTCTTCCGAAAATCTGCAGAACACTCAATCTCGTGAATTAGACTGATCAACTCATCTATCTTCGGATCCTTGAAACTGTACTTTTCGGTCTTTCTTTTTTCAGAATCCATAGTCAAAAATTACCTGAGATATTCACAAATGGTCAACTTTTAAGTCCCTCGAAATAAAATTTCTTCAAAAGATGCTTATGAGTGCATGGATGCATGATGCAACAATCTCACACAAGATCACACATATAGGGTCCATAGGTTCAACGTCATGAGCATGAGGTCGAAGGTACTACCCATAAGGTGTTGGTCTAAGAGTCATCACCTTCCGAACAAGGTTCTAGAGGTTCCCAGAGTCTACATCCTTCCTTAGGATATTACCAACTTCTTGATTTACTCGATGATTAGTAATATTCTCAAGAAAAACTCGTTCGAGTATAGTATCGCGTGACAACTATTTCCGGATTACTCCGTCATAGCTTTCGCACTACACCTAAAAGGCCAATATAGGTTAGGTATTCTATGGTCCTCAGCTTCAGCAGGCTCCCAGGTCGAAAGCAGCACGACTTCCCGGTTACTCGGTAAATAACACTACAGTCAAAGGGGCCTTTACTGAGTGGGGGATATCATGCCTCCTTTTTTGGGATTACTCCCTCAAAGTTAACATGACTATACCATCCGTCATATCTTAAATTTTGCCCAAGTTCGTGTATAGGACTTATAAGTAATTACCAAGCACCCTGAAAACCAGGAAAATCCATACAAACATATATACAACATATAACACATAAACAACGATAGCACATATATAGATATAAACAAAGATAGGATCAACCCACTTAGGGATGGACCAGCAAGAGGTCAATCTTTCCCCAGCAGAGTCGCCATTTTTTCTGTAGCGGTAGAAATGTTTAAGACTAAGCCATTGGATTGACTAGACTTATACAGATCAAAATAAAAATCACCACCGCGCTTTATTGTTTCCAAAGGAAAGGGAAAAGAGCGAGTAACCCAAAAAAGAGGGGGAAAGATTCAAGGTAAGGGGGTTGGTTATGCAAAGGGAAGGTATTAGCACCCTAAACATCTACGGTACTCCGCAGGAACCTCTCTAAAATATGTATATTTTGGCTATAAAATTTTGTATAAAAATGGATGGTGAAGGTGAGAAAAAGAAATATATTTTTATGGTTTTTGCACCCGCCGCGGTTGCGAACCTTTAGTGCCTACGTACAACCTTCCGTGCAATAGGGGATCAGGGTACACGTAGTTCCTTTTTTAAAGTATTTTAAAACATAAGTGTGTTGGTTAATTTTATGAGATAAGACATCATTGTCATTGTCCGTGTGGAAAACATACTTACTTCCCACAATCATGAGAAAGGAGAGTTTACATCATCTCAAAGTGGAAGATATGGCTTGGATTTTAAAGTCAACAATGCCTCACTCAACACCCAAGTGGAAAATATCTCTCTTCACTACACATTGTAGAAGTATAGTTATTTTCATCACTACAAGGATTGACAAGAGTCCAATCTTTTGAGAAAAGTTTTAAAGTAGAAGCCAAAGTGGCAAAATAGTTTGAAATGAGATTGATTGACTTTTAGTCTTCTCACAAAAAATGTCAACGTATTATTAAGTTGATTGAAGTTAATTTATAAAAAGGTTTTGAAAATTCATGGACCTAAGTTCAAGTTTAAGAGAAATAAGAAGAGTTTTCAAAAGGAGAGAGAAGATTTTTGAAATTAAAGAAGATGGGAGGAGAAGAAGAGACTATCCTAAAGCATAAGGTAAAAGCTAGGGATAAGAACCATCTAACCAACAAGAAGCCAACACTTGACATTATGAGCCAAGATAGAATTCTCATTCTTTGGATTGAAACCAAACAAGCAAAGATACTATACCTCTTGAGAGAACCAAACTTCAAGTGTATTAAGTCTTCACAAAAATTAGGCAGAGTAACGGCTGTATACGGGTGAATTCCAGATTAGAAACAAAGTATGTAATCACAATAACCTGCATACAAAACAAACAAACAACCAATGTCTTGAGGTAAACCTCAAGAACTCCAGACAAAACATCAATTAAGATCACAAGGTCTCCAACATAAGTCAGGGTTTCTAATCATAAGTCCAAGAAGTCCAATGCTCCATAATGCCAAGGATAATATCCAAATAGTCCAAGTATTATTAAAGGTTTTTATGGTTCATATTGATTATTAATTGTCTTAGAAGAGAAAAGAAAAGGCTCAAGTGAGCAAAATAAAAATGACATGAAGGGTAATGCTTAAAGTAAATGGTACATAAAGCATAAAAAAATAAAAGGCATAAAGTAAAAACAATTTAATAATTAGTGGTTAGTTGGATGACCATCTTGAAACTTGCATTTGGAACTCATTAGAGGATTGGTAGAACCAAAGCCTCCACACAACAAGTTGCATTTTCTTTTTGTCAAGTATATCATCCATTTCGAATCCTCAAAAGTACCATTTAATGATCAACGATGTTTAAGTGATCCGCGTTGACCAAAAGTGTTGTAGATCCATTAGAGGATTGGTACAACCAAAGCCTCCACACAATAAATCTCAATGTTATTGGATCAAAGAGATCAAATTAACATACTTGGGCTTGCAAACATAGGTTTGGGCCACGAATGATCATTTATTTGAATCGGGACAAAATTTAGCGCTATGTTAAGCAATCGTAAGTGGACTTATGTAGAAGTCGTACCTATTTTGAGGCTGGTCAATAGCAATCTATGCACCATTTGTTTTGAGACATGATATAGGGATCATGCTCCAATAACACTTAGTGCAATAAGAAAGGGATAAGATGGAGAAGGGTGGGGAAGAATATACAAACCACATTTGAATTAAAATTTAATCAAACTATTATTAAAATCATTCTTCCATTTTTGTGGAGTTAGACTCAATACCATGGATTCAATGATGTTAATAAAGTTCATGATTAAAAATTCAACCCAAGATTATCCAGAAAATAATCACAAAATAATATTGCACTTAATATATACATTAAAAAGGTTTTTTAAAATGTTTTAAAATAGAAATAAAAGAGAAAAATATCAACTATGTCCAAATTAATCAAGAAATAAAAAGTAAGACCATAGAAAAATCAGAAATGAACTAAAATAATTTTATAAAATTTTTGGTAATTTTTTAAAGTCATAAACTATTTTTAAAATTAAAAGAAATAAGTAAAATAAACCAAAAATGATTAAAAAAATAGTAAAGTCAGAAATAAAAAATAAATGAGGTCACCAATGTTTGTCACAATATCATTGGATCATTCCATAATTTTTTCAGAATTTAAATATGCATAAAAGTATTTTTAAACATTTAAAACAATTCAAATAAAGTGAAAATTTATAAAAAATATCAAATAACAAAATGAAATTGTGAAAAAATAAAAATCAGAAAGAGAAAAATCAAAAATATTTTTCATAATTTTTTCAGATTTTTTTGACTAAAAATGAATTTTCTATGATTTTTTGAAATTTAAAACAATTAAATATAAAAATCAGAAAATAAAAATAAAGTCAAAAATATGTGGATCATTGGATGAGAGTCAAAACGCGTTAGTAATCAAATCCAAGGGATCAGTGTGATATGCATATCATGGTCATTAGTGAATAAAGCACTGAATCAAATGTAAATCAGAAATTCAAAAAAATCCAAATGGCGTTGTTTTATTGGTTGAAGGATGACACGTTGGTCATCTTTAACCTCCAGCCAGTCCCAAAACCAGGTTGCTCAATCTTTAAAATTAGAGCATGAGACCTATGTCATTTGCTTCGTCTCTTCAAGACGAAGACAACCACACCTTCGCAATAAATTTATATAAACTGTAGCTCAAGCAATTTGGAAAGAAAGTTTTGAAAAGAGATTTGAAATTTCATGGTCAAAACATGTTTCCAGATAAAAGTAATTATTGCGACTAGAACCAGGGAAATGAGAGCATCACAATGATATCAAAGTTTTGAAGAATTGATGAAGAAATCTACCTATTGAAGTTAAGTTGCAGAGCTCTGAAACTGGACTTCTATGGAGCAATATAGGGCACGATTCCTGAAGGTAATTACATGGTTAGCTTCAGGGAAGATCAAGGGAGGTAAATGAATTGAAAAATTGGATTGAAAAAGGCTTGAACATAGATTTCGAAGTTGCAGAAATTTGAGTTATGGAACAAGTTTGGCAGGGTGATTCTGGCTATCCAAGCTTAACAAAATAAATGAGGGATGACCCTCTATTTATAGGGAATCAAATGGAATGTCCAAGCGTGTGAAATGATGAAGTTTGGAGAGAAATTGTGTGAAGTTGCAATCATGAAAAGTGCTTAGAAAAGTGCAAACAAGAAAAGTGTGACTTTTAATTTGACGAAACTCATCCAAAACGCGCGTTTTGCTATGCTAATCACTTCTGGAAGTTCACTAAACATGTTGATAAGCAAAAACACGCAGAAACAAAGTGCTTAGAATCTAAATCAATTATTTCAAATTCTGACTTTTGAAGAAACTTCAGTTCCAAGTTACCAAGTTCAAATCAATGGCATTCTCAGCTCAAGGGGTCTTAGGGCATGATTCTTGATGCTTTAGAAATATGAGGTTAAAAGCTTTGCAATGGAAAAATAATGGAGTCAAATGGATGTTTGAGCTGAAAGTTGCATTGAGTCAAAGTTGGAGAAAAAAGCTTGACTTTCCATACTTAGAAATATTTCAAATTTTTCTTCAAAAGTGACCTATAATGTTTTGCATCCAAACATGGCCTTCCACTTGTAATTTTCTCTTGACCAAAAAATATGGAATTAAATAGACCTCTTGAATGACATTTTGAAACTTGAACCATTCAAAATCTCCAAAAATTGAGAGAGTTATGAATTGTTGAAGTTGGAAAAAAATTCACGAAATGACCTATAATCTTTTGTATCCTTACGGCATCTTCCATCCATTTTCTCAATTTTCATATAAAATAAGGAATAAAGTTCACATCCTCAAGATCATTATGGAAAAATAGTGGGCTCAAGGTGATAAAAGTTGAACAATTTATGATCATTTGAAGTCACACGTGAGAAATTGGGGGTTCATCTAGAGGACTTGTAATCTTTCTTCATCATCAAGTTTCTTCCACGTGAAATATCATTGCAACTTTTGAAGTGATTTGTTAATAAACCTTTGAAGAGAAGGATGTCTTTGGAATCACTCAAAAATACCAAAAGATGATCAAGATATACTTCTTTGAAATTTAAAACCCTAGCTCTTAGATCAAGAAAATGCTTTGAGGAACTTTGACAATTTTGAACAACCTTCTTGTACCAACACTCTTGCTTTGCAAATAGAAGTTGTTGAGTATTCTAATGAGGACTCATAGCAACCAAAACCACTTCCATATCTTGAGAATTGAGAGAAATATGCACTTGTGACCAATCAGAACAAGACCTTGTCCAACCATGACAACTTCTTCAATCAACCCCTTGTACTTTTGAATCAATTTGATAACTTGGAAATATAGTGAACCAAAATGAACCTTTCCATGCCATCCCTTATAAAACAACTTCAATGGTGATGTTTGAATTTCTCAAGCTTTATTGACTAGGGCATGGAAATAAACTCATGAACCCATGGATCAACTTGCTAAGCCACATTACCTTTACCTACATTATCAACAAGTAAGACAAACCAACATTGCATTTTATTAAATAGAAGGAAAATCAAGACAAAATATTCATGATCACAAAAGAAAACAAGTCAAGGTGCTTGGGGATTCCTTAAATAGAAAAGCTAAAGATAGGGAGAAGAACCACAAGCACTAATGTAATCTTGTTGTGATTGAATCAAAATTGTATGATGAAGGGAACTTAGGGGGGGAAATTGGGGTACAACAATATAAATAAAAAAATTGGAAAAGGGGAAAATAAACAAGACGATCCTTCAGTTGCTTTGGTAGGCACTACTACAGAAAAAGGATACCACAACGGTAGGAAAAGCGATACCACAACAAATGGCCAACTGTTGTGAGGTAAGGGGTGGTTATATATATGTGTTTTCCGCCACGATCACGCGACCATGACTTTATGTCACGTAGCACTCTACCTACCATAATGGTTATTCCAAACAATTGTTGTGATATTTTTAAAGAAAACTTTTAACAACGGCTATTATAAACAATCGTTGTGATATGTACACTGAGTTTATTATAAACTATGTGGAATGCTTATCTCTTCAATGCTCACTAAATATATAACCTATCAGTCTAATCTAGAACATTATAATATGACAAACTAAGTTATATTAGAAGAACAAGTTACATATTCAATGCTAAATAATAATTCTTCAGCTCCTTATCCATATTTTGCTCTTTAATCATTAGAAATTGTTTTAATGCTCATAGTTATTCAACTCCCCTTCTTTCACCCTTAGTTTATTTTGCAACATGTTCTTTACTTTTTAAACTAAATTAGAGGTGAATGAAGAGGAGGTTGAAGAACTAGAAGCATTAAGCCAAGTTCTAATATATAAAGAGTTAAATGCATATAATGGGATGAAGAATTCTTGTCTGGAATTAAACTTCTAACTTGTTTTATAATATAACTTTATCTATCATATTACAAATTTCCAATGCAATCCAAAAAGTTATATATTCTGTAAGGTGTTGGAAAAACACGGAAACCATATAAGATATAATAAACACATTTAAAACAAATATTAACAACAATATTCATCAACAACAAACCTTATAACAACATAGAAATTTTATATGTAACAACAACAAAATAAACTCATAAAATGTGTCAAATACATACTTGTCCCATAATGGAATCCAAAATGAAAGGAAGTGAGGATGAAGCTGAAGTAAGAGCAACAAACATGTGTTAATTAATAAGTTTACAACGCTCACATAAGTTTGTTGCGCTCACTTTAGCTTCATCCTCGTTAATTTTTTTCATTCACACATCCATTCATACCTACAAGTCAAAACAAGAAGAAACAGAAACAGAAACATAAACAAGTCAAAACATTATATGTTAGGGGTTTGAAACATAAACAATTATAAATAGGTTTTAAACATTATATGTTAGTGTTTGAAACATAAACAATAAGTAGAAACGTAAACATAAACTAAAAACTAATAGAGGAAAAGAGTTTGAAACATAAACTAAATTGCTGCATAAGATTAGTGAAGATGAACCTGAAGGTAGCCATAGGTTTGAAGAAGACGAAATTGTTGCATAGGTTTGGTGAAGACGAACCTGAAGGTAGCCATAGATGAGATGAGTGATATAGATGTTAGGGTTTTGTTTTGAGAGAGAAAAATGAAATATGTTAGGGATTTCTTTTGAGAAAAAATGACTGTTATGAACTGAGTGAGAGATCATTTCTCTTATATATAAATAAATATCACTTTTCACCATAGTTGATAAGACAGACTGTGATGAAATGATTGAACTTTACACCAAGGTTAACTAAAAGAACTATGGTGATATACAAGGACAGTCCCATTTTGTGACGATAAATGGGAAATTATTGGAGCTAACTCCTGGTACATTTCACTATGGTTGTTAACTATGATCGTAGTGAAATGTCTTTTAGTAAGTACAAACAAAAGCGCCCAAAAACAAGTTCTTACCACAGTTAACATGGAGGTCGTTGTAATATTTTGTTAAGAAATGTATTTTCCGTAGTAGTGAGGGTGAGATCACTTCCTCCACTAGCTTTCCATCCACTATCATATTGAAGAAGTGAAGCTCGCCTAAAGCAAGATCAAGCTCCAAATTACTAAAGGTAGGGATATCTAATTCAAATACCTCCTTCAACCTCCCCATTTCCTCCTTTAGATATTAGATCACATTGTCCTTCTCTCCTTATGACTTCTACAGAGAAAGTTAGGCATTTGAATACTTATTCCTAATATATGTAAAGTTTTATATGTAGACTTCAATTAAGCTTCATGATTCTCTAAGCTCGCTTGCACCTCTCAATTTTTAGACTTCAATCCTTCTTCACTATTTTGTGTTGATTCAAACTCATCAACGACAACCTTCCCTTAAAACATGATCCTAAACATGTAGGTCTCCATAATTTAGTTCATCTTATGTGAACCCATTTATCATGTTGCTTGAATATCCACCAACAAATTAAGGTGTCTGCTGACGAGACTAATGATGTTAAATTTGTTATCCAGCAATAAAGGCACCACAACAAATTTGGGATGCATCACCCAATGCACCTTCTGAGAATGTAGATTTGCTGTCGTGTGCAGATCAAAACGAGTATTTTGTAAACTGGTAGTTTAGCGACAATGGCTCGAGCCGTATCACAAGGATTCTTGATTTTATTAACTAACAGTAACGATTAATTGGGGGTTTGGTTTTATAGTCTAATTATATAAACGGATTAAAATAAGTGATTATCAAATAAGCTAAAACAATAATTCTACTGATTCTAGTACCAACTTATCACCGGTTTATAAAACTTTAATCCCCTAAGTGGATTATATTCCCCTACCGATTACAATACCAATTAACAAGCAAAATTGACATTATAAGATTTCACTCCTATTTTTTGAATAAAGCAAACAGATTAGCATAATCACGAATTAAGTAAACGTTATTCTAACATACACAGTTTAATGATTAAGCAATGATAAAACATGGTAAAAGTCAAGGAATATCAAACAATCGGTATAAATCAATAGTATTCTATATAACTCAAATTAAGCAAACAGGGTGTATATATATATATATATATATATATATATATATATATATATATATATATATATATATATATATATATATATATATATATATATATATATATATATATATATATATATATATATATATATATATATATATATATATATATATATATATATATATATATATATATATATTAATATTGAAATGGAAAAGAAATTGGATTAAAGATTAAAAAACCTCAAAGTATGTGGAAACCGTAACAAGTCGAATTTGCCTTCGGGATTAGTTCCTCATGATTCGTATAAGTTCTCCATTCTTTTTTGTCAATAGTAAAACATCATAATGAAAAGTACCGCAGCTTCCTAGGTATAAGGGGAAAATAAGGAATTCGGGTCATGACTCAAATGGGTCAAAAACATAAAAACTCGGCCTAAAACCGGTCTAAAACTAATTGTTTCATATGACTGAAACTTCAACGAATTTTCCAAGGTATCTACAATCTGAATCAGCTTCTGGCTTCAACATGAAAGTTGTAGCTCTTTCTCTCAGCTTTCTAACGAATTTTAGAGCTTGTCGATTCAATTCTTGTAGCACCAGTTATGAATTTTTCATTGAAAGCTGCTAATGCTGAAAATAAAATACGAAAATCAATTAAAGGTAAAAATAAACTAAATTATGAAAACACATTAAAATGGAAAAACTAAAGAAATAAACTAAAGAAATGGCTAAGTATAATAGTAGAAGAATGTGCATGAAGATGCACTGATCAAGTGTCTTGGGGTTTCCTCACCAATAATGACATCTTTCAATGAATCCATCTTATGTTTTTGTACTAGCAAGGTCTTCGACACACTTAAACCTAAGGGAATAACAATGGTAAGGAATTAGGAACTTATGATTTGCTATCCATCAACATTCTTCTTGGGTATTCTCATTAACACCCTAGTAAGGTCACTCTTTTCGTTGGCACCAACATAATGGGCTATCTTTGCTTTAGATTTCCCAAGGAATGACTTCCTTTCTGCTAATGATAATATTCATTATTTTTATGTAAGAAAAACAAAGAGTTAGTCCAACATATTAATAACAAAATGGGAGATAAAAATCATAAAATAAACTTACATATGAAAGCATTGATTCACACCGGGTCACCCTGAACTTCCATTAGATCCTTAACAATCATTATATACATATTTTTTTTATGAGGTGTACCCTCGTTCATCTCAGAGTCATTGAGTTTTCCATAATCAAAGCTAATGATTGACATGGGATTTCCCATCCAATAAAAAAGGAACTTGTAGCCTCCCTCATTTTCAAAAATGACCTATGTGTCTTGTCATCACCATACACTCAGAAAAAAATATTCTTTCAATTCTTGTAGTTCAAGTAGTATAAGGAAAACAACCCTTTATTTGGATGGGCAATAATGGAGAAACATTTCCACTCGCCCACCTTCTTAATCCTCTTCATGACTAATAAAGGATATCTCTTCCCCTTTATGAATTTCCTTCACTCTTTATTTGATCGTGAGCAAGAATCCATAGCTCACCAGTTCATCAGAGAAATAATGTGTGCTTTCAATAACAATGTCATCACTAGTCTCGTTGTCCTTCTCACTGGGCATGAGAAAGAAAAGACCAAAACAATGTCACTATCTCAAGTCGAATCACTATCCAATCTACTACAATCACTACTACAATAGTCACTCCTTAAAGTTATTCTCAACCATGTCTTAATCAACACTATCATGTTCTCGTTTCACATTTTCAATAAAAATGAGCCCATAACTCATACTTCTCTTTGCAATTCTTGGGTTCAAAATAATTTCTGTTATATTCACACTCCCTAAGTAATACCAAATTTGAATAAGGATGGAAATGAAAGATATAAAAGGAAAGAAGACAATACATGTGTGTGGCATGGTAGGAAGATACCAAGATTGGTATAAGGATAACAAAATAGATAGATCAAGAGTCAAGCAATGAAGAAATTGTGATTATGTTCAAACAATTTGATTTGAATATATAAGATAAAAAGGAAACCATATTGGATTCTCGCGCCAACAGTCATCATGATTTTTTCATAAAATCAATGGCATGTTTTCCAAGCACATGTTCGATGAAGGGCCTAGATCGATTTCCCTTATTGGTACAATTGATTTAATCTGGGCTGCTTGATGTGAAATATCTATAGCTTATCCAAGGAACCATTATGTAGAGAACTAAAAAAATTTCCAATCCCACAACCATGATAACCTCGATCACGGTATACCAATTGACTTAAGTAAATATCATCATTGTGTAACATCCCCTCCATAAACCATTTCGCCCTTACAGGTCTTGTACTTATAAGGAGAGGGTTGTAAATCATTATACCTTTGCTCAAACCATTTTCCCTTACAAGCATTAGGCTTAAAACCATTCTACCATCCCTCAAACCACTTTTCCTTTATAGACCTCGTGTTTGGGAGGGGGGGTTATGCGCCTTCATGAATGTTATAACCCAAGCCCACATGATATCAATGATATTGGTCCATTATGTTGAATTCAAATGGGATTTTCAAGATATCTTAAATGGGATCCAATGAGTTAGACCATGTGCTCAATACATGGGTAAAGTTACAATGTAATGACACTTCCTCGAAAATGGGTCATTCACCACCATCCATTATGGAGTAGGGCCAATATGGTCAAATACGAGGCAATTTCCTAATAACTTTGCACATCCTACTAATTTAAAGAGGGCTATATGTATCTATCTTATAGGCTAGGCTAAGATATCACTTTTCAAAAATCACTTGCCTAAAGACCTCTTTCTTGGCATATAATAGGCGAGGCCACTACTATTATACTTGCAAGAAGAACAATTGACGTCGATTGTGGGCCTTTACAAAACATTCTTCGGCTGCATCCTTTTAAGCAAGTGTTTTTTTCAACCAACAAATCATTAATAATAGTGGCCATACGTGTTACCTCCAATTCTAAAGGTCATGAAGCCCTAACGGAGATTGAGGATGCTATGGATGAATTATGCTACCAAAATCAATCTCTGCAAAAACATAAGTGATTTAGACTTTACTATCTATGAGAGAGGATTATCTACATACCCCTTGATAGAGTATGATTGTAAAATCTATGGTCATGATGAAATAAGTTAATGAAATATTTAGCTTATTTATTGTTACTAAGTATACTCGAGTATCAAGGAATATAATACTGAAATATACATGAGTGACACAAACTAGGTCTTGTGTTAAATATAAAATATAAGGGGGAAATATTAATTACACACATAATCATTAGCACATAAAGGTTGTGTATATCACATAAAATTCTTGTCGATTGGGTAGCAATGATGAGTTTCTACATATCATTCTCTATTTATAATATTAAATGTGTTTTTTAATATTATTGACAAAGTTACGATAATCTCGTGGTCACACAAATAAGGAGAGGCCAAGAAAATATTATATAAATGAATAAGAATTGTTTATAATTTTGTGGTGTATTCTTTGGATGCACTAGTTCTTATTACAGATACAATATGTGTCGTAAATCATAGTACGAGTAGCAAATCAGCTCAGCAGCATCTGACCCTCTAGATGGAAACATAATTCCATACTTTAGAGTTCCCTTTATATACCTGAGTATCCTGACTGTAGCTTAATAATGTGTCCACTTTGGTTTACTCATAAACCTACTCACCATTCGAACTGCATATCATATGTCACGTCTGGTATTGCACAAATATCTCAAAGAGCCAACCAACTATTTGAAGAATGTACCATCTACTTCCTCACCATCTAGATTGGAGTCTAGTTTGTGTTTTGTTTCTGCAGGTGTGACTGCAGATTCACTATTCAATAGATCAAACCTCTTCAACAACTCTAGTTCATACTTCAACCGATGCATTATGATTCCTTTTTCAGAGTGTAAAATCTTTATTCCTAAAAATATATCATATTTTCAAGGTCAGTCATATCAAAAGCATTTATTAGTGCCTTCTTAGACTTGTTTATCTCATTACTACAACTTCATGTTAGCAATATGTCATCAACATAAAGACACAACAAAATCATATTGCCATCAGAGGTATGCTGAACATACAAACCATACTCACATTTTACATTTTCTGAATCCATGATGCTTGAAAAATAAATCAATTTCTAGATTCCAAGCTCTTGGGGCTTGCTTAAGTCCATACAAACTTTTATACAACTTGTACACCATCGCTTCCTGATTCTCTATTACAAATCTAGGAGGTTATGACACATAGAATTCCTCTTGTAAATGACTATTTAGAAATGCAAATTTATATCTAAATGTATCATAGGCCAATTCCTATTTGTAGCTATAGCAATCACCCGCCTGATTATTTCATGTCTAGCTACATGAGAAAACATTTCAAAGTAGTATAAACCATATTTCTGTATAAATCCTCTAGTTACCAACCTCGCTTTGTGCTTTATGATTGACTCATTTGGCTTCAGCTTTATCTTGAAAACCCATCTCACATTGATGGTTATCTTGTTCTTTGGCACAATAGTCAATTTCCATGTATTGTTTATTTCTATTGCCTCAAGTTCTTCCTCCATGGTGTTTAGCCACACATTCTTCTTGAGTCTTCATTGACACTGATAAGTTCAGAGTCCACTATCATGATACACTTAATAACTTCTCCTTCAGAATTAATTTCAATATCTTGCAACAACTCGTAGTCTGCAAGTCTCCTCGGGATCTGAAGAATTCTCTATGGTCTAGTTTCAGAGGCAGGGCCACCTTTAGGCTTTAAACCCACTTTAGAGGCTCAACCTCAAGAGTATGGATTACCACCAGATTATGGGTTACCATCAGAGGCTACACCTCCCGAGTCCGGATTACCACCAGAGTCTAGATCACCATCAGAGTCTCCTTCAGACTCAGAATCATCTTTAGAGTCTTCTTCAGAGTTAGACGCACCTTCAGATTCAAAGTCATCTTCAGAGGAAGAATATCCTTCAGGGGAAGATTCTCCTTCAGACTCAAAATCTCTTTCAGAGTCACCTTCAGAGACATCTCCAAAAACACCTTCAACTTCAGAGGAAGGACCAGACTTGTTCTAAACTCATGTTTTTTATTCTTTCACTATGACATCTCTACTGACTTCAACTTTGTTAAGGAATAGGAAATATAGCTTATAAGATCATTTACTACGGTAACCTACAAGAAACATAACTATGCTTTTGTCATCCAACTTCCTTCTCTTAGCATCTGGAACATGTTTGTAGAAAACAAAACCAAACACCTTCAAATGACTCACACTTTACTTTCTTCCAGTCCACTTCTCCGGAGAAACTATTTCCTTTAACTTCTTAGTTGGACATCTGTTAAGCACATAAGTTGCAGTAGCAACAGCTTCACCCAAGAATTTGTTGAGACAAATTCTTTTCTTTCATCATGCTTTTGGTCATGTCAATTAGAGTTATGTTTCTTCTTCCATGAAGACCATTATGATGTGGAGTGTATAGAATAGTCACCTTATAGTCATGCTCAATACCATTCTCCTCACAAAAATTCTTGAACTCTCCTCCATCATCAATTCTGAGAATATTCAACCTTTGTTCACTTTGATTTTAACCTTCACTTTGAACTTCTTGAACTCAGCAACCACCTCGTGTTTGAACTTTATGAGTGCTAGCCTTGTCATTCTGGTGAACTCATCCATAAATGATACAGTATTTATTTCCTCTAAGTGAAAGTACTTCAAATGGACCACATATATCAGAATGCATGACACTGAAAGCACGAGTCGCTCTTGGAGGCAATTCTGAAGAGAAAGAAAATCTTGGTTGCTTACCTTTCATGCATATGTCTCATGATTTCTCTAGTGTCACAATCATAGGAATTCCAAATATCATATTCTTTGAATTCAAATTCCCTAAGCTTCTGAAATTCAGGTGCCCTAATATCTTGTGTCACAACTCACTCTCCTTTGCAACACTTGTTGCACTGAGGCATTGAGTGTTTGTTGTTTCAGTATTCACCTTAAATGTCCTATTTCTTCCTAGTTCAAACGGCAAAACCAGCTTCTGATTACAATCATACAACTTTAAGAGATTGTCCTTCATGATTAATGAAAAGCCTTTTTCACTGGCTAACACTCATCAAATTTATCTTTATTCCAATAACATACCATACATCTTTGATCAAAGTAGCTTTACCATTCTATAGCTTCACTCTAACATTTTCTATTCCTTCAGCATTCAGAAACTTATCATTAACACATATGATCTTTCTATTTATACGAGAGACAAAGTCAAAAACCCATTGCTTGTTTCCAGTTAGGTGATTTCAGCAGCCAATGTCTACATACCACTGGTATACCATATTTCACCTTCATTCTCATATGCAATTAATAGCACGGGTTTATCCTCTGAAACTCCTCTGGATATATTGGCTTTTCACACTTGTTTTCCGTATTACCAGTCAGATGCATAGTGTCCAAATATATTACAGTTGTAGCACAGAACCTTTCTCTTATCAAACTTCTCATTTCCCTTCTAAACATTCTCCTGTTTCTTTTCTTCAAAAGAAGAAGATTCTGACTTCTGAACATTCTTTTTCTTGTTTTCTAGCCATGGTTGCTTCTTGTTCTTCTTAGCAAAAGAAGCCTTCGGAGCCTGTTCAGACTCCCTTTCATAGTTCCTTTCAGTCAGACGTAACTCTTATGCCGCTAAACTACTATGAAGTTCTTCAATTCTCATGGTGCTAGTGATTTAGAATATTATATGGCTACAACTATGTAATCAAACTGAGGAATAAGGGATAAGAGTACCTTCTCAATGATTACTTGTTTAGAGAGAGTTTCTCCACAAGCCTTCATCTCAGTTGTGATCAAAGTCTCCCTGGAGATGTAATATGGTACCTTATCATTGTTATTTATGTTGAGATTCTCATATTGCTTTCGTAGGGACTGCAACTTCACCTTCTTCACTGAGGCACCACCATCATAACACTACAACAGTGTATTTCATATCGCCTTCACCGTCGTAGTGTCAACAATCTTCTCAAACACACTGATGGATATAGAACAATTCCTTTTGACCCTTCTTCCTCGTTTCACATTGTGCAATTCATTGTGATTTTGTTGCCTCTGCTACAACCATCGTATAACGGTCGTTGACGAGATCAAGAACATCTTGAGCGACAAACAACACACGCATCTTAATCGCCACCAATTCCAGTTTTTCCTATAGAATACTGGAAGCTTTGTATTCAAGTTATCGTTTCCACCCTTCATTTGTGATCTTGTGCAAATCACTCAAATTTCACAAACACTCGTGTTTCCCAATCCCGCATAATCAATAAATGTGATTCTTCTTCTATTTCGATCTTAATTTCGTGTGAATTTGAGGAACAAAATCAATCACACATCTCACAGACACTTATGTTTCCCAAAACCAGAACAAGAGCTATAGATACTAATTTGTTAGAGTTCACACCTCTGTTGAAGCACAAGAGAGAGAGAGAGAGAGAGAGAGAGAGAGAGAGAGAGAGAGAGAGAGAGAGAGAGAGAGAGAGAGAGAGAGAGAGAGAGAGAGAGAGAGAGAGAGAGAGAGAGAGAGAGAGAGAGAGAGAGAGAATAACAGACTTTCTAACTAACTTTTTCAATGTGTAAAAATGGTTACAATCTTTTTAACAAGCTGAATGTGATTCAGTTTATATAGTACAACTCAAATTCAAATACACCTCAAATACAAACTTAAATGAAATGGAAATACAACTACAAAGCTGCATTCGAATTACAATTAAGAATTTATACGCAATAAATAATTTAGTTATTTTCATATCTAAACAAAATTTATTAATTTGATAATAAACTTTTCTATAGTTTGTGAAAAATGTTTATAAAAAAAAGTAGGTTTAAATAGTTTTTTGTCCCCGTAAATTAGAGAATTTTAATTTTTGATCCATATATCTTCTTCTTTTTTGTCTGAGTTCCTATATCTCACTTTCTCGTTAGCATTGGTCCTTGACGTTAAAATTATGTTATAAAAACACTTATATGGTAGACGATGTTAACGTAGCAGTGCCGCACGTGTATGCAAAATGTAGTGGTAAAAATTTAAATTTAAGTCATCAATTGACTTAACTCGCACAATAAAGTCGCCACTGCACTTTATTGTTTCCAAAAGGAAATGGGAAAAAAGCGAATAAAACCAAAAATAAAATAGAATAGAGATCAAGGTACAAAGGTCGATTATGCAGAGAGAAGGTATTAGCATCCTAAGCATCTACGATACTCCGCAGGACCCACTTTGTTTGTTCTTTTCAAATAGTGTATTATCTAAAGGTTTACTTGCTAAAGAGAATGAATGAAAGAGTATTTACAAATAAAAGAAATATTTTTTTATTGCGTCCGCCGCGATTGCGAACCTTTGTGCCTACGTATCCCCTTCGTGCAATAAGGGATCAGGACACTCGTAGTTCTCAAAAAGAACAAAACGGAATGTGTTGATTAATTTTAAAAGAGACAATTCATCTTTTTTAAGGAGAAGACTCGTCTAAACGCCCACAAGGTATAAGAAAGAAAGACTACGCACCTACATAAGGGAGGGTTTGAGAATGCCTCTAGTACTCAAGTGGAGAAATCGACAACCATGAGAATAGAGGAATAATATCTCGATTAAAAATGAATCATGTATAATCTTGGAAAATATTTTAAAGGATAAAAGGTGCTCAAGCGCAAAAAAAAAATTGAATGAGGCTAAATGATTTTTAGTCTTTTTAAGAAGTGTTTGAATATGCTTATGTGATTTAGCATTTATTAAGAAAAGAAGTTTGAAAAAGGAACTTGATAAAGTCAAGGTTTATTATGAAAGCAATTTAAGTTTATAAAACAAAGAAGGTTTTGAAAAAGATGAGAAGGTTTTGAAAATTAAAGAAATGAGAAGAAGATGAAGAGAGTATCCTATGTACAGGAAGTTAAAGATAAAGGTAAAGAACAGTCCAATCAAATAAGAAGTCAATACTTGACATAAAGAAGTCAATACAACGTTTCCATCCTTTTGGATTTAAAGTCACAAGCAAATAAATAAGCCAAGAGTATATCAAACCTCAGGAGAAAATAAATCACAAACAAACAACATCAAAGAAACTCAAGGCATCAGATAAAACTCAAAGCATCGAATAAAGTACATCAAGTGAAAATAAATCACAAGTCGGGAAATCACATCATGTAAGCTTAAAGTATCAGGTAAAGCTCAATGCATCAGATGAATATCGAATAGAAATTCCTGCATCAGATGGAAATCCAGACAAACAGACAAACAAAATAACAAAGAAATAATCCGCACATCTCATGAGATCAAGTCCGAGCAGACTAGAAACCTGTATCAAAACTACAATGAAACAAATGAAACATGAAAATGGATGCTTAATTAATTAACTTAAAAATTGATTAAGTTAATTAATTAAGTTAAGAAAAATTAATTAGCCGAAGTTAATTAACTTTTAATAACAAAATTAAATAACTAAATCAACTTTTAGTTAATTAATTGAAAACAACAAAGTAACATTAAATGAAAGTTTAATCGATTAATCAAGAATTGATTAACTTAATTAATCGAGTTAAGAAAAATAGATTAGTAAACTAACCCATTTTTAATAACTAAATCAAGTAAATAAATCAAAACTTGATTAATTGATCAAAGTGAAGATAAAGAAATATGGAAGATGAAATAAAGAGAGAATCAATTATATGAAGTTGAGAAAAATAGATTAGTAAACTAATCTATTTTAATTAACAAACATCAATTAATTAAGCAATATAGAACTAATGGATTAGAGTGAAAATAGAAAATGGAAGTAGAATAACTTGAGAACTCTTGTAAACTTGCACAAATCAACAAACAAGTTAGTAATAACAAGGTATAAAATCGAAAGAAAACTTGTATGAATGCACATGAACAAATGAATATTTTACAATTAATTTTACAATTAAGAACCAAGATTCATGTTATTTCAATTCAAACTTGAAACATGGAAAATCAATTTCAAAGCAAGCTATAATCCAACGGACCAAATTCCAGGCAGCCATGAACACCAACAAATTGATGCTCAACAAAATCAACTCAAAAAGGAATCAAACGCTAGCGGAAACATCCTTGATATCACAACCGAATTCAACATTTAAAACCAAACTCAAATGAAACGAGATGTCGTCGTAAATCTCTTCGCCTTAGCTCAAACAAACATGACAACATTAAACTTAATCGACATAAACACCAACAACTAAATTATCATTCCAAATCGAACCGAGTAAAATTCCGATTGTCAACATTAAAAAACTAAGTTTATCACAAACCAATTTAACATGAAAGGTAACATTGACATCGAGATTACAACGGTACTCAGCTCAAAAACCAATCACGCTAGCAGGAAATTCAACATCAAAACTTCAATGCAATTTGACGCAAACTAAATGACATAACATCATCACTGTTTTGCGCAGAAATTCAACACAAGTTTTTTTTCTTTTCAGCGTATCCTAACAAAACGTTTTTCGTTTCCACAGCATAACAAGCAACATTTATCACTGCTATTTCACAGAACTCAAACAACATTTTCAGCATAACATATCAAACCATTTTCCGATTTCGTAACAGTCATACAAGCAAATGAAAGGGTATCGAAAGTTACCGAATGTGTCGAATCGAACGTGATGCTGAAGCTGGTTTATGGGTCTCGTTTCTGCCTTTTACAGTCTGCCTCCCCCTCCATCTGGTATCGATCCACACCTTATATAACAACACAACAAACTTTATCCAAACCTCTTTAGGTTTTGCAAAATGACCAAAAAGAAACCTCCTTGTTAGATATTTTTAAAACAAAACATTTCTTTTTCTATATAATTTTTTTTTTATAATTTTAAAGTTAAATCTAAACTAGAATATAATTAAATAATGAAAACACAATTTTTTTTTATATATTTTATAAATTTCAGTAATAGAACTTAAATATTAATTTTCTAAAATTAAAAGAAAATAAATTGGATAAAAAATTTAAATCAAGAAAAAATGTAAAAATGCGCGAAAAATGTAACATATGCGGATAAAAAATAACTTGGATATAAACAATGCGAATGAGAAAGTTCAGGATAAAATTTGAGGTGCAACAAGCAGATTCTTTATTTTATTTATTTATTTGGGTTAAATATGTTTGTGGTTCCTATAAATATCTCAAATTTCACTTTTAGTCTCTCTAAAATTTTCTTTTAAATAGTGATCCTCATAAAAATTTTCATCCACAATTTTGATTTTTACTATCAACTTTCATTAACAAAAGCTGACGTGGCATGCCACGTGGAAGACAACTTAATAAAAAATTGAAAACGTTTGAAATTATGGAGGATTTAAACCTCCTCTAAACAAATCTAAAAAAAGAATAAAGATATTGATTATGAACTTTTTTCGAACACCTTGCGAGCAAGTTTTGCAACCGGAGTTATAACACACAAATTCATCAATAAGAAACACTAATAATAGTAGCTCCACAAAACTATTACAAAAGTAGCCATGTCTTTGTCCTTCTCTTGTGCTACCACATAAGCATCTTTGAAATTCCATAGTTGTTTTAAATATCAACATCAGAAATCAAATATTTCAGTAACATTTGTGAGGTGTTACTCAAAACACTCATCAGAGGAGAATGAGTTTCTAGAAAAACATTCAAAGTTGGATAAAAGGTCTCCTATTATCATCACTGAAGCTCCAAAGATGATCAAAACAACAACTTTTATTCCTTGTCGTAGGAGTTAATTATGGCTTAGTCAAACATGGCGATGTTGGAAGGTATTTCGCCTTATTTCATACCTTTTCATCATATCAATTATATATATACTTAGAATGAAAATCTTGTAATTAATTGTATATGACTCACTTGATGCAGAATTATTTCAAGAAAGTCAAAGAATGTGTGGGCCGTGAGACTGAGCATTGGAACTTATCTTATTGATAGAAAATATTTTAAGCTCTTAGGTTTGGCTCAGTACAGCTAGCTGAATATATATAATAATAATCATAGACGAATTGCTCTTAATTAATTTATGGACTTTGTTGTATAAATTAGTTAAGTAAAATGTGCAAATTTTAGCTTGTCTATTTTTGTATTCCATAATGTTTCTTCTTCATGTTGGAGCACAAGGAAGATAAAAGGCAAAAGAAATATTTACTGATAGCTTCAAAATAAGGATTTTACAATGAATTACAATAACCTACTCCACTAGGCTATTTATACACACAAATTAAATCTAAAATATATCTTATACAAAGATATAAGAAGATCTAAGATATATATCTTCTAACAAAGATATAAACAATCTAAAAGATATTCCTAAATATAAATTAATATCTAATTAAATCTAAATTAATTCTAACACCATCCCTTAATTTATATTTACCCCAAACTGACAACACCAATTTCATCTCTTAAACCAAGAAATTGATCAGTTTTGATAGCCTTTGTCAGAACATCTGTCAGCTGCTTCTGAGTGCTACAGTGCACAACCTCTATTATTCCATTATGAACTTGATTCCTCAGAAAATGATACTTGGTCTCAATATACTTGCTTATCCCATGCAACACTGGATTCTTGGCAAGATTGATTGCAAACTTGTTATCAATCCGCAACTTCAGAGGTTTATTCACCTCAATCTTCAGATCTTTCAGCAAGTTCAGAATCCACACAGCTTGACATGCAGTCAGAGCACCTGCAATATATTCAGCTTCACAGGTTGACAGAGCAACAATAGGTTACTTCTTGGAACACAAAGAAATAAGACCTCTCAGAAATTTGAATAAGTACCCAGAAGTACTTCTTTTGTCAACTATATCTCCGCACCAATCAGAATCAGAATAACTCAGAAGTTCTGATTCGATCTTTCTTTCAGACGGAAATAACACTCCATATTTCAGAGTTCCCTTCACATACCTCAGAATCCTGATTGCAGCTTGGTAATGGGACCACTTTGGTTTGCTCATAAATCTGATAACCATTCCAACTGCATAGCAAATATCAGGTCTGGTATTACACAAATACCTTAGAGAACCAACCATCTATTTGAAGGTTGTAGCATCCACATCCTCTTCATCAGAATCAGAATCCAACTTCTGATTCGTATCAGCGGGTGTGACAGCAAACTTGAAATTTTCTAGCTCAAATCTCTTCAGAAGCTCTAGTTCATACTTCATCTGATGTAAAATGATTCCTTTCTCAGAGTATATAAATTTCATCCCTAGAAAGAAACTCATTTTTCCAAGATCTGTCATCTCAAACGCATTCATCAAAACTTTCTTGAACTCAGCTATCTCTTGTTCAGAACTTCCTGTGAGTAATATATCATCAACATACAAACAGACCAGAATCATATTACCTTCTGAAGTGTGCTGAACATTAACACCATACTCCATCTCACACTTCTAAAACCTTGTTCCTTGAAAAATGAATCAATCTTCAAGTTCCAAGCTCTGGGCGCTTGCTTCAATCCATACAATGCTTTATGTAATTTGAACACCATCCCTTCCTGATTCTTTTTCCTCAAATCCAGGAGGTTGTGAAACGTACACCTTTTCTTGTAATGGGACCATTCAGAAATACAGATTTTACATCTAAATGCATCAGAGGTCAATTCCTGTTAGCAGCTATTGCAATCACTGGTCTGATTGTTTCATGTCTCGCTACAGGTGCAAACACTTCAAAGTAATCCAGCCCAGGCTTCTGTAGGAAGCCTCTTGCTACTAATCTCGCTTTATGTTTGCCAATTGATCCATCTGGCTTTAGCTTCTGCTTGAAAACCCATCTGATGTTGATGGCTTTCTTGCCTTTTGGAAGTTCTGTCAGCTTCCAAGTCTTGTTTCTCTCTATAGCATCAAGTTCTTCTTTCATGGCCTGTAACCAAACTTGGTGCTTAAGAGCCTCTTTCGTACTCACGGGTTCAGAGTCTACTAACATTGCACACTGAATAACTTCTCCTTTAGAGTTTACTTCAGGGTCTAGCAACATGTCAAACTCTGCAAATCTTCTTGGGATGCTTCTGACTCTTTGTTGCCTCTGAACCGGACCTTCAGAACTTTGGACACCAGAACTTTCCCCTTCAAAAGAAATTGCTTCAACAATTGGACTTTCTCCAGAACTTTGACTGTCTTCAGAGTCTGGATCACCATCGGAGTCAGAGCCACTACCTTCAGAAATACCATCTTCAAAAGTTGGATCACCCCTGCCTTCAGAAGTTCCACTTTCAGAATCATAATCATCGCCAAAGGCTGATTTCCTTCAGAAGCTCCTCCTTCAGAAGTTCCACTTTCAGAATCATGATTTCTACCAGAAACATGATCATCTTTAGAAGCTTTTCCTCTAGAACCTACGTCTTTTAGAGTTTTCCCTTCTAGAAGCATGATCACCACCAAATTTTGGATCATCATCAAAATCAGGATCAGAATCAAATTCACCATCTGACTCACCTTTAGAGTTTCCAGAGTCATCATCTTCTGAATCGTCTTCAGAAGCAGAATCTCCTTCAGAATGACCTTCGAATTCTGACTTGTCTTCAGCTTCAGAGTCATCTTCTGACTCTAACTCGTCTTCAGAAATCTCAGATTCTGACTCATCTTCAAAATCTTCAACGCCATCTTCTGATTCTAACTCAGAGTCATATTCTGATTCTGACTCATACAAAATCACTCCTTCAGAATATTTAGAGTCATATTCTTCTTCCCCTTCAGAATAAGAAAATGACAATTTCACTGGTTCCTCATCAGATTCATAAGCCATAAATAGCACAGGTTCATCATTTGAATCTCCTCTAGCTACATTTGCTTCTTCTGACTTTCTTTCTTTGTTTGACCAACAATCTTTGGCATAATGATCAAAGTTCCTGCAACAGTAACACTGAACATTCTTTTTGTCAGACTTCTCCTTTC